>CAWUFW010002661.1:0-1200000 GCA_963921515.1 Calotriton arnoldi | reverse complement strand
AAATGGGAAAGTCGGGCTAGCAGTTTAAAACTGCTTTTCCAGTCTGCAATGGCAGACTGGGAGACTTATTTTACTTGTGTCACACCCAGTGCTGAAATTCATGGAGTGACCTTCTAACTTACATTCCCTGGGTGACATATACTTGGGACTTATAGGTAAGTTAGCCTATCCTAATTGAGTATAGCCAAGGTAACATACATGCTTTGGGGTCAGAGCACTGGCAGAGAGGTCTGGTAGCCAGCCTCGGTACACACTCTGATCCGAAAAACCAGCAGCATCAGTCCAAAAACTGGGGGTGACCTTACACAAAGAAGCATTTCCTTACAGTAATGCCCTGTTTGATCCACGTAGCCCAGTCGGTCTTTATATAGAGGTAAACTGCCAATGGCAACAGCAAAAAGGCCCATTGCCTCATATATATGTAGTCAGGAGGCCTGGCAGAGATGCAGTGCTCCTGTCAATGCTCAGAAAGAATTCAACATAGTAACTGGAACATCATGATGAACACACTGTGGACATTTGGACTTGGATTTGTGGACTGCTTCATAGGGTGGATAGTGGCAACTAGAATACTCTCTAGACCAGGATCAGGCTAAATGGACAGTACTCAAACTGCATTGACAAACACTGAGGAGCCTGTTAGGGTTGCCCCCATTCATTCTTTTTGTTTACCATGTCTTCAGAACCCTTCCTGCAAGAGATTAAGTAGGTTAGCTTCTGTATTTCCGTCTTAAATGCTTTAAACTTATGGCATTTGTGGATGATATCTTACGATTCTTAGAAAAGCCAGAACAATCCTTGCAATACCTGATCCCAGTACTAGAGAAATACCAGGAAATAACAGGGCTCCGGGTAACCTTAATAGTAGTACTGGCAGGTGGCCAATCCCTAGCTACTCAACTACATCCTATGACCCCCTTAGTGAACAATAGAGTGCACAAGATGCTCCGTGTAAACAAATTACTCCTTTTGCATGATCACCCTCTCACACACCCCTCCCCACAATTTTGGAGTGATGCGGCTGGTTTTAAGACTGAGATTGCATTGAAACCTGATAGCCAGATCTCAGTGCCAGTGCCCTGACCCTCCAAAGTATATGTTTCATTGGTTAATACTCATTTGGCATAGGTTAACTTAAGTCCCCAGTATATGGTGCCAGCGATACCCAGGGCCTTTCAGTTAAAGTATCCCTCATAGGCTGCAGCACTTATTGTGCCACCATGAGTGGGCCAAAGTAAAACATGTCTCCTAGCCTGCCACTGCAGACTGGTGGGGCAGTTTTAAACTGCTAATTAGACTTTGCGATTTAAACAAATTGTAGGAAAGTAGGATCTTTCTGGCATAGTTACCCCCACTTTCTGTATGGTGTCAGTGTGTTTTGACTGTAGTACACTGGGATCCTGCTAATCAGGACCCCAGTGTCTGTGCTCTCTCTCCTCAATTCATTGTAAGTACTTTGTACACCCCAAAAATGGGTATGCTGGTGTACCCCTGTAAGTCCCTAGTATATGGTACTAAGGTACCTAGGGCTTTGGTACACCAGGGGTCTCCCATTGGCTGCAGCATGTATTGTGCCACACATGGGAGCCCATAGAAACTGTGTCTGCAGGTCTGCCATTGCAGCTTGTGTGAAAAGGTGCGTGCCCTTTTCACTTTAGATATAAGGTTTCCCTTATATCCCAGTCACTGCACTTTAAACCTAAAAGTCACCCCTAAGGTAGACCTGACAGCCCACAGGCAGGGTGCATGGTTCTAAGTGTGAGGGTGCCCCTGCATGAGCCGAGACACCCCTGCAAACCCCGGAGTCCGTTCTCTGGCTTTGTAAGTGCTGGGAAGCCATTTTAAGGACACTGGTCCAGTCAAGCTGTCCAGCAACAAAATGGCTTCACCGAACCTGGCCATGTCAAATATGTTGGAATCATCCCACTACACCGATTCCAGTGCTAGTTGCATGATCCCATGTACTGGGACCCCCCCCCCCCCCATGTCTACCTGTGTAGCCTTACAGGGTGTGTGTGCAAGCTAATGCTGCTGTCGACCCCAGACACTGTTCTGCCCTTCTGCTGCTGAGCTTAACTCGGGCAGGGGAAGGCAGAACAAAGTATTTCCTACACAGGAGAGGTGTAACCACCACTCCTTTAAAATAGGTCTATTAAGCTAGGGTCTGGTGCTTCAGAGTGCCTCCAGACTGCTTCGAAGGGCACATTTGGTGCCCTCCTTGCAGGAACAGGTTCCCACCAGTACAGGAGCTCTTGGTTCCCGCTCTGGTGTGAAACTACACAAAGGAGAGGGAAGTGCCCACCCCCATGTCTGACTCCTCCCCTGGGAGGTGCTCAGAGCTCCTCCAGGTGGCCACTTGAGTCTGCCATCTTGAATCTTATATGGGCAGAGACTCCTCGGAGCATCTGACTGGTCAGTCCACCTGAGTAGCGTCCCTGACCCCCCCTCCCCGATAGGTGGGTCATCACAGAAGATGTCGGTTACTTAAGGCCTCCATTGAGGGTGGATCCTTAGATTCAGCCGGACTCTGTCTTAAAGAACCAACTGGCTTCATCTGAAGATCTGTCTCAAGAATCTTCTGCTGTTGGCCACTGAACTCTGCTGCTGGACCGAGCCAGGAACCAAGACAAAGACTGCTTCTGGTAGGAAGACTCCTACTGCAACTTCAACTCCATGCTCTTCCAAGTTCTGCAATCTCTGTGGCTGTGCATCCTCCTGAGTCTCCCACGACTCTCCCCTGCATCTGCAGGCACCTCTGCGATGACCGGCTTGTGGATCCTATTGTCCCATGGACACCTTCCGGCTCTACAACACAGGTGGTGGTTTGTTGGCTCTCCAGAAGCCTGACTAGTCTTCCCTGCAACTTGGGAGACTGTAATCCCCCTCCAGCCGGCTGAAACCACATCCTTGAGCACCTCGCACATTTGCTGTTGTCAAGGCTTGTTTGTTCTCCTGACTGAAGATCTTCAACCTCCAAGAAGGCCCAGCCTCCAGCATCACACAGCCCCAAGAGTGATTTCCTCCTTGCTTCTCCGGCGACGTGGGCATCCATCTTCTGTGTGCTGCAGAGGCCTCCCTGTAACTCCTGCCAAAGGGTCCTTGTGGGGTCTCCATCGATTCCTGCTGTCTCTCCTGCTTGCTGATGACTGGCCCTGACAACCTTGCTGGGTGAGTCCCACAGACCTTGCTGAGCTGCAACTAAGCATTGTTTCCTGCAACACATCTGTTGCGTTTGCCAAGGCTTGTTGGTGGTCCTGCCGGCCACTGAACTTCCTGCATGTTTCACTCGGCTTGGGACAGCTCGTGGATGGCTCCTGTGCTCCTGCATCATCACCTGGACTCCACAGCTGCATCTTCAAGACCTGTGTGCTACAGCAGAGTACCTCCGACAAGGCCTGGCATTGTGCTCCTGCTCCATCTGGACACCTCCGAGTGGTTTGGACTCTGTCCCTTCTCTTTGCAGGTACTCCTCATCTGGAATCCACATCTAGGTTCCACCGACCTGGTCCACATGACTTTGTAGCAGCTGGACAACCGAAACCCTCCATTGACTTCAACGGGCGGTTCCGACACCACTTTGCACATATGTGCCCGGACTCCCTGGTGTAGGTATCCTGGTTTTCTAGGTATCCACGGGTGGGGGTGTCCTCCAACCTTCCTGGTTCCAACAGGTTTCCTCGAGTCCTCTGGGAAGGGTCCTGAATCCGTAAAACTCCAACCATGACCTCCTCATGTTCTTCTATGGATGTTGACCCGGCGTATCACCTCTGCACCCAGGCGCCTTGGGAACCCTAGCTACTTACGTTTGGTGATTTCTTGCTTTCCCTGGTCCACAGATCCTTGGGTGGTTGTCTCGTTTGGGTACTCACCTTGCATTTCATTTTCTTAGTATATGGTTTGCCCCCCCCCCTCCCCCCAATAGGGACCCATGTGTTTTATGTGCTTTACCGACCTGTTTTAAAGTATGTTACTGTGTATTGATATCTCTGGGTAGGAGATATACCAAAGTAGTTTTAGTGTTGGTGTGTAATAAATACAAAATATTTTTCTAGCAATGGTGTGGTTCTTTCTTGTCTGTAAGCTCTACTGAACTGACTGAGAGCTAATGTACCCGCTTTACACCTTCCTGAAGAAGCCTTAGCCGCTCTCCAGAGCTACCACTTGAGAGCTTTGGTTATCAGGGACCACTATAACTATCACTAAGGTTTGCCTGGACTCAGTGCAGGGTGCCTCACCAATAGGTGTACACCATATAATGAGCCAGCCTCCTACACTAATGACAAAGTCCAGACCTCCCTGTGAATATGTATAAGCCACCCCTAAGGTAGGGCCAGCGGGTCCTAAGGCAGAGTGCTGTATGTTAAAAACTAGGACATATATTTTAATATGTCCTAACAGTAAAACCCCCAAAATATGTTATTTTTACTATAGAAAGACTAAAGGCCCCGTTGGCAAGTACAGGGTTAAACACTGACAATTCAGCTGTGCTTACTCCTGAATGGGGCTACTAAAGTTGGCACTTCAAGGTATCAAAAGAATCATTGCATTAAACCCAACTTGATGCCCAGGTTGAATTTAATGTAACTTTTGTGTAAAAGGCAACTTTAGAAAGTTCCCACTCTGTTGCCCAAAGTTTTCCAGTGGCCATCTACAGTTGTTGGCCGCGAGACAGCCTTCTGCCCCCCCCCCACCCCCCCCCACTAGGAGACGTGTGAACAACTCCCAGATGCACTAGAGGCCTGTCGTTGGAAGAGGTGTTACCTCTGCCTGGCCGGAAGCCACACAGAATGGGAGCGCAAGAAGCCAAACTTCAAAAGCGAAGCTGCTTTTTGAGGGCCAATGTCAGACACACACAAGAGGTGCTGCACTTTTGTTTTGGTAGACAAGTTGGGTTCGGGGACAGAGAGGGGGAACTTGTTGCCAAACCGTTTTTCTCCGTGGGCATGTAGTCCTCAGGTAGTGACACCTCTAGGATGGCCTACCAAGCTCCACACACCGAGAGATGGTTTCTGCCATCTTGGGAGTGGACAGAATGTTGCACTCTGAGATAGCTAGATGCCACACTTTGCAGAATTTCATTATTAGGCGGGGAGGGACCTAGTAGCCTATTGGCTAGTAGACACTGCATCCCCAAGTGCAGGTTGTGGGTATAACAAAGGCACCCCTGGCACCCAGATCTCTGATCACGTCTGTACTGGAGAGAGGACCGAAGAAGGATCGCCCTGCTTTTCCCCAGTCCTGGCAAAGAGAGGCTGCACCAAATACTGGATTGAACCTGCTGCTCCTGAGCCAGTAAAGTGAGGACTGTGCTGTGGTGCCCTGTTCAAGAAATATTATTCCTGAGCTCCAGACAGAAGAGGTGAACTCCAAGAGTCAGTTGGCTGACTTTCTGTTAAAGCTCCAGGGCTACAAAAGCTGAAGAAGCGGTCTTGGCAAAGTTGGTAGCTACAATCATTTCTACGCCCCTGACATCTGCGGCTCAGCCTGGGAGACCGAACCCTGACACTCAAAAGTTTGTTCGACCCAGGAGTGTCTGTGAAGTGCAGATTGGTCGCCCAAAAAAACACTAGTCACAGTTAAAAGGAACTGCTGGTTTTGCTGGACTTTGAGGGACATCGACCTCTGTGGCCAATTCACCCCAGGAAGTCCCCTGTTGACCTGATCAGCATCTTCAGCATCCTGTATCCTTTGCATCAATAACACTCCATTAATGCCTATAGTGATTCGCTCATAGAGCCTGGAACTAGACCAGAGACTGCTTTGACTGCAAGGCAAATTGTTTTCTAAGCCTTATTGGCCCTTGTGACTTGCTCCCTGCCGGAGTTGGTCACCCTAAGCAAGCTGGAGTACCCAAACACAACTTTATAAAAAGTAGTTGCTAACCATTGTAGTTGCCAATGCTTGTTTGCAATTTGAATGAAAAGCAGTGATTTACAATTTACACAAAAATTCATCTCTCTGGAACCTGCCAGTGAAGGTTTTTCATTTTGGTGTCTAAAAATTCATAACAATAAGATCTATTTTTATAAATTGGCATTGGATTTCCTTTGCGCTGTTATTTAATTGTTTTGGTACTTTTTAATGCTTTCCGCTTGTTCCTTTGTTAAAGCCTGGCTGCTGTAAGCCACAGCCACCCAGGGTTGAGATAAGAATTTACAAACGAACATAGATCAATGACAAGTTGTGAGTTTAGTACACAGTGAGGTCACACAACCACACCATATGATATACCACATCTCCTCACACTTGATCTTCCATCTAATATAATAAACCATATTTCCTCACACTTGGTCTTCCATCTATCCCTGAATATATGCCCTTAAGTGGAAAATGTTGCTGCCCTCTTAAGAGAGACTGAAGATTTGATGCATCCTGGCAGACTTGCACTGTCTCCTGGGTCAGGCAGATCGCAGCACTCAGAACACTCCCTTCGAAGATTTTAAACATACTTCAGGCCCTCTGTTACCCTTTAAAAACAAGTAAATCACCCCCTCTCCAAGACATATGGAACTCATTTATTAGGTGCGTGAAAAAGTCCAGACTCAGCTGGAAAATATATACTAAGAAAAACACTCGGATCCGGGTGAGGGAGTTAGGATTGCCTCACCTGCATTATTATTAGCAGGCCTCACAGCTTCTCAATATATGGTGAAGTGTCTCTGAGGCAAGACTAATAAGCTGTTGTGCTTCATTAAGGAAAGCAAAACCAAGCCAACTGCACAATTGATGAACTACTTTGGGTTCTAAATTCCCAGCGAGGCGGAAACCTTTACTTATCCCTGTAGGAAAGTAGGATCTGCTTTCATGGTTACCCCCACTTTTTTGCTGGTGTCATTCTGTTTTCTGACTAGTCTGACTGGGATCCTGCTAATCGGGACCCCAGTCGCTGTGCTCTCTCCCTAAATTGGACTATGGTAAGTACTTTGGTACCTCTCTAATTGGCTACTGGTGTACCCTTCTAAGTCCCTAGTATATGGTACTAAGGTACCCAGGGCATAGGTACACCAGGGGTCTCCCAAGGGCTGCAGCATGTATTATGCCACCCATGGGAGACCACTCAAACTGTGACCACAGGTCTGCCATTACAGCCTGTGTGAGCTGGTGCTAACACCTCTCACAACAGATATAAGGTTCCTTATATCTGAGGTCACTGCACTTAAAACCTATAAGTCACCCCTAAGACAGGCCTCTCAATCCTGAAGCGATACCAAAGGGGATGATGGACGGAGCGTTAGAGCAAATCAAACACTCACCCCCAGTCAACTGATCTGGGTTTAATCCATCATCATTCTTTAGCTCACTCCCACCCCCAGTTCAGACATGGCCATATGCAAATCAGTCTGACCCTGTGCCTCATGGGAACAGTCCAGCCCGAACTGCCAAGCCATGTCTTCCCTGGACCGGAAACAAGCATCCTGGGACCGGTTTCGGGTTCATAACCCTCATCAGCCAGGCTATCTTGAATCCAGTGGCAAAGTGAGCAAGGGACCCACGTCTGGGCATACCCTGCCAACTTAGGGCGAACAAGCGATACCAAAGGGGATGATGGACGGAGCGTTAGAGCAAATCAAACACTCACCCCCAGTCAACTGATCTGGGTTTAATCCATCATCATTCTTTAGCTCACTCCACCCCCCCAGTTCAGACATGGCCATATGCAAATCAGTCTGACCCTGTGCCTCATGGGAACAGTCCAGCCCGAACTGCCAAGCCATGTCTTCCCTGGACCGGAAACAAGCATCCTGGGACCGGTTTCGGGTTCATAACCCTCATCAGCCAGGCTATCTTGAATCCAGTGGCAAAGTGAGCAAGGGACCCACGTCTGGGCATACCCTGCCAACTTAGGGCGAACAAAGCGATACCAAAGGGGATGATGGACGGAGCGTTAGAGCAAATCAAACACTCACCCCCAGTCAACTGATCTGGGTTTAATCCATCATCATTCTTTACCTCACTCCACCACCCCAGTTCAGACATGGCCATATGCAAATCAGTCTGACCCTGTGCCTCATGGGAACAGTCCAGCCCGAACTGCCAAGTCATGTCTTCCCTGGACCGGAAACAAGCATCATGGGACCGGTTTCGGGTTCATAACCCTCATCAGCCAGGCTATCTTGAATCCAGTGGCAAAGTGAGCAAGGGACCCACGTCTGGGCAAACCCTGCCAACTTAGGGCGAACAAAGCGATACCAAAGGGGATGATGGACGGAGCGTTAGAGCAAATCAAACACTCACCCCCAGTCAACTGATCTGGGTTTAATCCATCATCATTCTTTAGCTCACTCCACCCCCAGTTCAGACATGGCCATATGCAAATCAGTCTGACTCTGTGCCTCATGGGAACAGTCCAGCCCGAACTGCCAAGCCATGTCTTCCCTGGACCGGAAACAAGCATCCTGGGACCGGTTTCGGGTTCATAACCCTCATCAGCCAGGCTATCTTGAATCCAGTGGCAAAGTGAGCAAGGGACCCACGTCTGGGCATACCCTGCCAACTTAGGGCTAACAAAGCGATACCAAAGGGGATGATGGACGGAGCGTTAGAGCAAATCAAACACTCACCCCCAGTCAACTGATCTGGGTTTAATCCATCATCATTCTTTACCTCACTCCACCACCCCAGTTCAGACATGGCCATATGCAAATCAGTCTGACCCTGTGCCTCATGGGAACAGTCCAGCCCGAACTGCCAAGTCATGTCTTCCCTGGACCGGAAACAAGCATCATGGGACCGGTTTCGGGTTCATAACCCTCATCAGCCAGGCTATCTTGAATCCAGTGGCAAAGTGAGCAAGGGACCCACGTCTGGGCATACCCTGCCAACTTAGGGCGAACAAAGCGATACCAAAGGGGATGATGGACGGAGCGTTAGAGCAAATCAAACACTCACCCCCAGTCAACTGATCTGGGTTTAATCCATCATCATTCTTTAGCTCACTCCACCCCCAGTTCAGACATGGCCATATGCAAATCAGTCTGACTCTGTGCCTCATGGGAACAGTCCAGCCCGAACTGCCAAGCCATGTCTTCCCTGGACCGGAAACAAGCATCCTGGGACCGGTTTCGGGTTCATAACCCTCATCAGCCAGGCTATCTTGAATCCAGTGGCAAAGTGAGCAAGGGACCCACGTCTGGGCATACCCTGCCAACTTAGGGCGAACAAAGCGATACCAAAGGGGATGATGGACGGAGCGTTAGAGCAAATCAAACACTCACCCCCAGTCAACTGATCTGGGTTTAATCCATCATCATTCTTAAGCTCACTCCACCCCCCCCCCCGTTCAGACATGGCCATATGCAAATCAGTCTAACCCTGTGCCTCATGGGAACAGTCCAGCCCGAACTGCCAAGCCATGTCTTCCCTGGACCGGAAACAAGCATCCTGGGACCGGTTTCGGGTTCATAACTATCAGCAGCCAGGCTATCTTGAATCCAGTGGCAAAGTGAGCAAGGGACCCATGTCTGGGCATACCCTGCCAACTTAGGGCGAACAAAGCGATACCAAAGGGGATGATGGATGGACGGAGCGTTAGAGCAAATCAAACACTCACCCCCAGTCAACTGATCTGGGTTTAATCCATCATCATTCTTTAGCTCACTCCACCACCCCAGTTCAGACATGGCCATATGCAGATCAGTCTAACCCTGTGCCTCATGGGAACAGTCCAGCCCGAACTGCCAAGCCATGTCTTACATGGACCGGAAACAAGCATCCTGGGACCGGTTTCGGGTTCATAACCCTCATCAGCCAGGCTATCTTGAATCCAGTGGCAAAGTGAGCAAGGGACCCACGTCTGGGCATACCCTGCCAACTTAGGGCGAACAAAGCGATACCAAAGGGGATGATGGACGGAGCGTTAGAGCAAATCAAACACTCACCCCCAGTCAACTGATCTGGGTTTAATCCATCATCAGCTCAAGCGCTCCGTCCATCATCCCCTTTGGTATCGTCTCAATCCTGAAGGCAGGGTGCTTGGTTATTAGTGTGAGGGTGCTCTGCATAAGCGGGACACCCCCTGAAAACCTAGGAGTCGATTCTCCAGGCTTTGTAAGTGCGGTCAGCCATTTTATACATATAGTGGACATCAAGTCAAATACGAGATGTCTAACTATTTACTGGCTGCACCGAAACTGGTCATGTTTGGTATCAAACATGTTGGAATGCGGCGTGGCCTAGCGAGCCAGTATGGCGGACGTGTGTTAGGCGAGCTCCGTCCAGCCCGTCTATAATCCTTCATTTATCCTGTTTCCCCCTGACTCCTGAACGATTCTAAAGGAGCCGCTGAGTCGCTGCTTCAGCCCGGTGGATGTCCGGCGGGACTTAGGGGCGCTTACCTGTGCTGCTGTGGACGGGATCGCATCTCCGGGGGAACAAAGGGGCCTGGCAGCTGAGGAGGAGCTGGGGAGTTGCGTGAGGTTCCCTGGAGGCCATCGAAGACCGCGCACCCTCCTGAGCCCCGCCGGCAAGTGAGGACAGGTGACCGGCGGGCTGACCGACTGCGGGAGCTGGCGTTGGCACGGCGGCCACTGGTGATCCTGCGGCCCTGAGGCCTCGTGGGGCGTCGGGCGGCGTTGAGCCCCGAGACCGCCCGACAACCGGAGTGGGCGGCGCTGGTGAGAAGGACTGGGGAGCGGTGGAGGCGGTGACCTGGCTTCCCAGCTCCGGGCGCTGCCTGGAGGTGATCCTCTCCCCCCTCCGCATCCTTCCGAAGCTGTGGTGTGGCCTTGGGGAGCTGTGGGGCCCCGTGGCGGCGTACTCCGCAGCGGGCATCAGACTCCCTCCTGCTACGCGGACGCCCACGGCGGGGGTCTGCGGGACCTGGATTGCCTGCCCGCCTCCGCGCGGTCTTGCCAAGGAGGCCGAGGTGATCCTGGGGACTAGCGGTGGCGGCCCTGAGATCGGCTGCCCCATCCTGACTTTGTGGAGCGGCGTGCGAGGCATCGTGGAGAACGGCGCGGCGGCCGAGTCGGGCCGCGGTGGTGAGGAGAAAGGGAGAGCCGCAGGCGGGAGGGGAGCCACTTGAAGTGGGTGCGAAACAGACTGTTGCGGATTGGGCCCACATCCTTCGCCACGCGGGCGCCCACGGTGGGGGTCTGCGGGACTTCGACCATCTGCCCGCGGATTTTCCTTTGAGCAGGACACGCTCCTTTCATCTCCCAGGCCTCCATTTACTGAACTGTGACCGGCCAATTTAATTAATTCCCCGGCACAGCACATTGCCATTTAACGGCGAAGGATTTTAAGCATTTGCTTCCAGCAAACTAAGTTTGTTTTTCCCCTACCGGGCCCCACCATAACGCGCATTAATTCGCAGGCTATCCCGGTCACCTTAAGAAGCACAGCGCTACGCAGACGCCTTTACCAAGGATATTATTTCCTTCTTCAGCTCAATTCAAGTTGCTCACATTTTTTTGTCCTGAAGATGAACTCGAATAATTGAGTTTGAAACGTCGTCGACCCCTACAACATGAACTCCTTATACTCTGTAAAAATCTTTAAAGGAGCTTCTATTTCTGTTGTCAATGCGATGTCATTATTTTAAGTTCACCCTCACTTCTCACGTCACGCTTATTGTCACTTACTGTGTGAGCACCTGAATACCTTCATTGTGTAATAAATATTTGTCATACATTGACCTATATGTCCCTCGTTATATTTCCTACTGCTCTCTTTTATGAATTAAGTTTCTATCCCTTTACTTATCTCAGTGCCCTTTACAGGGTTACTTCCCCTTGGACCTTTTAGGCCACTCTAGAACCACTGTTCCTTTAAACTACATATTACCCCAGGTTCATATATTGGGGCACCCTTGTCTTCCTAAATACTAGCTCTCCTAATGGAAGCGGCCAGGAAAGTTTGGCTGGCGACACGCAGCAGGGTATACCAATGGGGGGACAAGTCCGGAAAGATGCTCCATCGGCTTTGCCAGGGCACCTTCCATGCCCAGGCCCTCCCGGGCCTTCTAGATGGGAAGGGGACACCGATCACGAATCCGCTTACTATAGCCGGGAGCTTCGCTACCTACTATGCAGATCTCTATGCCCCCTGTGAGCGCTTGCCAGCGACCACAATAGATAAGTTCTTGGCTGACCTACCGCCTAAGGCGTTGCCGGATGACGTGCGTGCTCTGCTGGATCTCCCCTAACTGACGAAGAACTGGGCACGGCCCTGGGAGAGCTGAATACCGGGAAGGCCCCGGGCCTAATGGGTTCCCGAGTGAATTTTTTAGACGCTATACTACGCAGTTGGCCCCTTACTACCGGGCAGTGGTGGAGGAAGCCCGGGAAGAGGGAATACTCCCTCCCGACTGGAGGCATGCGGAGGTGGTGGTGTTCCTAAAGCCCGGCCGGCCACCAGAACAACAGGCCTCGTACCGCCCCATCTCCCTCCTCAATGTGGAGGCTAAGATCTTGGCAAAGGCATTGGCTAATCGCCTTTTGCCCCACATCGCATTGCTTGTACACCCTGATCAGGCTGGGTTTATGCCCCAGAGGGCAACCAGGCATAATATACGGCGAGCGCACGTTGCGATGGCAGTGGTTCAACAGACCGGGGAGCGGGCGGCACTCCTATTAGTAGATATGGATAGGGCGTTCGACTCCTTGAGTTGGGTGTATTTATTTGCGTTGCTACGTAGACTCAACCTGGACCCGCGTTTCCTCTCTTACTTAACGCTTCTCTATACAGGCCTGACGGCGACGGTGCGGGTGCGGCCTCTCCCATCTTCCCGATTCGGAGGGGTACACGGCACGGATGCCCCCTGTCTCCGTATTTATTTGCGCTCGCCATGGAGCCACTGGCGGCATGGGTGCGCATGGATGCACAGGTCAGGGGCTTTGAGTGGACACTGGATGTATCCGACAGGATCGCATTGTATGCGGATGACGTCCTGTTTTTCCTCACGGCCTTAGATAGGGGCCGGGGCTTCTGGAGATCATGCGGATCTTTGGGGAGACGTCGGGACTGTATATGAACCCCCGCAAATCTACGCTATGGGTTCTGGGGGAGCGGACGAGGCTGGGCGCATGGGCGAACACACTCCAGTTAGCTGCCGGGGGGATGAAGTATCTGGGAGTGTTCCTGTCGGATGTACCGGCTGTCTCCTGGGAGCGCAACCTGGTTCCACATGGGAGCGTGTACGCACGGACCTTAAGACCTGGTCTCGTATGCCTCTGACGCTATACGCAGGTCGGCAATTTTCAAGATGGTGGCGCTTCCTAGGCTGCTTTACCAGCTGCAGAATCACCCGTACCCGATCCAGCCCAGATGGTTCCGGCTGGTGAATTCTGTCCTGGGGCAGTTCCTGTGGGAGGGAGGCAAGGTGCGCGTGGCACTACGCACGTGCTTTCTGTCCCCCTATTGCGGAGGTCTCGCGACCTCAGAAATCCTTTCTTATTATCAGGCCTCGCACCTACTTGTCCTCAATGAGTGGTGGTATGGAAATAGGAGGGACCCGGCGTACGCACTGGAACGACTGCTCATGGGGCCGCATACTTTACATACCATTCTGTATTCGGCGCTGTTGCGGGGCAGGATGCCGTCCGCCACACGGGTGGTTTTCCTGGTATGGCGGCAGGCGCTGCGCCGTATGGGTTGGTGGAAGACTTTGACCAGAGAGACCCCCCTTTGGAACAATGGGCGCTTGCCGGAGCTGGCGGCCCTGCAGGGCTTCCGGAGATGGGATGATATTGGCATCTCGACCCTGGGGGATGTTATGAGGGGCACGATACTCAAGTCCTTTCAGGACCTGCAGAGGGACTTTTCTATGCCCCAGACACAGTTCTATAAGTATCTCCAGTTTCGTCATGCCTTGTCCCCTAGCCTTGAAGGTCTGGAATGCCTCCCTGACTTTAGTCCGCTGGAGCGAAGGTTTTTATGGGGGATTTGGAGACCAAGAAAATCTCCCAGTTCTATCAATCCCTGGTTCTACACTGTTCCACCTCCCTTCAGAAGTTGCGGGGGGGTTTGGGAGTTGGATGTGGGCGAGCTGGAGGAGGAGGACTGGAGGGAGGCTTTGGTAGCGCCTAGAGAAGCGGCTATAGCAATGCGCCTTCGCCTCATCCAGTTTAAATATTTGCATAGGGTTTACTTTACTCGAGCCCGACTGTACCGAGCGGGATTGATCGCCTCCCCAGAGTGCCTCAGATGTGGTCGAGAGGAAGGCACGTTCATACATACTACCTGGCATTGCCTTTCCCTGGATCGGTTTTGGAGGGGGGTGTTTGCCTGCCTGTCAGAGGTCCTGGGGTGGGAGCTCCCCCGGACGCCACGGCTGGCTTTGCTCCACGTCATGGTGGACATAGGGGGTAACATTTATAAACGACACCTCATGCAACTCGGCTTCACCCTGGCGAAGCGTGATATCGCCAGAGCGTGGAAGGCGCCGCGGGCCCCATTGGTGACTGCATGGAAGAACGGCTTGGATTTTTGTATGGGGCTGGAACAGCCCGTGTTCGGAGCCAGGGGCTGCCCACGCAAACATTACAAAATATGGAAAAGATGGGCGGATTACCGGGGGTTGTGGCTGGAGCCGCCGGCTGCTATAGAGGCTCACCCACCAGAATGAGTCCTGATGTATGCCGGGATGTGGGAGTGCAGGATGGGGGGGGGACCCGGGGAGGAGGGTTAGACTGTGCTGAGATTCTGATATGGACTATGTGGAAGGTTTGCGACTGCGGGGGGTGGGGAGAGGGAGGGGGGAGTTGGGGGGGGGGGTTTGGTTCTATTGTGTTTTGCATTTATATCATTTTCTAGGAGAATACCTATGAAAGTCACTTGCCTCTGTAACAAAGTGCGGAATGATTCGGCAGATGTCTCTGGTGTGCAGAGCTCTGCGATTTGTATGCATTTGACGAATAAAGTATGTTTAAAAAAAAAAAATACATGTTGGAATGCTACACCAATTCTAGTGTTGGATGTAGGATCCCATGTTCTGGGGGCTCCCCTAGGGAAGCCCCCCTGTATTCCCGGTACCAGCCTTTCAGGGTCTAACAGCAAACTAGTGCTGTTGCTGACCACAGACACAATTCTGCACTCCTGCTGCTGAGCCAGGCTCGAGCTGGGGAAGGTAGAACAATAGGTTTCCTAGCACAGGGAGGTGTGATCACCTCCCAGACAGGACTTAGTGTATTGGTCTGGGGTGGGGGTGCTCGCCAGCTCTACCAGACTGCTTTGAAGGAGATATTTGGTGCCCTCCTTGCATACGCCAGTTGAAACCATTTCAGGGAGCTGTTGGCTTCTGCTCTAGCGTGAAACTGGACAAAGGACATGGGAGTATCCTCCTCTCTGTCCAGCCCCTCCTCTGGTAGGGACCCCTGAATCGTCCCAACCCTTTCCTTTGAGTACTTACGGGCTTACCTGTAAGTTGCTCTTCAGATTCGTCGTGGGACAAGATTCAGATCCGAAACCACTTCTACTTCTACCGTCTGGGCACTTTGGACTTTGTTGGACTGCGCTTTGGGAACCGAGACTGCATCTGAGAAGACTCCTGCTGCTGCTGGTCTCATCGTCCTGCCAGTCTTCTGCGTTGTCTGTGCCTGTGCTTCATCCAGGTTCTTCTCCAGGCCTGTGGGCATCAAAGACACCCGAAGGAATCTCCCTTGGAGTGAAGGAGTCACTCCCCTGCATCTGCAGGCATCGCAACTAAGCTGACAGGTCTGCTGCTCCTGACGTTCCCAAGACTTGGAAAACCCAGCAACACAGGTGGTGGTTCTGCAACTCCCTCGAGGCCTGCACTGTCTTCTCGCCGAGTTCGAGGCCAGTATCCCTTGTTGGAACCATTGGAACAGCACCCCTGTGCACCGGGTCGACTTGCTGTTGCCAAGGCTTGTTGACTCTCTTCTCCGGAGACCTTCAGGCTTCAAGAAGCTCTAGCCACCAGCATCTGTCCCTGCTAAGATCTTTGTCCTCACCGCATCCTCTGCACCGTGGGCCTGCATCTTGGTGAGCTGCTCGAGGTCCTCTTGCGACTCCTGTGCCTTCGGCCTGTGGGTCATCTTGAGGGTCTTCTTTGGCTCCAGTGGGCTCACCTGCTTGCTCAGGGCCTGCTCTGACTCTCCTGCACTTGGTGAGTCCCTTGGACCTTGCTGGTCTTGACACTGCACCTTCTTTGTTTTCCACATCTTTTGCTACTGCCAAGGCTTGTTGGTACTCCCGCTGGACACCAACTTCCCTGGTTCTCGACTTCCTACATGGGACAGTTCGGGAATGGCTCCTGGTCCTCCACAGCATCGCCTGGTCCTCACAGCTGCCGACAACTCTCCTGCATCTTCCGTCATTGGTGGTCATTGGTATTCCGTGCCTCCTGGTCACTCCTGAGTGGCATAGACTCTGTTCCCTCTGCTTGCAGGTACTTCTCTCCAAGAATCCATCCTTGGATTCCACCGGACTCTTTCACCTTCTTCGCCAGCGGCATCTTCAGTGAAGTCCTCCATTGTGGTCTACGGAGGTTTCCGACGTCACTTCGCATCTATGCACCCGGCTTCCCTGGTGTAGGTATCCTGGTTCCTGGAGTATCCACGGGTGGGGGTAACTCTCCAACCTTCCATCTTCCACAGGATTTCTTCAGGGTCCTCTGGGAAAGGTCCTTTTTCTTCAAATCTGCAACCGCGACTTCCGCATTGACTTGCATTGAGTACGCAGCTGTGTTTTCACTCTGCACACAGCCTCTTTGGGGTTCCTGGGTACTTACCTTGGGTGGTTCCTTGGGTCCCCAGCTCTTCTAAGTCTCTTCTAAGTCTTCTGGGTCAAGTCTCGACTTTGATCGCAGTTCGCATTCCACTTTATCAATATATGGTTTGGTCTCCCCCTGGAGACCACTGTGTATTTATGCTCCTTACCTGTTCTCCTTTTGAAATATTGTGTGAAAGGAGATATACCAATGTGTTAGTGAGTGTGTATAATAAATATTACTATTTTTATAACTACACTGTGTAGTTCTTTTTAGTTTTACCTACACTACATGATCAGTACTGGTGAAACAAGCTGCTTAACACTCCTTCTGGACTAAGCCTGAAGGCTGCTCTCCACAGCTACCACTTACAGAGCTTTTATGGTTGTCTAAGACCACTAAAATCACAATAAGGGTTGTCTGGATTAGTGCAGGGTGCTTCACTTAAATAAGTGTGCACCATACACTAAGCCTGCCTCCTACAATCCCTGATCATGCAAGCTGCACAGGCGTGTGGGACTGCCTAGTATGGCGAGTGAGCCTAGCCACTAATCCGCCCCCACTTGGGCAACTATTCGGCAAAATTTGTCTTCTCTCTGGGACTTATGGACCAGATTTTCAGACATGGTGAAGTCAATGTGCTTCAGATTGGGTCATTTCTCCATTAAAAGGATGATTAAATTATTTGGAGTGGGAATAAGCTGTTCCCAAATTGGAACACTTGTGTTACCTTCAGTTAGTGCACTGGGCTTTACACCCAAACATTTAAGAAAGGAGTTGTGAAAGCCCTCATACCCTTTAAGTGATTCCTTAAGACACAATCACCAACAGCCTATTGTCTAAAATATATGCAGTTTGCAATACACCAGATACCTGTTAAATATCCATAGAAGAAACGGTAGGCAAGATATATCAACATTTATTTAGACCTCAAACAGTGGGATGTAATATTTAGACAATCACCCAAGACAAGGGAAAGAAGCCATATATAAGATCAGTCTGATAGAGACTTCTAGCCGCAGATTCCTTACCTTTGGATTACCCCCAGGCATCAGACTGGATCCTGAAATTTTTGTGTGAGCAGTACCCCTATGAAAGTAGATGGCCTCATTCTGCTCCCCGTGGTGTCATCCGCACCAGAAGTGATGTTTGCAGTGCCTATATAGGTGCCTTCCAGGCGCGCTGACCTTAATCAATCAGTAATCTTATAAGGTGCGACTTCTCACCAGTGAGGGTCTCAAGGCGCAGAAGGGTGGGGGGGGGGTGGTCTGCTGGTCAGTCAGAGTCCGGTCTTGAGGTTCTTCCTTAATTGCAACAGCGATGGTGATTGCCTGAGGTGCAGAGACAGGGAGTTCCAGGTCTTCGCAGCGAGGTAGGAGAAGGACCTTCCTCCAGCTGTGGTTTCGCGGATCTGTGGGATGGTGGCCAGGGCCAGTTGAGCGGACATGTCTGGTGGGAGTGTAGGAGGAGAGGCAGTGGCTGAGGTATGCAGCTCCGGCCTTCTTGAGGGCTTTGTAGGCGTGCATAAGAAGCTTGAAGGTGATTCTTTTGTTCACTGGTAGCCAGTGAAGGTCTTTCAGATGGCCGATGATGTGGTTGCGGCCTGGGATGTTCAGGATGAGTCTGGCAGAGGCGTTCTGGACGGCCTGCAGTTTTATTTTGGGAGTTTCTGGGTGGTGCCGGCGTAGAGTGCGTTGTCGTGGTCGAGTCTGCTGCTGACGAGTGCATGGGTGACCATTTTCCTGGACTTGGTGGGGATCCACTTAAAGATCTTATGAAGGAGGCGGAGCGTGTGGAAGCAGGACGACGAAACGGCGTTGATTTGATAGTTCATTGAGAGCGAGGAGTGCTGGATGATGCTGAGGTTTCATGCGTGGCCCGTGGGTGAGCGTGGGATTCAGAGTGCTGAGGGCCACGAAGAGTTGTCCCAGGTGGAGGGGCAGGAGCCCAGGATGAGTACTTTGGTATTGTCTGAGTTAAGCTTGAGGCAGCTGTTCTTCAAGCAGGTGGCGACTGCCTTCATCCCATTGTGGAAGTTTCTCTTGGTGGTTGTGGGTTCATCTGTGAGGGAGAGAATCAGCTGGGTGTCGTCGGCGTAGGAGACTGTTGAGTCCGTGGCTTATAACGATGGCTGCAAGCGGGGCCATGTAGATGTTGAAGAGGGTGGGGCTCAGGGAGGATCCCTGAGTCACTCCCCAGCTGATCTCTGTGGGTTCTGACTTGAACGGTGAAAGTCTTGACTCTCTGCATTCGGCCAGTGAGGAAGGAGCGGATCCATTCTAGGGCTTTGTCGTGGATGCCGGCGTCGTGGAGTCTTGCACAGAGGGTGTGGTGGGAGACAGTGCCAAAGGTGACTGAGAGGTCCAGGAGGATGAGGGCAGCAGTCTTGCCTCGGTCGAGGAGGGTGCGGATGTAGTCTGTTGCTGGGGAGGAGAGCAATCTCTGTGCTGTGGTTTCTTTTGAAGCCCAATTGGGAGAGGTCCACGATGTTCGTTTTGGTGAACTTGGAGAGTTTTGCATTGATGGCTTGAGGTCTGTCTGGTTGGCAGAGGGTTTCTTCAGCAGGGGGTTGATCTCTGCGTGCTTCCAGTCTACTGGGAAGGTTGCGCACTCCATGGAGCAGTTGATGCAGTGGTGGAGGTGCGTGTTAAGGTGTTAGCATCGATGGATGTCTGTGGTGGGGTCTTGCTGAGGGAGGTAGTGAGCTGGTCTTCGGTGACCTTATTCCAGCTTCTGCGAGGATTGGGCTGGGCATGGTGGCGTACGGTGAAGAAGTGGACATAGTGGTGGTCGCTCCAGTGTGGCTCAAAGGTGTGACAGGCGGAGATGTTGTTGCTTGCAGAGAAGATGGGGTCGAGCATGTGTCCTGCTTAGTGTGTTGCTGTTGTGACCAGATGTTTGAGTCCGATGGTGGCGAGGTTCTCCAGTAGGGATGAGGTGTTGTGGTCTTCGAGGTTCTCCATGTGGAAATTGAGGTGGCCGAGAAGGATGTAGTCCGTAGAAGCAAGAGCGTGGTGAGTGATGATGTAAGTTACGGCTTCGCTGAAGGAGGTGCGGGAGTCCAGGAGGTCTGTAGACGAGGGTCCTGTGAGGGTGACGTTTGGGTTGGTTTGGATCAGGAAGTGGAGGTGCTCCATGTCAGGTGAGTAGTCATTGAAGCTGGTTGTGAGGCGGAGAGTGTCTTTGTGTATGATGGTGATGCCTCTTCCCGGCCTGTTGACGCGGTCCTTGTGGATGATTTTATATCCATCGAGGCTGGCTGTTGCGATGTCTGGAGCGGAGCTGGGGTTCATCCAGGTTTCTGTGAAGGTGATATCGGGGGGGATGGAGTCAAGCAGGTCCCAGAACTCCACATCGTGTCTTTTGAGGGAGCTGATGTTGAGTAGGATGCATCTGATTTGGTCGGATCCGGTTCTTGAGGGTCGTGCGGTCGGTGAGTCTGGGGTACGGAGGCTGGCGAAGTTGCAGGTGAATGGGCCTTAGGTATTCTTCAACGTGAGGTGGCAGGCGGTGGACCATCCGGTGTTGAGGGGGCTGGAGTCATAGCGGTAGATTGTCCGGGGACCAGGGTCTGTAGCACTGTGCGTGGTCCAGGTGCGGATGGGCTTCACTTTGGCGCGCCTTCTGGGCGCAGTTGCCCAGCTGCCGTAATAAATAGTGTTGGGGAGGGCTGGACAGCTGGGAGGCAAAAAGCGGTAAAATGGCGCTGGAGGGGGGCGCAGCTGCGGGGAATGAGCAGCGGCAAAGGAAAAGGGGAAAAAAGACACAAATAAGGAGAAAAGAGAAAGTGACAAGAAAGCAGAAATAGACAAAAGGAAGGTGAAAAAGAAAATGCAGAGGAGCAAAAAAGGCAGAAAGCAGGAAAATGGCGCTGGAGGGGGGCTGGGCCGCGGAGGACGAGCAGCAGAAAAGGAAAAAAGGCGCAAATAAGGAGAAAACGGAGAAAGTGACAAGAAAGCAGAAATAGAAAAAAGGAGGGTGAAAAAGAGAGCAGAGGAGCAAAACAGGCAGAAAGCAGATGGCAGAGTAGCAGCAGAGCAGAGATGCTCCCCACTGAACCACCAGGGATGAGGTGCAGGCGGGTGTCTGCGGGTGGAGGAGGGCCTCAAAGTAAGGACCTCGAAGGGTCAGGGGGCAATAGCTACCAGGCGGAGCTGTGCAGCGAGGGAAGCAACTTACTGGCAACATCATTTCTTTTCGCGGGTCTGGGAAGAGCTACCCCTTTAGTCATTTTTGACTAAACTTTTTTCGACCTTTTGTCTTAGTCTTTTGAGGTTTTACTTCCTGGTGTGGCACGAATGTCATCAAAAAAGGTCAGCTTCATGCCCTGCGGCTTCTAGTCGGTGGTAGACCAGCATCTTGTTTGCATCTGATGCCTCGAGGTGAACTATGCACCCAAAGGCCTTGAGGAAGCGCTCCCTCAAACTTCTAGCGGCTCAATGCATGTGTAGGAAGCTGGACTTCTCTTTGCAGATGTCCCTCCACCTTTTGCCCCCATTTGAACTGCTTGATGCTGGTTTTCGACTCTGACAGTGCACTGAAGTCTTCTAACAACGCTCTAGTGCCAGTGTTCTTTCCCCTACACCAGTGGTTCCCAAACTTTTTTGACCCATAGCTCCCTTGACCTATTGTCCTTTGGCCATGGCTCCCCATTAAGTTACTGTTTTTTGGCAGGTTGGGGGATGTAAGCCTGGCCCCGGGAGTACTTCCATTTTTCTCCCTGAAAATTATTGGGATAAGGCTATCATAATCATAGATGTAACAAAATAAAAATGTAAATTGTTTAATAAAAAAAGCTTTCATTGGTAAAGTCAGAAACAATACTCTTCAGCACTTGGGTGTACATATTTAATATGAATCGAAGTGAGATTAAATTTGCGTAGTAAACCTCATGCACACCAATAGTGAAGTAATCTAACCCTTTTTCCGGATCGGTTCAACTCTATAGACAATCCAGGCTGTTCCAGAAAGTCTTCACACTGTTGGTGGCACACAGAATGCAGATGTGCACAGGATGCGTACTCTCCAAATACAAATATCTGAGATTATAAGAGAAAGCAGTTGTAAGCAGGCGGTAGCATTACATGCATCACTTGGAGCCAGAGTGCTGTGGCATCAATTGGCCAATCTGAAGGAAAAATGGAGGGGAAAATCAGCAAAACAATAGAACCCAGCATGACCCAAGAATAGTGGCTAGACCATGACAGACACATTTTCTGGGGTGAGAAAAGCAGATCCACACGATGTGCAGAAAAAAGGCAACAAGCAACATGCACGAAGGAACGGGCTTACGCAATGAAAAGCAAAGATGCTCACATAGTACCAGTGGGCAACGCTCTCGATTTCATGTATGTAAGCAGTTTCCCCTCCAACTAGCAGGTAGCCCGCATGTTGAGCATTGGAAAAAAGGAGGACATTCGGTAATAAATAACCATGTTATGTATATTGTACAGAAATAAATTAAGTGGTTTTCCTTGAAAAATATTCAATCCCTTTCCAGTCCGAGCCTGTGAAATACTGTCTGTGACTAGCATAGTCCTCAATGAAAATCCCAAATTAGGGCTTAGGTCTCTGTTTGTATGTTTTAATTATGTGACTGTTGTGCAAATTAACGAGACCCAGTAACAGAGGAATGAAAAAAAAAAGACAAATTACCATATCAATTTACAGTTTTAAAACTTGATTTCCTATTAGTTCATAAGATTAATTAGCACCATCAGTACATAATTGATTCATAAAGTGCAAGTGTTTACGGCGCCCCTGGCTAGCTTTGATAGTGCACCAGGGTGTCGCGGCGCACAGTTTGGGAATCACTGCCCTACACTGACATGTTCAATTGTGATTCAATTGGCAAGGACTTAAGCACCCCTGTAAGTCCCTAGTAAATGGTACCTCTGGTACCCAGGGCATGGGTACTAAGAGGGTCCCTATGGGCTGCAGGATGTTTTATGCCACCCTAAGGGGACTGACATACAAATTGCATGAAGACTACCATTACAGGATGCGTAAAATGGTGCAAACTCATGCCAGTATTGGATTTATGAACATATGCACCCAGAGGGCACCTTAGAGGTACCCCCTGAAACCTACCAGTCATTTAGTGTGTTGACTGACTGAACTCTTCCAGCGTGCCGCCACAGACTAGTTTCTGACCCCCTGCTCGAGAGACCCAATGCTCACAGAGGCTATGAACAATGCCTGCTGTGGCAGCAGGATGGCTAGTGATTTCGAATATCAAGGCCAGAGGCTTCAAAGCCTCTGCTGCCTTTAATATGCGTCCCCAGCTCCCTTGACACCTGGAGAATGCCACCCACTACCTGGGGCCCATTTGGCACCAGAGCAGGCAGGAACATGTGCTAGTCCGTAGTATTTCTCTATCAGGCCAGGCACACCCCTAACGTGGGCCACCAGAAGCGGACACTGAAGAAGGGTTTCACCATCTTGTTTTTGGTGAAACTAGGAACTCTGGGTCAGGTTTATGCCCTGTAAGTGGTCATATAGGGGGTGTAGCCAGCTATTGGCTACTACCTTACATTCCCCTTAACGGCCCTAAATTCAGTATTTGGATGGCCCCTGAATAACAGGAATTCTGATTTGTCACCTGGGACAGAAGGAGAAAAAAGAGTCAACAACGCAAGAACTATGGCCCAGCACCAAAATTGGCGTCAAACCCTGCCTGGCTGCTGCTCTCCCGACATCTGAAAGAGACACGTTAGTGACAGATTCCTTACCTTAGAATATCCCCAGGCGTCAGGCTGGATCTGGAAAGTTTTTGCGTAGCAGTACCCTTGCGCGTCGGTAGGCGGCGGCGTGCGGCTCCGCGTCAGTCGTCGGCGTCGGGACCGCCGGGATGACGTCGCGGGCAGTACTTAGACGCCGCCCCTGCGCGCTGACGTCAGTTCTTTCTTTTTCCGCGCCAGTAAGCGCAGATCCGGGAAGAGCAGTGCCCTAGTCATTTTTTGACTATGTTTTTGGTGATTTTTAACTGTTTTCTCGAAGTCTCTCGACTCCGAAGGTGTCGGTAGGGATGCCCGGCTTCAAGCCATGCGACGCCTGTGGTCGAATGATGTCGATCACAGACCCGCATCGGGATTGCCTCTACTGCCTCGGCCGCGACCACGACACGAAGTCGTGCTCCGACTGCCGGGCCTTGCACCCGAAGGCTTTGCGAGAGCGGTCTCGAAAGCTCCTCGAGGTCCGGCAGTCGGCTCCGCGCCACACCAAGCCCCGGTCACGTGAGAGGTCGAGGGGCCGGTCGCGGAGTCCTCAACGGTCGTCGGGGTCCAAGTCTTCGCACTCCTCCGGTAAGTCGAAGCATAAGAAGTCAAAGAAGCATCATCGCTCGACGACTTCCCCTCGCCGGTCTCGTGCCTCGGCTGAGGGTCCTGTCGGCACCGTCCCCGCGGCTCCGGGAGTGCCTGTGGAGCCGCCCCCGCATTACCCGTCCTTCCCGGGTTCGGGGCGACTCCGGCCGAGATACAGGAGTTCCTGTCGGCCATGGCCCGCCTCTTCGGGCCTCAAGGTCCCCCGGTGCGCCTTCGGGCCCCGCGGGCCCTGATGGGGTTTCTCCGGCGCCGCCGGCGACTCCGGTCCCGGCGCCGCCTGTCACACCAGCCTCGGTCCCGGCCCCGGCTCCGGCCTCGACCCCGGCTCCGGTGCTGCCACAACCCCGATCGACGCCGGTTGACCTGACGACACCTCCACCGGCGCCGATCTCTCCGGTGCCGTTCCCGACGCCGCCCGAGGCTCCGGGCGGCATCGTTCCCCGGTTCTCTCCGGATCCGGACATGGCGCCGGACCGGCGTCGCTCGGCCGCCCGGCTCCGGCGCCGATGGGACCTTGGGTCCCACATGTCCCTCCTCCTTATTTTGAACCAGAATTGGAGGACGAAGATAACTGGGAGGGGTCTGATGACCCTCTCACACAGCAGTGTGAGTTTGATCAGGACTGGACTGAGGAACTTGGGGATGCCAGTGGTCTGGACACCTCCCCTGACTCTGGCATGCTGTCGCCTCCTTCCGTGGCAACGGAGGAGGGAGCAAACTTTGCAACGGTGTTGCGTAGAGCAGCTGGGGCCTTAAACCTCCAGTTGCCTACAGTGGCTGTCAGGACTAACAGCCTGACGGAAGTGCTTCAGCCGGCGGCTACCTCCTCGGAGCCACTGCTGCCGTTTAACGAGGCGCTTTCAGACGTTCTTTTGGGCACCTGGTCCAAGCCCACCACAGGGGCTCCTGTGGATAGGAACGTGGCCCGACGCCATCGCCCTGCTCCGGGCGACCCCCGTTCCTCTCTCTACACCCCACCCCTGAGAGCTTGGTGGTCCAAGCCTCTGCTTCCCAAAGCGCCTTCCCTACCGCTCCCCGGATAGGGAATCCAAACGCCTGGATCAATTTGGAAAGAAGGTCTTTTCTTCCGCCAGTGCTGGCTTGCGGTCCGTCAACACCACTTGCCTCTTGGGCCGATATTCCCACTCCTTGTGGGACTCGGTGGCGCAAGTTCTGCCCCAGTGTCCTGAGGAGGTCCAGACACTGCTTTCCCACACCATTGCGGAGGGAAGAGATGCGGCAAAGTACACCATCAGATGTGGCCTTGATACCACCGACTCGCTAGGCAGATCGCTTGCGACGACAGTGGCGCTGCGCCGTCACGCCTGGCTGAGGACCACTGGTTTCTCGGGTGATGTCCAAAACTCTCTTATGGACATGCCCTTTGATGGAGTCAGTCTTTTTGGGACAAAGGCAGACCATGCGCTGGA
Organism: Calotriton arnoldi; assembly: GCA_963921515.1. Taxonomy (NCBI): domain Eukaryota; kingdom Metazoa; phylum Chordata; class Amphibia; order Caudata; family Salamandridae; genus Calotriton; species Calotriton arnoldi. The sequence goes on along the minus strand of CAWUFW010002661.1, from coordinate 1,174,576 downwards.
GCGCTTTAAGGACTCGCGGGCTACAGCCAAGTCCCTGGGCCTTTCTGCTGTGCGCCCTCAGCAACAGTCTGCTTTTCGCCCCTTTCGTGGCCACGGAAGGGGCGCCCAGTCACGTCCGCTGCCCAGCCACTGGCCCGCGCAGCAAGCGTCTTCGCGTGGCCGAGGACGTGGCTCCCGCCGTGGCGGGTCAGGTAACTCAGCGTGCGGGTCAGGCCACCCACCCCGCCCCGTCCGCGGCCTCCAAGCCCTCCTAGTCCTTCCTTTCAGGTGCACAGCACGCCAGTAGGGGGCAGGGTCCGCCATCACCTTCACCACTGGCGTGCCATCACCTCGGACAAGTGGGTCTTGGACATTGTCCGAAGGGGCTACTCCCTCCCCTTCGAGACCATCCCCCAGCCATGCCGCCTCAATTCCACCGCATGTCAGGGGATCACTTGGTGCTTCTTCAGAAGGAAGTTGCGGCCCTCTTGGCCAAGGGGCCATCGAGCGCGTTCCGACCCCAGAAGTAGGACGTGGTTGCTACTCCCACTACTTTCTGGTGCCCAAAAGGACAAGGAGGACATGCGTCCTATCTTGGACCTCCGGAACGTCAATCGCTTCCTCCGGAAGGAGAAGTTCAAGGTGCTCACCCTAGCTCAGGTCTTGACTGCCCTCGACCCTGGAGACTGGATGGTAGCGTTGGACTTGCAGGACGCGTATTTCCACATCCCCGTCCTGCCGGCCCACCGGCGTTACCTGCGGTTCACGGTAGGCCTCGAGCATTTTCAGTTCACCGTGCTCCCTTTTGGCCTTACCAGCGCCCCTCGGGTGTTCACGAAAGTGATGGCGGTGGTCGCAGCTCATCTGCGCCGTGCAGGGGTTCCAGTCTTCCCCTACCTCGACGACTGGCTGCTGAAGGCGGGCTCGTCCCAGGCAGTCGTCTCCCACCTCCAGACTACGGCCGAACTCCTGCACTCGCTGGGGTTCTCCATCAACGTGCCGAAGTCGCACCTGATTCCTTCTCCACAGCTCCTTTTCATCGGAGCAGTTCTGGACACGACGCAGTTTCGGGTCTATCCTCCCGAACGGCGAGTCCGGGATATTCAGGCTATGATTCCGATCTTTCGGCCTCTATCCTGGGTTTCGGTACGAATGACCCTGAGGCTGCTGGGCCTCATGGCCTCCTGCTGGTCGATCATGCCAGATGGCATATGCGGGCTCTGCAGTGGGACCTGAAGTTCCAGTGGGCGCAGCACCAGGGCAACCTGTCCGATCACGTCCAGATATCGGAGGGGACTGCAAAACAGTTGCAGTGGTGGCTCTCCAACCGGCAATGGGTCATGGGCAGATCCCTCTCCCTTCCCCAGCCAGAGCACACAGTTGTGACGGACGCGTCCCTTCTGGGATGGGGCGGTCACATGGGAGAGGCGGAGATCAGAGGCCTCTGGTCTCCGGCGGAGTCCCGGCTCCATATCAACATTCTGGAGCTCCGGGCGATCCGACTTGCACTCAAGGCATTCCTTCCCTCTGTCAAAGGGAAGGTAGTGCAGGTGTTCACAGACAACACCACCGCCATGTGGTACTGCAACAAACAGGGCGGGGTGGGGTCGTGGACCCTATGTCAGGAGGCTCTGCGCCTCTGGACATGGCTGGAACATCAGGGCATATTCCTGATGGTTCAACACCTGGCAGGTTCCCTGAACGCCAGGGCGGACGAACCTCAGCCGCAGGTGCATGATGGATCACGAATGGCGTCTTCACTCGGAGGTGGCGCAAGGTCTCTTTCAGCAGTGGGGAGAGCCTTGGTTAGATCTGTTCGCCACCGAAGAGTACGCGCAATGTCAGCAGTTCTGCGCGTTGGAATTTCCAAGGCGGCACTCGCTTGGCGACGCTTTTCGTCGCGAGTGGAGTTGCGGTCTGTTGTACGCCTTTCCGCCTATACCACTTCTACCCAGAGTGTTGAAGAAGATTCGGCGCGACTGGGCCAAAGTCATTCTTGTGGCTCCGGACTGGGCTCGAAGAGTTTGGTATCCCGAGCTACTCAGTATGAGCGTCGATCCCCCGATCCGTCTGCCTCTTCGGGAGGATCTTCTGTCGCAGCAGCAGGGGACGGTCCTCCACCTGAACCTGTCCAGTCTACACCTGCTTGCGTGGAGATTGAGCGGCGGCAGTTGATTCCTTTCGACTTGCCTCCCAAAGTTTGTGATGTGATTCTGGCAGCCAAACGTCCCTCCACTAAGGTGGTATACGCCTGCAGGTGGAACAAATTTGTGGCATGGTGCACAGCAAAGGCTGTGAATCCCCTTCCTGCCCCTCTTTCCGAGGTTCTTCTGTTCCTTCTTTCTCTGGCCCAACAGGGTTCTGCCCTGGGTACCATCAAGGGCTATCTTTGTGCAATCTCTGCCTTTCTCAGGCTTCCTGATCAGCCCTCTCTTTTTAAGTCCCCTGTTGTTAACAGGTTTCTTAAAGGCATTACACACCTCTTCCCTCCTGTTCCGTTTGTAATGCCTCAGTGGGACTTGAACTTAGTTCTTACTTTCTTAATGTGCGCTCCCTTTGAGCCTCTGCATAACTGTCCTCTTCGTCTTCTTACTCTGAAGACAGCCTTTCTGGTGGCCATCACTTCCGCTCGGCGGGTGAGTGAGCTCCAGGCTCTTTCATGCACACCCCCCTTTCTGTCTGTGCATCCAGACAAGGTTGTTCTTCGGACACGTCCGTCCTTCTTGCCAAAGGTGGTTACTGCCTTCCACATTGGGCAGACCATCACTTTGCCCACCTTCTTTCCGCCTCCGCATCCTTCCAGAGAGGAGGAGAGGCTCCACCGTCTGGACCCAAAACGTGCGCTTTCTTTTTACATCAACCGCACACAACAGTTCCGGGTGGATGACCAGCTCTTTGTTGGCTACGTGGGCGCCAAAAAAGGTCGGGCGGTACACAAAAGGACCATCTCCCGCTGGGTCACCATGTGTATCAAAGCCTGCTATTCTTTGGCTAAGAAGGAGCCTCCTGTTGGGCTGCGTGCCCATTCCACCAGGGCCACGGCGGCTACCACGGCTTTAGGCCGCGGTGTTCCGTTACAGGATATATGTTAGGCAGCTACGTGGGCCTCGCTGCACACGTTTACCAAACATTACTGCCTTGACAGCCAAGTCTGGAGAGACGGCTTCTTTGGCCGTTCTGTTCTCCGGGACTTCCTCGTCTGATCTTTGTTCGCAGACCCACCACCGGGGTTGGTATTGCTGGGGTATCTATTCTAAGGTAAGGAATCTGTCACTAACGTGTCTCTTTCAGATGCACAAGTTACTAACTTGTGTAACGATATATCTGTAAGAGACAGTAGTTAGTGACAGATTCCTACCGTCCCACCCATCCTCCCCGTTCTGCGAACTGATTTCTAGGGTTAAGGACATCCCTTTCAGGGCCCTAGTATTTTTCAGACACCTATGTCAGCTTCTTGCATGGCTCTGCGTTCCTGGCGCGGAAAGTCGTGTACAGAACTGACGTCAGCGCGCAGGGGCGGCGTCTAAGTACTGCCCGCGACGTCATCCCGGCGGTCCCGGCGACGGACGCGGAGCCGCACGACGCCGCCTACCGACTCGCAAGGGTACTGCTACGCAAAAACTTTCCGGATCCAGCCTGACTCCTGGGGATATTCTAAGGTAAGGAATCTGTCACTAACTACTGTCTCTTACAGATATATCGTTACACAAGTTAGTAACTTGTGCAATAGCAAGAAATGACTCATCCTACCTCTGAACAGCCTCCCCGAACCCTTGAAGGACTGTCCGGTACTTCGCTAACCAAGCAGCATCTCCCTTGAGGTGGAGCAGCCACCTACCTGCATCTTTAGGCACTGACTGCATCTGCCCTGTTCACCGTTTTGCTGACCATCAGCTCCGCAGAGGGAGCAACTCGCCAAGAGGAGGTTATCAAAGGTACAGGAGGTCAGCCCCGTTGCATAACCAATTCTCGAGACAGGGAGCCCTCCTGGAGCCTCCCTGCACTAATAACCGGGTTACTGTAGCCCTGGCTAGCACCAAGGCTTGTTGTGTGTACAGCCCAGAAACCACTAACGCCAACACCGACCTGCTGACGAGGGACATCAGGATCTCCAAGGCCAGAACAGAGAGTGAACCTGCAGTCTTGTTTTCCTTCCCTCTCCAGGTCACCAAAGCCAAGTGAGGGCCTCTAACTTCAGCGACCCGCTGGACAAAACACCTTTATACCCGAGCCCCCCAGCCCGGGTTCATGTAAACAAGATGTATCCCTGTGCTCCACTATAGACCCTCAAGAGCCAAGTCCCGTGTGGGCTCCACCAGACTTGTCCCCAAGTCCTCACTATCAGCCCTTCTTTTGCAGGTACCTTTGCCATTTGACTTTACTGCATAGGGCTCAAGGCTACCAACATGGTCAGCACTTCTGCACCCGACTCACCAGGGCAAGCTATATGACTTCAAGTAAAACCACTTAATTTATTTCTGTGCGATATACATAACATGGTTATTTATTACCGAATGTCCACCTTTTTTCAAATGCTCAAGCCCGGGGAAGTGGCAGTCCCTGGGCTATTATAAGCCCTGGGAGGGGTGCCTGTGTGCCCTCCCTCCTTTTCCAGGGGTGTTTTTTTTTTAAATACTTTTTAGCCGTGGCGGGTCTCTGGGAGCCCCGGCACCACAGTCAGGGGCTCAGGTTCTTCCCTACCCTGGCCCCCTTTTTTTTAAAAATCTTTTTTTGTGGGACTCTGCTTCAAGCCCAGTCCCAAGATGGCTGCCAATACTTCCTGGTTGAAGTGTTGGCAGCCAATCAGATTTCAGCATGGATCCACGAATTCTCTGCAAGAATCTGTGGCCCTAGATATCTATATTTTTTGTCCTTTAATAGCTCTAAAACTACTGAACGGATTTACACCAAATCACAAAAAGCATGATCTGCGTAACCAAATCTACCTTTCTGCCAAATTTTGTGTAATTTCGACTTTAGTTGTGTTCAAAAGTCCTATGGGAATTAACATGGGAAAAATGTGTTTTGTGACCCCCCCTTTTTTCCTGGCCCCCGCTTGACTGATCAACCCGAAACTTTCAACCCAGCAGCTGGACCCAGTAAAGTATACGTTTTGAAAATTCCGCGAAGATTCATCAAGCTGCGCCAAAGTTATTGGCAAAACAAAAAAATGCTCTTCTTATGGAAACTAGGTCCGAACTACAACTACCTACTGGTATATATATATATATATATATATATATATATATATATATATATATATTCACTGAAAAAACCATAGGTTTTAGGGACAGTTATAGTTAGTTGGACATTGCACTCGTACAAAACCCGTGAAATTCCCCTGTTATAGTTAGTTCAGCTAACTATAACTTGCCTCGCAATGCACTGCTGATGACGTCACATATTACATCACTCATGACATGGTCAGTGACATCTCAAATGACATCACTGTCATGAGTGATGTAATATGTGACGTCATCAGCAGTGCATTGCGGGGGCGCAAGTTATAGTTAGCTGAACTAACTATAACGGGGAATTTCACGGGTTTTGTACGAGTGCAATGTCCAACTAACTATAACTGTCCCTAAAACCTATGGTTTTTTCAGTGAATTTCAAAGGTTTTTTAAATGCTAATTCCTAACTATAACATGTCTGAAACCTATGTTTTTTCAGTGAATTTCAAAGGTTTTGTAAATGACAATTTTTAAATGTATTAATTGTTATATTTATTTTTTGATACTGATTTACTACATTTTTAAACTATTTATTTTTACATATTTTATTTATTAAATTACATTGTAATTACATTATACATTACATTACAAAATATACTTTCTCAGAATGAATTACTTTAGTTTAAATACTTTGCAAATAGGCAATAGACTTTTAAGTACAGTAGTTACAGTTGTTGCAATGGGCAACACAATTTCAAACACAATGCAACATTGAGCTCAATGTGAATTTCAAGTTAAATGCAATTAGTTACTTTATGGATTACTTTTCTAACCACAGGACTGGATCCTAGATTCAGTCCTGGGACATCTCCTGTAAACAGTTGAGTAAAAGCGTTTGTTACAGTAGTGATTTTTAAGGAATATGATTGTATTTTAAAAGTTGACAGAAACTTTTTCACATAGAATCACCAATGTTATCCTATGGGAGGAAATTCACTTAGCAGGTAAGTAGTGTTATCGTTACTTTTTCTTACTCAGTGGTGGATCCTGGATCCAGCACTGGTGCATCTCCTGTAAACAGTTGAAAGAATGCGTTTAAGTCATACAGGCGATTTTTAAGGAATATTTGTAGTTTGTGAAAATCGACACTTTGAAACTTTTCTGCTGAAAACCAGACAACGGATACCTATGGAAGGAAATACAAGTTACTGGTAAAAACGGTTAGATGCAGCACTGAGGTCTCTCCTGATAACAGGTGAGTAAATCGGAATTCGTAGTTCTGCTGATTTTAGAGGAATATTTGTATGTTTCAAAAATCGACAGAAACTTTTTCAGCAAAAAGCAGGCAATGATATCCTATGGAGGAAATTCAAGTTACTGGTAAGTACGGTTAAAATTACTTTTCAGGATCAGTACTGGGCTCAAAGATGCAGCTCTGTGGTCTCTCCTGATAACAGGTGAGTAAATCGGAATTCGTATTTCGGCTGATTTTAGAGGAATATTTGTATGTTTCAAAAATCGACACTTAGAAACTTTTTCAGCAAAAAGCAGGCAATGATATCCTATGGAAGGAAATTCAAGTTACTGGTAAGTACGGTTAAAATTACTTTTCAGGATCAGTACTGGGCTCAAAGATGCAGCACTGAGGTCTCTCCTGATAACAGGTGAGTAAATCAGAATTCGTAGTTCGGCTGATTTTAGAGGAATATTTGCACAATGGTGAAGGAAGGGGGTGGGGCCTGAAGTGACATGTCTGCAAACACGCCCTGTGGCGCGTTTTAAGTTGGAGAATTAATTCCTCCTCAATCCCGAGGGTCCCTAGGGGCCAACTGGCCCACCAGATACCTCCAGTATGCGCCAGAGAGCTGCGTTGCAGAGAGGTGTTCAGAGGCCACGCCCCTTTTTACAACACTCTGCAACGCAGCTCCGTGGCGCTTACTGGAGGTACCTGTTGGAAGCTTTCGCGAAGATTCGTCAACCGGCGCCAACGTTATTTCTAATAGAATGTTGCGGATTTCCTATGGAAAATAGGTCCTAACTATAACTATCTACTGGCGACCGCCAGTAGATAATATATATATACACATATATATATATATATATATGTATGTATGTATATATATATATATATGTATGTATGTATATATACACATATATATGTATGTATATATACACATATATATGTGTATATATATATATATATATATATATATGATGCCCTGACACCCAATGGGACATTTAGTCCTATATCTAGGTCTGTGCCCAGCTCGGTTTTTCGTTCTGAAAATCTGCTCACCCACCATATCACTTACAGTCAAGGACTGTTTACTTTGCACATTCACATAAAGGAGACCGAACACTGCAATCTATGCCATACATTTAGATCTAATTCACACACTCACTCACTCTTTCTCTCTCTCTTTCCTTCTCTCCCACTCTCTCTCTCTCTCTTATAAACAAGATACCTGGTGTTGTACGAAAGGAATATACAATGTGTCCATTGTTGACTAAGTCTCGCCTGTGCCCTGCAAACGCCATCCCTTAGTTTGGTGTGTACTGAACTTCAACCACTGATAATTTCCCCTTTAAACTGGTATAGACCTGCACGACAACAGTGACACACCATCAGTTTGCCACTTTTTTCTGACTCGTGATAAATGTACCTATCCTGACTAATGCTCCTGTTTGCATTTGTATTAATTGAGCTATCACTGTTCAATTTTATATTATGTACTACTTGAGGTGTAAATAAGTCTTTGACTATGTGAGCTCCCTGATGAAGGACTTTAATCCCGAAATTCAGAGCCATTGTGTAAACTCACAAGTTTATTTGCACACAAAGTGGATGTATAATAAATGGCTGAATAATCAGAAAAACCTTTGGCGTGAAAACTGGATTACAAAAGAAGGAAAGTCTTTGAACATTACGTTCAACTTGTGAGCATTAAAGCTGTGCAGTGAGTGAAAGATCATAGTATGACCTGTCCAGTATGCATGTTTTTTTAATCACCATATACCACATCCAGCTTAACCTCCGGTTTACAGCCAACCACCACTGCTCTCATCCTTCAACCTAGGTGTGGGTTTGCACTGCCTAAATGGATGAAAACGTTCCCACATACAATCAGATTTGATATATCTTTATTTTGTATCAGCGGATATCTGCAAAGCCATGTTTGCAGAACTCTGCAACTTAGCAGTCTAAAATATAATCTATTCATGTCCAGATCAAGACACTTTTTAAATGCTTATTTCTTGATAGCTACAGTACAGATTTACACCAAAACAATCAAAGGTACTTCCTTGAGTAAAGTTCAACTTTCATGCCACGTTTGATGTAATTGCGTTCAGAGGGGTTTTTTTCTCACCTGTATTGAAGAGCAAAGAATCCTATGTGAGTTATAATAAGAAATTTTGTACTTGGGAACTTTCTCTTTTTTGGCCCTGCTTGACGGATCTGCATGAAGCTTGCCTTAAAGAACTAAGCTGGATGAATTATTTTTATTTTATTTTAAAGTTTTGTGATGATTTGTCAAACTGCGCCAAAGTTATTAGAAAAACAAAAAATTCCTTTTTCAATGGAGGCGCTATTGCAGCCTATGTAATATGCACATATATGTACACATTAAATGCGCATCATAAGGTTATATAGGATACATCATTTTATAATGTATATTACGTCCATATTGTTTGCAGCGGGTTAAGCATACATAAACGAGACTGCAAGCGCTCATTCGTCCTATTACTTCTATGTGTAGACATTTAAGGGCCGATTACGATGTCGGTCTGAAGTGCCTCCGCGGTCTTGTCCGGGTCGATATGACCGGCCGATGTCGCGTTGGAAGCGGGCGCTCCGACCGCAGTATTATGATGACTAACAATACATGGCTTACCAACCGACTCGGTTCTTCTGACTCCTACAGTAAAATCCAACCGCGAAGCTCTCTGGAAGGTCCAATAGAGCCGATCGGAGCGCGGTCTGGCCCTGGAACCGCCCGTCCTATTATGATGGGTATTTCCTTTTTTTTTTTTTTTTTTTCCCATAAAACCAACAGATTTGAAAATATATCGTACAATACGTGACATTACGTGACATATACATCATTAATACCTTAAACAGCATATAAATTTACACGAACATAGGAGAGAACAGAAGAGAGGGAAATATTTGGTACACCAAAAAAAAAAAAAAATAATAATAATTTTTAGAAAATAATTCTACATTTTGCTCCTGTTTTTATACTCTTTTATGCCAGGACTTCTCCCAATAAGGCTGTACCGGCCCCCTACTCTTCCGTCAATAATCCCCATTCCCGTTGTCCCCTTGCCCTCCCCGTCCGACCTTTACATTTATACAATGCCCATTCAAGGTTATATATATGAAACAATTTAGCATACCATGCCTGATATGTCGGTGGAACATCATCCTTCCACATAGTAGCAATCAAAATACGATAAATAGCTGTCGCCATAAAGCATAGATACACTTGAGTAAGGTCTAGCTGTAGTCTTTCATCATATCCCAATATCCACATAGTTGATGTTAAAGATACTACCCGCCCCAGATTTTGACATAAGAACTGTTCAATACCCTCCTTCAGGGTCAGCAATTTACCACAGTCAGCAAACATATGACTTATATCAGCTGGTCCCTGATCACACCTTGGGCATCTATTGTTATCCCTTTTCCCCCATGCCCAGAGTTTGGCTGGGGTAAAATAGAGTCTGAACAATGTTTTATAGGTTTGGGCTTTGAGATTTGCACTTAAAAAAAATTTCTTAGAGAGCACTAGTGATCTACAGATATCTATATCTGGGTTGTTCAATTTGACTGCCCATGCACTTTCTACTTTCCAAATATCATCCGGGATAGCCTCCAACATTATTGTATACACATCCTTAACTTGGATCTGCTTTTTCGTCAAAAGTTCTAATAGCGGGATTCGAGCAAAATTAGTGACTTGCAGGGCCAGTTTGTTTATCACCTCCCTTGCTTGTATATATTTAAAAATAGTGCTCGAATCTAACCCATATCGAATCTGGAGTTCTTCAAACGCAACCACCCCCTCCTGATCAGCAATGTCACCTATCTGTTTTATTCCTGCTTTTTCCCATATTCTACTTGTATTATCATAAAAGGGGACCGGGAAGGCAGACGAACGCCACAACCATATATACCTATGAATTTTTGGTATTTCCAGATTTTTACTAATCTTTTGCCATATATTCCAGGCAGCTCTTATAATCTTAAAACGTGTTTTCTTATAATAGCTGCCTTCGAGCTGCCTTAACATTAGCCCTGGAGCAAGTTTACCAACTGCTAGCTCATAAATAGAAGGCGGGGTCTCCTTATCCACCTCCACCACCCCATCCTGGCTTTGAGGCCTGAATAATATACTCATGTGTTGCAGCATTACTGCCCAGAAATAATATAAAAGATTAGGAATTGCCAGCCCCCCCCGGTGCTGCGGTAAGGTCATGAATTTTAAAGATTTCCTAATTTTCTTATACCCCCATATGAATTGGGAAAACATTCCGTCTGCCTTTTTAAATATATAATTTTCCGGTTCTATGGGTATGCACCGACATAGATAGAACACCTTAGGAAACATCGTCATTTTAATGACGTTTGCTCTGCCAATAATGGATAGGTGTAAATTATCCAAACGCTTAAGGTCCCCCTCCATTTTTTTAAAGAGAGGAGCCGAGTTTATTTCCCACGTCGAGCCAACATCTGCGGTAATGGCTATCCCTAAATATGTAGCTACCTCTGTCCTACGTACATCCTGGAATTGCGTATTTCTGGTACATACAATCTGTGTCTTGTCGGTGTTTAGACTATAACCTGATTGTTTGCCAAATTCTATTGCGAGCCTTTCAATCTTGTCTATAGCACTCCGCGGGTCTGGAGTAACAACCGCGATGTCATCTGCATAGGCTAGTACTTTTGTATGATAGCCCCGGATCACTATTGGTGTAATTGCTTGATCCGCCAGTATAGATCTAATCAGGGGATCTATGTAGACGGCAAAAAAGATAGGGGAGCATGGACACCCGTCTCGTCCCCCGAGTAATCTTAATCCTACCTGACTCCTTCCCCATTAGCTGAATTTTCGCATGTGCCTGGACATACATCGCCCTGATAGCAGTTATTATTCTTGTACCAAATCCCTGAGATCTTAAATTTTGCCACAAATACGCCCACTCTACTTGATCAAATGCTTTTTGTGCATCCAGCAATATCAAAGACATCCGTGTCCCTAAGGCTGCGGAGATATCAAATAGAGAGATAACCCTTTGCACGTGATTTGTGGTACCCCTACCAGGGATGAAGCCGTGCTGCCATGGGCTCACCAAGATCCCAATTATCTTTGACATTCTCCGAGCCAATATCTTAGAATATAATTTCTCGTCGGTGTTAATTAAAGATATTGGTCTGTATGCAGCGGGATCTTCCGGCGCCTTTCCCTTCTTCAGAAATATTACGATATTGGTTTCCTGCCAAGATTGTGGTGGGACCCCCTTATGTTGTACCGATAAAAACAAATCCAGCAATAATGGGGTTAGTTCTGTCTTTAGAGCTTTATAAATCTCCATCGGGATCCCATCCGGACCCGACGCCTTACCTAAAGCCATTGTCCCTAAAGCCTCAAGGACCTCGTTCAGTGTAATATCTACTTCAAGCTCCAGGAGCTGAGGGGCCTCATTCTCTACCTCTACCCTCAATCCATCAAACCTAGAATCCCTGGACCGATAGACATCCTGATAGAAATCCGTGAGTATTTTTAATATTTCTGATAAATCTGTAGCTATTATTCCGTCCTTCCCTCTTAATTGTAAGATGTTGTTTGCCACTGCTTTTTGTTTTATTCGCAATGCCAGGTGTTTCCCCGCCATCTCCCCGTACTCGTAGTTATCCCGAGTTGCCATTTGAAATCTTTCAGCCACTTTCTTGTTATAAATTCCATTAATTTTCGCCTTAACCCTAATTACTTTTAATTCTAAACTAGTTTGCAGATCTTTCTGCTGCTGTACTATGGCAGTCATATGTTGTCGCTCCATCAAACTCAATTCTTCAGTCAAGGCCTGTATTTCATCCCTTTGTTGTTTTTGATGAAATACCCCAAAGCTAGTTATTTCACCCCTAAGCCCTGCCTTATATGCGTCCCAAACCATTTCTCTAGAGGCACTATATCTATTCATATCAAAAAACTGTTTAGTCCACTGCCTAATATGCTCTATAAATCCATTGATCATTAATAATTTTTTGTCGAACGTCCACTTCAGCAGGCCCTTTATATATGTCGGGGCCTCAATACTCATTACAAGTGGGTTATGGTCCGAGAGAACCTTAGGTAGTCTTTTAATCTGCGCCCCCTCGATAAGAGAGACTGAACCCAAAAAATAATCCAGTCTGACATACTTCCTATGTGGGCATGAGAAATAAGTAAAACCTGGATCCCCCATTCTTTTACATGCCCACATATCTACTAGACCATGACTCTCTGTAAGAGCTTTTAGAGCTTTATAAACCTGAGGCTTCCTCCCTATATACTCTCCCCTACCCCACTCCCCAGTATTTATATGAATATTCAAGTCCCCACAGATAATTAACGGGGCGGGCCAGGCCGCTAATTCCATCTCCAACTTTACCCACAATTCTGCATTGTCGATATTGGAACCATATACTGTACAAATAGTGCAATGATTAGGTATAAGAGCAATAGCCCACCGACCCCATTTATCTGCCTTAACTCGATTAATAGGTAAAAGTCGTGAAGAAACATGTATAGCCACACCTCTGATTTTGGTGGATTGGGCAGAGCAAACCACTTGAGAGTACCCTGGTATAATATTAACCCCTCTTTCCTGCCATGGAATATGTGTCTCCTGCTGACATATAATATCTGCACCAAGTGCACGAAGCATTTCCCCGGCCCTGTTTCTTTTACCCCTATCATTTAGTCCACCAACATTAATTGTGGATATTGTCAGCCTACCCATATTTGCGGCTTCCCAGTTTGAACTTTCACCATCTCTTTTACGCTATGATGGGTATTTCCAATGCGCCATCTGTGTCGGTCCAACCACCTCGTCACAGCTGGCAGAAGGGGAGGCTTATAAAGCCTAAAAACAACACCACATGTTTCCCACCACATTGCCTACACAGCTATGGAGCCTATCGCGCATGTCATCCTGTTACTATACATAAACGATGAATTTGAGAATCCGAACTGTCACGGACGTCACCGCCTGTAAGTCACACACCTATCCTTACACAGTAAAGTGACTACAAAGCGAAGGTGCAGTAAGGTGAAAGTGTCCTGTAGCATGTTGAGCATGGGAAATGTGGAATGTCTGCATCGGGTATCCACAGTGTGAACTGGATATACAGGGACAGACCCATCTTAAAGACAGGAGTCGAAATGGGCATAGGCACATAGATATATGTACAAATAAATATATTGATGAGTACACCACAGCTCTACATGCCGTGGCAACATAATATCAATGCACACACAAAAGTATGTGCCACAGAAACACACACACTGGCACCAGGGCCGGTCCTAGGATTTCTTGGGCCCCTGGCAGAACCAGAACATGCAAGCCCCCTAAACATTGCCTAGAATGTAATATCACAGAAACTCGCATTATAGCAAGTGACTGCTATTGATCATTCATTCTCTGGCATTGTTGAAACAGCTTTGTAAAAAACTACTTATCTTGTGTGGTTACTTGTAAGATGGCCAACAATACCTATAAAATCCCTAATAAAATAAGTAGGAATAGAGTATAGCTCTGTCATGTGGAAATACAATACATCAACCCAATTGGATGGAAAAGTCAGGCCATAGGTCTCTTCATAACTGATATTTTTTACTCTGAAGCACCAATTGTGTCCAGATTAATGCATGTTTGAAAAGCACAAAACAGAGTAATGATGTCCAGGCTGGCCTGGCATCCCCCCATCATCCCAAATCTGCAGTCTCAAATCCAGTGTCCAGATGAGTTTCGCAATGTCAGAGCAGCCCTCCACCAGAGCCTCCACTCTTCATGATCTCGGCCCTACCGCAGGGCAGGTAGCAAGGTCCGTATAGGGAGTCTCATGCAGCATGGGATGATGTATGTGTCGGTACTAAAAAAGGTGGAAGGATCCAGCCGATCTCAATATCGGGCCTGATTCATCTGACTCCCTTCCATACAATCCCTCCCATGCATCAAAGTCTGCTCGCCCGCAGAACTTACACCAAGACATTGGGCCTGCACTATCTTGTGGGCCAGTATGCTCTGTCAGGCCAGGCTTAAGTATCCCTGGTGGACCTGTGGTATCCCCCACCAGTGTTTACTGAGGCCAGGCAGCAAGGCATGGGCTATGATCTCTACATGTCCAGTCAGGACGTGTGTAAAAGATTTCCCACTTGCAGCTACATTTCTTAAAAAGGTCTAGAGATATAAGAGTGCACACAGAGCAGGCTTAAAATCTGCAGGCACGGACCACAGCAGTTAAATGCATTTGCAAGCGCTATGGGGCTTGTGGATCTTTGGAGGATACATAACCCGGCCACACGACATTATACCCATATTTCTGCGGCACACGGTAGTAGTGCTCGTCTAGATTATATTTTTACTCACGCGGTTTCGGCTGGTGTGTTTCGGGCTGGATGCCATAGAGCCCGAGGAATATCAGATCACTCCCCGGTTGAGGTATGGTTATGGGGTCCAGAGAAGGACTGGACGCTTCCCCCACTATTAGACTTCTATTTATTTAGGGATCGTGAGTTCCAGGAAAGGTTTAAGATACGGACAGAGCAATACTTTGCAGAGAATTCCGGGTCTGTGCAATCTCATTGCGTGTTGTGGGAGGCGTATAAGACGGTGTCGAGAGACTTTGTACAGGCAGAGATAGGGATCAGACGAAAAGAAAAGCATGCACAGTGTGATATGCTTGAACAAGAGATACTGTTGTTGGAGAAGGCAGGGGGTGCAGATTCTGAAGGCGAGGCGGGCCGTAAACACGCGATCCAGCTCAAACAAAAAGAACTTAGAGCTGTCGGAGAAGATTTGGCACGTGCACATGCGATTGCGACTCAGAGACGCGTCTATGACCTGGGTGACAAGGCCAATAAGGTTATTGCCTGGTTGGAAAAGAGGGATAGGAGTCGCAACTGGGTCCCAGGCATCCGGACTACCGAGGGCATGGAGCGATCGGCAGGCGTAGATATTGCAGAGGCCTTCGCTCAATACTACGAGGAGATTTACCAGTCACAGACTGGGAGAGGGGAAGAGGAATGTAGTGAGTTTCTCAGGGATGTTGGGCTGCCTACGCTTGGTCCAGAGGAACGTGAGTTGGCGGACTTAGACCTGTCCATTGAAGAAATAGAGGGTGCCATAGGGGATTTACAGTCAGGGAAGGCGCCGGGCCCCAACGGGTTCCCGGCGGAGTCATTCAAATGTGTGGCAGGGATGGTTGTAACACATTTGCTAGATATGTTTAACGACGCAAAGACAAGGGGCCAACTACCGTGCGACCTGAAAACGGCAACCATAGTCGTGATTCACAAAAAGGGTAAACCCCAAGAGCTTTGTAGCTCCTATAGACCTATCTCCTTAATTAATTTCGAGGCCAAAGTGTTAGCAAAGGTCCTGGCAAATAGACTAAACCCGGTCATCCAATCCCTGATCCACCCGGATCAATCTGGCTTCATGCCCCATAGGAGCACTAGGCTCAATCTTCGTCGTCTCTATGGAGTGATGCATGTGGTATCCAAAAGCCCTGAAATACCGGCCGCACTTTTATCTCTTGACGCCCATATGGCGTTCGACAGCATTGAATGGGCATATCTATTTGCAGTGCTGGCCAAATTAGGCTTTGGGCCAAACTTCCGGACATGGGTCCGGCTCCTCTATACGGCACCGCTTGCGCGGGTCCGCGTAAATGGGGCTACGTCCAGGGTTTTTAAGCTACACAGGGGCACGAGGCAGGGCTGCCCACTCTCCCTGATCCTTTTTGCGCTTGAGCCGCTGGCCTCATGGGTGCGGGGCGATCCGCTGGTGTGGGGCATTGATACAGGGGGTGGCTGGGAGGAACGTATCTCCCTGTACGCTGACGACGTTTTGCTCTATGCACACCGCCCCAGACAAACTTTCCATAGACTTCTCCATATCTTAAGATCTTTCGGGGCGTACTCTGGGTACAGCATCAATTGGGATAAGTCCCTAGTGTTCTCGCTGGCGGGAGCGCCTCCGGTGCCAACGTCGGCTTGTCAGGATCTGATCTGCAGGGAGACCTTCAAGTTCTTGGGTATTTGGATCACGAAGACGGAGGCGGATTTTATGCGCTTGAATGTCTATGCACAATTGGACAGACTGAAAGAGGATGTGGCCCACTGACGAACATTGCTGGTATCGCTTATGGGCCGTGCTGTCCTGTTTAAAATTATGGCCCTCCCACGCCTGTTGTATGCATTACAGAACACCCCCTTCTTGGTTCCCGATAGTTTCTTTCGCGCCATTGAGGCGGAGCAGCGCACGTTATTGTGGGGAGGTGGGAGCCCTAGGATCGCCCTTCGGAAACTCCAGCTGGGGGTATATGAGGGGGGGGATTGGCGGTTCCGGATATCAGGAAGTACTACTGGGCGTCGCAACTAGTGAATATTAACGGATGGGTCTGCGCTCCCACCGAGGAACCGGCATATCGGGTGGACCGTATGGCCCTGGGTAGGTGCAGTTATCTCTCGGCCCTGTACAGGAGACGGAGAGACTACACCACCCTCCCGACTCATACGAGGGCAGTGACTGTAGTATGGCGACAAGGGACCAAGATGACTGGGTGGGGAGCTAGACTCACGGAGCAAACCCCATTATGGGAAGGGGATTATCTCACGGAAACTGTGCGACTAAAGGGCTTCCGTGGATGGAGCAATATTGGCATCGATCTCGTGGGTGATGTCTGGAAGAGTGGGAAGATGTTAGATTTTGCTGCCTTGCAGTCGGAGTACCAGATGGGGGAGGGGGAGTTTCTGCGCTACTTACAGTTGAGACACGCATTACACTGTCATCTGAAAGCCACGGATCAGCTGCCAGAATATGCCCCGCTGGAGGATAGGCTGCTGCTTGATCCAATGCTTGATAAGGCTATCTCACTTGCGTACAAAAAACTGATAAATAACACGCCTGACCCTTTGGGACCCCTGCGGGAGGCCTGGGAGACAGATCTTGGACTCCTGGAGGACGACGATTGGGCTGAGGCTTTACAAAGCCCCAGAGAAATCGCGATAAGGGCGAGATTCCGCTTAATACAGCTCCGAATTCTGCATAGGTCATATGTCCCTAGGACAGTACATTACCGTATAGGCTTTTGTACGTCTGAGAAATGTGTACGGGGATGTGGGGAGAACGGGACATTCTTCCATATCCTTTGGGCATGCCCTAAGATCCAAAGCTACTGGGTGGAACTAGCCCAGGTCATGTCTGAGGTAGTAGGTGCCACGGTGCCGGTAGATGCCAGGTGGCATGTCCTGGGTGTAACAGGAGACGTAGTATGGCCCAAATGGGCCACAGCCTGGCTCGCACTGGCGGGGGTAGTGGCAAAAAGAAATATTGCTAGACTGTAGGGAGTCGCTGAGGTCCCAACGTTTGAGGGCTGGAAAAACGATCTGGACTGGTGTCAAAGGGCGGAACAAACGGTGTACCAAAGTAGAGGATGCCCACGAAAATGGGAAAAGATCTGGGGAGCTTGGATGGCCTACAGGGGAGATTGTTCAAGTGCTTGAGTGACGCCTTTCAGTAGGATGCTAATGATCTCAGATTATCCATGGTCACTTTGGGAATAGTTAAGATTTGGGGGAACTGTGCATTGTGAATGCTGATGTAATTTGTGTGTGCTGCTCCACTGCTGTGTATATTGTACAATTATCATGGAAGCATGTTGTTTATGGTTAATAAAAAAGAACTTTAAAAAAAAAAAAATCTGCAGGCACATATGGGATGGTTCCAGATCAAAACCCTTTGGAAGGAAGACACACATCTCAAAACTATGCCAATTTTGCACATGTAAAATAAAGAGACAGGAAATTACAATTGTTGGCATGAGGCACAATTTATGTAGCTGCACACAAGTTTAAAGTCATTTTAACATCACCTCCACCCTCCTACTTTCTTATTTAACTTATTCTGCATACTCAGATCTACCTCTCCTATCCATGTTGTACTTTCCACCTCACCTCTTGCATAGTCTATTACCTTCTCTTGCTCGTTTTCTCTGACATCCACCTCAACCTACATGCCCAGCTCTCAATGTCTCCTTTATCCTCAAGCCTCTTACATACTCTCTCTGGTAATGGCAATCTGAAATCCATTTTTACCCTCCATGCACTACCCTTTATCTCTCATCATTCCACACAGCCTCTCACCTTCTCTTTCTGGTCCTGCCCCTTTTACATACACACCTCCATTCCCTTCACTACTCTTCACCTCTTTTCTCATCACCTCTCCCCTTCATGCTGTACTCTCAATGTTATGTACTTATCACCTCCTCTGCAGCCTCTAACCGTAGCATGTGGATTCTGCCCCGCTCACCTCCATCTCCCTTTCCCTTGGCTTCGTCTCATTGCTTTTCTGATTGGTGCACTCTTATATCCACCTCTGTCATTCACTCTCCACACCTCACCACATCTCTCACCCTGCCTCTTACTTTTCTCAGTGAGTTTGCCCTTCTTCATTTCCCTCTAACCATTCACTTTCTATCCTCTGCTTAAGGTCTCCTAACAGTCTTTTTACTTCTCTAGCTCCCATATGTCTACAACTCCCATCCATGTACAGCCCAACACCTCTCAGCTCTCATGTGGTTGGTGGGACAGAGCTGATCTCAGATCCAGAATCCCAACTTCTTGTCTGTGATCTGGAGACGCTGGGGCTGTCCTTAAAGGGCACTAGCCCGACTCACACTGCAGGTCATATACTAGATCTTATTTTTACAAATGTCTCGGACCTCCAAGTTAGTTCCCCTCTTCTATTAACTTGGTCAAATCACTTCATGTTCTGTTTCCAAACGTCTCTCAATGTGATTCAAACCAGTAGGAACAATAAACCTCAAGGGCTGACCAGGCCTTGGAAGAATGTATCTGGGTCCTCCTTCTTTTACAACTTTCCTACTCACTGTGACCCTGAATTCTCCGACATCAACAGTGCGCTTACTAGTTCTCAGGAATCACCTCAGCAGGCTTTGGACATAATAGCACCTTCAAGACCTGATCACCGCAAGTCCACTAGACCCCCCTGCTTCATGGTTTACTGAGGAACTTAAGCAAGAGAAATCAGTTTGCAGGAAACTAAAAAAAATATGGCATATATCAAAAGCCCACTTGGACAAAATGATCTACAAGTCAGTCCTAAATAACTATTCCAAAAATAAATACAGCCACGTGCAAGTCGCATCCCATCAAAAGAAATGACAGCACTGGAAATTCCACCAAAGAACTTTTTTTTTAATCTCAAAGGATTTACTCAGCTGACAGCTTGCACTCCCCTACCCTGACCTCTCAGGAACCATGTAATGCCTTAGCTAACCATTCTGAGGATAAAATTGAGAATACCTATAAGAGTCTTTACAAATGCAACCCTTCTACTGACTCTCTATTCATCATGCCCTTGAATCATAACTCCTCCACAGCCATGAAACATTTGGAATCCTTCATGCCGGAATCTGTGTCAAACATGCTGATCAAATCAGGTTCTCCCTCTGATCCTGCCCCCCCTCGTATAGTGGTGGGACTTTTCAACTCTCTTAGACCCACCATCACAGCCCTGTGCAACCTCTCACTGGATATTGCCACTATGCCGCAGGCTAGGAAAGTAGCACAGGTTATGAACATACTGAAGAAGCATAATGCTGAGACTTTGAATCCAGAAAACTATAGGGCCATCTCCCTTCTCCCTTACCTAGGCAAGATTATGGAAGGCCTAGTTAACCAACAACTTACCCAAAATCTGGTATCTAATACCCTACTGGACACCACACAATCTGGGATTAGAGCCTTCCATAGCACAGAAACAGAGCTGATGGGAGCTGGAGATATCATAAGACCCCCTCTGGATGAGGGCTGAACAGCCATGCTGGTGTTGCTTGATCTTTCAGCTACCTTCAACATCATCCTTCACACGATTTTGATTCAAAGACTCGCTGAGAGTGGTGTTGGTGGCAAAGCCCTAGAATGGATGAAAAGCTTTCCCAGCAATCGTACCCAGGTTATCACCTTAGGCTCTATTAAATCTCGGGTCATGTCACTAGGCAGAGGAGTCCTCCAGGGCTCATCTTTCAGCCCAGTACTCTTTAACATCTATGTGGTCCCTCTGGCTCAAGTAATCAGGTCCAGTGGATTCGATGTAATTTCATATGCTGATGACACTCAATTGATCATCTCCATGACCCCAAACCCGGACTCCACTAAACTGAAGTTCAGAGAGTGCATTAGGAAATTTCCCTCTTGGATGTCCCACAACTGCTTACAGCTCAATGGCGCCAAATCAGAAAGAGTACTGTTCGGCAGGGCACATGACTACAAGATAAGCGATTGGTGGCCATCTGAATTAAGCATCCCCCCACCAATCCAAAAAGGTGGTAAATAAAACCTGGGCATTCTAATTAACAATAGCCTCTCAATGAAAGAGCAAGTGAAATCTACATGTGGCATCTATTTTGGTACAATACGCATGTTAAGAAAAGTATTTCATTGGCTGCCTCTACACACAAGAAAGACTCTCATGCAGGCACTAGTGGTGAGCCACTCAGATTATGTGCTCATGGCAGCAGCCAATGACTCTCCTGTCTAGACTTCAGGTTATCCATAACACCGCTGCCCAACTTGTCCTGAAACTCCCTCCCCGCACACCTTTTGTACCCACGTTTAAATCACTGCCCTGGCTTCCCATTAGAATGCGAGTGACTATCAAATTTATGTGCTTAATACACAGAGCTCTGTCAGGGAAAGGACCAATGTATCTCCAAAACAAACTGTAAATTTACCGCCCACTAGAAATTTGAGATCTAAGGATCAGCTCTTGCTCTGCCTATGTTGTATTCGCACAGTTAGGCAGGGCGTTAGATCCTTTTCTTCTCTGGACCCTCTTCATTGGAACAGACTTCCACTTCACATTTGCATATGCTCTAATTTAGCATCTTTCAAGAAACGGCTAAAATATTGTCCTTTTCTGACCAAGAAGCTATGAAAAATCAGGACTCTTGACCTCTTCCTATTCCCTCTTTTAGCATGGGACTGTGCCTCAGTGCCGAGATACCCCATCAGGTGTGATTCGTTGCACTATATTGAGTCTGAATAACATAACATCTCTTCCTCCAGCATCCTAACTTTCATTGCTGGTTGTCCCCTTTACATCCACCTCGCCACGTTGACCCACCTTGCCTCACTGTGCCTTTCTTACATACACATCTCACTTCCATGCTATGTACTTAACCTCATTTCTCATATTGTCTACTACCTTTCACACTGATTCTGCCCCTTTTACATCCACCTCTCACCTTCCTATTAAACACTTCACCTCTCATCTCTTGCCAGCCTCTAACCTTCTTTAGCTGGGTTTACCTCTTAAACATCTACTGCTTTCCTGCATACCTCGCCCAGCCTTTCACCTGCTCTTCAATGTCCTTCCCTCTGATATCCACCCCTCAACATGTCCTCCACTTCCCATTTCAATTCATCATATAGTCTACGTCTCCTACCCATGCACTGCCTTTTACCTCTAATCTTTCCTTCCAGCCTCATCTTTTTTCACTGGTTTTGCCACCTTTACGTCCGCCTCTCCGCTCCTATGCTCTACTTCTTCTTACTTCTTTCTCACCTCTACCCTTATTTTGCTGGGTCAGCCCCGCAAACATACACCTCTCCCCCACATGTGCTGCAATTCATCATGTTTCTTCCCCACCTCTTACCTTGTTTTGCATTTTGTGCATGGCCATAACACAGGCCCCTGTAGCCCCTGCACAGCTGATAGACCCTCAACACTTCAGTCAGGTATGGGAATAAGGACTGTGGATGGGGAAGAGGCAGGAGAGGGGTGGAAAAGCTGGATTTGAGAGAAGGCTGCCGTGAGTATGGAGGCTAGAGCTTGATTCGATCTCTGTAGGGAAGACATGTCAGAGTGAATGCTCTCCAGGAAAGATACCATCTGGGTAAGTTGAGTGGTATGCACCTGGAGGACGTTCAGCACTGCTGTCTGACCCACAGAGATCTGCCTCAGGAGGTCAATGGCCTCCACACTCAGGGCGGCAGGGGGTGAGGTGCCTGGTGCAATGGAGATGCCTCCCCTTTTCGGGGAGCGGCCACGGACAGGTGGCTGGGAAGCAGCTTGGAGGGTGGAGATGGTATTGGGTGGTGTACTCAGATGGAGTGGGCACAGGTCCAGGGGAATCCACCACCACCTGGGAGGGCTCACTGGAGCTTGAGTCGGATGACAACATTGCTGTTACGTCTGTCAGCTCCTCAGTGGTGCTTCCGCCGCCCTCTCTGCCACTGGTTCCATCTTGCTCACTGGCAGCACGAGAACCGCTGTGGCCAGCTGCTTCCCCAACTGTTGTGGCACTGGCTCCTTCGCTGCCCTGATGCTGTAAAAAAATGAGGTAAACAAAAATTAGTTGAGGTGTTGATATGTACTTGCTACATAGGTCTCAATACAACTCTTCCCAAATTAGACAACATCATTTATAATTGTATGACAAAATTTAAGAATGTATAGTCAATAGCACATGATGGCAAGCAACTAGACCTGTGCACACTCTCAAATAATAGTGTCTGGAACAAAGTCTGATGCGACAACATTTTCCTCATTCTCACTATCTTAACCATATCTATTTAACTACTGATGTTTAGTCTCACACTCCTGATGCCCTTGTCTCATACCATACTAAATTCATGTAATCTAAGTGAGATTGGACCTCCTAATAAGAAATGGAATTACACTGCAGACTTTAGACATAGCATATAGGGGCGCATTATAGATGCAGGGCATTTCCCTTTATTGCGCTGGGTGCACCTTTTTAAAGGTGCGCCCAGCGCAATGAAGGGAGATGTGCCATATTATAATGAATGCGCTGCCCCGAACTTGTGCTGCCCTGAGGGCAGCGCATTCATGTAAAAACTGGAGCTGCTGCAAGCAGCCGCTCCTTCTTCATTTTTAAAGGGGTTTAAAGATCATCTTGCAGGCGGGTGCAGTCAGTGACTGCACCCGCCTGCAAGGGGATGTCTGGGGGGGTCCATAGGGCCCCCTTTATCCCCTGCAGAGGGCCGCTCTCAGGAGGCGCACTGACAGTGTGCCACCTTTTAAATGGCGCACTGTCAGTGCACCTCCTGAGGGCTTCTTTGCCTCTTCATCTGTAATACAGCGCGGGTGCAGAGGCAAAGGGATTCCCTGATTTGCATGGGGAGCGCCCCCTTGAAGAAAGCTGATGTGCGCCATCACTATCGGTATTACAGAAGGGACCGCACAAGTGTCTGCGGCCCCTTCTGTAATAGCAAATTGCCCAGGGGGCACGTTGTGTAATATGGCCCATAGTGTGCTATCCCTAATCTACAACTTGTGGAACAGCTGGTCCAGTGCTACAGTTGACATATCTTGATAAGTCTAAATGAAGATGTATGAGTCATGGAATGGGCCATATCACACGTCACATCACAGTTGCTCATCTGTCCATTAGCAGATGTAGTTGTTCGAAGTGCCACATGTGTATCTCATATGGTGGACACACATGTGATATAGGCATAGCTATGGGAAAGCTATGTGATAACAAGTATAGTGTAATGTCAGCACAGTGCAATCACATCATGTTCATTTTGCTGATTGAAAACCTTATAACAGTTTCTCATGGAAACACAGCCAATTACAATGAGTGCATCTTACTTAAGGTTCATGTGGATCACTATGCTACCAGGCCTGGAAGAATCATTCTTTGTCCAAAATAGTACTCAAAAACATCTTACTTGATTCCTTTCGGCAACACTTCTTACTATTGTGTGAATACTGCAGATCTCCACATCTGACAAGGCCAAGTCAGCCTATCCCTCCTCATTAATAGCACCATCCACACAATGTGTAGCTTAGATGCCGTTGTATTTCACCTCTATGTATCTGCTCTTCTCAAATGATGGTCATGGCACATTTCCAGATATCACATTTATCCTTCTGAAACATGGTTTACATACCATTACATCAGGAAAAGCCACATTTGAACCCCATGATTAGCTTTGGGAATGTGTAACTTTATCATCCATGTACTTACCAACCCTGTTACCTGCAAACACCTACTTTGTTAGCCACTCACAGACATACGTTGTTACCTATACATAGTCAGAAATATGGACTCAGCCTCCGATCACATAGGATGTAACCTGGCACTCTATCATGGCAAGGGCCAGTATGAAATGTGACATGAGTACACAAAGTTCTAACTTTGCCAGCTGATACATTGGAGAACACCTAGCACCAGTGCTGTTTGATACAATTTGCAGACTGATCAATCACTACTCACCAAGGCCTCCAATTACACATTACCTGCAAGCTGGATGTATTACATGGCATGTCACAGTCAAGTTCTCTGGGATCAATTAACTTCATACTGTTGTTGTGTCAATAGAGAGAATAAGCTAAACCTTGGTGTTTGGCCTGGCCTATGTTGAGCATTAACAAAACACGTGAAGGGTACCGCCTTGTACATTGTGTTGTCATGTGTCCGTTATACAATGGAATGGCACTACTGCAAATACCCAGACTATTTTAACCTCACATGTCCTAGATGAAAGAGACATAACCATGCATCTACTACTATTGTTGCATTTGCAAGTTTTTGCTACATTCAGGGATTTTGGGTGTCTCCAAATCTAAAGCTTAAAATACTGGCTACAATAAATGCACATGCATGGTGTTGTATGAAGTGCAACAAGGCACATACTCACCCCCTCCTTGTTGCTGTCGGGCTCTCAACCACCCATCTAGGTTGGGATAGGCCACCATCAGGATGTGTAGCTTTAGGGGAGTCAGGGTGTGGCGTGCGCCCCTCCTGCCTGGAGGTGACAGGCCCAACTGAACTCTGGCGATCTTCTTTGTCCTGCCACCGTTTTCTGAAGTGGGCACTGCGCCGACGTGTGACCCCCACGGACCGCACCTTCCGGGCGATGGTCCTCCACAGCAAGACCTTCTGACGGGTGTTGACTTGTAAGGATGGCAGCAAGCACTTAGTACACATGCTTTAGGTACATATCCAGCTACTTTAACACATAGGTCATGAACAGCTGGCTTAAGCAAACTAAACGTTAGCAGACTAGATTTCTCCACACTGCACCTGTTGTCAATGGTGACTTATTCCCATGAGAACAGTGATATAAAGTCTAGAACAGTACAGACACATAAACAGCAGTGAACTTGTCCAGAGCATTTACCTACACTCTTTTCTAAGATTGGCAAAAGGTTTTGATGTGTGTCTCATTGTAGAAATCTGCCCTATGTGCATGGTTAGCAGACAATTACACTACCAATGCTGTAAGATTGTTACTCACCTGCTCCTCTGGTGTGCCATATAGCTTCCTTGTACAGGGGCAGAACCGTGTCCACCAGCATCCTCAGTTTCTTCGGTGTGAAGGCAAGGGGCCGGATCCCTGTACAGCGAGACATTGTAGCTCCCAGAGGATGTGTACAGCAGCAGATAGATGGGGAGATGCGTAAGAGTGCAGTTTCTGAAGGCAAGTGATCTGTATTGAAAACTTATATCTAGACCGCATAGGCGGTCTTCTGAGTGTGCGGTCAAAGGGATAGGTCTGCGTCGTCCAATGGCTTCATTTGCTGCATGATACTCTGCCTACTGCGCCGTTCAAAAAAATCTGCGGTCTGTGAGTACGTTTGAAACATAAATAATGGAAGTGTACCACGTCGGTGTACACTGGAGGCGTACCCAAACAGAGAGCCGCAACTGTCACCATAACAAGTAACAGCCTATGGCTGTGTCCGAAACGGTCCGGAACCGCCACCTTTGAAAAATGTTTTGGTCGGTGCAAAAGAGTTTAGGCGATGTACTGGGTTTGTGATACACCATGCCTGGATGCACTATACTGTGTGTGAAAGGACCATCTAACTCTACCTCCCACACTCCCATGATGAACTAACCTTGAGAGGAGCATGACACACTTATCTGTAAGCTAATGACAACAGTAAAAACCAACAACCGTTTTTGTATCCTACGTTTTTCTCAGTCAATATGCGTGCCAGCTGTGTGTACAGGTCAAAATACACCAAGTCACTGTTTTTGAATCCACTGTGAGCCAGTGTGTGATGTGCAGGTGGAAGGGGGGGTTGATGTTCAGGATACTACATTTCCAGATGGAACCTACACTCTACCATAACACAGCCTACAGACGCTTGGCACATCAAATGAATATTGTAAGACATCTTTGTGTTCTATACTTCAGTGTACAGCAGCATCTTGAAGAACTTGTTCATTGTCAATGGTTTGCGTATGTTATTGTATGTGGAATACAGACATGACAACATGACTGTCTCCACCCTGTAACATTTGTCCTTCAAGTTGCACAGTGATACGCTAGATGTATATGGTGTCCAGGATGGTATGCATAACATGAACCTACTGTGTTGACAGATGAACGAGATAAGTAATTCCAAAAACCTAAGTAAAGTGTTCTTGTCTTGTGAGTTTTGCATTAAGAACTGCTTGATTTTGCATGAAAAACAACTGCCATTAGTGCAAATACAGGGTTTCCTGACAGTGAGGGGGGAAATGTGATAGCAAGATGGCTGACAGAGGTGCCTGTAGTTTGATTTGGCCACAACTCCTATCCGGCCCTGTCCTACAAACAGTCTTCACTTCCAGCCCAACCAGCCTACCTGGGCCTCTGGTTTCCTGACACTAAGGGGAAGTGTGATAGCAAGATGGCTGACACAGATGCCTGGTGTTTGGAGTGCAGGCCCTGATGGGAGTTGTGGTCAATTCAAACACTGAGCACCTGTGTCAGCCATCTTGCTATTACACTTTCCCTCACTGTTAGGAAAGCATAGGCCAGGTGGGCTGGTTGTGGGGAGTATTTTTGGGACAGGGCCTGATGGGAGTTGTGGTCATTGCAAGCACTCCTTCTCTCACCCAGTCCACCTGGGCCTCTGGTTTCCTGACAGTGAGGGGAAGTGTGTTAGCAAGATGGCTGACACAGGTGCCTGGTGTTAGGTGGGGTGTGAGTGGCTTATGTTCGGTGTAGTCCTGTTCTTTTTTGAGCTCGGATTACTTGTTGTAGTGGTTAGCATTACATAAATGGTAAGTACTTACTGTAGTTATCGGCCATGTTTTGGGATGTGTACTGATTTTGTAGTTGCAGCCATGCTGACTTGCAGGGTATACACTTTCAGAATGCAGCTAGACATGTGTTAGTCTGAAAGTTTTTGTGACTTTTGATCTTCATTGCAGGTACCCAGGTCATCAGCATTAGTTACAAATCACATATTCTTTGACTATTACTTTGTTTAGTTCAATAAATATTTAGTTAACTTGGACCATTAGTGTGATGTCTGCTGAGGTGTCATTGATAACTTGTGACAAATGTTTAGTTCTTACTTACCAGACTCCAGTCCTTCAGGGATTCCAAACAAGCTCTCCGGCGGAATGATGGCATGCACCTTCTAAGGCAGTAAAGTGCATAGGTGGCACGGAGGGCCACCACCAGTCTGTTGTACGGCCAGGTGGTTTTTGCTGGCCAAACGCTTGACCCTCCAACTCACATTGCACCACCTCTTTTTGATGTCATCCATTGGGGGCTACTGCATTCACCTTGCTGACGATCCCGTGCCACATCTGTTTTTTCTGGCTGATGGAAATCTGTTGGACTAGGCTCGACTCTGAGGATTTCCCCCACAAGCACTGTCAACTCATCATCTGTGAAAAATGGCTGCTTCTTCTTGGACATTGTGATTTAGTGAGTGTGAGGGTTGAATAGAAGGGGTGTACAGGAGAAGTAAAAAAGATGGTGTTATGTGCAGTGAGTGATGGTATTGCAGTGTGTGAGCGTGTGAAGTGCTGGCTGCATTATAACAGGGAATAGCAATGGTCTCTGTCCAACTGCAGGATTGTGATAGCAAAGGATCATGGTCTGGTAAGGGTTGCTTTTTATAGGTGGATTGGGAGGTGTGTCTACTCTTTCAATTAACATCAGCTGTGTCGTTTTGTGAGCGCAGACTATGGTTGGTGGTGTGTTATTTGGCGTGAGTTTCTCAGCTTTACACTTGCCATGCGGCCCACAAACCGCCATGGAACCGCAACCGCGTTGGATGCATCATAATCGGGTTGGCAGTACAACCGACACATTTGCGTATTGGAAATCCCTATGAAACTGATTTTCCGACCGACGCCGTCGGATTGGACTTGTTTCTGACTGACGCAGTCGGGTTGGACTTGTTTCTGACTGACGCAGTCGGGTTGGAGTCGTCTCTGACCTACGAGGTCGGAGATTTGCCTGGTATACGGTATACCTCATAATACAGTGGTCGGAGACATCGCGGATTAGTCGGTCGGATTTTCACCACGGCCGTGTCGGTCGGACGGTCTTTCCGACCGACATCGTAAAAAGGACCCTAGTCGGGTGTGGTCAGGCCTGGGGCTGAGTTAGTTACATGTCCGCGAGACTCCTCTTGTCATGTCGGAAGCAGTGACCTGTTCGGAAACAGAGAGGTGTTGGGAGAGCTGACACTGTCCCACCCCGGGAGAGAAAGCAGCCCACTCAAATACGATTTTGCTTTTTTGCTCTCGGATTAAGGCCTTGTGCGCTGAAGGATCACTCACTACCCTCACTCCCAGCCTCGGCTGTGGCCCTACCATGCATGGGGGCTCGAGTTCAAGCACGGTGGGCACTTGCCCCTCCAGTGCTCGTAGTCAGACTGCGGAATTTTAACTCACATCGATACAAAATAGTCCCCGGCGCTATAAAAAAGAACAAAACCCAAGTTTCATCTGAAACCAAACTGATTGTTTCGCAGATTATATTGCAAATATGAAGCAATAAGTGACAATGTAACTTTGCTATGGAAGCGCGGACACGCTGTTTAGTTAACGCCGTGCTTTTGAGTCAAAGGCGGCCGGCTGAAACTCGCCCGATGCATAAATATATCAGGCCTCGGGGTCAATGTCACACTGCGCTTAGTCGGTTTCTGCTATCGCCGGGGCGGCTGGATAAGAATAGTTGCTCGCGGTGAGACCGGTTTCCGGCGCAGTGCCAGGCGCGGGCGTCACGCCTGCCAGGGCCCAGATGGGCGTCGGCACAGAGAGTCCGCGGTGACATTTCTGGCCCTGGAATTCACCTAAAATGGGAAGAGGTGGAGGGAGGAGACGGAAGGCATCCAGGTCCGCATTCCCAGGTGAGCGCAGCCCGCTCCGAAGTGCAAACTCCTCGGTGGAGTCCCAGGGAGGCCGGCCGAGGTTCAACCACTGGACTGACGCAGAGAAATGGGCCCCTCTGCAGCCTGTGGCGCGGGACCACCTAGACTCCCATCCCTCCGTGAGACTCATAGGGCTGGGCATGGATGGGGTGGTCTGGAAGGAGCCCCGTGCTCTGCAGGGGCCCGCCTTACGCGCCTGGGTTCATCCAGAGCTCTGGGTCCCTAGGGCGCGCCTGATGTGGTTGGTCTCTATTTTTATCTAGTTAATGGGGGGTGTAGTGGTGGGGGGAAGAGGGTAGGGCTCCGTTCCACTGTGCTTGGACCACTCCCTACAAACCACACGAAAGGAAGAGCTTTTTTTTAAGGGGCTCCTCTTTAATTATGTGGTTCCACGCGCCTAGATGGGCCAAAAAGCCCCAAACCACTAGAGGGCAATTGAGAGAGGCCTGCGGACGTGAGCCAGCCCTCTGCAATGATGGGGAGTCCGGTGCCCCCATCTGCTGCACCTTACGACGTGTTTTGTGTGTATGGGGGGTGGATCTCGGTCGCCCTCCTCCCAGGGAGATGCCGAGGCCGTCACCGCATACCTGGCCCGCCGGCCCGCCTGGGAGGCGCACACATTCCACACATAGAGCCTGCCTGAGTCAGCCTGACATCACCAACTGCGGTGAGAGGCGGAGAACACACCCCAAAACAACCCAGGTGAGACCGAGAGCACAGAGCGCGAGCCTCCGAGAGAGAGAAGCACCGTCCGGAAGGAGAGGCTGGCACCGCGCGAGGAGCTGGCACCGGCGGGCAGTGTGAGGAGCGGACCCGGATCACCAGAGTCTCTGAGGGGCTACTAGAGCGACGTGAAGAGACTTGCAAGACCTCCTGTCCACCCTCGTGCTGCTGGAGATGCTAATCGGGACCCTGGCAGCCAGAGCCGCCCTCTGAGGGGCCACTTGTACATACGGGGCAGCCACCAGAAGTTCGCCTCGTGACGGAATACCGGGGCTCGAACCCCCAAACCTAGCCGCATTTGAGGTAAGAGCTAGCTAGCCCTTCCAGACAGCGGTTTAACACAAAATGGTGAGCGGAGCCATGCAAAATGTGTTGAGGCTCAGCACCCCTGGCATCACAGCTCTACCTCATTAGCGTTACCCCCCAAAAATATTCTTTTTAAATGCCAGTGACGTTATGAAAGTGCTGCCAGCGCCTCGGCCTCTCACTTTTACCCACAGCAGGGTTTAACCAGCTGGCATGCCTGTCCCTGGGAGAGAAAACCACGCGGGGTCTAGGGTGCGGACCCTCCTGCGCGCAGGAGGTTTAGGGGGGGTGTTATACCATCGCTGTTGCACCAAGCAATGCTTCTACCCCCAGGCTCCCGTGAGGGGGAGCCAAAAACAAACTCTTTCAAGAGGAGTTCGGAGGGGATACCTTTCCACGAACATTCGGACCCAATAGTGCATTTTACAGTCCAATTTTCCAAATAAATTGACACAAAGCAGTGTGTTTTATAGACAGTTCTCAAATGGCATTTAAGTAGGGTGACCAGACGTCCCGGTTTTGCCCGGACAGTCCCGGTGTTTCACCAGCTGTCCCGGCAGATTTCGGCAATTTTGGCTCATGTCCCGGTTTTTAGAGGGGGTTGACTGAAAACAGTGAGAGGCACTTTTTGGGGTGTTCTAAAGCTTTGTTAGTTAGCAGCTGTTATAAGTAAGCACTTTAATTAATAGGTATGATTTTGGTTGTAGAAATTACATTTTATTTACTTTTTTAATGCATCTTCTATGATCCTATGTTGATAACAGCTGTCATTCTGCGCCATTCCGTGGATGAAAAATTGTAGTCCTTCTATTTTTCCCAAATGTCCCGGTTTTTGGTTCTCAAGATCTGGTTACCCTACATTTAAGGCACTATCCCACGATTTTGAGTCTATATAGTACCAATAATATAATTCCTTATTTGCCGCAAATCACGCAACTGGTTATATAAAAAAAAGCGTGCCAACAGAAAACCACTGAATGCACAGTACACAGATATTTGTTCCATGTGAAAAATTGTACCATTCGGGCTTACTGTGACGTACTTGTAAAGTTGAACACACACATTCCTATGCAGAGGGAATTAATACTGGTTCTTAAATCCAGGATCAGACTTAAAGCCCATCTTTTCGCTGTTTCATTTAATAATCCGTTACAATCTCAGCGCCAAAAATGTAAATACCACCAAGAACTGATGCCATGTGTGCCGGGGTTCTGCCGCCACGCGCCCTCTGCTTCCAAAATATATCTTGTGTTAAGAAACCCGGGGCGCGGCCAGTGTTCTTAAGGCGCTGATCAAGTATTTCGAGTGGCGCTTATGGGCAGTTATGTTAAGTGTACTTGTAAAGCTCACACCTCACCCGGGAGTGTATCTTGGCGCTGAGACTTCTTTTACTCGGCGAACCCCAGCACCAGACAGCGGAAGTATACTGAGCCAGAGTCCCGCTGCCCCAGTATTAAAGCTCCATCAGTGCTTAATTTGGGCCGGTGCTCGGCACCGGTACTTGTCAACACCGGCGCTTGTGACAGTCTGCCCCAAGGTGGCGCTGTCTGGCATATTTAGAGATGGCCACAACAACAGGTAAATAATATTTCAATATGCTTTAAAAATAAATGACTATTACCTGCCGCCCAACCATTCTTATAGCGTTGGGGGCCTGAAATAGTCCGAATTGTCACACTTGTAGGAGTGTGATGGTTAGTATTTGTGTTGTTACTATCATTGGCAGCATGGCAGGGACAATGTTTGGTGCAAGCTGCAGTACCCTCCAGACGAGAGCCCTGGCACTTTTGTTGTTTACAAATTAAGCACCGACTGCACCATGGCTAGGCCAGTCGCTCAAGTGAGCAAAGCACTCAAGCTGGGCGGGACCAGGCCCAGAATGGCAACAAAAAGCAACGCTGGCAAAACTGGTCGAATCAGCAGACTCCCTCCCTCTCTTCTCATCCATCCGGACTCTCTGCTCTTCTTCCCCTCTCTCCGTCCTCTTTCCTTCTCCTTTATGGCTTCCCTTCCCCCTTCTCTCTGCTTATTGTTCCTGCTGCGATAAAGCCCAGAGAGCTGGAGAAAATAACAGAGGCGCCAACTTGGGCAGCGGGCCTTCATGAAGTGGCCTCCAAAGGCGGCAGCCCTCCGGGGAAATGCCCGCAAGGCTGCTGGGGGTGCTGCAGCACCCCCAAACTAGACATGATGGAGTTCAGATGGTGAACGAGCAATAGAGAGGCCATCAGATTTAGTTTTTAATCTTCTCACGTTTGCTTTGTGTCCGAAGCCAGAGGCCAAGCGTCAGCCAACGTCTTCTGACAAATTGCCGCTTACTCTTCTAACGTGAAGCACATTTTTTTGTAATTCTGAAGTGTGATAGAAACAACGTTTTTAATGGGATCTAAACAAATCAAGACGGTGATGTACGAATGAAAATATTTGCTGAAACCTGATTTCCACACATTATCGTGTGTGCAGTATATAGTTTTAACAGTAAAAGGAACGTCTGTGCCAATTTTATCATTTCATGGGAAATATGCTGCCTGTAAATGACAGTGCGCGACTACACGATGCTTTAGTGACATATTCGAGCTTCAAAATGCACCACCAGCTACATACTAACTCTTTGCCTCTCTCCTGCTAAATTGAGGTGGCTCATTTGCTACACTATTTTTGTGTGTGTGATGCTTGGGGAGGGGTTTTCACAATCCCTCTGACTTCAGTGATGTGCCGGCATCCACGCTCTGAAAATTGTTCCAGCACCATTGGAAATGCCAGGTGGCATACATGGCTGCCACAATGGCCTGCCACAGACCAGTTGGGTCTCGTGCGTGAGGCATGGAGAGCTCGAGGGACCCACGTCATATCCGTCGCGCTCAGGACGTTTCCGAGGGAAAGGAAGTACCCGGGCGTATAGCGGTGGTACCTCATGTATCATCTCGTCACTTCTGATGGCATCCTATTTTCTGGAAGATAAATTGTGGTAGGCGATGGTGCGACAGGCGCCGTGTTCAAAGATAGTATTTAGAAGGGGTGTTATTTCTTTTGGCTATGTTGTTTTTGGATTTTTCTCACTCTATACCGGCTGGGACCGTTTCACCTGCAACACAAACGTCTGTCGGTCTGGTGTGCATCGAGTGTTTCGTATCGGGCCCCCGCTTTTGTTTACATTTACATAAATTACAGCGTAGAATAGGTTATTGTTCCTGGTTACACTCCCAGCTGCTGATGTTTTCCATTCCTTCCTTTTTAGAACGGGTTGTAGTACAACCTATGGTTTTGAGTGTACATAGGTTAAAAATTGCGTTTTAAAATCATTTGGCCTCCCCCGTCTCTCTTTTAGAAGAGGCGTCCATAAACCCCCCAAATTCCCTCGGTGCAATGCCCCGCTTCTAATGCAGGCTGTTTCCAGGGCTTCTTTTGGTTCCAGCCCTGCAGCGGGCAGCCGTGAGGAGGCGAAGGACAAAGGGGAGGAAGTAACACGCGAGGAAGAGGGGCAGACTGGGGAGCAGGGAACACAGCTGAGGGAACAACAGAACGAAAGTAAGGAACACGGACAGAGGGAGCTTTGGGTATAGTTCTGTAGGAGTAAGGAACACGGAGAGGGAGCTTTGGGTATAGTTCTGTAGGAGTAAGGAGTAAGGAACACGGAGAGGGAGCTTTGGGTATAGTTCTGTAGGAGTAAAGGAATACGGACAGAGGGAGCTTTGGGTATAGTTCTGTAGGAGTAAGGAACACAGAGAGGGAGCTTTGGGTATAGTTCTGTAGGAGTAAGGAACACGGAGAGGGAGCTTTGGGTATAGTTCTGTAGGAGTAAGGAACACGGAGAGGGAGCTTTGGGTATAGTTCTGTAGGAGTAAGGAACAAGGGCAGAGGGAGCTTTGGGTATAGTTCTGTAGGAGTAAGGAACACGGGCAGAGGGAGCTTTGTGTATAGTTCTGTAGGAGTAAGGAACACGGGCAGAAGGAGCTTTGTGTATAGTTCTGTAGGAGTAAGGAACACGGGCAGAGGGAGCTTTGGGTATAGTTCTGTAGGAGTAAGGAACACGGGCAGAGGGAGCTTTGGGTATAGTTCTGTAGGAGTAAGGAACACGGAGAGGGAGCTTTGGGTCTAGTTTTGTAGGAGTAAGAAACACGGAGAGGAAGCTTTGGGTATACTTCTGTAGGAGTAAGGAACCCGGACAGAGGGAGCTTTGGGTATAGTTTTGTAGGAGTAAGAAACACGGAGAGGGAGCTTTGGGTATAGTTTTGTAGGAGTAAGAAACACGGAGAGGGAGCTTTGGGTATAGTTTGGTAGGAGTAAGGAACACACAGAGAGAGCTTTGGGTATAGTTCTGTAGGAGTCAGGAACACAGACAGAGGGAGCTTTGGAAATAGTTCTGTACGTGTAATGAACACAGGCAGTAGGAGCTCTGGATATAGTTCTGTAGGACTAAGGAACACAGGCAGACGTAGTTTTGGAAATAGTTCTGTAGGGAGCTTTGAAAATATTTCTGTAGGAGTAAGGAACACACAGAGAGAGCTTTGGGTATAGTTCTGTAGGAGTAAGAAACACAGGCAGAGGGATATTTGGATATAGTTCATGCAGGAGTCAGGAACACGGGCAGAGGAGCTCTGGATATAGTTCTGTAGGAGTAAGGAAAAGGGGCAGGGGAAGCTTTAGATAAGAATAATTAAACTCTGTAACACCTTTTATCTACCGCACATAGAAATGATGTCACAATGTTGATAAAAGATTCTTAATCTCAAGTATCACTATTCTTATGCTATCTATGATGTTTTCATGTTCATAATTTGCAAAGTGAGTCAAAAATACAATTTCTTTCCACCGCTTCCAAGACTGTTCACAAAAGCACTCTTCCCCAGGGCACACTGCACATCATTCTACAACACAACCCATTAAGACAACTTCCGAGAAAACACAGGCAAATTAAGCCATTAACTGACTGTTATGGCATCTGAAAGAACCCACTCCGGTTTGCGATAGAAACCTGTCAACCGTAAGAAAGTAATTCATAAACAATTAAACAGCTCTGGTTCCTAACCAAAGGCAGATTGTACCCTACACAAATGCCAATAGCATTACATAACTGGTTAGCCTGCATGGCCTAGCAATAGAAACCTCTATCTCAGCTCTGGAATGGCAGTGGTACCTTAGGGAACAAAAGCATGCAATGTGATGGCTGAGGAGATATGCACACTGCCGAGGTTGCCATATCTCTGTCTACTTGTGACATAGTTCATACTAGGTCCCCACTTCACCCTGGCCGCCTCAGTACTTCTCTTCCGTGTGTCTCTCCCAGTTGAATTAAATTGTCTTTTGTGATTGGGCCCCGATCTGCTTGGGTTATTCTGTTCACTGATAGAAAACTGTTCATGTTTAAGGGGTTGGGCACATGCAGGCACTTATGTTATGTGTCAGATTTTGAACTGGGTAAAGTTTTAATTGGGGGGGGGAGTTAGTCGATAATATGGGTGTTTTACCTTGTGAGAACACAAATCAGATATTGGAAATAAACACATGCTGAAAATAACATATTTGTGGGCTGAACACCCACGAGTGGCCTCAAGGTCTCAGGGTGAAGAACTGCAGCTAACTCAGCATTTCATCCTTCTACTTTAAAAAAATATGAACATCCATTAAGTTGGGTCAAAATATCATTGGTACCTGTTAGTGGGCGCCTTGAATCATTGAACGTTCATTTGTAGCGCATGCAACTTAAATAACAATTATTTTATACTTTGAGTATTTGTATGTGATTCATAAAACCTGAATAAAATGCATTAAATTGTGGGCTTTATGCTTGCTTAATGAGACACGTAATGTATGTAAAATGGTACTAGAACATTTGTCCTCCGTTTTGAGGTCTCACCTAGGCAGTGCATGCGCTGTCTCTTCAAGATATGCTGTATCTACTCTGCTGGTTTAGAGCACGCCCATCGCGTTTCAGTTGTTCCTTGTGTGCCCTTCGCAAATCCTTACTTTATTGTGGTGAATCGTTTATATTTGTCCCTCCTTTTGTTGTTTTATTCCCTCCCATGGAGCCTGGCCCTATTACACGTGTCTTTCCCTTCTGGCTATTTATGTTAGTTTCGGCGCACTATTTTTGTTGATTGCCTCAGCTCGTGTTTTTCAGAATGTTCTGTTTGTTGGCTTTCGGAAGCAAACGCGCTCACCTGACAGTATTTTTATTTTCCAACCACACACTGTATTTTTAGTTTATAAACACACAGGTTACCTCAATTGCCTCAGCTCTGGTTTTTGGAAAGTGTTGTGTATTTTGTCTTTCTGAAACAAACGCACACCGCTGACGGCATTTTTAGTTTAGAAACACGCACGCATTTTTTTTGTTTGTTGCAAAAACACTTTTACTTTTTTATATAGGCATGTCTCTGGCTTTTGTTTTTTAATTAGCACTGGGATTATTCCTGTATTGGGATGGTTGATGAAAATAAATATTACAGGTCTTCAATGCTCATGCCAAACAGCCCTCTATCGCGCCTTGCTACAAGTTTTTGCCTTTAGATCGAATCGTTTTCTACTTTTGTTCCTATCTGTTCAGGCATAAAGTCGCTTGTGCACCTCTTCCACAAGCCCTTTAGTTTGGGAGAAGGGGGAGGTATAGGAGAGGTGATCACTGAAGTATTGCTGCAGAGGAAGTGAATGTTAAAATGTATGTTCTTAAATGCACACACACCGAGGAATTTTTCCCTGTGCTTTTTTTTTTACTCGTAATACTACTCCTTTATTAAGCAGGAAACCCAATTAGGAAGTTGTGAAATCTGGAAACTGAAACCTATTTCTTGCAGCGGGTCTCCGCCTACAGAAAGACAAAGGATTACTGTAAGCCATAACAAATTCAAAACAAACGATGATTGTGCACTTTTAATAAGAATGTAGCATAGGAAATCACATTCCAGCTGGCTGATACCTTAAAAAGCACACGTGCTTCTTCTCTCTTGTGCCCACGGGTGGAGTACGCAAACTCCAATGCTTTGGGGCTTTGGTATGTACGCACAGTTGGACATATTTAGATTTAGTCCTGCTGGTAATTCTGTTCTCCCCCCTCAAGCAGCTGTTGACTACCGTGGGAATGGCCTTGGTGTAGGAGACATTATACCAAGATGAGACAATGTTATTGAAGAATAGGCTATACCCGTAGGCTTTCCTGTTTTCAGTTTCTATTTTTGGTAAATTCTGGTGGGGTTTTTTCAGTGTTTTCAAGTGATTTCAATGCCTTAAAAAAACAGTGGTTATCAGTGGTTACATTTTTTCGTGCCATTAAAAACAACAGAAACCGTGTTTTTCCGGTGTTTATGGAACTTTTTGCTTTTATTATTACTGATAGTGCATGGTATAAAGACAGTGTACGTACAGTGTAAATGAGGTCCAAATACATTTTTACAAATCAAACTTATCATAGTACACCATACAATACTTCTTCAGTGAGTCTTTGGTCATGCACGTTCGCTCTTTCCTTCCCATGTAAACTTTTATCTGTGAAAAGGCCCTCTCAACATTGCCACTTGAGACAGGCAACGCCAAAATAGCCAGTATACAATTTGCTAACTCTGGCCACTGACATAGCTTTCCATGCCAATACTGGTGCACCTGAAGATTGTGATTTTCTGCGACAGGTTTTGCAACATATGCGATGAACTGGGCACATATGCCCTCAGAGTTATTGAAGCGGTCAAAAATGAGGCAGCACTTTTGAAACTCCTGAGAAAATCTCCCTTTAGGGAAGGGATCTATAACTCGTGCAGAGTACCACAGTGAGGCTTCATTGACTTCAAATGCCATGGTTGGTGAAGGGCTATTTCTCATACATTGTAAAATAAGTTGCTTAATTGCTCCTCAACATTTCTTTGTTTACCAAGTGGCAAGCACTCTAACATGGAATATGTTGCAGTGCCAAAGTCACTAAAAGTGTCGCCAAGCCTACTCTCAAGGAGATGTTTCACATCTACACCAATTATGCTGAACACTTGGTAGACAAGGGTGTTTTCAGACTCTAGTTTTTTTTATTATGTCCACTATAACAGTCATGCTTTCCTGTAAAAATCTAAGAATGCAGTAGAGTGTACTTTTTTCAAATCACTATCAATATGTGATCAAAGATTCTCACCTTTCTTGCCTTTGGCATCATCACTCAGCAAAGGTTCTGTAAACAGTTGCCACATGGAAAAATAGCATTCATGGCCTCTAGGACTGAGAACCACCAGCTAAGTGACACAGTTGGGTTGGCTCTTTCTTTGATGCCACACAAAGCACAAAATGAGAAATATTCGCGTTTTAGTTTCTGTGCATAACAAAACAGTGCAGCAGAATGGACTAAAAATTCAATAGCATTCTTCATTAACTCTGAAGATTGTAAAGATGCTTTCAGCATACCATCTAACACGTGGCAAGGATCTCTTACAGGGAAGCACTTCAGCTCAGGTATCGATTTTGACAGGTCATCACACAACTTTTTCATATACGTAGCTGAATCACTGCAAATACAAACAA
Organism: Calotriton arnoldi; assembly: GCA_963921515.1. Classification (NCBI taxonomy): domain Eukaryota; kingdom Metazoa; phylum Chordata; class Amphibia; order Caudata; family Salamandridae; genus Calotriton; species Calotriton arnoldi. Next base: position 1,135,466 of record CAWUFW010002661.1, on the reverse strand, counting down.
AATCACTCCAATCTTTGTTGAACTTGGTAAGAACTTTTTGCAGCAGCATTCCAAGTGACACTGCGTCCCATGTTTTCCAAAAGTCTGGTGTCATGTTTTCACCTGTATCCCAGATGCTTTGTGACTGCACTCTTTTCACATATACCTGTCACTATACCTTGCACTGAATGTTTAAAGGCTGGGGTGTTTGGCAATTCACCTACTATCAATACTGACTCACTAGAAAAGGGGGCTGATGTATCAAGGATTTTTACCCATTCTCTGTGGGTATATGTGATGGTACATATTGGGAAAGATTCTTATGAAACCTACATTTTTCCTATCAGTGAAAGACTCAAATGTAGCCCAAAAATCAAATATGATTTTGATATTTCCTGATTCTCTACAGTTTATAAAATAAATAAAACGTGCTTCTAACCCCGGTATCTTTAGACCAAAGACCACAAAACTGAAAAAAGGAAGAAACAATATTTTTGTGACATCCCTAAACAACAAAACTCAAGCAGAATAATGTTAACCCAGTCTTTCTTGCTGCTACCTTATATAACAAAGTTACATTGTATTGGCCCCTTCAGGAAGAAATAAAAATTACTCTTTCACTCTCCTTTTCCTTTCTTTGAATGGCATTTAGTTTGTGCTTGTGCAGGTTTTTTCTTCAGTGTTTATATGTTTACACTGGTGAGGGCTATTTCCCTTCCGGTGGGGTTTTATCAGTTATTATAGGTTTAAACCTAAAACCAGACAGCCTAGCTATACGTGATGTCAGCATCACCCGTCAGTGCTTTAAGGATCTGTTCTATTGGTAAAATAAACATGTATCATGTTGGTCTGCCATGTTTAGTTTTTTAGTTTTAGCTTTTGCTTGCTTGTCTCATAAAATTGAATGAAAAGATCTGAATTTTGGAAACAAACGGACTTCACAAGAAATGAGTTACTAACTAAATATACGTTTGATTTCGTAGAAAAGATCTAGAGCTTAAATTGTTAAGTGTGGAACCAGTAGGCTTGGGTTTTAATCCTTACTTTCTCACTTGACTACATTGTATAATCTTGGGCAAATCCGGTAATCTTCATTAATGTGAATCCTATCTGAATAGTCTGAAGAATATGCGGAATAAAGAGAATCTCTCCACCCGCCTGGGCACCTTGTGGCATACCTGGATGTTTAGTGTGACACACAACACCACACAATTCAACACCACACAATTCACAGTCACAGAATTCAACACCACCCAACATAATTTACCCCACATAATACCACTCAATGCAACATTATTCAACTCCACTTAATTACACTCTACTCAATACCACATAAATACACCCCACATAAACCCACTCTGTCACACAGCAACAATCCACATAAAAACACTTCACACCATGCCACAAAATTCCAATCATAATTTCCCTCAATGCCACACAGTTCCATGCCATACAATTCAACCCCACACACATTTCCATTCCACACCACATAATTCGACAACAAACCACATAATTCAACTCAACAACACAATTACACAACACACCACATACATCCAATCCACACCACAGAATTCCACATCATACCACAAAATTCAACAGCACACCACACCATTAAACTCCACTACATACCACTCCACAACACAAAATACCATTCCACATAATCACACTCCATGACACATACCCACTCCACATAATTCCAGTACACTCAATACCACATAATTACTATCCACATAATTCCACTGCACACCATGCCATATTATTCCACTCCACAAATCCACTCCACACCACACAATTCCACCCCACACATTTCCACAACTGACAATTCCAATTCAACCCACATAATTCCACTCCACACCACATACATCCACTCCACTCCATAACACATGGGTAAAAGACATTGTCATTTACAACGCCAATAGCTCTAACTATTTCAAAAGCGAGACCTATTGGCTTTGCCAATGCTTGTTCAAACAATTGGATTAAATAATTGCACTTCTGAAGAACGTGAGCCGGGAATCGTCATGGTATGTCTATTTTAACTGTAGCAATATCCTGGGGACAGCTTTATTCCAATTCAAGTGACTTCCTCTTGTGCCTGATACAAAGCAACATTGCTTATGAGCAAATGTAACACAGTAATTGAGCCCCCACGAAAAGTGAACTTGTATGTGCTACCACAAGCAGACCAGGGACAAAACACAGGGAGTTTTATGGGAGGTGGAGGAACACAAGTAGCGCAGAGGACCCAAGGCGTTTTCCTTCGGGTAGGAGCACACAGTTGAGAAAGCAACACAGAGCTTACAGGGAAGTTTTTCGGGGAATCACTGGAGGAAGCATAGGAAGAAGAGAGCAACACGGAGCACAGGGGGCTGCTGGATGTTTTGCAGGGCAAGAAAACCACACGAGAGATGGCGGGGTAAGGGGGGAGAAAAGCTCACGAAGGAGAGAACTGGAAAATACATGCACTCTTATTGAGTGCTTAACCTAAAAGAAAAAAGTAGTTCTCTAAAATTGAGCAGTGTAAGTACACAAGTAAAGAGGCTATGCTCCAGAGGAGGTACATACACAAGATGGACAAGGCATGTCATTGATTAGGAAGCAAGCAAGCGAGAGTGAGAAAGTCAACCAGTTGTCAGGCGGGTAGATTCGGGGGGGGGGTGTTTGGGATGTTACACCCCCCTAATAAATGTACTTTCTGATAAATAGTTGGGTACAGGTGCCTTCCGTTGGATATGGAGAGGTGTCTGCTGGATTTCATCAGGAATTTTTACATACACACATATAAAAACGCACACACACTCTCTTCCTCTCTGTTTTGAAAGTCCACAAAAATGTTAGTTGTTTTACAAAATATTGTGTTTTCTCGCACTTAATACTCCGGACAATCTACATTCCTCTCCCTTTTCACTGCCCTCTCATACACCCTGCTTGTCGTGTAATGTTTTTTAACATTATATGCCAGCATGATTGTTGGAAAATCTGAAGCTTGCACCCTCCAGTCTTACTGACCAAGATACGCCCCTGCCAATGGTAAACCTAGGTGGCCTGGTAGCCCATTGAAAGTTTACAATAGGTTTTCACAACTATACTGCTTGCACTGTCTGGTAGGCTCGACAGACTATTATCACCCCTCTGTAGCCCCCTTGCAGTTGGTTTCAGGAAAGGAGTTTGAATGTTTTGGTGCTTTGTATCGTGTTGACAAGACATTTTACAGATGAATACAGCAATGCACGCTGCAAAAAAGGCAAAACTAAATTGTATCCAGATAGTCATGTGAGAATCATACACCAAGAGATATGGACAGGAAGGCAAGTCTACTTTCTTGAAGACCACCAGACGCCTCTCGGTGACCCCCGAATAGTCCTAGAGCACCATGAACAGGGGGGTTGTACATGTAGGTGAGAGGCCCTGGACTACTGAAATACTAAGATGAATGTGAGGTTTGTTGTGACGGTTCTCTGAGTGCAAAACCTGTAAACTGGAGACTGACTTAAAAACAGGTAAGCAGTGAAATGCTACTGGCAATAACTCGGCAGGTTTTAAGTCCATATTTTTTGTTTGTTGCCCTCAATGTCACTTTAGACAGAAGCCAGGCATTCCTCCCATCACTCCTTTTTGTTTTTCTCACTAAGATTGCTTAAGTGTGACAGGTATGCCTAGACGTTGATTCCTTGCTCACTGTGCCATTAGACCCAAGCTCTTCCTCTCTGCTGAGGCGCAGCTAGGCCGAATCCAGTCGGGGTTGCTTTTGTTCCCATTTAGAGGCGATCTGGCCTAATAGTTCAGGATCTACTGTTCGATTGGAACAGGATCAAGTCTGATTTGCACATATCTGGTCTCTCTCTGGAATGGCATTGAGACACAAAAACGATAGACTGGTAAGTGGCCCCAAGCGATTATCAATGGTTGAGATGAATTCAAACATCTTGCTCATCACTTTTTGTTTTTTTCTCAGTAACCTGAGTATGGCCAGTAAATAAGTGCTACTAGCAGACTTTAGGAGTAACTTCAGCTAATGGTGGGGGCTGGGCTCTTCTTACATCTACTCTAATAAGTATCATTCCTACTACTCCAGTCCGTAGTTGTTGTTCTTGTCCTGTGTGGTTTCTGATGTTCTCCTGTATAGTTCATCCTCTCCTTGATGTTCCTCTTTAAGCTAATTTGGCATCTCACCCTCTGTAATTTCTCCAGTTCTACCCCAGGTTTGTGCCACTCCGGTTGCAAGACGCACCACCCTATTGTCGCAGTGATGGACTCCAACGTCACCCTACCAGGAAATGGTCATGCAACACCGCTCCCCACTGAGGAGGAAAAGGTCTTGATCTCCCCTGGGTCCCCAGATGCCACTGGATCCCAGGAGCCGCAGCACTGCACCAAGCATGGTCCGCGCAACCTTGCCATCACCAGTATTCTCTGTGGCTTCTCCTGCATAGGCATTGCAGCCCTCATCTATGCCATGAAGGTAAGCTCGCTGATCTGTAGGTGGCAGTATTTTGAAGCCTCAAGTCTGAGCCTACAGGAAGAGGTTCACCTTTGACCACATGAAGACAGGTTCACTCTTGACCTTGTGAGCATGGGGTTTCACCTGAGCCCTTGAGAACAGTTTCACTGCTGACTAGATGGAGATGACTTCACCCGACCCTGTATGCATGGGTACAGGTGCGTGAACTCGGGTGAACTCCTGCCTATGTGGGCTTGGCTGCACCCCTGAACGTGCGAGAGCGGGCGGGTTCACCTGTCTCTGGGAATGCGTGGGTTTATCCCTTCAAGAACAAACAGTTTGCACTATTCCCACGAGAAGAGTTTTCAAACCATTCCATGTGACAATATTCACAGTAGATCTTCTCAGATCAAGTTCGCCCTTGACCCCCAGATACTGATTCTCTGTTAGCCCTGTGAGTTCGTAGCCACCCTTGAACCCCTGAGACAGACGCAGCCTTAGTGCTCGAAGGAACAAGCTCATCTGTGACCCTCGAGAGAAAGGTTGCCCCTTGATTTGAAAGACAACAGGCACACCTGGACCTCCAAAAAACGGGCTCCTGTCTGACTTGGTGAGAGTCGTTTCATCCTGAGCCTGTGCGAAACTCTTCACACATGTGAATCCATTCAAACGAGGACAGGTCACCCCTGAACCCTGATGGCAATGCCTCAGATAAGTCCTTTTATGGTTTAAAGTCCAGAAAAAAAGCCAAATAGAACAGGTCACCCCAGAACCCCGATGGTAATGCTTCAGATAAGTCCTTTTATGGTTTAAAGTCCCGAGAAGGTCAAATAACTCAATAGATTGCATTATGTTCCAATTATGACTTCCAGATTTGGAAGCTTAATAGAAGTATGTTGAAAGTGAGACATGCTCTGTTTTCCCTTTTCATGTCTCCCCGACTCTATCCCATCCTTCCCTGAAGTTCCTGTGCTACTTGGGGGCTCTTACAAATCTCATATCTACTCTGCCTTCTATTATGCTCTTAGAAATAAATTATATACACCAGGAGCTTCAGCCTAGCACCTCAACTAACTTTTGCTTTTATATTTTTGTTGTTGCTGTGACTGGAGGCCACATTTCCTACAACTATGAGTGAGTGGTAGTGCTTGAGAACAGTAGCAGGTGCATTGTATGCTGAGCACCAGGCAAGCCATGTGTTTGGAGCAGGGGCGTAGCTTCAAGGAGGTTGTTTGGGGTGTTACACCCCCAATAAATGTATTATTTAGTAAATAGTTGGGTACAGAAGCTTTCAGTCTGGTATGGTAAGGTGTCTGTTGGATTTCACCTGGAATTGTTAAATACTCACTCAGGCAAAAACACTTATGTTTGAAGGTCTTAAAACATGGGTGTTTTACAAAATGCTGTTTAAAGTACCCCTCACAATCCGCACTCCTTTCCCTTTGCCCATAAGCCCCCTCATGGTTCTCATATAATAATTAACATGATATAATAGCATGATTGTCGCAAAATCCAAAGCTCACACCCCCCACCGGATTACTGACCAAGATACGTCACTGGTTTGGAGCTATCACCTCCAGAAATCAAGGATGATACAAGAGCTGAAGATGTATTTTGTTTTTGTTTGACTAGAGGCACATTCGAGGAGTGTGTCAGGCAAGTGGAGAGCTGATCTCTGAGACCGGAGCAGCAATCATGGGTTCTGACCTTCTTGTCCTGAATGAGTGGTTGGGATCTGTCCTCGCCTCTTGTTTTTCTAAGGCTTGCATCGTTGGCCAAGCACAAATTATAGGCAGACCCGAGATGACATTAGGGGAAAAAAATCCCATGCATACTCACATGAGGTGGTGTTCCTCCTACTCATTGTTCGCTACCCAGAGTAGGTGTAGGACACTTCTAGGATGGAACAGCCATCTTGGAGGGTTGAGACGCCCCTGCCTGATCATGGAGGTGAGGCAGAGTTGATACTTCCCTAGTGCAAGTGGGCCACCAGGACAACGAGAGTCCACAAGAGCGAGTACCAATGTTATTGAGTATACGTACTGTGTGTGTATGTCTGTACCCTGCTTTCCATAGAGTCGTCGTTGGGTTTGGTTGCATTTTGCCCTGCGGCTGTACATAATCATCTGAATATGGCACACAGCCAGCTTGCGAGAGAGTTTCATTAAGGAGGCACACAATCCAGAGTTTTCCCAGCCCGCTGCCCAGAATGGAATTGCATCACCCTAATATTTCCTCAGATACCTAGGTATACAATTGAAATAACTAACAGTTTTACCATGACTGATTTTGGTTTCCAATCTTGCACAGGCTGTCAACTGACTTCTTTGCACCTGCTTCTCTATTTGGTGCTGTGTGTGCAAAGCTCTGATGTGATTAAGCAGGTTTATTTATAGTTTACTGTGGGGATCTTTGTGTGATCGCAAATTTCTTATTGATTTTTGTTTTTGTTTCAGGCAGAGGGGACCGGAGATCTGGAGGCAGCAAGGACCATGAGGCGTAAATCCCGTCGGTTGTCAATCCTCAGCATCAGCCTATGGGTGGGCACACTGATCTTTCTGCCGCTCTTTCTTGGCTTCCTCTCCTATGTCGTTGCGCAGGCCGAGTGAGGTGGATGCCATAATAGCTAATCAGCACTCCCTTTGTGGGTGCCTGCGGAGGCCCTGGTGTTGTCACAGTGGAGTACCCCTGTTCTCACTTCCCTGGGCTCTCTTTGCCACTGATGGCTCCGAACCCTTGCATGCCAGAAAAGCCTCCCGACCTCCCTTGGCTGTTTAAGCCATCCAGCTTCTCTGCAGTGACTTTTTACTCCTGGCCGTCTTTGTCGGCTGTTGATGCCTTGCAGCATTTTTGCCTGGGCTGGTGGATGTTATCCATGCTTCACAGAGCCCATGCTTGCTTGGATGTGTTGGCAAGAGAGCGGGACACGAAGTGCCAGGACTCCGAGGAGGACCAAACCTTTGCAGAACCGAATTCTATGCACGATTGGCCATCGGAGCCTGAAGTGACTACCTCAAACCAGATGCACTTTCAAACCATTTCATGCCTTGTAAGGTCAGAGGATTTCCCTCACCAGTATCCCCAACTGCCCCCAGGCCCACAAAGGGTTACGTACCACACTTTGGAATCAAGGACTATACATCGTCTGAACATGGCCACCCGCTCCTCTCTATTCCATTTTACACAAGACCAACATTAGACTCAGAGGAGACGGGCTCTGCCCCCACTAGTTGACATTTTGGCGTTGTTGGTGACCGATATCCAGATGTGCCTCAAGCAGTCTGCACAGAGCACTCCAGTCACAGAACTTCATCCAGTTTGAGAGACATTTGGAGGCAAATGTGGGGATTTTGAAGGAAATTACTAAAAAGAAATTGACTATATGGAGTGAGGCGCAAAAAACCATAAAAGCCAAACACAAGTGGTAACAGTTTACCAAATAGATTCCCCACCCCTTCCAAAATAAGAACTGGTAGCGACCAAATGTAGGTCACAGAAGGGTGAATAGCTCCTTGTGTCGTGGGATACGTGCTCGTGTGCTTGCACACTCAGTGGCTCTTTTTCAGTTTACAGTGTACAGTTTTTAATATATTTATTTTGTTTCATTTGAACAGCTGTGCTTTGTCTCGTTTAATTCGAAAGAACGCAGTAAAACGTACGTTTCTCTGAAATCAGAGTCTGGCTCAAAGGTCGCTGTGGAAGCTGGCGCTGTACGTTCGCAATAAGCTTGGATAATATTTAACTCATTTCCGGTTTACGTTAAAAATGTGCGCGGCACGTTGGGGCTTGCTGGGCCACCTACACGAGCCATGGGCGGAGGGAGGGGGGCGGTATGAGTGATAGTTATGCAGGTTTTCTGGTTTCACTTTGTACACATCAGCCAGTAAATGGGTATCTATTTGCCTTTCTTTGTTTTATAATAATGCTTTGTTTTGACCTCTTTGTGCATTTCTCTGCAGTTTTTGTATAGCGTAACTTTGACCCGAAAGTGTTGGAGCGCTTTATGTGCAGAGCTGGACTGGGAACCGAAACCGGCCCTGGCAGACAGCTCGGCCGGCCCCGGGGAGAGGGGAGGATGGGAAGGTGCTAGTGGAAAGCACCACTCCCTTCTCACCGCTGCCGTTTTTTTACACGGGGGCGATATTGCAGCTATGCTGCAAAACCAGCACCCGGTAACAAAAACGTCTCCCCAGGGGTCCAATCCCAGCCCCCACCATGGCGGCCCACCGGGGAAATGCCCGGTGCCCACTACGGCCAGTCCGGCCCTGTTTACGTGAGCACCAATTACATTGCATACGGTCACATTCATTTTTTAAATGATTTGCCCAGAATCACAGAATGTTCAGCCAACCCTGAGACTCAAATCTCATTCCCTAGTTCCAAAGTCAGCAGCTCTGACCGTAACACCACATCTCAAGTAGAGGGAGGGAGGCAGAAGCCGCATGAAAGCCCGGATTGTTATGGGCTCGAGGTTCTAACAGGACTTCGAGCTGAGCCAGAGCCATGATTCAAGCTCAAGCCTGGCTGGAGCTTTCAGTGGCTCGCACAGCTCGATCATTCAGGAGGCCATAGAGGTGGGCGAACCAGCAAATTATCACCGGGAGCCAAACCAGAGCCAGTTGCCTCTAAGAGCCGTTTGACGGGAAGAGCCTTGAAAATATTTGGCATGTAAATCATGCAAGAAACATCATATAATATATGATGGTTTCTTCTGTATTTCTTTAACATGCCGAAGCCTATCACCTTAGTACATCAGTCTATATCACTCCACTGAGAGGAATTTATTAAAAGTGATTGTTTCTAAATTCAGGTTTAAAAACTGTCATTTCTCCCCGACCTGATCACAATGCTAAGTGAAGTAAAAGACAAGTCAGTTGTCATGTAGCTTAGATTCTTATTATAAACCGACCTTATTTATAGTTTTTTTTTTAAATCAGACACTAAAGTCTTTTGTACAGGCTACATACAGGACTCCTGGATTTATGGTGCTCTTGTGTAAAATTATGAAGAAAAAGAAGGCACTGTAAAATAATATGTGCCTAGGATCACACAATTTAGTCAAGCAGGGACGGTGGGATTGAGGCCAGGTTTTCTGGTTTCGTGTTGTGCAATTTAGCCACTAGACAGGTATCTCTTTCTTTCCTGTTTTACATCAAAGGTTAATGTTTTGTTTTTAATTCCTGATGCATCAGCTTAGAGCGTGGGTGGCATGGTAGAAGCAACGTGAAGGTTCAGCTTACTTTGGGCTTGAGGGTCCAAGAGGACCTTGAACTGAGCCAGGCATCTGGCTCAAGCCTGGCTCCAGCGTTCAGTTGTACACCCACCTCTAATATGCAAAACAAGGTGTGTGGGATGCAGTTTTGTTGCTGAAGTGGCAGCGTTGCACTGGCTTTCAGGGATATCTGGCAGTGCTAGAAGGGTTAGAAAGAGCTTTCAGAGTACTAGTGACAGAAGCGCTTATCTCCACCCACATGTTGGTTTCTCTAAGTGCAGCATTTGATTGAGCCAAAGTTGTGTTCTTCCACTGAGAAGAGTGCTTGTATTGCACTTTTGGGACTGTAGAAAAGCTTATACCCAAAACGGCAGGACCGAGTTGGTGTTGCTGGCACGCCAATAACAATGGCAAAAGGCCTGATCAATTTATTATGGGATGTTATGATAAAGGCTGTGGGTGTGATGTATTTACTGTGCAAAGCATACAGTAATATCAATCCATTTAAGGGTGGGTTGTTATTACTCTGTATGAAATCCTGGAGAAAAGGTTTTGTTACATGGAATCTCACAAGTTACAGTAGTAGGCAGGGGTTTTTGTGTTGCCCTGCAACAAACCGTGGATATAGAAAATTTGCTCTGTGAGAATTCTGTTAGGCCTTCTAAGGAGAGATTAGTATTTTGCTTAGCTAACTGTAATTTTATATACCTTTTGTGTGCTTAATGTTTGCCTTGTGGGAAAGCTTACACTTAAAACAGCAGGCCTGAGTGGGTTATGGTGACAAGCTGTAGGCCTGATCGGTGCACTGGGAAAAGTTAGGTCCGATGCAATAAGTCTGATCTGCTTATTATGAAAAGGAATGGCAAAGGCAGTAGGCCCAGCTCATTTATTGTGAAAAGCATTTGTTAAAACCAGCTGGCCTTAACAGCGGGTTATCATATTATTACAGGCTGTAGACAGGTATTTGTTACATGTAATCTCACAGATTACCATAGTGGGCAAAGGTTTTGGTGTTGGCCACAGACTCTGACCAACACTGGGGAATTTTACTGTGATCATTCTTGTTAGGCCCTGTTGAAAGGGGTTGTATATTGTTTTGAAAACTGTATTTTTCTACATATTTCTAATTTTATAACTGTATGCATGATAGTTGCCAGTTTATGTGCATTTGAATATACCGGTGCTGCTGTTGGGTTAGGCCAAAGGTAAAGGCAAAAGCCCTCATTGGTTCATTGGGACGAGTGATGCCAGATCCCATAGGTTTGATCCGTTTATTAGGCAACGTTATGAGAAAGCAGGTAGGCCGGAATTACTTATTGTGACAAGCATGTGTTAAAAGCAGTAGGTTTTCAACGAAGGGTTATTACACTGTTCTAGAGCCTGCAGGCAGGTATTTTGTTACATGGAATCTCCCAGATTACTGTAGTTGGCGAGGGGTTTTGGTGTTGGTTACCTCCTATGACAACCCCTTTTAATAGACGATTTTCACTATGATGTTTTTTTTAGCCCTATTAAGAGGGGTTGTATATTGTTTTGCAAACTGTAATACTGCACATATTTGACATTTTATAACAGTATGCATGATGGCTGCCAGTTTATGCGCACTCCAGTAGGCCTGTGTTGGTTATACTGTCGAGGTTATAGGCCTTATCGGTTTACTGGTAAAAGTTATGTCACATTCATTAGGTGTGAACTGTTTATAATGAAAAGTTATAATAAAGCAAGTAGGTCTGACTTACTTATTGTGAAAAGCATGTATTAAAGGCAACATGCTTTTAAGAGGGGATTTTTATTTGCTAAAGCCTGTAGTCAGGTATTTTATTACTCAGAATTTTGCAGATTATACCTTAGTACACAAGGAGTTTGGTGTTGGTGACCCACCTGAGTAACCATGGAGATAGATTTGCACGATGACAATCCTTATTAGGCTCTACTTGTAGGAATTTTATACTGTTTTGAAAACAGAAATTGTGTACACATTTGTCATTTTAGTGCAGTATACCTGAAGGTTGCCTTGTGGAAAAGCTTATGCCAAGCACAGTACATCTGAATTGGCTATGGTGATAAGCCAATGATTAAGGTAATAGGTCTGATTGCTTATTATGAAAAGTTAGGATAAAGGAGTAAGTCAGACCTATTGTTTACGAAAAGCCAATAGGCGTTTAATGGTGGATTGTTATTACTCTGTATTAAAGACAACAGACAGGTATTTCATAACATGGAATCTCACAGGTTACCGTCGTACGCAAAGATACTGGCGTTTGGTTATCTCCTCTACCAAACCGTGGGTATAGAAGATTTGCATTGTGAGAATCCTTGGAAGACCCTCTTTGGAGAGGTCATTTGCCAACTGTATTTGTGTCTACTTTTGTAATGTTATGACTGTATGCCTGATGGTTGCCTTGTGGGAAAGCTTTAGCTCAATACAATGGAGACAACCCAGTTCTAACAGCTGTAGGCCTGATCAGTTCACCAGCAAATGGCATCTCAGGTGCCATAAATCTAATCTGTTTATTATAAAAAGTTATTCATACTTTTGATGTCGCCATAATCACAAAATTCAAAACCAATTGTGTCAAATCAAAAAATTAGATCACCTAGTAGGAAGAACAATTGGATAATCACTTTATATGAAAGTCTTTGTGCAGTTCTAGGAACAGTACAAATGTAAATCATTGATAATTTTAGATAAAGAGTAGGAATTAATTAAACTCAACTATCCGTGAGAAAATACAGACCAGAAGACATTTGGATATAGTTTCACCACCAAGTGGGGAATTGGGGCAAAATTTAATGGATATATATGATATTAATGATGTACCGGCCCGAAGCAACTTACCTGTGAATTTGATTCACTGATTTCAGGATGCATATACAATTTTGTTTGAGAGTTGTGTTGAATGTACTTTTAAACAGACACAGAGTGATTTTTGGAAATATCAAAATATCTTACTTTCTGTAACAATAGTATTGAAGATATATATGTGTGGCTATATATATATATATGTGTGTGTATATATATATGTGTATATATATACATATGTATATATATACACAATTTTGAGATAAAGAAAAATCCATAAGGGTTTGAGTGATATATATCTCACACTTTATAGAAACTGTCCAGACTATGGCATTTTATTAAATTAGCAGATCGACTACAAAAGTACATTATACATAAACCTTGAGAAAGAGAATTACCATAAATATTGCCTGCAGTAAGCACAGTTGAATGCAGTCTCCCATACCTTGCAAAACAGCTGCATAGCGTGTCTTTACAAGTTCAAAACTGGCTCACTTTGTAAACATGGGCCACTTTTTTAGCTATCTGATTCGCTAATAGGAGCCACTTTAATTTTGCTGCCCCGCCCTATTTTCTGGCCGAGTCTGAGCCGGTGAAGTGGTAGTTACATACTTGTGCTTGGGTAAATGTATTTTAGAGCCTGTGATGTTAACATACCTTTCATTTGTGCACATAATCAATCAATCAATCGGGGAATTGTAAGCGCCCTACTCACCCGTGAGGGTCTCACATATAACATTAGCATAGACGTGGGGGTGACATACATGTGGAGTTAGTGCATGTGTGCTGGTGGCATATATGTGGCTCAAGTATGTGAGTGATGCTAGCTTATGATTGATTTCAACATCTGTGTTTTTGTAGAGGGTCTGCACTGTTGGCAGAGTGTTGGGTTAGAGCATGTGTAATGTTGAGAAATGGATGATGCAGTATTGGCGGGTGTGGTGTTTGCGGTTGTTTGCTGTTACCACACCTGGGTTTAGAGCATAGGTGGTGCTAGTGTAGGTTTCTTCAGTGCTTTATTCTGTCTGCTTATCCCCCTCTTTCATTTCCTTGCTTAGTTGGTCTCCTGCTTTACCATAACCATTGTGGGCTAGGCCCTTACAGCATCCAACTGCACTCGCTACCACCAATTGGAAAGTCTTCCCCCTACAACACTGCCAGGGCAGCTTGCGTATTATGTATAACATAACATGGGTGGAGTGGGCGCATGCTGTCTTAACAAACGTGCTGCTGTATTATAGGAGGGGCATTAGCAGTCTGTAAAAAGTACAATCCCCCAACCCAAGATGCCTCTGGCCAACTGCCTCAGGGTGTTCAAGACTAGTTTAAAAAGCCATCTACTAGCCACCTGCTAATATCAGCAATCGCTGTCATATATGAAGGACTTCCACGTACCATGTGACTGATCTGACGCAGAAGCGTGCTATGTGTTATGATCCACACTACAGTCCACTCTATATTAATACTTTCCTTGGGTTTTTGGTGCACAAAGTCATTTTTTAGCTTATGTGATTCCTCACTGGGTGTTTCTCTATGTATCAAAATGTGCATACACCCCTCAAGCACTCTAGTGAGAGTCTAGTAAAGTGATACAACAACAATTTAGTACTCAGACAGCAGTCTTGCTTTAAAATTCACAAGGCAGGGACTGTCTAATAGGACCCAGCCGAAGCTCACCGCAATAAGCAGGTGTATGGTGTGTTAGTGCATCAGTGGCATTAGCACATGAATGTTGTTAACATGGTGTGTAATTGGGGGTTGCATGAATCTATTGAGGTCGGTGATATCGCTCATCAAAAATATTGGATCTACAATGTCAACTACCGCTACACGGTCATGGTACGAGTACTATTCCTACCTCTACATTTTCCTATCTAGAGGTACCATGTGATGGAGTGCTTAGGTCGATGTTGTGGTTGCAGTATTTTTGTCATGCAATCTAACACATGCCATATAATGACCCTGTACCATTACTCCATGGGTGGTGGTCCCACTTGTATGATATATTATCAAGTGTGTGGTGCTGGTGCAGGTGAGGTTAGTGCACCCCGGTAGAATTAGCAATTTTGTTTTGGTGACTGGGGGCAAAAAAAAAACACTCAAGAAGAAAAAAAGCACCTTTCCTCACTGTCTTGGCCTGATCACTGCTTGTTTCAGTGATAGTTCTTCTTTCTCTGATCTTCTGACTGCTTGAGACTGAAACATCCATATGTGAATGGTTTCTGGACGTTTTGACCTAAATTGACTCAGGATTCTCTGCCTCTGACTGTTACTCGTGGGCCCTGGTGCTTTTCAGGATACCTGGCTCTCAAAAAAGGGCCATTAGTGTAATAAATAGTTTCACGTCACAAATGTCACAGTAACCAGGAACACCAGCAAGAGACTAGGAGCTTCATTGGTTGAGGACAAAGATGACAATGGATCTGTACTGTCCCTCCGGATTGGCAGAGAAAGTCTTGGCAATGTCCCTTAGGTGGGGCTGGTACAACGTATTGTACATTACAGCAAATAGGCGTGCAGCGGAGAATGTTAACAAGCTTTTACAAAAACGAGGCAGTCAAGTCATAAGATCGTTTTCTTTCCCTCTCATCTGCCGCAACCATAAATGCGGGAATTCATGTTCCAAATACAGGTTTTAAATTTAGGGAGTACCAAGAAAAAGGAAGAAGGAATCCATCTGAGTTAGATAAATGTCTGAAGACACTCTTGAATAGTACATCCACATGACAGTAAAAGGCATGCCACATAAAATACAAACTTTTACAAGAAACAACACAATCATTCAAACACAGAACCTATACTAGACGAATTCTAGACCGAAATTCTGTCCGAGCTAAAGAAGCAGCACAAGCTGTCCCACCCCAAAGCTCTACACCCCTCTTAGCTGGTCAGACTGTTCACTCCAGATACAGGGCCTCATTTAGAGGCTGCTCATAACAGGAGGTAAGTGAACATTGGGGGATATGCTTTTTGCTGACCGAATGGTTCCCCAACTCATTTCGAGCCTGGGAAGCACTGAATTTCTAGCGGCTCTACACAAGCGGCGGGTCCAATGTCGAAAGCACAGTTTAGTGCCGCCCCCTGCCATAGCATCAGAAGACCTGCCCTCATTAGGGAGGGATTTCAAACGCACTGTCAGTCCTTTCATTTACTGTCCAGTACCATATCAAGCAGAGATAAATTAACAAGGTTGACCACTCGCTGGGAGAAACTTCTAGTGTGTTGGGGACACTGAATTTTTAATTTTCCAAAAAAAACCTCCCTGGTCTGAATCCTGGTCGGCTCACGATACCCCAATAAAATGGTAGACTGGCTAGCATTCTCAGTTTTCAGGAAAACTGCTCCTGACATGGCAGCAGAAGCAAATTTGGCAAAAGAAAAACATAGGGTGTTCCTTTATTTCCCCACCTGCCCGCCGCCCTCTAAAGGAGGCCCATAATCTGCTCTTTTCTGTCAAATTCAGTAATCTGATTATGACGGTGACGAGCCACTCCCTGCAAAACAGGACCGTGTGGGAGCTAAATCCAACATTCAAGTTCTTGTCAAATCCAAGATCGCGTATCCCTCAACACACTATGAGCCACACTTCTCTTCTGGTCAACTATCCCCAATTTCATTACTCTACAGCCTCTCCCATCCTGCGTAACCACATTGTTCTTACTAGCACTGACTTTATAACTAGGTTTACTAAGCCGTGCCTATGAACTGACCCTCCACACTGTATATCAGGCGCTAAGTGCTTTCTTAATGACATCAAGTAAAGCAAGCTTAGGGTTTGAGTTGTCTTCATTGATGGTGTGACACCATCTATTTTCTGACCAAATCGCATTTCCTAATTTTCACTATAATGCCATTTTCTTGCAATCTTTCGCAGTTCCTCCAGCAGCACCTGGTAAGGTGTATTGTGTGATAGACTAGACATATTCATCCATGTCCACGATATTGTTATGCACGGCCCTGTGCAAAGAACTGAGGCCATGCAAAGTTGCAACTTTTGAGCCAATGCTACCTCTCTATGGCGATAAATGCTGAAAGAGGTCATGACTGTGAATGATCCAATTACTTACTGATAATCTTCATTACCCCGATTTGCAGTCCTCCTCTTCCCAGGCCTTTCGTTTTGAGGCGAAGTCTGTACGGGGATGAATGGGTAGGCAAGCACAATCTATGAAAGTGTGTGTGTAAATCAAGAGTCTACAACTGTGTTTCCTAAACTGCGGGTCCCTACCCAGTGTTGGGTCGTGTGCCGATTTTTGGTGGGTCACGAAGTTCAAACAATAAATAAAGAACAAATTAAATTCTGTATTTAATTTGTCACATTTGCTACACTTCATAAACAGAGGTCACATGTCAGGCTAAGTCTTTGACAAATTGCTGCTTTTATTAACACGGGGACTGATTTTTAGGAACTCCTCTTACTTTGCAGTCAGAGAAAGAAAAGTAAAGTGAATTATGCCACAATCTTGCTGGTGTACAGGTGTGTGAAGGGAAAGAGTGTAGGATGTCATTTGTTGCAACACACAACGAAATGTAAATACCTACAAATGAACTGCACATATTCAGCAGTTAGGAAAGCAAAAATGAAGCACATGTTTTTGTAATTCTGAAGAGTGATGGAAACAAATATTTTAATAGGATCAAAACAAATCAAGACACTGTACTTGGTACACAAATGATAAATATTCACTGAAACCGGATTTCCACACATTATCAATTTGTGTGCAATATAGTTTTATCAGTAAAACTGTATGTCTGTTCAAATTTAGTGGCCATTTCAGTGGAAACCATGCTGTCTGTAAATGGCAGTGGGCCACCACACAATGCTTTAGTTACATAAAAAATTTCCCTTGCCTCATGTACATTAAAGCTAGGTGGATTGCAAACGTTTGTCCTTCTAAAAAGTGGGTAGCAGTTCTATAATGTGTGGGGACCCATAGTCTAAAACACTGGGTCATCCCAGCATGCTCTGTCTCATCAGTGGTGAGCAACGGGAGTACATCTAGTGGTGAGTTACTGTTCACTCATCCGAGGGGCATGCAGAATCACAATCTGTTGTGCCCCTTTCGGTACCAAACTACTGGGGAAACCCGTTCAGAGAGGACTGCCTTTGTGAGGATACCCCATCAGCATAACACTTAAATCTGTCTGAACAGATGTTTGACAACTAAATTTTATTATGTTAAACAATCCAAGCATCATCCACTGCGATACAGATATTATTTCCATAATAGCTCTGGAGTACATTACTGCAGCTGAATAGTCATCTCAAACAACATTTCCCCATGTCGGCATCTCATGATGTGTCTACCTCCGCACAGATCTAAGCACCACACATACTTTGAGGGCCATAGTTTTTAGGCCAACCACTTGATGACAGCCTATCAATAAATGGGCTAAACGATGTTTGGATAAAACTTTAGGAAAATACCATTCAGCCTTTCCACTAGTCTGGCTTCACCCACAACTATAACTTGCTCTTGGACATATAGTTCCAAGTTGGTATGGAGTTTTTGTTGGTCCTTACATCCAGCGGCGGCCCCTCCATTAGGGGGGAGGAGCGTTGCCCCCCCCCGCTGCAAGCGCAGCAAAGGTGAAAAATAAAATGAATTTATTTCCATTTTATTTTTCACTGCTCCCATCCTGAGCCGTGTTTGGGGGCAGGGCCACTGCTGCTGACTGGCAGCAGGGGAGTGGTGCTCACTCCAGTTCAGAGTGCACATGTCACTTTGGCCGGCTGCCTTGCAACGGCCAGCCTGACATGGGTACTTTAAACCTCTCCACTCAGCTGTCTTAGACAGCTGGGTGGAGAGCAGGCACAGGACCCCCGTGCCCGAGGGAGCGTAGAGGCAGCTTGCTTCAACCAATACTGGCGCTGCTCTCATGCTGCTTAACATAATCAACCGCATGACAGCAGCATCTGGATTGGTGTGGAGAATTGCTGCAGATCAGCACGGACAGACTGGAAGCACGAGGGCCGGAGGAGGCAAGCCTGCGCATGCAGTGGGTAAGTACATTTTTATTTTTATATTTATGACCCACTGACAAGCACTGTAAACTCGAACTGCCTTTAGCCTCAACGCCAGAGCTCTCAGTCGTTGTTCGTTATAAACACTGTTTATAATGAGCCATGACTGACCGCTTTGGCGTTGACGCTAAAGGCATTGCTGGTCAGTGGGTCAAATAACTGACGTGCTTCCCCCACCAATTATTCAGGGTACCAGCCACCACTGCTTACATCCCAAACTGTGGCCCCTTTCTTTGCCCCAACAAAACTTCCTTTTCGCTTTTACTTGGTTATACTAAATCACAACTTTGAAATAACCACAGATGTATATCTTTTTGATCGAAGGATCCAGGAGTAACATCTGTTTTCGGTTTTTTTAATTATTTTTAGTTTTTTTAGCATTTTGCAGTTTATTAACCCCCAGCCCCTGATCCAGCGCAAACAATAAAAATTCTTCTCCTATATGACTCGGTCATCCAGGTACAACTATCCCTCCCATACACAAACTATATCCATATGACGGTGGGGCCCATAACACCGCATATACATTCACTTACTCATTTATTCCCTGGATTACCTCCGTCCTTAACCTAGGAGAAAAACAGTAAAACGATTCGCTGGAAGGAGACGGGATACCTCTTTTTAACACAACATAATATTTCTCATTGCTTTTAAGGTATTCCGCTCATTGGTCGATGGACCAACTAGTAGGAATCAGTTGATGGTGATTAAGACCAGCTCAATCACAATAAACTATTTAACATTTTACCTTAATTATTGAGCTAAAGAATCACTGAGTCATTTGTTTAAAGATAATAAAGTTTATATAAAGTTTTAGAAACAATGCATAAGTTTTAAGTTTATCACTCAGATTATTACATTTATCATCATTATAAGAATAAATTGAAATTACAATGCATACCTATTGGATGGAAGATAAAGTTATGTCACAGCAAGAACTCCAAAAGATCTATCTATCTATCTATCTTGGAAAATCTAATAGCTCTAAAGGAAAAATCT
Organism: Calotriton arnoldi; assembly: GCA_963921515.1. Taxonomy (NCBI): domain Eukaryota; kingdom Metazoa; phylum Chordata; class Amphibia; order Caudata; family Salamandridae; genus Calotriton; species Calotriton arnoldi. The sequence goes on along the minus strand of CAWUFW010002661.1, from coordinate 1,116,007 downwards.
ATCAGGAGTAAAAGGTTCTCCAAAAGCAGCATCTTATACTTAATAAAATGGCAGCAGCAGCTTCGATCATCCGCAACAGCAACTCAGCACCCGCAACTCATCTATCAGCAATCTCAGCTCTCTCTTCTCCTAACTGTACGCTCTCTCATCATCTTCAAAAATAATAATATATAATAAACCCTCCCACCCGGAGTAGGTCTTCTTATACCCTAATTCTCGCTTACTAAATAAAATGTTGCCTCTTTATGGCGTGATTCTCTCTCATTGGTCCATTCGAGTCCATATACATTTTTTATCAAACTTCCTTGTCTTAACCAGTTCTTTGTGGAATGTCCATGCTTGCATCGTTTCCCACAGTTCATGACATTACTCATCAGTTTCGATCAGTCCAATTTGTATCATTTTCTGATACTTTTTAGGTTCAACAGTTCCGTTTGTCCATTTATTCATTTTGACTTCTCACGCTTCTTGCTGATCATCTTGGCACACATTTGCTCAGTAAGGTCACAATAGCCTTGACCATACTTCCATCCTAGGCTCTCAGCACGAACACGTGGTCATTCTTGTTCACGGCCTTTCTCCTTTTCCACACGGCTTCTCGCACATGCGTACTCTAGCTTATGGCGGCCATTTTATATCGCTGCTCAACAGGCCTAAAGCGCACTATTTATAAAGATAAACAAAATATTGTTAAAATAAGGAATATAAACCCTTTCGTTTCCCTCCCGTCTTTCTACGTACCCCAATTAGGTATTACCTAGCAAAAAGCAACATATAAAGCCGTCCCTTACTTACCATCGCTTTATTTTTGCCACCACACGTTTTAATTTCAAAGCACAAATCATGCGTTTATTATTTTATTAGTACGCAAATATTAGATTATGTTAGCCACGTCAACAATTATAAGTAGATTAATTTGCACACAAAATAGGGTGTTGCCTTTAACCCTTCACATGTAACATACATTGTTGGTTATTTACTTAAACGAACATGTTTATTAATTATTTTACGTAAATTATTAAGAGGTTAAAATTTTTCATTTATCCTGCTCCATCAACTCCCCCTTTGGTGATTTTTAATATCACCACAAAACTCAAGTTATACAATTCTCTCAGACAGCATATTTCTTTTATCCGTTTGCTTTTGTTAGTTTACACAACTGTATCCCTTTCAACTTGTCTCTTGGTCTTCTTGTACATGTTCTCTTTTATCTCTTCTAGCTCTATTTCACCCATTTCTCTCTCTCTCTCCTTGTTTATCATGTTTTCTTTTTCTATTTTATTCTGTCTTCTTCTTTTCTTTATACATGTAATTACAAGCTTCAGCACCAAAATTATTATGATTATCATGGTTGCTATTATTATAACTTTCCCTATTATTAATCCACTCATTCTTGTTAACCAATTTATTACTGAAGAAAACCCTTTACCAAGTTTTCCAAACGCACTTTCAACCTCCAGTGGAACAAGTTCTTTGTGCAAACTTGTAATATTCTTTATATACTTTTGTATATTTTCACTTTTATCTGGAATGTTAGTGCAACAATGTTGGACTTTCAGCATTCCACAGATTCCACCCTCTTTTGCCAAAAGAATGTCAAGGGCAAGTCGATTTTGCATTACCATAGCTCTCATGGCAACCATCTCGGTATTTACCATCAAGAACCCTCCTGCAGTATCTGTAGATAAACGATCTACCACTGTGGATAATTTCCGAATTTTAAATGCATTCAAAGATATTCCCACTGCTGGTATCAATGCACCAAAAATATCACCTACTATTTCTGAAAAACTTTCCCTTTTTCTACGTGTAAAGGTATTTATCATTTTGTGTGTTCCTTTTTCTTTTCTATCCATATGAAAAATCTTTGGAAAGACCAGGCCTAAATAACATGACCCATACCAATGGTCCGGCAACCTGTAATAAGCCCTATTACCGCAAACATAATAGATCCCTGGAAATATTGGATCTTTTCCCCCTTTGAATCCCCATCCGCCTAAAATTTGATAATTGTCATGGCAATCACTGGAACCCACAAAATAATTGTCATATCTTGTTCTATTTCTTCTAATGCACAACCTTCCCTGTTGGGGCCAATCCAGAGTCATAGCTGCATTTGTCTTTTTCTTGATTGTCTTCCTCAAACACCTAAAGAGGTGTTTTTGTCTCTTCTATCACTTTTCTTTGAAATTTCGCTCTTCTTTCTTCAACCATCTCTAAAAATACTTTTTCTTCCTTCTTTAACTCACAGGTAAGGTTGTTTTTAACTATATTATCTAATGTTAAAATCTTATCGTCTATGAAAAATTCACCAAACGTTTTTCCCTCTTTTATTTTGTTTAGTTCGGGAACTACAGGAATTTTCGCAAAAATCTTATCTATGTCAGTGTAATAATATTCTAATCTACCTGTTTTATAAAATAAACTTGCTAAAACACTACATGTTATTCCATACGTCAAAGGAAGGTAATGATAAGTCACACCCTCTGCTACAGACGCAGGCAATTGCATACAAACATAGCAATCTCTTACATCCATTGTTTCTACATACTCATATAATAATTTAGTAAAAACATTCTTTGAAAAATCTGTTATTGATTTGTCTTTATGTAACTCTGCATTACTTTTTAATATAACTGTTTCTTGAATGTTAGCTCCTTTTTCTTTCTTTGTGTTATTAGACGTTTCTTCTACAGCTAAACTAATTGGAATAGTGATTGCTAAAACCACCCATACTGTCATTAATAATCCTGTACAAAAGAAGCACATCTTACACCATCTACTTAAAAACTCACATCTACATTTTCTATCTCTAGTATCCTCCATTTTGTTTTATAACCTATTTATTTATTTACAAGAATAATTGTGTCACTACACCTCAGAAATGATTTCTTAGCCACTCTGCACTCCAATGTTTTTGTCTTCGTTCGGTACTTTCTTTTAATTTTTTTCAGAATTCTTTCTTTGTCAAATCCAGTATTTTGTCAAATCCGGTAGAAATTCGTCAGATCCAGTATTTTGTCAAGTCCGGTAGAAATTAGTTTAAATTTCTTCAAGTTTGTTGCACTTCACCTTCACCCATTAGGTTTCTTTGTTCTGGGTTCTCGTGAGTGTTCTTTTCTTCTTTGATATCAGTTAAAGCAAGGTACAACCATTCAGGCGATCTATACTTCGGATTTACCTTCTTTACTCTTTTCGTTTTCTGCAAGTGTTTTCCACCTTGTTTTTCTTGCTCTTTCTGACTTGTTATTTCATTCACTTGTTCAGCACTTTTTCCATCTAACCTTATGATCCTGTATCTTAATTTTCTTACTTCGTTGGGCCAATTGTCTCCTTTTCTTGACCTTTTTGCCTCACTTCCTTTTTCCTCTCTTTCTATTTTCCAAGTTCTTTTTCTTGAGTCTAGTTTTTGGTTTCTTTCTTCTCCACTTTCTTTCTCTACTTGTGGTTCTTTTCTTATCTTCCTTCGTTCACCTACTTCTGTCCCTCCTCGAGGTTCTTCCGAATTTGTGTCAATCTCTCTATCTGCTTCTAAATTTCCCTGTTCTTTTGTTTGGCTATCTGTCCCTATTGCTCCTCGGGGATCTTCCGATTTTTCTAACTTTCTGTTTGAAACTCTCCCTTCTTCATCTATTAATATTATCTCCGAAGGATTTTACCACAACTTGTACTTGGTTGCTCACTGTTACTATCTTCGTGCTCAGTTTCTTCTCTTATGCTTTCAAATTTCCAATTTCTTTTCAGATTTTCCTCACAATCCGAATGATGTGTATCAGATTCTGAACTGGTGTCTGATATTTCCACATGTCGACTCACATGTCGATCTTCAGGTTCTGGAACTTCTGCTATTTCCTCCACTTCTTCTGTCGTTGCACTTGTAGTTGGGTCTTCCAGATGTCGACTTACAGGTCGATCTTCAGATTCTGGCACCCTGTTCGTTTCTTCTTCCGCTTCTGATGCTGAACTGTTATCCAACACTTCCAGATGTCGACTCCCATGTCGATCTTCAGGTTCTGGAACTCGGATGCTGTGACTGGCATGCACCCAGTGTTTCACTCCTGCACATTTGACTGCAGTGGTTGTCACCAGGATCACCTGTCGTGGTTCGTCCCAACGAGGAACCAAACAGTTTCTTCTCCTGTGGACTTTAATGCGGACCCAATCTCCTGGATTCAAGTCATGAGCTGGTTTTCTTTCAAGAGTAGTAGCATCCGGTCCAACCTGATGAAACACAGAACGCACCACATCAGCCAATCCTTTGCAATAATCCAGCACCAGATCATCAGTTATAGTCAGTAGTTTGTTGACAGGTACATGTGCTTGTCTCATTGCTCTTCCCATAATTATCTCATGGGGACTCAGTCCAGTTTTCCTTTCCGGAATACTTCTGATTGTCATTAAAACTAATGGCAAGGCATCTGGCCATTTGAGTCCTGTGGCTTGACACATTTTTCCTAACCTGTTCTTAATTGTTCCATTCACTTGCTCTACTATTCCAGAAGCCTCTGGTCTATATGCACAATGCAGTTTCTGTTTAATACTAAGTGCTTCACAAATCAGTTTAATTAATTCGTTTTGGAAATGTGTTCCTCTATCTGTTTCAATCGTGACTGGAAAACCATACCTCGGAATGAATTCTCGCAGCATAAGTTTTGCTACCGTTATTCCATCAATCCTTCTGGTCGGGTATGCTTCCACCCAACGGGAAAACAAATAGACGACTATGAGGACATACCTTAGTCTGTTGCTCGGGGGCATTTCTATAAAATCCATTTGCATTCTAGTGAACGGACCTCCTTTTCGTCCTATTGTTCCTAGACTCACTACTGTCTTCCTTCCTGGATTTAACTGTTGACAAATAAGACATCTTTGACAAAGACTCTCAGCTATGGCTCTGAATTTTGGATTATACCATGTTTGTCTAAAAAGTCTGATCATTGAATCTCTCCCAATATGGGCTTGTCCATGATACATCCGTGCCATGTCAGAAATCATGCTATCAGGCATAACTGGTCTTTCATCTCTGTAAACCCAAACATCATTTTCCTCATGTTTTCTACATCCTGCTTTTATCCATGTATCTTTTTCCTCATCATCTGCTGCTTCCTGTAACTGTCTCACCTCATCCCATGTCTCAACCGGGTTAGTAAACAGCAAAGGATAAGAAATATGCTCTCTTTCTCGGTTCCTGTTCAAAGAGACCATATTCTTTGCACAGTACTGTGCAATCTCATCAGCATACTTATTGCCGACAGTTATGTAGTCTTCCCCATTTTTATGTGCATTGCACTTCACCACAACAATCTGTTTAGGCAGCTGTATCGCCTCAAGCAACTTTTTCACAAAATCTCCATTTCTAATTGGCGTTCCTGCAGACGTCAAGAAACCTCTTTGTGACCAAATGTGACCAAAATCATGCACCACTCCAAAACCGTATTGGCTATCTGTCACAATCGTAACCCGTACATTTCTTCCCAACTTGCAGGCTTGAATCAGAGCTATCAGTTCTGCGACTTGGGCAGACCGTATCCCTTTCAGACAAGATGCTTCCATTACAGTTGCTACTGTGCAAACTGCATACGCTGCACTTAGAACTCCATCTTTCGTTCTCAAACATGAGCCCTCCACGAACAGAATATAATCTGATTCCTTTAAGGCAGTGGTTCCCAAACTTTTTTGACTCGCGGCTCCTTTGACCAATTGGCCGTAGGCCGCGGCTCCCCATTACATTACTATTTTTTGGTGGGAGAGAATGTAAGGCCGACCTCGGTAGGACTTCCATTTTAATCCCTGAAAATAATAGGAATGAAGGTATGGAGAGCTTCTCATATCATTTTCCTATAATCGTTCTCTTTTGAGGTCCTGCTCAACTGACTAAATCAAACTTGGTTTACTTCTTAGATTGTTTCTATAAAGAATTTTACGGTCGAATGTGCTAGCACGCAGAGCCCGTGTGGCACAATACATTCCGCTTTAATTACTAAAAAGCAGGATGTAGAAAACATGAGGAAAATGATGTTTGGGTTTACAGAGATGAAAGACCAGTTATGCCTGATAGCATGATTTCTGACATGGCACGGATGTATCATGGACAAGCCCATATTGGGAGAGATTCAATGATCAGACTTTTTAGACAAACATGGTATAATCCAAAATTCAGAGCCATAGCTGAGAGTCTTTGTCAAAGATGTCTTATTTGTCAACAGTTAAATCCAGGAAGGAAGACAGTAGTGAGTCTAGGAACAATAGGACGAAAAGGAGGTCCGTTCACTAGAATGCAAATGGATTTTATAGAAATGCCCCCGAGCAACAGACTAAGGTATGTCCTCATAGTCGTCTATTTGTTTTCCCGTTGGGTGGAAGCATACCCGCCTGACTGTTTCACAGCTGATCATTTTAGGCACACCACGCACCTGCTTGCTTGCAGATAATTCAGTTAATTATAGGCGAACATTGCCGTTGTGGCCATGCTGCACTGCTGTGTTTTGCTGCTGTTTTTTTTTTTTTTTTAAATGTGACGATTTGGAGCAAGTAGAGGGAAAAGGCAGCCAGCGCTGCCATGACCCTCACTGACAGGGCCCGGTACCACAAGGCAGAGAAGCGAGGAAGCCCCACTGTACTCCGAAAGCGGAAACTCCGCACCTGCAGCCTGGCTCCAAAAAGGAAGGGAGGGCAGTTTAGGCCAAGCAGGGGATCGTGACAGCTCGCCAGCCCAACTGGTACGCATTCGCCTGCATTGCTCAGTTTCCAGAGGGCAGGCTGTTGGCCTCTCAGGGCAACTTTGGGGCAGGCTGGACTGTAAACAAACCCAGGAGGAAGAAGTCCACCTTCTTGTTGACTGGGTGCCAGCTTCTGCCTAATGGGCCACTCTTCTCTCCTCACCCCGCCTGAGAGGAGTCTGGGGCAAAGGTCTGCAGGCCTCATTCAAGTGCCGACAGCTGGAAAAGCGTTGTATTCTAAGCAAAACTTGGATTTTCAAAGCGCCCCGGACACATTTCTTTGTCAGAGAGGAACGTAAAACTACAGCTTTTTACAGTAGTTGTCAACTTACATGACCCAAGCATGTTTGCACAACTGTATTTTTTCACGAGGATTAGCTGTTTGTAACTGCTTTTTACTAGGTTAGTGCCCTTCCATTTTTGTTGCTTTACAACAGTTTTAAGATATTAGAGTTTCTAGTTCCTCAAAAGAATGTAATTTCTTATATTTAAATGTTTCCCTCATCTTCATTGCTTGATTTTGTTTGCGAGAAAATGTCACACATAATTGTTGAAATGTCACTCATAATTACACTGAAATTATGAAAACGTCACACATGGCAATATGAAACCTTGGCAGCTATGAGAGAGAACGAAAAAAAACAAATCATGGGGCTAAAAGGCACAAGTTCACCACCTAGTGAGCGCCAGGAGCAGTGCAGCCGGCCTACATGTAAACGGCCAATGTAATTCCTAAAAGATTCTTCTCTGCAATTGCGACCGTGGCGCCCCTGGCTGGTTTTAGTGGCGCACCGGGGTGCCGCGGCGCACAGTTTGGGAACCACTGCTTTAAGGGCTCATCTCGTATATCTGGTCTCGGTTTTGTACAATATTCAAGCACATTCAGACAATCGTGATCTACTTCATCCATTTCAATCACACTCTCTTCATCTGGCAATGATGTCGAAGGATTCACATTCATACATCTATCAATGGTCACATTATCTGCACTCAAAATTACCTTTTCATACCTAGTCAGCCGACTATGTGTCATGTATTGGGTTTTCGTTCTTGTCAAGAGAATTTCCACAGAATGGGGAACATATACTCTCAGTGGATATCCCATCACTATGCCTTCACTCTGTTCCAGACTCACACAAGTAGCAGCAACTGCTTTCAAACATCCAGGCAACGCTTTTGCTACAGGGTCTAAAACAGCTGAAAAATATGCAATGGGTCTTTTCATGGTTCCATGTCTCTGTACCAAGACTGAAAACGCACACCCATCTCTTTCACTGCAATACAACTCAAAGTCTTTCTCATAGTCAGGCATTCCCAATGCTGGAGCTTCACACAATTTCTTTTTCAGCTCTCTGAATGCTTTCATTTCCTCATCATTCATTTCAAAAGGATCTTTAACATCCTTCTTTGTTAGTTTTTGCAACGGTTTGGCGATCAATGAAAAACCGCTTATCCATTGTCGACAATATCCAACCATTCCCAGAAACATTCTTACCTCTCTTTGCGTCATTGGAGCTCTCATTCCTTGAATCATCTTTATTCTCTCAGTCGTTACCTTTCGCACTCCTTTCTCAATTTTATGCCCTAAATATTGGACTTCTTGTTGACAAAACTGCAATTTTGATGGGGACACTTTATGTCCTCTTTTGGCTAAATGATTCAGCAAAGCAATTGTATCATTGACACATGCTTCCTTCGTTTTTGATGCCACCAGTAGGTCATCAATATACTGAACCATCACTGACTTTTCTGGCATTTTTAAATCCTCCAAGGATTTCTTTAGAATCTGATTAAAGATCGAGGGGCTTTCTGTGTACCCTTGAGGAATTCGGCACCATGCCAAAATACGCTCTCCAAACCTGAACGCAAATAATGGCTGGCTATCTGGATGCAATGGAATAGAGAAAAATGCATGACATAAATCAATTACTGTGTACCATTCTGCTTCACGTGGAATCTGGTATAGAATCACAGCAGGGTTCGGTACTATTGGGCAACAAGGCACTACAATTTTGTTTACCTTCCTCAAATCCTGTACAATTCTATATGTTCCGTTTGGCTTTTTCAGTCCCATTATTGGCGAATTACATGGACTGCTCATGATTTCTTTTAGAATCCCTTGTTCAACCATTTTATTTATTACTGGCGTTATTCCTTCAATTATTTCTGGTGTCAATTTATACTGGGGCGTATTTGGGTAACTCGTTCCCTCTTTTACGGAGATTTTAACGGGATCTACTTCTTTCATTAATCCTATATCTTCTCCTGTAAAGTCCCACACTTCCTCTTTCACTGTCTTTTTTAGTTCAATTGGGATTTTCTCTGCATCAAATACAGGAAACAAATCATTTACTTCTGGTTCTAAATGTACCAGTGTCATTTTATACAATACATCTTCATCTGGGGTCTGAAATGCAATTCCATCTGGAGTACAATAGATAGTGCAATTCATTTTGCACAATAGATCGCGTCCTAATAGGTTCACAGGACTACAATCACATACCACAAATCGGTGCATTTCACTAAATGGACCAATCTTTACCTCCACTAATTTAGTAAGAGGCGTATTAATTTGCTGATTCGATACTCCAACTACTTGGATATGTTCACCTGAGAGAGGAAGGTTTGGAATTTCCACTGACCTAACAGTAGAACGGGTAGCTCCAGTGTCCACAAGGAATGTTACATTTGCACCATTCACTTCTCCATCCACAAATGGACCAGACTGATCTACCTCTAGAGTTGCGCCAAGCACGCACTCTTCCCCCTCTCCTAGGCACTGTCAGAAGCTTTCATCCGTTTCATCCTCATCCTGTCGTAACCAATATTGAGAAATGGCAGCTGCACGCGGCAACTGTGTTACCTGCTCTCCTCCGTAGAATCCTGTTTCTGCACTGAATTTCTGTTGGTTAACACTCTTGGGAAGTGGTGGTTGTGGCACCTGACTCTGTTGAGTAACTACCTCACTCTGCACCTGTGGATTTAATGATTGATTTTCCACATTAAGTTTTGGAGGAAATTTATACTCGTTTCTCCAATGCCCTAGCTTTCCGCAGTTGTGGCATGGCCACTTTTTCTTTGCCTCATCTATACTCATTTGTCCTTTTCCTTTGCCTATATTTGGTCGAAATCTAGCCTGTCCTGCTTCATTACCTGTATTACTCAATTGAGCTTCTTGTTTCTCTGCAACTTTCACCTGTGCCCACATGGCTTTTTCTTTCAATTTACGCTGTCTACTCTCAATATCATCACTGCAATACTTAGCATATCTCAAAACTTCATCGACTGTGCTATTCTGCCAACAAATCATATGCTGTTTAATCATCTCACTTATCTCTGGTTTCAACCCATATACAAATCTATATACAAAATGACTCATATCCTTCTCATTTAGTGTCTCATAACCACTATACTGTTTGAAAACTAACAACAGTCTCTCATAGTAAGCATGCACTGATTCTTTACTTTCCTGCGTGGTTCTGTCTATTTTTACCCAATCTGTTTCTTTAAGTGGAATCTTATTCTTCAAAAAGGTAATTACTTGATCGTACTTTCTCATCACTTCTGGTCCTGGCGCTCCTGTTTTAGCATCCCTTGGATATTCTACAGTTGGCCAATCAATAGTAATCTTACATTCTGTCCACAAATCAGCTGGCACTACTATATCAAACAATCCATCCAAGTCTATCCACAACACCTTTGAAACTTTTACAAATCTCTCCACTTGTCTGTACCATTCTACTGGCTTCTCTCTCAACTTAGGGAAATCATTTGTAAATGACAGTATATCCTGTTTAGACCATGGAACATGCACATAACTACCTCCTGGAGTTTCTCTCATCGGGTACTCCCTTACAATTGGTTCCTTATCTGTCACTGCAAAAGCCAAAGATGCTTTATCTGTTACTTTCTCATTCTTTTTCGTCCATCTACTTCTCCATCTATCCACATCACCCCATTTTCTCAGCAAAACAATTAATTCTTTTATTTGGGTCAATCGTCCTGATGTGTTCAGATTCTCTATATCTTTCTCACAAAAATCTTCTCTATATGGTTTCTGCAACGTTCTCACTTTTACAAATTCTACTCCTAGTTCAATCGCTGTCTCTTCTAATTTGTCATGTAAATTTCTAGCTCTCCATGTAATACTCTTGCACAAAAACATAATCTCATCATCCTGATAACTTTTCAATTTTTCTGTACCAATCGTTCCTAACATCAATTCTTCCATGTCTATTTTTAACCTAATTACATCTAATGGTTTTACTTCTGTTTCTTTCGTTTTTAGCGTTTTCATCCATTCATTTAACTCATCTGGAGTCGGACCTACAGGCGTACTATTTAATTCTATCCAATTGTTACTTCTTTCTGGTGTCTCTGATGCAGACTCCGTTACCATAGGTATTCTCCTGAACACATTCTCATTTATCGTCAAAATAGTAGGTGGGCTTGGTCTATAGGTACTAACCAAATGGTGTGCACCTTCATTGTTCAGTTCCATCCCTTCTCTTTTTCTTTGCAAACGTGAATTCATAGGAATCACTAAAGAACGTTCATCAATTTTCTGATTCTCAAAAATTGGCATTACTGGACCTATCGTTACTGGTACAGTTACAGCTTCCATATTCTTTGTCAATTCTCTTATTTTTTCAGTCAATTCTCTTGTGGTTTTTGCTAATTCAGTTGCATTGTCACTTTCTATCTCTTCATTTTGTGAAGTTTTTAATTGATCTTGTGACCTATTTATCTCATGTCTTCGTTCGGGAATTTTATTCCTCCCAGTTTCCAATAGTGGTGCATTAGGTGTCACCACCGCAGAAGTCTGTTGGTATGGAGGTGGGTTTCTGTTTAAAATATCTTCCAGCAATTCATCTTCCGTTTCACTACCACCATACCCATACTTTTCCATAACTACATGTTTCTTTTTCTCTGTACACTTTCTCTTTGCTTCTTCCTCGACTGTAAAAGCTGGAAACAAACCTCCTGTCATATTAGCACATCTCCAACGCTTTATTCTGTCCTCATGATTTACTCCCCATAACCTTCCAGGCTCAAACTCATGATTCTTTAATCCTCTGAATCTCTCTCGTTCATACATCTCATCTTCCCATTCACTTAAAGCTTCAAACTGTGTCGGTCTAGGTCTAGGTTCTAACATTGCCATCTTCTCTCTCAAATTCCGAAGTACTGCTACACTAAATGAACCATTCTCAGGGAAAGCCAATGCTCCATCATTCATGGTATATTTTGTCCAATTTTCTAACCATATGCATGTATGATATCCATATTTCAGCATCATGTGCGAAGCTGGTGATTTCGGCGGAGGAATTACTTGTCCCTCTCTAGTCACTACCTTTTTGTCTTTCTTAAAGAAGTTCTTAACTTTCGACATCCACGACGTTTTCTCTCTACCATACTCATAATAAGACATGATTCACAATCACTTTCTCTCCTCAAACGATCCACAATTCAACACTGTTCTCTATGCGTTATTCCAACCAATACTAGCGCGACTCACACCAACACTCCAATCACAAACTTCCACGTCACTAGTCTATTCGACCAATACTAGCGCGACTCACACCAACACTCCAATCACAGCAGTTTCTGTCTACAGCGCACTGTCCAATCCCAGCGCGGCTTTTGTCTACCTCAGTTCTGCTCCTGTCTCTGTATGACTAGCGCACTGTCCAATCCCAGCGCGGCTTTTGTCTACATCAGTTCTGCTCCTGACCCCTCCTTTACAAAATTTATCGGCAATTTCTTTTTCAACAATTCTTCGTTAGTTACAACGTTTAAAACACATTTCCATTGTCTGATTCACTAAACCAAAGAGATAGCTTTGTCCATTTACACAAGAATTCTGTATTTTCCAGTAGACAGCGCTTACCTCTACCCTACCACAGAATTTTTTTTTTTCGGTTTCGCCAATAAAGTAGCATTTCCCTCTACCTTACCCTTCTTTCAAGCAAGCGGTAAACCCGTTTCTCTGGGGATAAAACACATGTGGAGACTATACTGCTCCTGAGAATTAAGGCCAGAGTTTCACAAGAAAACCGGTCACTATTTCACTTACACACCTTTTATGCGGAAAATGTCCCTATCATAACACAACCTGTGTTATCACCAATATGAACTCAGACAATGCACTATTCCATGTGACTTCTCTTGCCACACGTGTTCCACTTCCTACTTCCCGGAAGAATGAAAACTTACATATAACATAACGCGACTCAACATAAAGTGTTAGACATGAATTTATCAATAATCAATAATCACCAAACTAATCTATAGTAACCATAACTCTGCTACCAAGAAATCTGATCCAGCGCTAACAATAAAAATTCTTCTCCTATATGACTCGGTCATCCAGGTACAACTATCCCTCCCATACACAAACTATATCCATATGACGGTGGGGCCCATAACACCGCATATACATTCACCTACTCATTTATTCCCTGGATTACCTCCGTCCTTAACCTAGGAGAAAAACAGTAAAACGATTCGCTGGAAGGAGACGGGATACCTCTTTTTAACACAACATAATATTTCTCATTGCTTTTAAGGTATTCCGCTCATTGGTCGATGGACCAACTAGTAGGAATCAGTTGATGGTGATTAAGACCAGCTCAATCACAATAAACTATTTAACATTTTACCTTAATTATTGAGCTAAAGAATCACTGAGTCATTTGTTTAAAGATAATAAAGTTTATATAAAGTTTTAGAAACAATGCATAAGTTTTAAGTTTATCACTCAGATTATTACATTTATCATCATTATAAGAATAAATTGAAATTACAATGCATACCTATTGAATGGAAGATAAAGTTATGTCACAGCAAGAACTCCAAAAAGATCTATCTATCTATCTTGGAAAATCTAATAGCTCTAAAGGAAAAATCTATCAGGAGTAAAAAGGTTCTCCAAAAGCAGCATCTTATACTTAATAAAATGGCAGCAGCAGCTTCGATCATCCGCAACAGCAACTCATCACCCGCAACTCATCTATCAGCAATCTCAGCTCTCTCTTCTCCTAACTGTACGCTCTCTCATCATCTTCAAAAATAATAATATATAATAAACCCTCCCACCCGGAGTAGGTCTTCTTATACCCTAATTCTCGCTTACTAAATAAAATGTTGCCTCTTTATGGCGTGATTCTCTCTCATTGGTCCATTCGAGTCCATATACATTTTTATCAAACTTCCTTGTCTTAACCAGTTCTTTGTGGAATGTCCATGCTTGCATCGTTTCCCACAGTTCATGACATTACTCATCAGTTTCGATCAGTCCAATTTGTATCATTTTCTGATACTTTTTAGGTTCAACAGTTCCGTTTGTCCATTTATTCATTTTGACTTCTCACGCTTCTTGCTGATCATCTTGGCACACATTTGCTCAGTAAGGTCACAATAGCCTTGACCATACTTCCATCCTAGGCTCTCAGCACGAACACGTGGTCATTCTTGTTCACGGCCTTTCTCCTTTTCCACACGGCTTCTCGCACATGCGTACTCTAGCTTATGGCGGCCATTTTATATCGCTGCTCAACAGGCCTAAGCGCACTATTTATAAAGATAAACAAAATATTGTTAAAATAAGGAATATAAACCCTTTCGTTTCCCTCTCGTCTTTCTACGTACCCCAATTAGGTATTACCTAGCAAAAGCAACATATAAAGCCGTCCCTTACTTACCATCGCTTTATTTTGCCACCACACGTTTTAATTTCAAAGCACAAATCATGCGTTTATTATTTTATTAGTACGCAAATATTAGATTATGTTAGCCACGTCAACAATTATAAGTAGATTAATTTGCACACAAAATAGCGTGTTACCGTTAACCCTTCACATGTAACATACATTGTTGGTTATTTACTTAAACGAACATGTTTATTAATTATTTTACGTAAATTATTAGGAGGTTAAAATTTTTCATTTATCCTGCTCCATCACCCCTCACAATGGCACAGTGACAGCCCGAGTCTACCACCTGTCCTGAGTTTCTAACTACAAAGATATTTCCTTCTCTTTCGCCCCTTGCACCAAATGGGCATAGCCCCCAAAGCTCTCTCGCCCTCCTTTGCCACTCCCACTTCTGAATTCACTCTGGGCTCCCCTCCCTTCTTCACAGAATTCTATATCTCAACTCTGCAGACAGTTGCAGCGTGCCCTTTGCCCCCCGAGTTTGCACTGCCTCGAGAGTGCAGGAAATTGTTAAAAGTCGCCGGCATATCATCGGTGTACACATGTTTCAGCATTGTGTCCTTTCTTCCCAGAGTTTATCCTGACTAGACGTCGGCCACTGTCTTCCCAGTTTTATAATTAGAATCATGGATTGCCAAGGGTCTCACTGAATGTCATATTCTGACAAGGTTACTGCACCTCCCTGTCGCCCTCTAATGGACGTACCTTTGTCGTTCTGACTTCTCACCTGTGCATCCCCCTCCCAAACAAAACCAGTGCACTTGTACCCATCCTCCCTCACATAAAGCCTGCTCGCGACCTGTAACATAGTGCCAGTATTTGCAACACACCCCACCCACACAACAGAGCATGCATGCTGAATAAATAAAACACAACACAACTTTTGTTTGGAAAAATATTGCTGCAGGTTTATTCCATACAAAAGTATGCAATATGGTGGGTTATCTTACGGGTGATCCAAGGGCAGGCAGCTGTAACCAACCTATGCTGCCCTGCCTGCCTGATGAGCCAAGCACTGTGGAGGACCCAATCAGTGCTACACCTTATGGGGTGATCCTCTTTCCGGATCACGTGACACATTGGTCCCTTATACTCACGCCCCTTTCAGGGCAGAGCGTAGCAAGGCAAGCCCCCGGTTGCTCAGGCCCACAACCGCCCGAAGGACTAGCGGGCGCCGGCGCGGTTTCCCAGGAACCTGCCATGAGGCTCCTGGCATTTGGCTCTGGCACCCCTATTGTGCCGCGCAGAGGTACCCTTCTGTACCCATCTGCTTCCAGATCACCCTGTAACTCCGCCTGCAACACAAAAGGAAAACATTACAACATCCCATGAAACTTGCCTGCCACCCCCACGCCAGGTAAGCGGTAGGGTGGGAGACGGCGTGCCGGGCGCAACAGAGGATGCCAGGATGGCCGGGGGAGGCATATATGCCCTCCCCCAGATCCCTGTCGCGCAGGAAGTGATGCGCCTTGCGCGCCACAGGCAAAGGGGGACTCCTCCCTGAGTCCCGACATGAAAGGGGGTGGGTTGGTGCCCAAATGGCACTAAAGGGGCAGCCCACTTAGGGTGGTCCCCTGCGAAGGCCGCGGGCAGCCGCATAGTGCCAGTATTGGCAACACACCCCACCCACACAACAACAGAGCATGCATGCTGAATAAATAAAACACAACACAACTTTTGTTTGGAAAAATATTGCTGCAGGTTTATTCCATACAAAAGTATGCAATATGGTGGGTTATCTTACGGGTGATCCAAGGGCAGGCAGCTGTAACCAACCTATGCTGCCCTGCCCGCCTGATGAGCCAAGCACTGTGGAGGACCCAATCAGTGCTACACCTTATGGGGTGATCCTCTTTCCGGATCACGTGACACATTGGTCCCTTATACTCACGCCCCTTTCAGGGCGGAGCGTAGCAAGGCAAGCCCCCGGTTGCTCAGGCCCACAACCGCCCGAAGGACTAACGGGGTGCTGACGCGGTTTCCCAGGAACCTGCCATGAGGCTCCTGGCATTTGGCTCTGGCACCCCTATTGTGCCGCGCAGAGGTACCCATCTGCTTCCAGATCACCCTGTAACTCCGCCACAGCTCTGGAGGCGGACCCGTCGCCACCAGAGCCCCCCCCACCAAAACAGCTATACTCTACCTGCAATCTCTCATCTCCAGGGCCTCCTGTAAATCTAAAAGGAAGAGATCCATCCCTACTGGTGACAAATGAACCCCATCTTTATCAAAGTACCCTTTCACATTAGCTTGAATCATCTCATGTCTGATGAAACCAAGACCTCTCTGGTCTGTGAACTTACGCATTGAACTGTTAACTCTTTTCCGTGAATGTTCAACGGCCTCCTCTGACTTATCCTCGTGCCACACTCTGCGGGGAATAATCTCAGACCACCAGAGCTCGCATTGACCCATGTATTTACTGATCTCCCCTAAGTCAGCTTTCATGGCTTGCAAAAGAGACCTCCTCCCCAATGCAATGAGGTTGTTACCCCCTAGGTGTATCACTAAGAAATTGGGGGGGAACTCCCCCTAGGGCCACTCTCTGTTCCAAACTGTTCATGAGGCTGCTCCATCTCATTCCGGGGAAACCCATCCAAACTAACTGCGTTTGTGAAAATCCCCGCATCCAATTACGGCGCGCAGCCCACTGTGCCACCCTGGCGACGAATCAGTGCCCGATCACCCATACCTGGAATCCTGGTAAAATAAAGGACACCATTCTTATACTCTGCTTTTTAATGTTCATTGTATTCACGCATGATTTGTCATTAATACACTCAAGTCACTGCACACCATATTTACTATTTACAAAATTGTCTTCAAGGGCGGATGTAACGCTTGTAGCAGCGAGACTCCCAACGTCCCACCTTTTTTATACCCTCTGGTCCCATGCGTGCCTTAAACGCAGCTGTGGCCGCCCCGATCCTGAAGGAGTGGCTGGAGTATTTTTTGTCAGGATGAGCAAGACCCGCTCGTGCCAGACAATCCTTCATTATGCGTTCTATCTGAAATTTGGTCAGGGGCCCCTGGTCAGCGTGAATCAAGAAGTAGCCAGGAACGTTGGGACGCAGCGCCATATACTCCTTTACTTGGGCGACTGGGCAGTATCTCTGATCCCCTAACGGCCTCAATACCACATTGGCCCCCCGCCCTGCCTGATCCGTTTTGGACTTTCTGATATGAATAGACAAAGTACCATCCAAGATGACGTCCTGTCTGCTTAAGGCGTCGCCGGACCTATCTGTCTTGGACCTGGCCACCAGCTCACTGATTCGGAAAGCCCCAAAGAACGCCAGACAGAATGCTGTCGAGAAGAGTCTAGCCTCAAACTGAGAGTAGGTGACCTGCTCCATTACATCCAGCATGCCCTGAAGTGTGGGGAATTCGATGGGCGCCCTGCTGTCTGGAACCCTGACCTCCTCCCTGGCCCAACCTTTGAGGGCCGCCCTGATGAGAAAGGACTTGGTAGGGTCCTGACCTCCCTTTAGTTTGGCATCAAGGCTTATTGCCGCCAAATGACCTCATACCCAGGAATGGCTCCTCCCCTGTTCCTTTGCCCACACTACAAATGCCTGCACTCTGTGTTCCAAGGGAAGTGCGCCATGGTCCTGATGCTCTGAAACTTTAAAAAAAAAAGTGGTCAA
The DNA here is from genome assembly GCA_963921515.1 of Calotriton arnoldi. Lineage (NCBI taxonomy): Eukaryota > Metazoa > Chordata > Amphibia > Caudata > Salamandridae > Calotriton > Calotriton arnoldi. The sequence continues at coordinate 1,097,926 of CAWUFW010002661.1, read as the reverse complement.
GTGGGCTCTGTATTTCTTCAAGGTTCCTGGTGCCAGAGAGCGTTCTCCCAATGCTCTCAATCGCTGCTCCACTGCAGAATGCGCCACAGGTTTGCGGGGAAGGGGGTCATCTCCGCTCTCGCTCGCGGCCAGGCCTCCCGGAATCGGAGCCACTGAAAACAAGAGAGAGCGTCAGCCGCCACATTCTTTACCTCCTCAATATGCCTTGCCCTGAACTTGACATTGCAGCGCAAGCAGGCCCTGACTAACTACCTTAGCAAGCACAGCACCAATGGTTACTTGGCTGTCTGCCCACTGATTGCGTGCACTACCGCCATGTTATCAGACCAGCATAGGACCTTTCTGGCTGATAGCGCTTCAGGCCATAAATGCAAGACAATTACGATGGGGAAAAGTTCTAAGACATCGATGTTTGCTGTGATGTTTCGCCTGCACCAGGTGTTGGGCCACTTCTGTGCACACCATTCGGTACCCATTATTGCGCCGAAGCCCTCTCTTCCCGATGCGTCTGTAAAGAGGCAGAGCTCCGCACTGTCTGCCCAAGGTACCCTCCAGATGACAGTGCCATTGAATAGCACGAGGAACTCATGCCACATTGCCAAATCCTCTTTCAAACCTTTCCCCAGCTGGACTAGGTGGTGCTTCTTGCTTACCTTTGCCGTAGCCCTTGCTAGCCTTCTGGCGAACACCCTACCCGCTGGGATCACTCTAGCTGTGAAGTTCAGCTTTCCCAATAGGCACCCAGGGTTGCCTTGTCCTTACCTAGCAAGGCCTGAATGTCCTGACGCAGATCCTGCACCTTCTCAGCCGGGAGCCTGGACTCGCCCTTAATCGTGTCCAGCTCAATGCCCAAAAACGTGAGAACCTGCGTCGGACCTTCCGTTTTACCAGGCGCCAAGGGGACCCCCAGCTGCCCAGCCAGTTCTTGAAAACTCTGCAACCCTCTGCTACACTCCTGTGAGCCTGCGCCCCCAATAAACAGAAAGTCGTCTAGGTAGTGGGTCACTGCCTGCACATCAAATGCCCAGGTGAGCGCCCACTGGAGGAAAGAGCTAAAAGCTTCAAAGTAGGCGCAGGACACAGCGCAACCCATGGGCATGCATCTGTCAAAGAAGAATTTCCCTTCCCACTTGAACCCCAGGAGGTGGCCAACCAATGGTTAACTGAGTTACCCTCCGGATAAGACAAGTGATGGATCAACCGAAAGGAACCAGGGTCTTTCTTGGGGACCACCCCCAGCGGGGAGATCAAGAAATCCTTTAAAGGGGGCTGATCAAAGGGGCCTGCAACCCTGCCCAGTGTTGATTCCTTCCGAACTTTTTCCCTTACTACTTCTGGCAACTCTCTGGCTGACTTTAGGTTCTCTGCATTCCTGTCCACTAAGGGGCCTAGGTATGGTATTTTAAAGCCCTCCACAAAGCCTTCTGCTATGAGCTGTCTGTCCTTGGGGTTCGGGTAGTCTCGGAGCAGGGGGAGGAGGTTGGAAATGACAATGGGAGAGGGACCCTTGACCAAAAGCTCCTTGGCGGCTGACATCACCTGGGAAGGCGGGCAAGGGGGGCCATGTGTGCTGAAGAGGGGTGGTACCAGGGGGGGTGTTATCAGGGAGGGTCTAGTTGCCACCAGCGGACTAACTGCCCTGCCGGCCGGCCGGTGGTGGAAGACCTTCTCGCTTATTGTTGCAGGACACAGCTGGGTGATTGGCCCCACACTTGCTGCAGCTATGGGCAAACTTACAAGCTTTGCCCCAAGAACAGGACCCAGCGTTGTACAACCTACACGTGCCTGAGTTGAATCTCTTACCCCCTTGCTTTTGTCCGCCTCCCTGACCTCTTCGAAAGGGCTGCTTAAAAGTAGTTTTCCCCGCCTGCTTCTGTCCCTTAGAATTGTCCCGCCCCTTCTCGCTCTTGCTCACCCCTTCCTTTTGCTCAGGGGTGAACTTCCCCATGTGCTCAACCCAGAGCTGAATTTCCTTCTGGTCCCATGTAAGCTCAGGACAGTTAGCCATCCTCTTACGAAAATCCCGGTCGTAATTGTACCAACCCACCCCCTGGTCTTCTCCGCCTCATTGGTTATGGTGCGAGAGTACTGGAGGAGCGCCGCCCCCTGCTCTGGGTATTTCTCCATGATTACAGCTGATAAGATGGCGAATGCATCCCCCCAGTTACCAATAGTTTTTTCTGGCCATGCCTTGTATTTCACCTTTTTGTCGTCCTCCTTACCCCCCATCTTCCTGGTATCGACCCCGTCTACCCCATGCATCAAAAGGGTGAATATATCTATGAACTCCCGTCTCCAAATCCCCTCCTTAGCCGCCAACGGCACCTCCCAAGCCAGGGAGCACCGCCCAGACACCAGAGGTGCCACTGTAATAAGTGGCAGGGACGCCGGTGTCACCGCTGCAGCTGTTTTTGCCGGCTCGATAGGGGGGGTTGGGGTGCTGGCCTCCTGAGGGGCAGCCGGCGGGGACTCAACTGTGGGGGGGACCACAGGACTGGGCGCGGGTGTCGACTGAGGCGCTGGAGACGCCAGCTGCTCTCCCCTGAAACCAGGTGTGGTGCTACTTGGTGCTGCGCCGCTGGGAACCAGTGCTGCTGTTGCCCCCACCCCAGGCCCCTGGCGGGGCCCCAGGCTCCTCGCATCGGCGGCTGCCCCCGGGGCACTTAACGCACTCACGCTGCTCACCTGATCTCCCCAGACCTGGGCAATGGATGGCGGCCCAGCTCGCACCATCCCGGGGGGCACTTGGGGGGAGGGGGGATGCCATCTGGTTATCTAAACGGGCTTGGTAGTTCGCCATGAGGTTCAACATGGTGTCCATAACCTTACCCCATTTATCAATGTTCACACCGCCGACAGCGGGAATGTCCTGCGTGCTCACCGGTGCCGGCACGGGCCCTACTTCTTCATGACTGGTCATTGCCCTGACCTTCGGTGCCGAAGGGTCCGCCGGGAATTCCTTATTAGTGGGCCTGCGTACCCATTTGGGCTTGGCAGGTCCTGATTTCGCCGGTCCTGCCTGTGGCCCGCTTGGGGGGTCCGCCACCACCCCGGAGTCCTCCTGCCCTTGGGAGTTGAGGAATGCTTGAGCCCATTCTACTCCTTTGGCCTTCGCCACGTCCATAAAGTTCGCCCAGACTGCCTCCTGCGACGTGCTGGGCTGGGACTCGTCCACGCAGCTGATTTGAGAAAACAAGAGGGCATGGGTTCCCTGGCTGTTCATGTCTCCGGACTGTCGCGCCGACAGCCTTAAACGGATCCTAAGGGGATAGAGAAACGTAAATACTTGCCCCCCCCTTTTCCTGGGGGTGCCGCCACACACTGTGCTGCAGGGGCCCCGAGTCCCCATCCCCGGCGCGTGTCCAACCCACGTGTGCCACGGTACTTACTTCACTTCTTGATTCCTGACAACCTAGCCTGCTGAGTGGTCCCTGCGAGTGGGTTGTGGGTGCACTTATGGGAGGGAGGAGTCCTCAACTGCGGTTCCAGGGGCCTATTGTTTGCTGTAATTCAAAATTGCACATTAAGACACCTCGCAGTCACAGCGTGCACGTCACCAGAGACTCATGTCGGCGCGCCGACCTACTTCCCCGCGCTTCTCCCCCCTGCACCTGGCCCCCTTCCCTCACCTACTGCCTCATGTCCCCCGAGGCCCCTCGCCGTAAGCTCCTAAGAGGTGCCAGGGGCGCCCGCATCTGATTACTGCTGCCTCACCAGTGTCTACTCGTCCATGACCGTCCTGGATGATCCGAAGCGACCACGCCTACAGGGACTGACCCTAGGATGCTCCGCCGCCTGGAAGATCCGTACCACCGCAGCCGTCACGATGCCCTGTCGACTTGCACAAAAAAAACCCTGCAATACACAAAGACCATCATACACATATACAAGTTACCAGCTCACACACAAAGGTGGTTGGGCAACCCTTGTCTTAAAGTAAAACCGTTACGCTACCCTGAAAATGAAACAAATGCACAAACCTCTGGTAAACAAAACAGGCATTAATGCAAAATTATAGCAACCCTTCGTGTTCCACCTCCTGGGAAAACACATGCCATGACCAGTGTAACCTTGAGAAACCTTGTAATCGTGCTCTCTATTGGCCTGTACACCCACGCAGGCAGTGGTGCGCCATGAAAGACCAGGGATTGAACACCCAATCTTCAGGCAGAGATTCTCAGACCTTAACCCTTAGGCCAAAGTTACTTTTAACACTTTTAGTTCAGAAACCACAACCATTGAAACATTAGAATATGCGAACCCATCACTAAGGCGGTAATATAAAAGAGACAGTTTACTAATCACCACCCACCGCGTCTCGCAAAGCCAGAGGGTCCGTGACGACCAACCATTGCCCCAGCTGGCACTGCCATGGCCGCTGCGGGATCGTGCTGTTGATCCCAAAACAGCAGCAGGCCCACGCGGGCCTCATGCCCCTAAACGCGCCCTAGCCACTGCGCTAAAGCATCGACGAGCGGCTAGCTCGCAGGTCGGTCTTCCCTCACGCATGCAACAATGGGCAGGGCGGGGGAACACGGGAAATGTTAAATATTAATTTTTTCACAATGCGTTTCTCCCACCTAAAATGGCGAGAATCGAACCCCTCAGTGCAGCCTCCGGAGCCGCCGGTCTTAACCACTGCACTGTCGGCACCCCCAATCGGTAACCTTGTTTCCACCCAACAGTCAGAGCACAAGTACGGCCTGCAGGGGAACCCTGGCATGGAGGATCTGAGGAACGTGTCTGCTTCGCAGCCCGTGCAGTCGAGGGGAAAGGTGGTGCGTGTCCCTCCTTTGGCATGCACCCAGGGAGTGAAAGCGGCGAGTGCCCCGTACTCCTAAGATGAAGACATCCCCCGCAAGCGCACGCGATGCCCTAGCTAGAACATAGGGCCCGACATAACTTCACAGGCTGCCACCCTCTCATCCCTCACAAGCACCCCGACGAAGCGCTCCCTCCCCCCTGCAACTCGCCCGACCCAAAACAGGTTCAGAGATGCCCCCACAAAGCAGCGCCGCCCACCCGGCATAAACCCTGCTTGGCTTCAAACTCTCGAGCCGGGCCGCTCACATTCTTCCCCCCAGAATTGCCCGACAAGGCCGACCAAACGCCCGGGGCGGCCATGGCCCTGGGGGGGGCCTTGAGCCGGCGCTGCAGGGGTCGTAGAGCAGCGGAGGAGGGAACCTGCGGCCGCCCAATCGAGAAAGACACTCAAAGGACGAAAGTCTGAACACACTTGCCAGCATTTGCACCAACAACTTTCAGTATGCACCTGCACCTCTGCGTGGTGCGTAGCCCACCGAACCACCTGGGCCTTGCTTAAAGTATGTAGGGTCTCCCTTCCCCTTGCGCTATTGCTCCCGAGGTCGCGCTCGTGTCGCCACCCCGCACAAATGCGAAGGGAGCTCCACCGCTTGCCTTCCCCCACCCCCTCGCACATATGAGGGCCCACGCGGGGCTGGGAGAGATCATGAGCAGGCATGACCCTGGGCGAGGGGATGATGGCCTGTGGGAGCTCCACCGCTTGCCTTCCCCCACCCCCTCGCACATATAAGGGCCCACGCCAGGCCGGGAGAGATCATGAAGGCATGACCCGGGGCGAGGGGACGATGGCCTGTGGGAGCTCCAACGCTTGCCTTCCCCCACCCCCTCGCACACGAGGGCCCACGTGGGGCCGGGCCTGGAGGGATCATGAAGGCATGACCCGGTGCGAGGGGATGATGGCCTGTGTCCCCACGGGATCTGTTCTACCCCCCCCCCCAGGGCGGACCGCCGCCTTGGCAATGGCCGGGCGAAGTTGCCCTGCCCGGGGCTGCCCCAATGATGGGGGGGGGTGTAGCGCACTCACCGCGTACAGACGATCTGGTGATCCCGGGACATGTCTAAACGCTGACAAGGGTCGTGGGACTGACCTAGCTTCCGGCTTCCGACCGACCAAACGACACAACACGGGTAGGCTCGGCGGTAGTCCAGCAGCACGACCAGCAAGACGGCGTGCCTGGCGCAACAGAGGATGCCAGGATGGCCGGGGGAGGCATATATGCCCTCCCCCAGATCCCTGTCGCGCAGGAAGTGATGCGCCTAGCGTGCCACAGGCAAAGGGGGACTCCTCCCTGAGTCCCGACATGAAATGGGGTGGGTTGGTGCCCAAATGGCACTAAAGGGGCCGCCCACTTAGGGTGGCCCCCTGCGAGGGCCGCGGGCAGCCGCAATGTCTGGCTCAACAGTGACGTAGCAAGCGCGCGACGGGCCTAATGTAAGCAAGAAAAGCGGAAGTCATACCCACCTTTGTGGCAGTGAGAAAAATCTGTAATCGAGTAGTAGAGAGCCATTCACAGCTCTGAACTCCGGTGCGACTGCGCCTGCTATGTAATTCAAAGCTGCCTGCTTCCCTGTAACTAGGGTTGAAACCTGACCAGATTTATAGCGGCATGGCCGGTATTTTACTGTTCCACCCCGTCTAGAAATCAGAAAAATCACTTAAAGCCGGTATTTTTTCCCCTTATGGGAACATACTTCAAACCGTAAATGTTAGAAGAAAATACTTAAAATGTGTTCTGCAGCTGCCTTAATTACCTTTGACTGATAATTAAACAGAGACAGAAAGGCCATGTTAAACAAGAACACAGACGATTTCATATAAAGTTCTACCTAAAGAATCGTTTATTCTTTCAGCGTCTGCAATGAATACATTGAAAGAAGGATACATTATTTGCGCACACCGTTTTCGTATCAGGCTCAGCCACCCCCTCACACCTCCACCCCTCCCTACCACCACGGATCACTGGCATATTGAAAGCAGCCCACCCAAACACATAGCTGCCAAGGTTTCAGATTGCCATGTGTGCCATTTTCATAATTTCAGTGTAATTATGAGTGACATTTCAACGACTATGAGTGAAATTTTCTTGCGAGCAAAATCAAGCAATGAAGACGATAAAAACATATAAATATCAAAATTGCACCCATTTGAGCAAAGAGAAACTCTAAGATCTCAAAACTAAAATGGAAGGGCACTAACCTAGTGCCTTGCTGTAATTCTTAAAAAGACTTTACTTATGCTCATGATGACGCGCTCTAAATTAGTAAATTAAATTAGGATTCATTGGAGAAGAGTGGCTGCTTTAATGTCATACATGGTTGAAAGGGCTGGTGATGCGTCACCCTACGAGTTTTGTGATGTAGCGCCTGTGTTAAACCCTGCTCCTAGCGGTCGAAGTGCATTAAAAAAAGTATGTGTACTGTGATGCTGCATGCATTGGGGGCAGAATCAGTGAGCGTGGGGGCGCGGTCAAAGGTGTGGCTAAAAAACAAAATATCCTGTACTTTTTTTGGTCGTTCACCGTCAGGTAGCTACATATAAAATAATGTGCAGCATAAATGAATTTTTTTTAAAGTTCTTAGTCAGTGGGAAATGCACTATAGTACATTATGAAACCTCTATTAGTTAATGCACTGCAGAGGTCTATATTTAACCAGACAGCAGTGCTTGATTTGTAAAAAAAAATATGTGCCAGGGTCCTTGTCAGGAGGCCACCCCAGCTTGCACCACCCATTGCCACAGCTAGCGCTGCCAGTGACAATACATACACAACTACTAGACATCACACTTCTACAAGTGTGACAATTCAGACTACTCGAGGTCCCCCAAAACTATAAGAATGGCTTGAGAGGCAGTTATCAGTTGTTTTAATGTCTATTTCATTAATATACAAATCTTGTTGTGCTCATCTCTATATTACACAAAAAGCGCCACCATCTGGCAGCTGTCATAAGTGCCGGTGTTGACAATTAAGTGCCGGTGCCTAGCACCGGAAACCAACGGCTCAAATTAAGCACTGCCAGAGAGCCACAGAATTAATTCTTGGTTGGTGCAGTGGAGAATAGTGACTTGAGTATTTTTAGTGCTACAAGGTCACAGCCTGTGACAGAAAGCACTGTGAATATTTAAGTCATTATTTTAAACTTGCATTACACTTAGTATAAAATAGACTGCTACAAAATGCGCAAAACGTTTTAAGATAAAATGGTGCTTACAAAATATAGATTTTAGTAGTACCCAGACCTGTATATAATGCAATTCTTTTACATAACTGTCCCTTCAAAACCTGGTCAGGGGTAGTAAGAGCTATATAAATACAATTACAATTGAAAGTACAAACTTCACAGCTTAGTTGTTAACTCTTTGCATTACCATTCGAAAAATAAACATTTATCATCACAAAGCTTTGAATGATTCGATCAATTAAAGCCAATACCGGCTCCCAAGCATCCTTTACATTTGCACATTACCCTTTACTTTTGCAGATTAACTTGTTGCGCACATGTGCATTTCTTCCAGGCAAGCAGGCACCCTAGCAGGAAGGCTTTTTTAGCTGTCTGCCCAGCTTTGTTTTCACAGCACAAGAGACTCACTAAATGACACTTCAGCTGAAGCATTTAAACTATTGGAATTAACCGTTTCCAGGCGGTTGTCTTTTTACAAAAAGTAGGGGAACGTTCTTTCATAAATCAAAAAAGTGGGGGCACATTGTGCCTCTCCGATCCCGTCCACTTCGACCTCTGATCCCCAACGATGTGTGAACAGTCTAACAGGGGCTCGTTCCGCCGTACGTGATGCTCGCTTGGACACGTGGGTTGTACTGATGGGCCTAGAAATTAACTGCACCTGACAAGGAGTCCGGATCTGGAATGCGGCATAGACTGGCCGTCCTCCTATGCATCTCCCTTTGTACTAGCTTCCCACGTCACAATGGGTGGAGCTAAACATGAGCGGATGGCGGGATCTTCCACATGCACTACCCGTACATGTGGTACCACAGTCGGTGACATGCTCCCACCAGCCGAAAACATTATATTCCTCATATGCATAATCGTAACAAACCATAACAAAAAATTGTAACAATCAACACACATATAGGCTTCCCAATGGGTTCCGTCAATGTGGTGACACGGAATCACCCACCTTTAGACCACACAGTCTCTGAGTTGAATGGAGGGCACTGGGTTGTCTTTCAGCTGGTACCTAGTCCTAATTTCAGGAGGGTCCTTACTGGGTGATTGATGGCTTGGGAAGAGGGACGACGGGGCATTTGCATGCCTCTCCTGGTGGTGTGGTTCTCTAGTCCCCTTAAGGTGATCGGACTACCCTTGATGCGGTTGCGGTGTTGGACTTGGGCTTCCCCCACCGGTGTCAACCTCCATTTTCCAGGAGTCCTCTCCGCCCCTTCCAGCCTCCGGTCTCTCCTTGGCGAGTTTGAAAAATGAAATGTTCCTGGTGACCTCTTCACTTCCCCTCTGGGTCATGATCATGGTGCCCTGGCATCGGATCACTGTTGACGGATTTTTCTCGAAGGGTAATCGAAACTTGCTCTCTGGGTACCAATCCTTGATGAACAATCGGTCCCCAATGCGGATGTTCACCACCTGGGCTGTCCAGTGCTGATTCGCTTACTGATTGGTCACCCTTCTCTTCTGCAGAACATCATCCGGGTCAGGGAGAGGCGGTTTCCATTTGGGATAATGGGGAACACTTTCTACAACTAACTGCCACATGGTAGCGTGCCCTTAGGCCCGTCTGGGGGTGAAGTGAGGGGGTCTGGCGGAAGTCCCTTAAGAATGCATATATGGTCCATTTTAGAGGTTGTTGTTTGGCATGATCAATACGTAGTCCTTTGTTGAGTGTTCACATGAACCTCTCAGCCTTGCCGTTGGGTTGGGGCCATGGAGGGGGGGGGGGTCAACTTCTTGTGCCGGATGTTCCACGCTTTCAGGTAAGCTGCAAACTCTTGCCTGTGAAACGGTGGGCCGTTGTCAGTACAAAGTTCTTATAGCAACCCATGGGTCACCATAATTTTCTTGGTTTGGGCAAAGTCTCACTTGCGGCCTTGGATGATACAATTTCTACCTCAGAGTATTTGGTGTATCATCTGTCGGAAAGTGCCCCTTTTTGACATGGTCACGGTGGGGATTGTGTTGTGAGGTTCAGCGTGTGACTTTACGCTGGAATGCAGGGAGTGTGGAATGTAGAGGGGATTCTCAGGCTGGCAGTTGCTGCCTGAGTCTCTGTGTTGCCGGATGTACAAACAAACTGGTTTACTTACCGGTGCCATCTTCCTTTCAATGGCGATGAGCGGCAACATCGAGGGACCCACATGTGTTTCTGGTGACAGGGTCACCCCTGGACAGCTGTGGGTGTTCCTGTAGCGCTGAGCACCAAGCACTGTCTGAAGGCTTTGAAGGGGAATGTGCGTGGCATCCTGGAGGATCGTCGGACCGGCATTAATGGGCTAGTGGTGCTGCAAGCAATGTTGGGGATCCTGCCACGTGGCATTTTGCGACCACGCGCACGGTGCCGATCGCGAGAGGAGAAGCGCGCTGAGCGCTAGTTCTGACTTCATTCCTGGTGGAGAGCGCCAACAGCAGTACTTTGCACATGTCGTGACCACATCACGCTCAACATGATGGTGCTATCTTGGATCGGGGCTTTTGACACGGCAGTCTAACCACTCACGTTCCCACCAGTTCCTGGTGTGTCGGAAGCATCGCACACGGTTTGTTGCCTGCAATGAGCCTGTCCCAGTGGAAGTGAACGATGACAGGCACACCTCGTGCTGCCAGCATTCAGCCTGTCTCAGTGTGAGGTAAATGGTGACAGGCACCATTATAAGTTATACCTCAATCTATTGCGGTACTGTGTGTAATTGAAGGTTAATTCTGTATTTGGCCACAGTATTTAAGCAGCAACTGAAAAGGAACATTGATTGACATCACGGAGAAGATTTCTCCACCTCCCTCATTTTTATCATTTTTTTAATCTCTTTTTGACAAGGTCACCCCTACCTTTTGCCTGGTATTTGATGCAATTTTGACTGAAGTGTACTCGGTTCGAGCTACCCAGGTCTCTAGTGCCAGTGCTCTTTCCCTAAAACAAGATAGCTGTTCAATTGTTCCCCGGTAGGCAAGACCATTAGCACCTCTGTAAGTCCCTAGTAAATGGTACCTCTAGTACCCAGGGCATGGGTACTAAGAGGGTCCCTAAGGGCTGCAGCATGTATTGTGCCACTCTAAGGCATCCTTCATCAAACTCATGAAGACTGTCATTGCATGCTGCGTGAAATGGTGCAGACAAATGTGAAAACACAACATGGCACAAGCCCTGTGTGCCATGCCCACAGACACTGCATGCAATATATGTAATTCACTCCTACAGAAAGCCTTATAGCCGTAAGGCAGGGTGCATTATATTACATGAGAGGACATATCTGCATGAGCAGATATGCCCCTGTGCTGTCTCGTTCAATTGCTAGATAGTGCAAGGGATCGGGAAAGCCATCTTAAGTATATGCACTGGGCACTGGTCATTACGTGTTCCCCAGCTACATGACGGCTTCACTGAAATCTATGGTGTTTGGTATCAAACACCTTGTCCTAATAAACCTGTTCTGATGCCAGTAGTGGATTTATTAAAACATGCACCAAGAGGGCACCTTAGAGATGCTCCCTGAAAACCTACCAGCCTCTTAGTGTGCTGGCTGACCTGTCATCACAGACATGTTTTAGGTGAGAGCCTGCACTCTCTGAGGCCAGAAACAATGCCTGCTCCGGAGGAAGTGTTCACACCTCCTCCAGCAGGATGGCTGCATACCAAGGACAGGGACTTCAAAGCCCCTTCCCCCTTTGATATGCGACCCCGGGTTCCCCCAGACCTGGGAGATGCCAACCTCTACCCTGAGGCCCATTTGGCACCAGGACAGGTGGGAAATTAGCTATGCAAGGAGGCATATTGCACCACCAGGCTAGTCACACACCTAAGGTGGGCTGCCTGACGTGCTCCACGAAAGAATGGTTCCACCATTTTGATTTGGTGGAATTAGGAACTCCGGCACAGGGTTATGCCCACTCCCCACAGGAAGTGGTCATATACGGGGTGTAGTGACCCCAATGGTAAGTAGCCCATTGGCTACTACCCTTTACTCCCATTAATGCCCCTAAATTCAGTATTTAGGTTGCCCCCTGACACCAGTAACTCAGATTTATCTGCCAATAAAAGAAGAAGGATCAAGAAGAGCTCAAGAGGCGAGAACTGCGGACTACCGTTGAACTTTGGTGCCAAACCCTTCTTGCCTGCCTGCTCCTATTCCAACAAATGCAACAACCCAAATCATACTGCAGCTGTGCATCCTCCAAAAGCCTCAGAGGGCCTCCAAGACTTTGCCAAGCCGTCAGCATCTCCCTTGAAGTGGAGGAGCCACTTCCCTGCAACCTGCAGGCACCAACCGCAACATCCGGTTCACTGATGTAGCAGCCACCCAGAAGGAGGTCACCATGCTCCCAGAGGTCAGATCCATCTCCCCACCAAGTGTGGAGATGGCAGGTCCCCCAGGAGCTGCCCTGCACGAATACCCAGGGTACCAGACCCCTTGCAGCAACCAAAGCTTGTTTGAAGACCAATCCGTACTCCAGCACCGCAAAGACTGAGCAACTGATGAAGTATGTTAGCATTGCAGAGGTCAGCACCAAGAGTGGCCCAGCTGTCCTTTTTTGCCCCCTTTGCAGGTCCGACCGAGAACCGTAAGTGCCTTTGACGCACGGGCCCAGCTGACTAAAACCATTTGCACCCGAGCTCCCCGGCCCGGGTCTACAAAAAACGACTGTGTCCCTACTCCCAGGACCCACATGAACTGAGCATCCCATTGGGAGCCCTGTGCAGACTGTTTCTAGGTGGTCCCCCTCTTTTCCTAGGGTGTAGTGCGCAAGGCTACCAACCCGTCCAGTACCTCTGCACTGAGACACCCCAGGGCAGGTAAACTCAAACTGCTGGTGGTTGTTTGGACCCTGGCCCCCTAGCACCTTAAGTCCTAAAGGGGATCCCTGAGATTTTATTGCAAATGCCTGTTCGCTGTATATGTTTCATTCTCTGTCCAAAAGCCTGGGCATTCACTTCATGATTTTATATGTTCCTATCATTGAGGTGGCACCAGTTTTGCTAAGTCCACTTATTATACCCAGAGCCACTGCACTTATGTGGCAGTGGAGCACCAAGTTAGGCAGCTGACACATACCACCCTGCCTGTTAGCTGTATTGCAGCACTTGCACACTAAAAACTGGCCACAAACTGAGGTAACAGGGAATAGAAGGCTTACTGCTAAGATAGGTGTAAATAATGGCCTTAAGCGGGACTCTCAACTGACTCCAGCATTTTTGCCTCTTTCTGGCCACCTTGCTTTAATGATTGAGCTATCTAGGTCATTATATCCAAAGATTGGTAATTGAGATGTGGGCTTTTTGTTATATGCAGAATCATACTGCTTTTGAAAGTCATGGTGAAATAAAGAAAAATCTTGTTTTGGCATAAATAAGGTAAAATCCATTAAGTCCTTGCCAATTGAATCACAATTGAACAAGTCAGTGCTAAGGTATCTAGGGCATTGGTACACCAGGGGTCTCCCATGGACTGCAGCATGTATTGTGCCACCCATGTTAGCCCATAAAAACTGTGTCTGCAAGTCTGCCATTGCAGCCTGCGTGAAATGGTGCATGCACATTTCACTTCATATATAAAGTTTTCCTTATATCCGGTCACTGCACTTAATACCTATAAGTCATCCCTAAGGTAGGCCTTACAGCCCACAGGAAGGGTGCATGGTTTGAAGTGTGAGGGTACCCCTGCATGAGCAGAGACACCACTAAAAACCCCAGAGTCCATTCCATTGTAAGTGTGGGAAGTCATTTTAAGGTATGTTGTGGACACTGGCAAAGTCGAGATGTCCAGCTACATAATGGCTTCACCGAACCTGGTCATGTTTGGTATCAAACATGCTGGAATCATGCCACTACACTGATTCTGGTGCTAGTTGCATGATCCCATGTACTGGGGGGCTCCTTAGGGTCTTCCTGTGAAGCCTTGCAGGGTCTGCGAGCAAGCCAGTGCTGCTGCGGACCACATAGACACTGTTCTGCCCTCCTGCTGCTGGGCTTAACTAGGGCAGGGGAAGGCAGAACAAAGGATTTCCTGTAGAAGAGAGGTGTAGCCACCGCTCCTTTAGAAATAGGTGTCTTAGGCTAGGGTGGGGGTGCTTCTGAGTGCCTCCAGACTGCTTTGAAGGACACATTTGGTACCCTCCTTGCATAAACAGTTTGCCCCAGTCCAGGAGCCCTTGGCCCCTGCTCTGGTGCAAAACTACACAAAGGACAGGTAAGTGACAACCCCCTGTCCAGCTCCTCACCTGGAAGGTGCCCAGAGCTCTGCCAGGGGGTCACTTGCTTCTGCCATCTTGAATCTCAGATGGGCAGAGGCCCCTGGGAGCATCTGACTGGTTAGTCCATCAGAGTAGCGTCCCTGACACCCCTCCCCCCTGATAAGTGGGTCACTGGAGAAGTAGTCCTACCCCCTTTCTGGGTTACTGAGGGTGGATCCTTAGATTTGTCCAGACTTTGTCTTCAAGAACCGACTGGCTTCATGTGAAGACTTGTCTAAAGACTCTTCTGCTGTTGGACACTGAACTCTGCTGCTGGATCGAGCAAGGAACCAAGACAAGACTGCCTCTGGTAGGAAGACTCCTACTGCAACTTCATCTCTGTGCTCCTCCAAGTGCTGCAACCTCCAAGGCCATGCATCCTCCTGAGTCACCAAGAACTCTGCATGCATAAAGATAGCAAGAAGGAATCTCCCTTGGAGTCACTCCCCTGCATCCGCAGGCACCACGATGACCGGCATGTGGATCCTACTGTCCCACGGGCACCCTAATGCTCTGCAACACAGGTGGTGGTTTGGTGGCTCTACAGAGGCCTGCCCTGTCTTCTTTGCAATGTGGGAGACTGCAAACCACCTCCAGCCTACCAGAACTGCATCCCTGTGCACTGTGTCTGTTTGCTGTTGCCAAGGCTTGATGCCTCTCCTAACCAAAGAGCTTCGAAATCCAAAAGGCTCCAGCCTCATGCATCACACAGCTCCAAGAGCGAAGTCCCAACTGCATCTCCTGCGATGTGGGCTTCCATTTTCTGTGCGCTGCTGAGGCCTCACTGTGACTCCCTGAGCCTGCTGCCAGAGGGTCCTCCTGGGGTCTCCATTGATTCCTTCTGGCTCTCCTGCTTCTTGAGGGCTGGCCCTGACTTACCCTTGCTGGGTGAGTCCCTCAGACCTTGCTGGTCTGCAACTAAGCATTTGATCGTGCAACACGTCTGTTGCTTTTGCCAAGGCTGGTTGGTGGTCCTGCCAGCCACTGACCTTCCTGCATCTCGTCAACCGACGTGGGACAGCTCATGGATGTCTCTTGTACCTCTGCAACATCACCTGGGCTCCACAGCTACAGCTTCAAGACCTCAGTGCTACAGTAAAGCACCTCCGACAAAGGCTGGCATAGTGCTCCTGCTCCTCCTGGGCACCTCTGGGTGGTTTGGACTCTGTCCCCTCTTTTTGCAGGTACTCCTAGTCTGTAATCCACATCTGGGTTCCACCAACCTAGTCCACGAGACCCTGTAGCAGCTGGACATCCAAGATTCTCCATTGACAACAACGGACGGTTCCGACACCAATTCGCACCTATGCACCCGAGCTCCCTGGTGTAAGTATCCTGGTTCTCTGTATATCCACGGGTGGGGGTGTCCTCCAACCATCCTGTTTCCAAAGGGTTTCCTCTAGGCCATCTGGGAAGGGTCCTGAGTCCATAAAACTCCAACCGTGACTTCTCCACGTTAAGCCTATGGACACTGACCCAGGGTATCAACTCTGCACACGGGCGCCTAGCAACTCTTAGTTACTTACCTGTGGTGGTTCCGTGCTCCCCCTGGTCCCTAGTTCCTTGGGTGTTAGTCTTGGTTTGGTACTCACCTAGCATTCCATTTACTTAGTATATGGGTTGGCCCTCCCATAGGGGCCCATGTGTTTTACGTGCTTTACTTACCTGTTTTGAAGTATATTTTATTGTGTATTGATATCTCCAGGTAGGAGATATACCAAAGTAGTTTAGTGTTGGTGTATAATAAATACAAGTTATTTTTCTAACACTGGTGTGGTTCTTTCTTATGTGTAATCTTCACTGACTGATTGTGTGGTAATGTACCCACTTTACACTCTCCTAAGCCTTAGCTGCTCTCCACAGCTACCCCTTGAGAGCTTTGGTTATCAGGGACCACTACAACTATCACTAAGGGTTGCCTGGACTCAGTGCACGGTGCCTCACCAATAGGGGTACACCATTTACTGAGCCAGCCTCTTACAACAGGAACAGTCACAAAGTAGTGAGGGTGGTGAAAACTGCTTAAAAAAGTGTGTGGGGTCCACAATGCGCCACAAAGGAGTGAGGAATAGGCAGTGTTTCAGAAAACAATACCAGTGAATGCCTCAGCTCTAGCGTTGTGTCTATCGGTAGGTGACGCTGATGTCAATGCCACGCAGCCACTCGCTCACATAGCCAAGCATGGGGACCACTATGCAGCAAAGGAATGCAGTAAGCGAGTAATCATATTGCCAAAACATGACTAGACCCATGGCAAGCTTGGGGTGGTCCCATCAAGGTAGATGGGTTTCTTGGCCTCAATATTTACAGTGTAATTGTCCCAGTTGCCCTCCACCCTGCACGCTTCCCTAGCACGCAGCAAGTGTAACACATTAGCTTCCGCAGCAGCTTAAGCAGCCATTTCTCAGTGTCTGGAACCAAGGCAGCCTTCCACATCATTGCAATTTGCCTTTTGAAGAGTACAAACGCACGCGTATAAACCTATGTACGTTTTTGTCCCCCTTGGCTTTGTGGTGTAGACCCAGGGGGCAGAACTCGGGGTAGGCTCCAAGGTGTGTCCTGACAGTTCCGCTGTGGTGGCAGTTACCTCCACCCATGTCAGTTGTAGCGGTGGGAAGTCCCTTACCATGTGGCAAAAACCAGCTTCCACCAACTTGCAACGTGGACATTCAGGCTTGGATGCAGGGAACATGTGT
Organism: Calotriton arnoldi; assembly: GCA_963921515.1. NCBI lineage: Eukaryota > Metazoa > Chordata > Amphibia > Caudata > Salamandridae > Calotriton > Calotriton arnoldi. The sequence goes on along the minus strand of CAWUFW010002661.1, from coordinate 1,080,989 downwards.
TTAATGCATTGGGGGGAAAGATATGCATGGTGTGTGTAAATGAATTGTGTAAAACGGAATCTGGGATTCCTAGAAACCTCCTTCACGTGCTGAAGTGCTCGCACCCAAGCCTTGTCCGTCAGTGGTTGCAGAAGGACACTGTTCCACTTAGTCAGCACCCTCCCCGTGTCCACTAATTTAGCACCAGACGTCAGTGCTAAATATAATGTGGATTGCTCGACGCGTGCCACCATGCATAAGGAGTGTGTGTAGTATGGGCGATAGGGGCGTTTCTGCGTTCTTGGCCTCCCAAGTATTCCGCAGTAGTCACTGGATGGCATGGTACGCCAAAAAGTGGCCTTCACCCACGTTATATGTGTCCATTATGTCCTGGAAGGCAATAAGGACGCTCTTGTGACAGACATCTCCCAAACTGTCAATCCCTGCCACCCTCAGTGGCATCAAGTCATGTCTCCCAGTGAATTCCCGAATTCCTGGCATATGCCCCAGTACTATTGATGGTGAGCAAGGAATGTGGGGGTTCTTACCGTGAACAAACTGACCAGAGGCGTAGCTAGAGCTTGTGGCGCCCGGGGCTATCCCTCAGATTGCCACCCCTGGGGGGGGGGGAGGGGTGCTGGGGAAAAAGGACGGCGAGCACTTGAAAGAGGTCCGAGAGACACGTAGTATCGCCGCTAATAGTTACCTCGATCATGCAAGTTACATGCACATACATGACACGGTCCAAGGCTACACAGTTGAATACACCGGTGACTGGCAGTACAAAAGAGAACACACAGACTGCATGATCTATCTGGGGACTCAGAAAAACCGCATGTGACATCCATCAGAGAGCTGCGTGAAGAATTACCTGGTAATCCCCTCAGCACAATGCAAACATGCACATACATGACACTGTTCAGGGATCCATCATCTACAGCTGACATTAAATGACCATACATCATGGTCCCCCATTAAAGCAGTGGGGACCTGCACAAACGTGATGTGCTCTGGGGACCCAAAACCAACTTAACAGTGTCGAAGCCTGTGATTCTTTATCTTTCAAAAACAGCAAATTAATTATTCACAGGGAATGACTCACTGTGTGCCCTTAGAACTAAACGCAGCACAAAGGGGTCAGTCAGCTCCACCTTGCCAACACAGACCGGATACAAAGCCCACTCTGGTGGCCCAAAGGCAACAACCAGGGGTCGCGCCCTGTCATTACTTCTAAGCAGCAGCAACCAACTCCCTGGGAATGAAAAGACGTGTGCTCTTGGGACACAAAACCAGCTTGTAATAGTGCATCTCTCCTTCAGAGCAGCCTCAGCACACACATGGTGCACAGCCTGCCCGGGGGCCCAAAGCTAAAATACATGGAGGGGCGACACATTATCATCACAATCCTTAAACACAGCTGTAGGGGCCATGGGAACATGTTCAACTCTATCCAAGGCCCGGGACAAACTGTTCCGGCGCTGCGGCACTCCTTGAATATTCAGAAAAAACAAGAAACATTACATTTTTCTGCGATTTTGTTTTTACATTACTTTCATGGTAACCAACAGTGTTAAAAGTCTACAAGAACAGTAAAATCATAATAATGTGTCAAGTACGGAACGGCAAGGCTTGCACACTGCCGGGTGGGGGTCACCTTCAGCCCCTGGTGTGTGAAGGGAGGGGAGTGGCGGGGCCATCGACCGTTTAACTGTGGAGGATTAGGACAGTCAATCAGATCTTTATCAATAACCTGTCGTTCGGTGCCAAAGACCGCTCTGGCCTCTTCCCAGATGAGAAGCCTGGGGTCCCGCATGCCCACCTCAGAATCTGTACCCCAAACATGGTGGGAGGGCCCCCTGCACAAGAAGGGGGAGGGGGAGGGAGACAGACATGAATTCATTATAGTAAATTCACTGAAAACAACACTAAGGTTAATATGACTTTATTGTTAGGTCTTGTAATAATATAAAAAATATTGTTTTAGTTTGCAGCCCCTCTTAATACACACCAAAAATACAACAAAAATTCAAAATGATGTATAGGAAAGTAAATGAAAACACTATGTTTATTTTTCAAGTAAAACTTAAATCCAACATTCTAAAATGTTATTTTTCTTGCTTTTCTATTAGCAAAATCATCGATGACATCGTCGAAGTCTACTTCATCACTCAGTTGCTGTTCTATAGACAGTATGGCAAGATTTCTTAAACGTAAGGCACTCATTGTAGATCTTAGGTAATTCTTAATCAATTTCAATTTAGAAAAACTCCTCTCACAACCAGCAACACTTACAGCAATTGTGAGGAAAATTTGCAGTAGTATTACAATATTTGGAACGGAGTTCTCAAGACTGTATTTTAGAATAAACTGCAAAAGTTCAAGGGGACTGTCCTTCCATGTCTCTGTTTCGTGTTGCGTAGCAGCAACAGAAATAAAACTCTGAAGTCTTTTTCTCTCAACGAGGAACTCTTCCTCATTAATGTCATCATGATAATGATTTAGTTGACATTCGTATTTATCATTCAAAAGATTCGATGGAGTAAGGAAAGCATATTTTTCAGCAAGAACATGAAGTTGTTGAAATCTTGTGGTGATTTCTTGGATCACTCTGTCCAGTGAAGAAAACATTTCTCTCCTCAACTCAGTTTCGTATGACAATTCAGCATCTCGTGATTCTTCACCTGCCATTAGTTTCTTCTTTCTACACCGACGATCCATGACTATCCCAAGATCATCACAAATTTCTTTGGCGTAAGCTACTGAATTGTTAACTAATTCACACCTATTTTCAGTTAGAAATGCTTTTAAAGCAATAAGTTTTATGTCACATTGTTGTATATTCAATCCTTTGGTTTGGAGGTAGACCTGAGTGTCGTTAATTTCTACAAGGACGGATTCCCACAGGCCAAGAAAGCACAGGAAGGAAAAGATTGTAAAGCAACAAGCAGCACACCAGCATCTGACCTGGTAACTCTATTTTCTTCTTCACCAGTTAAACGTTCTACAGCACTTAAGATTTTTGAGTAATTCTTTTTACAACACTCACAGCATCTCCCTGTGCACTCCACCGAGTTTCTATTACACGCTTGACACTATGACCAGTGACTGAAGTCAGAATATCCCAGCAATGGGTCGAGGAAGAAAAAACGCGAACAAACGCTCCACAGTTCCAAAAAGGTAACAGAATTCACAGCAACAGAAGCTGCATGTAAACCAGCCAAATTCAGCGAGTGATTTGTACATGTGACAAATTCTGCTTTTCCATTAATTTCCCTGATGCGTCTTTGAACGCCAGTATGTTGACCAGCCATCACAGCAGCATTCTCATATGCTTGTCCTCTACAATTTTGAATATCAATTCCGTTGCTTTCTAAATTCTGCAAAATCATAGTTGAAATATTCTCAGCGGTTTTACCTTTTGTTTCAATGAAATCGACAAATGATTCCACAACCATTCCATTCCAATTGATTCCATTGATCATAACGTAGCGTAAAACGGCTCGCCTGATCCTTATGAGAAATATCAGGGGTGCTGTCGAATATGATAGAAAATAACTTTGCTTCTTTCACTTGCTCGATAACTTTGCTTCTTACTTTTTCTCCCAAAATTTCTATAAACTCATTCTGAATAGTAGGCGACATATAGGATTTAGCATACTTTTTTCCCAGCTTAATTCTTACAGTATGCTCACGTAACACTGGATCATATTTCGCCAACAAATGAACTAATTCTAGAAAATGTCCTCTATTTCCTGTTGAATCAGGTTCATCATCAGTCTTGCAATGAATTCCTTCTCGGTGACCCCGTAAAGCCAAATTTTGTTTAGCTAGGAATCTAATGATATCCTACAATCTTGAAAGTATCTCCCTCCACTTCTTTACTTCGTTTTCAACTTGTTCTTGTGCCTTTTTATCAATTGTTGCTCCACATCGGATTCTAATTTCCAACTCCTTCCATTGTGTGAAACATCAAACATGGGCCACACTAGATTCATGATCGAAAATTTTAGGATTGAGTTTCCACCACGTGTTGAATCCATCTGCAGAATCAAAATTTGAATGACTTCTGTCTGCAAATAGTCTGCAACAAAAGCAGTAAAGAGTTTTCTTGGAAGGAGAGTACACCAACCACAACCTCAAAATTTTTTCATTATTTGGCAGAGTTTGAAAAAACCACTCGCGTGTAAGTTTTCTGGTTCGTCCTTTGATTAAAGCACCCTCACGAATCACTTCACCAAAATCAGAATCTAGATGTTGAACCACAGACGCCCCTTGTCCTACCAGTAAGATACGTGTGTCATCTTTAATCTTACTTGGCCAAAGACCAACATCGTTTAAGTCAATAGCTGGAATTTTTTGGCCATTACACCCCTTATCACTTGTTGAAGTTGAAGGATCACTTGACTTTGATGATGGTTTGAATTCAGAATCGGAAATTGCTTCAGTAACAGTAGTAGTACTAGTAGTTTCTGTTTCGCGACTGAGGTATTTCAGTAGTGCACCTTCATACTTTTTAATTCTTCCTCTCTAGCCTTTTTCTTTTTCTAAAGGCTGCACCACTTTCTTTTATTCGCTTCATCTTAACTAAGCTTGAAAGAATAAGAAAAAGAAAGATATTCATAATAAAAAGAATAACGGATAAATACATCCATTTTAAAATGTTAGCTTGTAGTCTGCTCCATTTAAATTGCAATAAAATACAGTGAGCTAAGAAGGGCATGCGACTCCTACACCTTGTAACCCTCATTGTCTTGTTATCTGACACATCCTGTACATTGATTACCATACGGAGGGGGGCGTCACATCACGTCCCAGCTGTCAGAGCGCGGCAACTCGCCGGCGAGGTACATTTTGTGAGCAGTGCAGTGCCTGCGGGCATAGATATAATTTAGCTCCTGCTGGGCCCCCACAGCAGGGGGCTACGGCAATCATTCATGGTGTTTGGAAACGTAGCCCACTTTGTGAATGTATTTTAAAGTCAATAACTCATATTAAACCGTAAATAAACGTGTATCTATTGGTTGAATTAAATAACGTAATAAGCTTTAACTGGCCAGTGAAATGCCAAACAAATACTAAAAAATGTGATGTTTTGCTCTTTCTGGCCGCACTTCTTACTCCGCCCACTTACCCAATCCTCAGGTAATTCCCACCCTCTCATTCTCTGCCCACGTTTCCCTTACATTTTCCCCCCCACTTCGGCCACTCGTTAGAAATGACTTGTCTCAATGAAAATCTCTACATGAAAGAGTCACAATATATGAAGTAAAAAAAAAATCTGAGACCTTGTCATTCTTTCATACACCTTGACTTCTATGACCAAAAGAAATTGTCAGAGCCACCGGTCGACTAACCCCTCGCCTTGGATAAAAATACACTCCAAAGTCCAAAAGGTTGTGCAAATTAATTTTGCATTAACTACTGCTCAGGATGATGTATAGATAGCCATCCGGTTCCTACTCAGGGTTTTAGCCTGTCTGTTACATTAGTAGATGTGCCAGTAAAAGACTAGGTAAGTTTCTATTTGTGAATCGCCAGGACTCGGACTGAAACAACCATGCAGCCACTGAAAGACACCAACCAGGGCACAATTCCGGGGTGCACAGCGTCCATCCATTATTTTCACAGGGTGAACGCCGTCCACCCTGCCAAGAAGTTGGCCCCACAGAAATATGCTGAACTTGTCCAGGTGTCATTTTCAGACTCCTAGACACGTTCAGCAGCACCTGCACATTGACTGCTTTTCATTCCCAGCAGCAACGTGCAGGCAGCGAGGTTTTTTTTTTCCTTCATATTTATCTCCAGCTGGACCAAAGATAAAGGGCAAGTTAAGGGGCCATTAGGCCTCCTTTTGATCGAGTGGCCTGGAACCTCACACTTAAATGTAAATACAACGGAAGGAAACAAAAGCACACAGCTGGTTATCTCTTCACAGGTACTTAAGAGAGGCATGCTTTTGACTTTGTTAGGCCCCTTTATGTAAGTGCATGAACTGTAAGTATCTGAGATGTGTTGGTCTGTCCCAGTATTTACACACAATTTAAATAGCACTATTTTACTTTCTTTTATAACGCTACACATCCCAATGCAGGGTGTCAGAGCGATTTACGTAACATACAGATTGGAAATAAATCATGCAAGCGTGTAAATCAGTGTACAAGATGTGTTGCATGAGTCAGTGAGGGTTAAAAGTTGTAGCAGTCACATATCCTACATAGCTCACTGTGCTATATTAAAAGGCTTACTATTTATGAACTGCAAGTAACAAAAGGATCTGTGTTCAAAGCAGTAACCTTACCTAGCTACATTAAAAAAAAATCTGTCATCTGCATATTACATGATGTGCTTTGCAGGCACATTAACCTTCTATACTACTTTGAGTCAGATCTGGGACTACACAAAACAGAAATTTCTCCAAGAAATACTTTAACCTCCAGGGTTATCTCTCCAATTATTATTCCCTGATAGTTACTGGGCACCTCTGCAGCAGATGCCTTAACCCTATAAAAATATTAGAAAATGCAGACTTTGTAACCAATTAAGCATAAAAGATCTACTAACATGCTTCTCCTTGTTGCCAATTTCTTTGTGGCAGGGTTTTAAAAAAAAATAATTAGTTGAGGCCCAGATTTTGCATTGGGATTGCGCCACTTTTTAGCACAACCCCAAAGCAAAATCTAATTTAAAAGATCTACTAACATGCTTCTCCTTGTTGCCAATTTCTTTGTGGCAGGGTTTTAAAAAAAAATTAAAATTAGTTGAGGCCCAGATTTTGCATTGGGATTGCGCCACTTTTTTAGCACAACCCCAAAGCAAAATCTAATTTGTTAAATCTCATAATGGGCTTAAATGCACTCATGATATACCTAATAAAAACAAATGTGTGTGATCATAATAGCTGACTGGCGGGCATTAAATTACCAAACAAGCACACAAGAGGCCACGAGAGCCTGCTACAGAAAGGCAACAAATCAAGAAGATGTCAGGAGATTAATAAATAGGTCTTTCACAGTGATACTCACACTACCTAAATCTGCGGGTCCAGAACAGCTCTGCCTGGTATTGTGCGTATTCTTACTCGCACAAGAAACACATCGTCCTATAATATGATACGAGAGACAACTGGAGATGAGAAGAGAACAAAGAGAAAGCAATTAGAGGAGTGAAGGGGTACTAGGGCCGAGAGGGTGTCTAGAAAACAACGAATGTGAGAAAATAAAAGGTGGAAGCGAGAGGAAAACAGGAATGTGATAGAATGCAAGTTCTAGTTGCACTCAAGAGGTAAAACCAAAGGAGATGGAAGTGAAAGAAAGTGAGAGAAAGAGGATAAAAGTTGCATAGCGTGAGGAAATTGGAAGAAATAGAAATGAGAAAATTAGACTCGTAAAGATGCATTTGAAATATATTCAAGAAGAGATTAAGAGTTGGACTTAATGTTGAATGGAGTAGAGCACTGTGAAGCATGAAGGTGACGGTAGAAGATAGGTAGGCGAGCATCTGAGCTGTAACTGAGTGAAATTCTCTGAGAGAATGAAAGAGTGAGGTATAGGACACACCGGAATGGGAAACTGGTGCAAAGGGGAAGATTTTAAGGTGAAAGGAAACTCAAAAAGATAGATGTGAGGGAAAGAGTGGTGAATGTAAGATAAAAACAGAGTCAAAAGAGGCTTGGGATTATGTGAAAAGGAAAATGAAACAGTAGGTAAGAGGTGCAGGTCAAAGAAAGACAATGAATTGTTGAGAGGAGAAACTGTATAGAAGTGAAAGAGGGTTGGGTTAGGGTACGATAGATGGAAGTTCAGCAGGAGACTGTAAAGAAATGAAAATAAGGACCTTCAAATGGCTAAAAGGCTCCCTAGCCTTAGCTCAACGGGAAATGTTTTTGGGCTGCCAGAAAACTCAGTTGGTTGATTTGATCACTTCAGATGTCTAAGTCTGTAGCCGGAGGGTCACTGATTTGAATCCTTGTTGGCGCACAGAATAGTGACTTGTATTTATGGTGCTATGAGGGCACAGCCTGTGACAGAAAGCAGAGTATGTATGCAATTAATTTAAATATTGTATTACACACAGTATAAAATAGACTGCACGCAGCATAAGATAAGATAGTTTGTCGCCTGGAGGAGGCCAGTGACATGATTGTTTGCAACACTCATGTGAGACGCATTAACACACTTGCACAAAAACACTGTTGCTGCATAATGTGTGTGTAATGTAAAGTCATCTGGTGGAAATACAGAGATTCGGCGCAATGTTAAGGGTTAACCGTCACAAATGTAATTCGAAAATTAATTACAATAAAAGAAAGCAAACAATGCAATGGAATGTTGAAAGATGCTACCTGAGAATCAAGCCCTGGGGATTAATGGTTGATAGGTGGTGAAGCATGTTCTACCACAGTGATGTGGGCCAAGAATGGTCAATGTTTCGAAATAAAGAAATGTGCAGGGCAAATAAATAGATACAAGACAAAGACGACATGAAGCACGTTAAGTGTGATTGTCAGCTGCTAAAATACAAGTGAAATACATCTAGATTAAAGGAAGTAGATGTACATAGGTGAGTCTTGAGCAAACCAGGTAGGCTGCATTATGCTAAACTTACATGAGATGCTGTTAGGTGTGTCTATTTAAATATATTGCCAAAATAATACCACACATTATGACTAAATTAAAGAAGACAATAACAATCAAACTGAAAATGAAGGGATGTAAAGCGAGGGAATCGAACCCTGGATGTACATGAGATAATCATGGAGATTACGGGATGGGCTGTATTGTGCTACACTACTGTGACCCCCTGTTAGATGTGCCCATTAAAATATATTACCAACATAAATTAAAATAATTTGAGTAAGCTACATCTGAATTATACATAAGAGAAGAAAATTGTGCAATCTACATGACTTATATGGGGGTACTGCCAAAGAGATTCAACCCTTGATGTGCATGGACAAGTCACAGATGATACACAGTAAGAAGCGTTCTACTGTACATTGTTGTTTTGAGTAGTTCCAACGTCAGTTGGTAAAGAGCAGCCTCAAAGCGCATAGCTGGCAAGCTTTCAGATTGCTAGGTGTGATATTTTCATAATTTTATTGTAATTATGAGTCCGCCGCCGCAGACATTTGCACCAGTTTTAGTCTTCTTAGAGTTTCTCATTGCTCAAATGGGTGTAATTACTGATATATATATGTTTCCCTCGTCTTCATTGCTTGAGTTTTGCTCGCAAAAAAGTGTCACTCATAGTCGTTGAAATGTCACTCATAATTACAATTTAATTATGAAAATGTCACACATAGCAATTTGAAACCTTGGCAGCTATGCTCACAGTCGTTGAAATGTCAATCATAATTACACTGAAGTTATGAGAAAATGTCACACATCTGAAACCTTGGCAGCTATGCTGCCACTCTGCCACTCACTAAATATCCCCTCTGAAAACGTTTAGCTCTTACCTCACTCAGCCTCCAGCAGCACTCCACAGTGGTGGCAGCCAGAGCCAGGGTCTCTATGGCAGGGGTTGGTTCACGTCTGGGGACGGTGGACACAAAAGAACCTGGGAGGGCAATGCACAGCAAGACACACTCCTGACAGGGAGCGGACCTCATGGAAGAGGACGCGATGCAGGAAGAAAAGAGAACGTGCAATAACATGGACAGGCTTGTGTCAGAGAGCAGCGGGAGGTAATGAAGGAGTAGAGGCAGGCAAATTGGTAGAGGGACTGTGGATGCACATACTTGGGGGGGCGACCAACAGGCGAGAGAGGAAGAGAATGAGGAGGGCCAGTGTGAGGGAGAGAGGCCAGGGAGTGATGAAGAGAATGAGGAGGCCCGGTGTGAGGGAGAGAGGCCAGGGAGTGATGAAGAGGATGAGGAGGCCCGGTGTGAGGGAGAGAGGCCAGGGAGTGATAAAGAGAATGAGGAGGCCCGGTGTGAGGGAGAGAGGCCAGGGAGTGATGAAGAGAATGAGGAGGCCCGGTGTGAGGGAGAGAGGCCAGGGAGTGATGAAGAGAATGAGGAGGCCCGGTGTGAGGGAGAGAGGCCAGGGAGTGATGAAGAGAATGAGGAGGGTGTGAGGGAGAGAGGCCAGGGAGTGATAAAGAGAATGAGGAGGCCCGGTGTGAGGGAGAGAGGCCAGGAAGTGATAAAGAGAATGAGGAGGGTGTGAGGGAGAGAGGCCAGGGAGTGATAAAGAGAATGAGGAGGCCCGGTGTGAGGGAGAGAGGCCAGGGAGTGATGAAGAGAATGAGGAGGCCCGGTGTGAGGGAGAGAGGCCAGGGAGTGATGAAGAGAATGAGGAGGCCCGGTGTGAGGGAGAGAGGCCAGGTAGTGATGAAGAGAATGAGGCGGGTGTGAGGGAGAGAGGCCAGGGAGTGATAAAGAGAATGAGGAGGCCCGGTGTGAGGGAGAGAGGCCAGGGAGTGATAAAGAGAATGAGGAGGCCCGGTGTGAGGGAGAGAGGCCAGGGAGTGATGAAGAGAATGAGGAGGCCCGGTGTGAGGGAGAGAGGCCAGGGAGTGATGAAGAGAATGAGGAGGGTGTGAGGGAGAGAGGCCAGGGAGTGATAAAGAGAATGAGGAGGGTGTGAGGGAGAGAGGCCAGGGAGTGATAAAGAGAATGAGGAGGCCCGGTGTGAGGGAGAAAGGCCAGGGAGTGATGAAGAGAATGAGGAGGCCCGGTGTGAGGGAGAGAGGCCAGGGAGTGATGAAGAGAATGAGGAGGCCCGGTGTGAGGGAGAGAGGCCAGGGAGTGATGAAGAGAATGAGGAGGCTCGGTGTGAGGGAGAGAGGCCAGGGAGTGATGAAGAGAATGAGGAGGGTGTGAGGGAGAGAGGCCAGGGAGTGATAAAGAGAATGAGGAGGGTGTGAGGGAGAGAGGCCAGGGAGTGATGAAGAGAATGAGGAGGCCCGGTGTGAGGGAGAGAGGCCAGGGAGTGATGAAGAGGATGAGGTGGGTGTGAGGGAGAGAGGCCAGGGAGTGATAAAGAGAATGAGGAGGGTGTGAGGGAGAGAGGCCAGGGAGTGATAAAGAGAATGAGGAGGGTGTGAGGGAGAGAGGCCAGGGAGTGATAAAGAGAATGAGGAGGGCCAGTGTGAGGGAGAGAGGCCAGGGAGTGATGAAAAGAATGAGGAGTGTGTGAGGAAGAGAGGCCAGGGAGTGATGAAGAGGATGAGGAGGGTGTGAGGGAGAGAGGCCAGGGAGTGATAAAGAGAATGAGGAGGCCCGGTGTGAGGGAGAGAGGCCAGGGAGTGATGAAGAGAATGAGGAGGCCCGGTGTGAGGAAGAGAGGCCAGGGAGTGATGAAGAGAATGAGGAGGCCCGGTGTGAGGGAGAGAGGCCAGGGAGTGATGAAGAGAATGAGGAGGCCCGGTGTGAGGAAGAGAGGCCAGGGAGTGATGAAGAGGATGAGGAGGGTGTGAGGGAGAGAGGCCAGGGAGTGATGAAGAGAATGAGAAGGCCCGGTGTGAGGGAGAGAGGCCAGGGAGTGATGAAGAGAATGAGGAGGCCCGGTGTGAGGGAGATAGGCCAGGGAGTGATGAAGAGTATGAGGAGGGTGTGAGGGAGAGAGGCCAGGGAGTGATAAAGAGAATGAGGAGGGTGTGAGGGAGAGAGGCCAGGGAGTGATAAAGAGAATGAGGAGGGTGTGAGGGAGAGAGGCCAGGGAGTGATAAAGAGAATGAGGAGGGCCAGTGTGAGGGAGAGAGGCCAGGGAGTGATGAAAAGAATGAGGAGTTTGTGAGGAAGAGAGGCCAGGGAGTAAGGAAGAGGATGAAGAGTGGCGGCGGTGAGCATGACATGTTTACAAAAGAAAAACAATTTAGTGCCATGAGACGACTCAGTTCTTGGTTGTGAGCACTAAAGCTTTTCTAACAAAACACAAGGTAGCATAGGACACTGTAAGCATAGCACAGCACAGGTTGGGGAAGAAAGGCATCCCAAGAGCAGGGGGGGGGGGGAGTACAGTAGAGAGAAATATCTGCACCCTGTGCTTCTGCGTGCCCCTGGTGACCCACCGCAGGATGTCTCGGGTTTCCAGAAAACGGCATTAGCCGCTCGGGAAACCGGAGAGAGGGCTTCATTTTCCTAATGGGCTGGAAGTGCAGACAATGGTGGGGAGCTGAGAGCCGCCTGTCCTGTGGGCTGAGCCTGTAACCTACCCCCAAGTCTAGCCAGGGCACGGGAAGGGAGCCACTGCCGAGAGAGACACGGGCTGGGAGGCATCGCCAGGCCAGGGCAGGGCTGCCGAGCCTGTGAGTGACAGCCCTCCTCAGCGACGGAGCCAAGTCCTGCGGTTGGTTCCCTTACTCACGGCGTGCCCACTTCTGACACCCCACCCGAGGCCAGGCGTCTGGAAATTGTGGGTACAGAACCGTTGGATTTCTCCTCCCATTCCACGACAGATTTGCGGTGATTCAGCGCTAACAATAAAAATTCTTCTCCTATATGCTTCGGTCATCCAGGTACAACTATCCCTCCAATACACAGACTATATCCATATGACGGTGGGGCCCATAACACCGCACATGCATTCACTCACTCATTTATTCCCTGGATTTTCCTCCGTCATTAACCTAGGAGAAAAACAGTAAAACGATTCGCTGGAAGGAGACGGGATACCTCTTTTTAACACGACATAATATTTCTCATTGTTTTTAGGTATTCCGCTCATTGGTCGATGGACCAACTAGTAGGAATCAGTTGATGGTGATTAAGACCAGCTCAATCACAATAAACCTTCTAACATTTTACATTAATCATTGAGCTAAAGAACCACTGAGTCATTTGTTTAAAGATAATAAAGTTTATATAAAGTTTGGAAGCATGAAATAAGTTTTAGGTTTATTATTCAGATTATTACATTTGTTATCATTATACGAATAAATTGAAATTGCAATGCATACCTATTAGATGGAAGAATAAAGTTCGTCACGTCAAGAACTCCCAAAATCACTATCTATCTGTTCTGGAAAAGTCTAATAGTTCTAATTGGATAAATCTATCAAGAATAAAAGTTCTTCAAAAAGCAGCATCTTATGCTCAATTAAAAATATAAAATAGCAGCAGCAGCCTCAGCTCGTCAGCATCAGCAGCAGCAACTCCATACGCAACTGACAGCAGTCAAAAATGGCAAAAAGCAGCTCCCAGCAACCAGCAGCATCCTTCCCCTCCCCACCAAGAGTAGGTCTTCTTATACCCTAATTCTAGCTTACTAAATAAAAATGTTGCATCTTTATGGCGAGATTCTCTCTAATTGGTCCATTTGAGTCCATATACATCTTTTATCAAACTTCCTTGTTCTAACCAGTTCTTTGTGGAATGTCCATACTTGCAGCGTTTCCCACAGTTCGTGACATTACTCATCCGCTTCGATCAGTCCAACTTGTATCACTTTCCGATACTTTTTAGGTTCAACAGTTCCTTTTGTCCATTTATTCTTTTTGACTTCTCTCGCTTCTCGCTGACCCATCTTGGCACACATTTATTCAGTAAGGTCACAATAGCCTTGACCATACTTTCATCCTAGGCTCTTGGAACGATCATGTGGTCATTCTTGTTCACGGCCTTTCTCCTTGTCTACATTTCTCCTCGCGCATGCGTATTCTAGCTCATGGCGGCCATTTTATATCGCTGCTCAACAGGCCTAAGCGCACTATTTACAAAGATAAACAAAATATAGTTAAGAATAAAGAATATAAACCCTTTCGTTTCCCTCCCGTCATTCTACGTACCCCAATTAGGTATTACCTAGCAAAAAGCAACATATAAAGCCGTCCCTTACTTACCATTGCTTTATTTTGCCACTACACGTTTTGTTTTCAAAGCACAAATCATGCATTTTATTATTCTATTAATACGCAAATATTAGGTTATGTTAGCCACGTCAACAATTATAAGTAAATTAGTTTGCACACAAAATAGCGTGTTACCTTTAACCCTTCACATGTAACATACATTGCTGGTTATTTACTTAAACAAACTTGTTTGTTAATCATTTTACGTAAATTATTAGGAGGTTAAATTTTTTCTTTTACCCTGCTCCATCAATTCCCCCCTTTGGTGATTTTTAATATCACCACAAAACCCAAGTTACACAATTCTATCAGACAGCATATTTCTTGATCCGTTTGTTTTTTGTTAATTTACACAACTGTATCCCTTTCAACTTGTCTCTTGGTCTTCTTATACATATTCTCTTTTATTTATTCTAGCTCTATTTCACCCATTTCTCTCTCTCTCTCCTAGTTTATCTTGTTTTCTTTTTCTATTTTATTCTGTTTTCTTCTTTTCTTTATACATGTAATTACAAGCTTCAGTACTAAAATTATTATTATTATCATGGTTGCTATTATTATGACTTTCCCTATTATTAATCCACTCATTCTAGAAAACCAATTTATTACTGAAGAAAACCCTTTACCAAGTTTTCCAAACGCACTTTCAACCTCCAGTGGAATAAGTTCTTTGTGCAAACTTGTAATATTCTTTATATACTTTTGTATATTTTCACTTTTATCTGGAATGTAAGTGCAACAATGTTGGACTTTCAGCATTCCACAGACTCCACCCTCTTTTGCCAAAAGAATGTCAAGGGCAAGTCGATTTTGCATTACCATAGCTCTCATGGCAACCATCTCGGTATTTACCATCAAGAACCCTCCAGCAGTATCTGTAGATAAATGATCTACTACTGTGGATAATTTCCGAATTTTAAATGCATTCAAAGATATTCCCACTGCTGGTATCAATGCACCAAAAATATCACCTACTATTTCTGAAAAACTTTCCCTTTTTCTACGTGTAAAGGTATTTATCATTTCGTGTGTTCCTTTTTCGGTTCTATCCATATGAAAAATCTTTGGAAAGACCAGGCCTAAATAACATGACCCATACCAATGGTCCGGCAACCTGTAATAAGCCCTATTACCGCAAACATAATAGATCCCTGGAAATATTGGATCTTTTCCCCCTTTGAATCCCCATCCGCCTAAAATTTGATAATTGTCATGGCAATCACTGGAACCCACGAAATAATTGTCATATTTTGTTCTATTTCTTCTAATGCACAACCTTCCCTGTTGGGGCCAATCCAGAGTCATAGCTGCATTTGTCTTTTTCTTGTCATGATTGTCTTCCTCAAACACCCAAAGAGGTGTTTTTGTCTCTTCTAAAACTTTTCTTTGAAATTTCGCTCTTCTATCCTCTACCATTTCTAAAAATACCTTTTCTTCTTTCTTTAACTCACAGGTAAGGTTGTTTTTAACTATATTATCTAAGGTTAAAATCTTATCTTCTATGAAAAATTCACCAAACGTTTTTCCCTCTTTTACTTTGTTTAGTTCAGGAACTACAGAAATTTTCGCAAAAATCTTATCTATGTCAGTGTAATAATATTCTAATCTACCTGTCTTATAAAATAAACTTGCTAAAACACTACATGTTATTCCATACGTCAAAGGAAGGTGATGATAAGTCACACCCTCTGCTACAGACGCAGGCAATTGCATACAAACATAACAATCTCTTACATCCATTGTTTCTACATACTCATATAATAATTTTGTAAATACATTTTTTGAAAAATCTGTTATTGATTTGTCTTTATGTAATTCTGCACTACCTTTTAATATAGCTGTTTCTTGAATGTTAGCTCCTTTTTCTTTCTCTGTGTGATTAGACGTTTCTTCTACTGCTAAACTAATTGGAATAGTGATTGCTAAAACCACCCACACTGTCATTAATAATCCTGTACAAAAGAAGCACATCTTACACCATCTTCTTAAAAACTCACATCTACATTTTCTATCTTTAGTATCTTCCATTTTGTTCTATAACCTATTTATATTATGTACAGGGAAAATGTGTCACCACACCTCAGAAATGACTTCTTAGCCACCCTGCACTCTAATTTTGTCTTCGTTTGGTACTTTCTTTTGATTCTTTTCAGAATTCTTTCTTTGTCAAATCCAGTATTTTGTCAACTCCGGTAGAAATTCGTTTAAATTTCTTCAAGTTTGTTGCACTTCACCTTCACTCATTAGGTTTCTTTGTTCTGGGTTCTCATGAGTGTTCTCTTCTTCTTTGATATCAGTTAAAGCAAGGTACAACCACTCAGGTGATCTATACTTCAGATTTACTTTCTTTACTCTTTTCGTTTTCTGCAAGTGTTTTCCACTTTGTTGGTCTTGCTCTTTTTGACTTGTTATTTCATTCACTTGTTCAGCACTTTTTCCATCCAGCCTTATGATCCTGTATCTTAGTTTTCTTACTTCGTTGGGCCAATTGTCTCCTTTTCTTGGCCTTTTCGTCTCACTTTCTTTTTCCTCTCTTTCTGCTTTCCAGGTTCTTTTTCTTGACTCTAGTTTTTGTTTTCTTTCTTCTCCACTTTCTTCAGACTCTGTTTCAGTTCTTTCTTTATTGTCTCTTATTTTGAATCTTATAATTTCATTTTCTCCTTTTACTTGTGGTTCTTTTCTTATTTTCCTTCGTGCACCTACTTCTGTCCCTCCTCGGTGTTCTTCCGAATTTGTTTTAATTTCTCTATCTGCTTCTAAATTTCCCTGTTCTTTTGTTTGGCTATCTGTCCCTATTGCTCCTCGGGGATCTTCCGATTTTCCTAACTTTTTGTTTGAAACTCTCCCTTCTTCATCTATTAATATTATCTCCGAAGGATTTTTACCACAACTTGTACTTGGTTGCTCACTGTCACTATCTTTATGCTCAATCTCTTCTCTTATGCTTTCAAATTTCCAATTTCTCTTCAGATTTTCCTCACAATCCGAATGATCTGTATCAGATTCTGAACTGGTTTCTGATATTTCCAGATGTTGACTCACATGTCGATCTTCAAATTCTGGAACTTCAGCTATTTCCTCCACTTCTTCTGTCGTTGCACTCGTAGTTGGGTCTTCCAGATGTCGACTTACAGGTCGATCTTCAGGTTCTGGCACCCTGTTCGTTTCTTCTTCCGCTTCCGATGCTGAACTGTTATTCAATACTTCCAGATGTCGACTCACATGTCGATCTTCGGGTTCTGGAACTCTGATGGTGTGGCTGGCATGCACCCAGTGTTTCACTCCTGCACATTTGACTGCAGTGGTTGTTACCAGGATCACCTTTCGTGGTTCGTCCCAGCGAGGAACCAAACAGTTTCTTCTTCTATGGACTTTTATGCGGACCCAATCTCCTGGATTCAAGTCTTGAGCTGGTTTTCTTTCAAGAGTGGTCGCATCCGGTCCAACCTGATGAAACACAGAACGCACCACATCAGCCAATCCTTTGCAATAATCCAGCACCAGATCATCAGTTATAGTCAGTAGTTTGTTGACAGGTACATGTGCTTGTCTCATTGCTCGTCCCATAATTATCTCATGGGGACTGAGTCCAGTTTTCCTTTCCGGAATACTTCTGATTGTCATTAAAACTAATGGCAAGGCATCTGGCCATTTGAGTCCTGTGGCTTGACACATTTTTCCTAGCCTGTTCTTAATTGTTCCATTCACTTGCTCTACTATTCCAGAAGCCTCTGGTCTGTATGCACAATGCAGTTTCTGTTTAATACTAAGTGCTTCACAAATTAGTTGAATTAATTTGTTTTGGAAATGTGTTCCTCTATCTGTTTCAATCGTGACTGGAAAACCATACCTCGGAATGAATTCTCGCAGCATAAGTTTAGCTACCGTGATTCTATCATTCCTTCTGGTCGGGTATGCTTCCACCCAACGGGAAAACAAACAGACGACTACAAGGACATACCTTAGTCTATTGCTCGGTGGCATTTCTATGAAATCCATTTGCATTCTAGTGAACGGACCTCCTTCTCGTCCTATTGTTCCTAGACTCACTACGGTCTTCCTTCCTGGATTTAACTGTTGACAAACAAGACATCTTTGACAAAGACTCTCAGCTATGGCTCTGAATTTTGGATTATACCATGTTTGTCTGAAAAGTCTGATCATTGAATCTCTCCCAATATGGGCTTGTCCATGGTACATCCGTGCCATGTCAGAAATCATGCTATCAGGCATAACTGGTCTTTCATCTCTGTAAACCCAAACATCATTTTCCTCATGTTTTCTACATCCTGCTTTTATCCAAGTATCTTTCTCCTCTTCATCTGCCGCTTCCTGTAATTGTCTCACTTCATCCCATGTCTCAACAGGGTTAGTAAAAAGCAAAGGACATGAAATATGCTCTCTTTCTCGGTTCCTGTTCAAAGAGACCACATTCTTTGCACAGTACTGTGCAATCTCATCAGCATACTTATTGCCGACAGTTATGTAGTCTTCCCCATTTTTATGTGCATTGCACTTCACGACAGCAATCTGTTTAGGCAGCTGTATCGCCTCAAGCAGTTTTTTCACAAAATCTCCATTTCTAATCGGCGTTCCTGCAAACGTCAAGAAACCTCTTTGTGACCAAATCTGACCAAAGTCATGCACAACTCCAAAACCATATTGGCTATCTGTCACAATTGTAACCCGTACATTTCTTCCCAACTTGCAGGCTTGAATCAGAGCTATTAGTTCTGCTACCTGGGCAGACCGTATCCCTTTCAGACAAGATGCTTCCATTACAGTTGCTACTGTGCAAACTGCATATGCTGCACTTAGAACTCCATCATTTGTTCTCAAACATGAGCCATCCACGAACAGAATATAATCTGATTCTTTTAAGGGCTCATCTCTTATATCTGGTCTCGGTTTTGTACAATATTCAAGCACATTCAGACAGTCATGATCCACTTCATCCATTTCAATCACACTCTCTTCATCTGGCAATGATGTCGAAGGATTCACATTCATGCATCTGTCAATGGTCACATTATCTGCACTCAAAATTACCTTTTCATACCTAGTCAGCCGACTATGTGTCATGTATTGGGTTTTCGTTCGTGTCAAGAGAATTTCCACAGAATGTGGGACATATACTCTCAGTGGATAGCCCATCACTATGCCTTCACTCTGTTCCAGACTCACACAAGTAGCAGCAACTGCTTTCAAACATCCAGGCAACGCTTTTGCTACAGGGTCTAAAACAGCTGAAAAATATGCAATAGGTCTTTTCATAGTTCCATGTCTCTGTTCCAAGACTGAAAACGCACATCCATCTCTTTCACTGCAATACAACTCAAAGTCTTTCTCATAGTCAGGCATTTCCAATGCTGGAGCTTCACACAATTTCTTTTTCAACTCTCTGAATGCTTTCATTTCCTCATCATTCATTTCAAAAGGATCTTTAACATCCTTCTTTGTCAGTTTTTGCAAAAGTTTTGCGATCAAAGAAAAACCACTTATCCATTGTCGACAATATCCAACCATTCCCAAAAACATTCTTACCTCTCTTTGCGTCATTGGAGCTCTCATTCCTTGAATCATTTTTATTCTCTCGGTCGTTACCTTTCGCACTCCTTTCTCAATTTTATGCCCTAAATATTGGACTTCTTGTTGACAAAACTGCAATTTGATGGGGACACTTTATGTCCTCTTTTGGCTAAATGATTCAGTAAAGCAATTGTATCATTGACACATGCTTCCTTCGTTTTTGATGCCACCAGTAGGTCATCAATATACTGAACCATTACTGACTTTTCTGGCATTTTTAGATCTTCCAAGGATTTCTTTAAAATCTGATTAAAGATCGAGGGGCTTTCTGTGTACCCTTGAGGAATTCGGCACCATGCCAAAATACGCTCTCCGAACCTGAACGCAAATAATGGCTGGCTATCTGGATGCAATGGAATAGAGAAAAATGCATGACATAAATCAATTACTGTGTACCATTCTGCTTCGCGTGGAATCTGGTATAGAATCACAGCAGGGTTCGGTACTATTGGGCAACAAGGCACAACAATTTTGTTTACCTTCCTCAAATCCTGTACAATCCTATATGTTCCGTTTGGCTTTTTCAGTCCCATTATTGGCGAATTACATGGACTGCTCATGATTTCTTTTAGAATCCCTTGTTCAATCATTTTATTTATTACTGGCGTTATTCCTTCAATTATTTCTGGTGTCAATTTATACTGGGGCGTATTTGGGTAACTCGTTCCCTCTTTTACAGATATTTTAACAGGGTCTACTCCTTTCATTAACCCTATATCTTCTCCTGTAAAATCCCACACTTTCTCTTCCACTGTCTCTTTTAGTTCAATTGGGATTTTCTCTGCATCAAATACAGGAAACAAATCATTTACTTCTGGTTCCAAATTTACCATTGTCATTTTATACAGTACATCTTCATCTGGGGTCTGAAATGCAATTCCATCTGGAGTACAATAGATAGTGCAATTCATTTTGCACAATAGATCGCGTCCTAATAGGTTCACAGGACTGCAATCACACACCACAAATCGGTGCATTTCACTAAATGACCAATCTTTACCTCCACTAGTTTAGTAAGAGGCGTCTTAATTTGCTGATTCGATACTCCGACTACTTGGATATGTTCACCTGAGAGAGGAAGGTTTGGAATTTCCACTGACCTAACAGTAGAACGGGTAGCTCCAGTGTCCACAAGGAATGTTACATTTGCACCATTCACTTCTCCATCCACAAATGGACCTGCTTGATCTACCTCTAGAGTTGCGCCAAGCACGCTCTCTTCCCCCTCTCCTAGGCACCGTCAAAAGCTTTCATCCGTCTCATCATCATCCTGTCGTAACCAATATTGAGAAATGGCAGCTGCACGCGGCAACTGTGTTACCTGCTCTCCTCCGTAGAATCCTGTTTCTGCACTGAATTTCTGTTGGTTAACACTCTTGGGAAGTGGTGGTTGTGGCACCTGACTCTGTGGAGTAACTATCTCACTCTGCACCTGTGGATTTAATGATTGATTTTCCGCATTAAGTTTTGGAGGAAATTTACACTCGTTTCTCCAATGCCCTAGCTTTCCGCAGTTGTGGCATGGCCACTTTTTCTTTGCCTCATCTATGCTCATTTGTCCTTTTCCTTTGCCTATATTTGGTCTGAATCTAGCCTGTCCTGCTTCATTAGCTGTATTACTCAATTGAGCTTCTTGCTTCTCTGCAACTTTCACCTGTGCCCACATGGCTTTCTCTTTCAATTTACGCTGTCTACTCTCAATATCATCACTGCAATACTTTGCATATCTCAAAACCTCGTCAACTGGGCTATTCTGCCAACAAATCATATGCTGCTTAATCATTTCACTTATCTCCGGTTTCAATCCATACACAAATCTATATACAAAATGACTCATATCCTTCTCATTTAGTGTCTCATAGCCACTATATTGTTTAAAAACTAACAATAGCCTCTCATAGTAAGCATGCACTGATTCTTTACTTTCCTGCGTGGTTCTGTCTATCTTTACCCAATCCGTTTCTTTAGGTGGAATCTTATTCTTCAAAAAGGTAATTACTTGGTCATACTTCCTCATTACTTCTGGTCCTGGCGCTCCTGTTTTAGCATCCCTTGGATATTCTACAGTTGGCCAATCAATAGTAATCTTACACTCTGTCCACAAATCAGCTGGTACTACTATATCAAACAATCCATCCAAATCTATCCACAACACCTTTGAAACTTTAACAAATCTCTCCACTTGTCTGTACCATTCTACTGGCTTCTCTCTCAACTTTGGAAAATCATTTGTAAATGACAGTATATCCTGTCTAGACCACGGAACATGCACATAACTACCTCCTGGAGTCTCTCTCATCGGGTACTCCCTTACAACTGGTTCCTTATCTGTTACTGCAAAAGCTAAAGATGCTTTATCTGTTACTTTCTCATTCTTTTTCGTCCATCTACTTCTCCATCTATCCACATCACCCCATTTTCTCAACAAAACAATTAATTCTTTTATTTGGGTCAATCGTCCTGATGTGTTCAGATTCTCTATATCTTTCTCACAAAAATCTACTCTATATGGTTTCTGTAACGTTCTCACTTTTGCAAATTCTACTCCTAGTTCAATCGCGGTCTCTTCTAATCTGTCATGTAAATTTCTAGCTCTCCATGTAATACTCTTGCACAAAAACATAATCTTGTCATTCTGATAACTTTTCAATTTTTCTGTACCAATCGTTCCTAATATCAATTCTTCCATGTCTATTTTTAACCTAATTACATCTAGTGGTTTTACTTCTGTCTCTTTCGTTTTTAGCGTTTTCATCCATTCATTTAATTCATCTGGAGTTGGACCTACAGGCGTACTATTTAATTCTATCCAATTGTTACTCCTTTCTGGTGTCTCTGATGCAGACTCCGTTACCATAGGTATTCTCCGGAACTCATTCTCATTTATTGTCAAATTAGTAGGTGGGCTTGGTCTATAGGTACTAACCAAATGGTGTGCACCTTCATTGTCTAGTTCCATCCTTTCTCTCCTTCGTTGCAAATGTGAATTCATAGGAATCCCTAAAGAACGTTCATCAATTTTCTGATTCTCAAAAACTGGCATTACTGGACCTATCGTTACTGGTACAGTTACAGCTTCCATATTCTTTGTTAATTCTCTTATCTTTTCAGTTAATTCTCTTGTGGTTTTTGCTAATTCAGTTGTATTGTCACTTTCTATCTCCTCATTTTGTGAAGTTTTTAATTGATCTTGTGACCTATTTATCTCATATCCTCGTTCGGGATTTTTATTCCTCCCAGTTTCCATTGGCGGTGCATTAGGTGTCACCACCGCAGAAGTCTGTTGGTATGGAGGTGGGTTTCTGTTTAAAATATCTTCCAGCAATTCATCTTCCGTTTCAGTACCACCATATCCATACTTTTCCGTAACCACATGTTTCTTTTTCTCTGTACACTTTCTCTTTGCTTCTTCCTCCACTGTAAAAGCTGGAAACAAACCTCCTGTCATATTAGCACATCTCCAACCCTTTAGTCTGTCCTCATGATTCAACCCCCATAACCTTCCAGGCACAAACTCATGATTCTTCAATCCTCTGAATCTCTCTCGTTCATACATTTCATCTTCCCATTCACTTAAAGCTTCAAACTGTGTCGGTCTAGGTCTAGGGTCTAGTTTTATCATTTTCTCTCTCAAATTCCGAAGTACAGCTACACTAAATGAACCATTCTCAGGAAAAGCCAATGCTCCATCATTCTTTGTATATTTTGTCCAATTTTCTAACCATATGCATGTATGATATCTGTACTTCAGCATCATATGCGAAGCTGGTGATTTCGGCGGAGGAATTACTTGTCCCTCTCTAGTCACTACCTTTTTGTCTTTCTTAAAGAAGTTCTTAACTTTCGACATCCACGACGTTTTCTCTCTACCATATTCATAATACGACATGATTCACAATCTCTTTTCTCGTCAAAAGTTCCGCAATTCAACACTGTTCTCTATGCATTATTCCAACCAATCCTAGCGCGACTCACACCAACACTCCAATCATAAACTTCCACGTCACTATTCTAGCCGTCCAATCCTAGCGCGACTCACACCAACACTCCAATCAGAGCGGTTTCTGTCTACAGCGCACTGTCCAATCCCAGCCCGGCTTTTTCTTTACGTCAGCTCTGCTCCTGTTTCTGTATGACTAGCGCACTGTCCAATCCCAGCGCAGCTTTTGTCTACGTCAGTTCTGCTCCTGACCCCTCCTTTACAAAATTTATCGGCAATTTCTTTTTCAACATTTCTTCGTTAGTTACAACATTTAAAACACATTTCCATTGTCTGATTCGCTAAACCAAAGAAATAGCTTTGTCCATTTACACAAGAATTCTGTATTTTCCAGTAGGCAGCGCTTACCTCTACCCTACCACAGAATTTTTCTGTTTCGCCGATAAAGTAGCACTTCCCTCTACCTTACCCTTCTTTGAAGCAAGCGGTAAACCCGTTTCTCTGCGGATAAAACACATGTGGAGACTATACTGCTCCTGAGAATTAAGGCCAGAGTTTCACAAGAAAACCGGTCGCTATTTTACTCACACACCTTTTATACGGAAAATGTCCCTATCATAACACAACCTGTGTTATTACTAGGGCTCCCGGTTTTCCGTTTAAACGGATTTTTACATATAAATACAGACGGAAAACAAGTTTTCCTTTATCTGTATTTATATATAAAAATGGGAAAATACTAGTACATTTTGTCATTGACATCAATAGAATCACACCCCCAACCATCTGGTGTCTCCCCCTCCTTAGAGGGTTAAGAGGTGTCAGCCCGGGCTGAGACAGCTTCCCGGGCACACACAGCCGCACCCGAGTACTTCACAGGTCTTTGAAAGACCATTTACTTGTTAATGAGGCTTTGTTCTTTCACCCCTTAGCCCCTGCCTCTTCACTCTGCCGATTGCACCAGCACCCGTCTTTTCCTTGCAGACTGGGTTTTACAAGGGCAGCTTGCGATGCGCGCACATACAGGTGGTAGGTTAAAAAGGGCTGATGCAGTATATTAAACGAGCCAGTTTACAGTCCACACCCACGCTGCGAACTGCTTCAGTTACAGCCAGAGCAACAGCAGTAAGCAAATCACACCGGCACTCAGGGAGACGGGTCTCAGGGGCTGCCTGTGTGCTGGAGGCGAAGCCGTGAATAAACAAACGCTCAGTGTAATCCAACCAGGAATGCGGGGGATTAAGAGAAGTTTTCGAGATAAGGAGAAACAAACAAAGAGCTTTATTGTGCGTGGGCTGAGAAAGGAGACAAGAGGCGAGTCGATTTAAGCACCACAATTAAATGGATCCAAAAAAAGAAGAAACACTTTTGCTGCAAATGTCTTTGTCTGACATTTTTCTACTCCAAAATGCAGCCTCAGGAGGAGAGAAAAAAAAGTTTTACAATACAAACAATAAATACATAACTACATAAAGCAAGACAGAGTAGTCACAAAGTGGCCAGATTGGTTTTATTTACACTGAAACACATTAGCGCCACCTTACAGATTTTGCCAGTGAAGCGCTACTTTTCTTTTCGTTCGCTTTTCAAGCAAAAACACTCCTTGATTTCTGAATGAGTGTAAAAGCTTTAAGTTGTATTCCCTATGAGTGTTTGCTTTTTTCCAGTATGTTGTTTCTTTTTTTCAGGCAGCATATTACTGTAGTCTAGTGCATAATTTGAATTGAATTGCTTCCAGGTGTTTAGAGCAGGGCACAATTGGGTTGCAGCTGAAGGCAGTGTGAGTTTCTCTTAGTGGGGCAGTATGGTGTTCAGTGGGGGAGAGGATGTGGCACTCTGCCGATGACAGAAACTGGGAGGCTCTGAGACAAATGGCTTGTGATTGCCATTTGCAGAATGTCCCAAATATGCTTAAAAGTGCTAAGTTTTCAGATGAATGTATAGTGTTGACCAATAACAACTGAGCGCATGTGTGCATTGTCAATTTAAATAAATGTGGAAAAATACTAGCTGTAGCGTCATCTTTTGCTTGTGGCAAAAATAAATGTGGATAAATACAGAAAAAATGCCCAAAAAATAAATATGGATAAACACAGACGGAAATGGCAAAAAAATAAATACCATAAAACCGGGAGCCCTAGTTATTACCAATATGAACTCAGACAATGCACTATTCCATGTGACTTCTCTTGCCACACGTGTTCCACTTCCTACTTCCCGGAAGCGTGAAAACTTCGACTTACATATAACATAACGCGACGCAACATAAAGTGTTAGACATGAAATAATCAATAATCAATAATCACCAAACTAATCTATAGTAACCATAACTCTGCTACCAAGAAATCTGATCCAGCGCTAACAATAAAAATTCTTCTCCTATATGCTTCCGTCATCCAGGTACAACTATCCCTCCAATAAACAGACTATATCCATATGACAGTGGGGCCCATAACACCGCACATGCATTCACTCACTCATTTATTCCCTGGATTTTCCTCCGTCATTAACCTAGGAGAAAAACAGTAAAACGATTCGCTGGAAGGAGACGGGATACCTCTTTTTAACACGACATAATATTTCTCATTGTTTTAAGGTATTCCGCTCATTGGTCGATGGACCAACTAGTAGGAATCAGTTGATGGTGATTAAGACCAGCTCAATCACAATAAACCTTCTAACATTTTACATTAATCATTGAGCTAAAGAACCACTGAGTCATTTGTTTAAAGATAATAAAGTTTATATAAAGTTTGGAAGCATGAAATAAGTTTTAGGTTTATTATTCAGATTATTACATTTGTTATCATTATACGAATAAATTGAAATTGCAATGCATACCTATTAGATGGAAGAATAAAGTTCGTCACGGCAAGAACTCCCAAAATCTCTATCTATCTGTTCTGGAAAAGTCTAATAGTTCTAATTGGATAAATCTATCAAGAATAAAAGTTCTTCAAAAAGCAGCATCTTATGCTCAATTAAAAATATAAAATAGCAGCAGCAGCCTCAGCTCGTCAGCATCAGCAGCAGCAACTCCATACGCAACTGACAGCAGTCAAAAACGGCAAAAAGCAGCTCCCAGCAACCAGCAGCATCCTTCCCCTCCCCACCAAGAGTAGGTCTTCTTATACCCTAATTCTAGCTTACTAAATAAAAATGTTGCATCTTTATGGCGAGATTCTCTCTAATTGGTCCATTTGAGTCCATATACATCTTTTATCAAACTTCCTTGTTCTAACCAGTTCTTTGTGGAATGTCCATACTTGCAGCGTTTCCCACAGTTCGTGACATTACTCATCCGCTTCGATCAGTCCAACTTGTATCACTTTCCGATACTTTTTAGGTTCAACAGTTCCTTTTGTCCATTTATTCTTTTTGACTTCTCACGCTTCTCGCTGACCCATCTTGGCACACATTTATTCAGTAAGGTCACAATAGCCTTGACCATACTTTCATCCTAGGTTCTTGGAATGATCACGTGGTCATTCTTGTTCACGGCCTTTCTCCTTGTCTACATTTCTCCTTGCGCACGCGTTTTCTAGCTCATGGCCTCCATTTTATATCGCTGCTCAACAGGCCTAAGCGCACTATTTACACAGATAAACAAAATATAGTTAAGAATAAAGAATATAAACCCTTTCGTTTCCCTCCCGTCATTCTACGTACCCCAATTAGGTATTACCTAGCAAAAAGCAACATATAAAGCCGTCCCTTACTTACCATTGCTTTATTTTGCCACTACACGTTTTGTTTTCAAAGCACAAATCATGCATTTTATTATTCTATTAATACGCAAATATTAGGTTATGTTAGCCACGTCAACAATTATAAGTAAATTAGTTTGCACACAAAATAGCGTGTTACCTTTAACCCTTCACATGTAACATACATTGTTGGTTATTTACTTAAACGAACTTGTTTGTTAATCATTTTACGTAAATTATTAGGAGGTTACATTTTTTCTTTTACCCTGCTCCATCAGCGGCAACACAAAATATTCCATTTATCAGAGTAGGTTTGACGTTTTAAGAGACTTTGAGGGCCTCTACCCTAGAGGCTTCGGGGTCAGCCACTTAATGAATAGAGAAATGTTCTGACTCATCTAACTGTTTCCCTGCTTTGCTCTGCACAGACTCCTGTTTCTATCCGTTTGTATGGATGAAATGAAACTGCCTGAAGCCCACGAGCTCGCATTTGTGGAAACAGAACATTGCAGAAGGTTGAATAGTTAATGACAGGGAGAAGTTATTTTCCCAGAAGTCTTAAATGAATAAGCGCCTTATGAATAAATTGAGGAAACATTATTAAAAAGTTATTCAATAAAACCCTCTAGTCATGCTGGCAGGGTATACATTGCCGTTTCACCGAGGGATGCTGTGACAATGACAAAATGTTCCACCGGATTCAATTGAAACGAAAATTCCAATGTTTCCTGGAAGAAAAAAAAAGCATTTTCAGCACAGATCTATCAGTTAAAAAAAGCTCGCCCTGGAGGTACTTTAATTATTTTTCTGTTTGATCGACTATTTCTACTGGGGTATACTGGACAGTGCATTCAAGGCCATTCAGTAGCCCTGTAGATTTCCGCAGTGATCTCAGTAGATTACATTTCTCCTGAACGTGCAGAATTGCACAGCAGAAACCACGGGGCTGTTTTGATTTATTATAGGAACTGCCGAATTATTTATTACAACCACGGATACTCTTCTAGTATTTGTCCTTCTCTATCGATAGCAGCAGGAGTGAAGGAGCATGTTTTATATTGCTAAAAAATAAGAGTTATTCATTTTGCCAAGAAGATGAAATTGCATATTACTTTGTAAATCTCTTAAGTCCTTATTTCAGCAATTATGTCGATGTTTACATTTCAAAGAATCAATGAATGGGAGATCACAATGCAACTAGTCAGAGAAAAAGTGGTCTCTTTCAAGATGCTCCAGATATTTGAGGTTTTATTTTTATAATTTATTTGATTCTGTGATTAGCCACTTTGATAAATGTAAACTGCTGATTCCAGAAAGTCAATAAAAGAGAACGACAGTAGACATCACCACCGCAGCAAAATGCCACACAACAAACATGCACAAATATTCTTGCCACACATTAACACCTCCAGAATCATGCTTTCGTGATACAGTGGAAAAAGTCTTTGCATCAAGAATTGCTTTAAGTTCCCCCAAGGACATACGGCCAGTCAAAAATGTTCTGTGATGCAACCCCTGGGGCCTCGTCACTTGAAGGGAGCTCTAGGGCTGGATCAGTAAACATTATTATCTGGCATTATTACGTGTGCCTGGTGATAAGTTAATGCAGTGCTTAATATGATTGAACAACCGTTTTCATCGTAATATGAAAGTGGATTTGTGGCGGAGGTGATGAGCCACTAAGCCACCCACCCCTCTGAAAACGTTTAGCTAGCTCCTGCTGCTCTCCTCTTACCTCACTCGCTCCAGGGTCTCTATGGCAGGCAGGGGTGGTTGGTTCGAACTTCGTTCACTTAATCACTTCTGCTGCACTGCAGCAGCCAGACTCCAGAGCCAGCAAATCGCCCAAAGCAGCACTGCCACTGACTGCCCCAGGCCAGAATCGACTCCTCACGAGAGCGTAGCGGTGAAGCGCGTGACACGTCACTGCTACGTTCTCATCGCAAGGGCTGGCCAAAATGTCGCCCAGGGCCGTCATTGGTAGCGCTCGCGCGCTACAAGATTGACGGCCCTGGAGGCTGGGACGGACCAACAGTCAAGCAAACACAAACGCGGGACTTTTGGCAATTTTGGAAGCACTGCAGGCGCAGTTACTACAAACAAGCAGGTCAGGCAGTTCTGAGGTCAGGTGCGCGCAGTGCGCTGCTTGCACTTTCAAACTGGGGCGCGCGCGCGCACTGGTGGCCCGTTGCGGCGGCCTTTATAATTTATTTGGGGACACTGTGTCCCCAAATAAATTATAAAGACCGCCGCAACGGGCCACCAGTGCCGCGCGGCCGCCCCCAATATAGTGCCGCCTGGGGCGGACCGCCCCCCCCCTAGCTACGCCACTGAAACTGACGCCAGCACACTCGCTCCATCGTCATCCGCCTCGATCCTCATTGGTGGCATTCTTGATCCATCAACCAGGTATAAACACTTGTGTCACCCAGTATCGTGCAGATGGCCACCCGCTCAGGACAAGGAGCCACGTCTAACCAGTGCAGTGGCCTTTGCAGCTGTGGCGCTACATAATACATTTCAAAGTTTGGCACGTCAAGCCCTCCCTCAAGCAGGGGTCTTTGTAATAAGGCGAGAGCCACCTGATTTTTTTGTTTGATCTTTTTATTGACATTTTATATTATTCATTACAGTAATGTTTAATACAGCTGTATGCTTTTGCCGTGTACCTTGCACAATTAAAAATTCTGCAATCAGCTATAATCAAGTTAAGCAACACGTTCCATGGATTAGTACATCCAAAAACATAACAAATTGTAACGTTTATAGTGAGAATAAACATTCGCCTTTGTCTTCTCCTGTTACATTAACTCTACAGTATCCTCTGTTCCTTGCTCCCTTTGCCACTCTGTCATTACATTAAATCAAGTGTAATTCGTAGATCAATACGTATATTAAACCAACAATTTAAACTGCCACAGGTTACATCAGTAGTCGAAGTTCTCCCCCATGTTCATACCACGCACATAGATAAAGTGACATATGTAGTATTTATTCCTGGTTCAGATCGTTCCCCATTCTACTGAAGTGTCACTAGTTTGGCACTAGCCTTCCCATCTCGGCCTCATCTATTGTCCAGCCCTAGCCCTGACCCACCCCTGGCCCATCCTGCTGCGTGGAAAAGCTATCAGGATCAAGTTGTATCTTGTGCCGCAGTGCCGTAAGGATTGTGCCCCAGCTCTCCGACAGCCCTAGAGCGTCCTCCCTCCTGAGGGACGCATCCTCAGCTGTTGCCCAGTTCAGCATAGAACGGGCCCATGCCAAAAAGGCAGGGGGCTCTGCTGCCTTCCAACGCCTCGTGATGAGTCTTTTAGCCACTGCATAGCCAAGAGTAATAAACCTGTTCGTGGCCCTGTGTGTTTTCCCCCGGGGAATCAATCCCAGTAAACATGACTCCCACGAGCGCGGAAGCTGCCTATCAGTGGACCCCTCCAGGTGTTCAATCACCGCCTCCCAAAATTGTTGAAGCTTATGGCAGGACCAGAGAATATGTACAATGTCCGCATTCAAGTGAGTGCATCGAGGACAGTGTGCGTCCATCCTATGGAAATATCGATTAATTTTTTCCGGGTTGAGATATGCACGATGCACTATATAATATTGTATCAATTGGAACCTCGCATTCCGCTGGACTTGTGTTGAACTCTCTAATATCATATTCCATTCTACCTCTGTAAATGAACGATCAATATCCCGCTCCCATTTCTCTCGTATGGCGAGAGCCACCTGATATCAGCCTGCCCCCCAAATCAATTCCAATAGGAGACCGTTCAACTCCCCAAAAAAGCATTCGAGGAGCACGATCGGAAGTGCTGCAAAAAAATATAGTAACCTGGCCAGCACTATCAATTTAGCAATCGCTACCCACCCTCGCAGGGAGAGGGGCAACAAACGGCAAAAGGAGAGAGATCCTGGAATCGATCGGAGTGCCATACCCATGTTGCCCTCCTTAAGGGCCTTATCAGAGTGGTATATTTGAATGCTCAGGTTTTTTAATGTGTCATGATGCCATTTGAGCGGGTGTTCCAGTGAAGCATCTCTAGGAGGCACAGGAGTAGGAGTAAGAGGGAACAGACAGGATTTGGGCCAACTGACCTTGAGTCCAGAGATAACCCCAAAGTCATCTAATAAGCACATCAAGCTCAGGAGGGTGGCCCTGACCTCGCGTAAGAAGACCAGGGCATCGACCACATCAAGGGACACGATGTGATGGATGTCCATCTCCCGAATCCCCCAGTCTTGCACTCGCATGCGTAAGCCACAAGCTAGCGGCTCCATGGCTATCGCAAAGAGCAATGGTGATAGTGGGCAGCCCTGTCAGTACCCCTCTAAATGGGGAAATTAAGACCAACTGACCCGTCAGAACTCTAGCCGTCGGGTTCGAGTACAGTGTGCGAATCAAGCCCAGAAACTCCAGACCAAGTCCCATGCTCTCCAGAGTCACCAACAAAACTTTCCAGCTCAAGGTATCATAAGCTTTTTCGATGTCAAGAGCCACAGCCACTCTGCCATGTACTGCCGGCGGGGTGCTGTGGAGGAGCTGCAAAAGCTGCCGGATCCTGAGAAAGGTGCTACGCCCAGGTATGAATCCTGATTGATCATCATGCACCAATGTGGCGATTATAGGAAGCAATGTTTGTGAGCACCTTCCCCAAGACTTTACAGTCAAGATTAAGGAGGAACAACGGACGGTATGAGCTCACATCTAAGGGGTCGCGTCCTAGTTTGGCGAGTACCACGATCAACACCTCGCGCAGTGAGTCTGGAAGCTGGCCATTTAAATTGGCTTTATTAAACATATCCAGGAGGTACTGGGAAATCGGGGCAGAAAATGTGGCATAATATTCAATAGGCAACCCATCTGTGCCCGGTGATTTGTTCCGGGCAATTTAAACTATGGCCGTTCTTATCTCCTCCAACTGGATGGGCTCATCCAAGTTGGCCCTTTGAAGTGGAGACAGGCGAGGCAACTGTAGCCTGCTCAAGAACCTGCGCAACAGATCAGGAGTAGGGGCGCCCTCAGCTCCGTACAGAGTATGATAATAGTCCTGAAATGCATCATTAATACCAGCCTACATGATTATCATTAAGCCATCGTTGCATCTAATGGCTCCAATTGGAGTGCACTGCTGATCTTCCTTAACTAGTCATGTCAGCAACCTGCCCGACCGATCTCCCTCTGCATGCAACATGGCCAGGCGAAGCTTATCTTTACTTTTACTTTATAAACTTTATTTTGGCTATAAGCTATAAAAGCACATAAAATAAAACATACATAAAACAATTAGTATTTACATTATAAATGTGCAAAATTCTGTGCAATAATATAGACAATGAAGCAACTTATGACTCCTTGCTAAAAGGCAGGCCACTGCAATGTAAAGTTTTTTTGCAAAAATCCGGGGAGTGCCTGGTACCTCCCTGGCTTGAATTAATCGTTAACATAATTGCATATCCAGCTATCCTGCAGCTGGATGTATGTAATTTTATGCACAATAAGATAGGTTAATCACCTGCTAAAAGATAAAGAATATAAAAACTCTAAAAAGGATCCTGTTATACAATAAGTAATAGTCTTACTATTCTCCAACGAATGTACCAACTGCTGTGTTACTGTTCGCCACTATACAAGTTTACTTAAGATATACTAAGCTTGTATCTGTATCTTATTCTCCACACACTCATCAGAAAACGAGAGAGAGCAAAGATTGACAACCTATATATATCATATCTCAGAATCCTGAGTGCTTACTAGTGTTCCCTGACTTCCAAATTCTGACAAAGTGGGATTATCCAACACCTCCTTAGGGACATATAGATTGGGCAAAAGACAATAATGTGCTCAATAGTTTCTTTTTGTTCCCCACAGACCAGGCATTGCAGCTCCTTGGCCCGTGGTACACGCGCCCACTTTACAGTAAAGGCCCAGAGAGGTAAAGTTCCATACTGGAACTGCAAGTAGAGATGACTAGCTATAGGGGGTTCTATTTCGTCCAGGAAGTCCTCCAGCTTAAAAGAGTCCTTAGCTGTGAGAAAAGCATTTGTTAGAGATCCATGGCTTGACTGGTTATGTATGTGATTATCTTTGTGTTGCCAGTATGCAGATTTGATAAGTGATTTGGAAATGGCCCCAGCCTGGACCGGACATTTCATACACCCTCAAGGCCAATGGCTATTAGTGTCCCTTTACATGCTTTAGCCATGGAACTCTGCTAGAGCCTACTTGGAACAAAATTGTATCTAACCCCTGTCGATAAGCAGATAGCTCTGGGGTGGCCGAAATCCTCCTCCAATAAAGTACGGGGCGCAATGCCAATTTGTCAGCGATGTTTCTGGCCCCAAGGTCCAGCCTGAGGTGGAGTAAAGGAGTGCTTACAGGTAAACCGACCAGCTGTAGCATAAAGCGATTTTTCAGCAATTCCAATGTGGTCGTACCCCGATACCCCCACAATTCGGTACCATAGGTAGCTATCCCCAAGGCTTTATGGTTATAAATTTGAATCGCTGGTAGGATAGGGCGATACTGTGAACTGCAAGACATCTTTAAAATACCTCCCACTATTTGCTTTGTTTTTAATTGTCGCTGTGTAATGTGAGCTTGCCACCCCAGGTGTTCTGTAAGAGTGAGGCCTAAATTCACAAATGTACGCAAACGTTCTAATGAAGCCCCTGCTAGAGTGAGATGTCATATTCGAGGACCCAAGATTAAGCACCATGTACTTAGTTTTACTCACATTGATCTCCAATCCCCTCATCCTGCAGAAGCAATCAAACTGATCCAGAAGCTTTTGGAGTCCCATCGAGGTCTTGGAGATCAATAAGGTATCATCAGCAAACATGAGGGCGGGAACCCTCATGTTTGCTAATATAGGCGTGTCATTTTCACATTGGTCCAGGAATTTAACAAGGCTATTAATATAGAGTGTAAAGAGCATGGGTGCCTGCACGCACCCCTGTCTGATTCCTCTAGTGACGGGGAAGGGATTGGTTAGTTCTCCTGCTCTGCTGTGTCTGACCTGCGCAAAGTTGTTAAAATGCAAGCTGACTATGGTATCTAACAAATAGCTTGGTACTCCCATCTCAGAAAGGACCTGCCAGAGCGTTAATCTTGGTACCAAGTCAAAGGCAGAGCGCAGGTCTACAAACACGACATAAAGTCGTCCCCCTCCCAGTGCAACTGTTTTCCAGTACAACATTTGTAGACAGAACACTTGATCGATTGTGCTTGTGAACTCTCTAAAGCCCACCTGGAGGGGTGTCAGAATCTCATTGTAAGCTATCCAGTCCTGTAGTCTACCCAAGATCACTTTACTGAAAAGCTTTTGTGTACTGTCTATAAGACACATTGGACGATAATTGGCCGGCAAGTCGTGTGAGCCCTTTTTAAAGATGGGGATTATTTCGACCTCAGCCCAAGTATGTGGGATAGGTGCCCCCTTCAAAATCGCGGAATACAGTACTGCGAAATAAGCACTACGAAGCTTATAATTATGCCGCCCCAATCGTGTTTCCGCCTCCCTATACTGTTTACGGAGTTGCCGGATATGTTCCACCCCTGTCATATGAGCATCCACTTCTTTCTCCAAGGGGTGCAGCTCCCTCTCCATTGCCAGCTATTCCTCCTGTAGCACGCGACAGACCCTCCATGTGGCAGCCATGCAATGACCCCCCATGACCATGCATGGGGTGGACCCCTTATTGAGATCAACGTATTGAGTGATGCAATTCAATAGATCATCCTGAAATGGGGGATCAAGCAGCACTTCCATCTGTAGTCACCAGATGGTAATTCTCAGGCGTGGTCTGCCGGTTATATGACGGAACCCTGCATGCATTTACCACGCATGCCTTTACAACGCAGTCACTACCGCGACTGCAACATTACCACGTGTTCCTTTACCACGCAAGTCACTACAGCGACTTGCCTTAGGGGGGTGCTGGACTTTTGAATAGTCTAATTTACTATTCCAACTCCACCCTACACAACAGTAGGGAAGGTGTCCAACACCAGTCCAACAACGCACCCCCTAAACCAAGTCATTTTAACGACTTGCATGGTAAAGGAATGCGTGGTAACGTCACATTCTGGATAGAGACTGCACTGTAAAGGCAGGTTGTGGTAGTGACTGTGTCGTAAAGGATGTTTCTTGGTCTGCTCCATTGCAGAGCTATTTGCAACGGACAATGGTCATATAGAGTGCGGCCCAGATATTCCGATTGGGTAACCTGCTTCCCCAGCCGGCTAGTAAATAGAATTAGATCCCCAGCCGGTCAGTACATAGAATCAGAGCGAGTCTGGTGTGGGTGTCGCGAGCTGGGGAATAAAATGAATATTCGTGGTCTGCCAGGTGCCCCAAGTGCCACACATATAAGCGCTGTTGAGTCAGCCTATTGTGGAACTGTCGCATTGTACTGATACATGTTGCATTGTGCAAGGAAGGGAGAGAACGGTTCCCAGTCCACATCTGGCACACAATTGAAGTCCCCACCTTTAAGGCCTGGTGCATGAGGATCCTGGAAAAGTGCTGGGGTAAGCGTAACAAAGAAGTCTGACTGATTGGAGTTAGGTGCATAGATCTCCAGTAGTGTCAAATCTGCCCCTGACATCCACACTGTGGTGATCCACCACGTAGGGGACCCTTGGCGCAATCCATATAAGCACTCCTTGTGCATATGCCGACGAGGATGTGACATAGACCAGTCCACGTCACTCTGTGTGGACCTTCTGAAGTTCTGCAGCTGAAGGAAGCGTTTCCTGCAACATGGCAATATGTGTTTGGTGGCGCTTGAGGTAGGCAAAGATTCAATAGCGTTTAGCAGGAGTTGTCATACTGCGCACATTCCATGTTATCACATTCTACTGTGGGGTAAGACTGCCCGGGTGTGTTCCCATGATGTGGTATGGTAATGTGTGTTCCAGGCAACAAGCTGGTGCCTCAGGATGTCATGCACCCTTTGTCTAGCACTGCCCACACTGGCGCATCACAATCCTCTCCACCATCGATATGCACACCAAATACGCCTGACCATATGCAAAGGCTACATAAATACAAAAATAAAACAACAAAAACATAACAATTGTCCCTTTCCCGCCCCCACTCAATATCAGGAGACATTCAAGTCCCTGGCCATACGCCCTCAACAAATAACTAAGGAAACTGATCAATGGGTGAAACATGTCCACTTTGGAGTCTCTGTGGAGCATGGAAAAACTAGAGCCCAACTTGACCGTGGCATGAGCCCGATTCGGTGGACTCAACAGTCCACTCAGATCTTGGAAATGCCCAGTTATGCCAGCAGTTCAAGTGTTCAGGTATGTGCGAATGGGGCCCAGGCAAAAGTGTGCTACAAGTCATCTACTGATGGTGGGGTAATTTTTGGGTCCTGGTGGACGCCAGCTGTCGAGGACACAGAGCCACCCTTGTCCAAGCCAGACTCTGATGGGTGTTCCGTTTGCAAAAGAGCAAATGGATTCATGCTGTGGTGCAAGGCTCTTTCACCGTTCATGCCGGCTCTGCCGCTATCTGATCTCGAGAGGGTCGGGGTTTGAAAGATTTCTGCTTCCATTGTCGAGGTCGGGCACCAACCATTCCCCAGCAGTGGAGTCCTCAGGGGGAGCCTGAGCCAGTCCCTTGGCATGTAGCCAAGTCCACACGTCCTCCGGAGTGGGGAAGATATGGGTCGTCTTGCCATCGACTACCCTGAGTTTCGCTGGGAATAGAAGTGCATATTTAAAGTTCAACTCTCAGAGGCGTTGTTTGACCCTCACATAGGAACCTCAGAGACATTGCGCTTTTGCTGTAAAATTAGGGTACGCCGTGATCACAGCATTCTCAAATTGCCTGGGGCCCTTCGCTCGAAATTGTTGCAGCACCAAGTTGCGGTACCGATAATTGAGAAGTCGGGCAATAATGGGCCGTGATGGGGCTTCCAGTGGGGGCGGCAAGCCTGGTATCCGATGTGCTCTCTCCACGGTGAAGAATTTAGTCTGCTAGTACTGACACCATCAGTCCGGTTTCAATAAATAACTCCACACTAGGTCCCTCAGATCGTTCAGGGAATCCCGGCAGGTGGACACTATAACACCTAGAGCGCCCTTTGGCATCTTTTGCCATGCGGTGTAAAGAAGCCACTTCCTCACTGATCGTTTTCCACTGCACCTGCAGCTCCTGTATGGTGGGTCTCAAGACGGTCAGGGTGGACTCCACCTCGTTCACCCAGTTAGCCAACTTTCGATGATCAGCCCTTAACAGATTCACATCTAGAAAGACAGTGTCAATCTTGGTCTCCAATGATTTTTTTAGTGTCCAAGATCGCTTGAAGCACTTTTTTGAATTGAGTGGAATGTGCATGAAGAGTAGCTTTGAGGTGACTCATGGTGTCTAGGGCCCAGTTTGCAGGGAAAGAAGGTGCGCTGGGTCACTGAGGTCCTGCGGTAGAGGTTTAGCAGACTTAGGTTTCACCATCATTATATCCTTCAGCATGGCCCTTTTAGTTGAATCAAGAAAGCAGTGGGTGTGCTGGTTCCCTACTCCCGCATCGGCAAGCACCCACAGACCCAGCGGCAGGGAGCAGGAGGCGGTCTTCAACCAAAATCGCCAGTGCCCAGGCCCAGGTCGATCTTCAAGTCTGGGTAAGGCCTGTAGCGTGCCATGCCCTGCAGCAGATACTGGGCACCTTCAGCCAGGAAGTTGGATCTGTCGATCTCCTGCCTATACCAGTGTCAATGGGCCCCAACGCAATGTGTAAAGTGACAGTTGCAATCCGAGAATGACCAGTTTGAGGCAATCGCTCCCCCCTCAGGCTCTCAGCACAATCCTTGTCACCACAGGGCCCGTTAGATTAAAAAGCAAAAAAAGAGTGCACTGGTATTGGGGAGGATAGCTGATGCAGGATTCATGTGTGCAGTACTACTGTCTAATAAACAAGCTCCAGGATGATCAGGCACTTAAAGGGCAAGCAGTGTTGAAGAAAGCAGTAGCAAGCCGTGTTACCTTGAATTTATGTAGGACGCCAGCAACATTCACCTTTCAGCATGTCCACAACCATGCCTGATCAGCAGGGGCTTCGAAGGAGCTAGGAGCATGGGAGGCCTATGAGCCATGCTGTCCCCAGCAGGACCAAGGCCAGACAGGCTAACAGCGGGCCAGTCACGGGGCGCCTGGAGGCCTGTTTTGCAGGGCGCAAGTCTCAGGGGGGTTAGAAGTGGGGAGTGGCACTGTAGGAGACTCACCCCAGTTTTCACATGCAATCACTTACTAAGGCAACGTGCCTTATCTGCCACGTGGATGAGCCGGCTGAGTTTTTCTTCTCCTTTAGGTTGTTGCACTGTGTAGTAGTGCATGTCCTTGTGCGGTGCAGGCACTGCTAGGCCCATGCGCCTCTCTCACAATGGAGGGCAAAGTTTGTGTGTTGGCCTGCCAGGTTCGGTTGGGCGTCACTTTGCCCTGTTGTATATGAACCCGTACGAGTGCTGGCAATCGAGTAGAGGGTGTGTGGCGCTTCCTTGCGAATCTTCTCGGGGCCCAGGCCGAGGCAATTAGGGGATCCCATTCACAGGGGGCAGCGGTCGGCTCTCCTGGATGCCCTAAGGCAGGATTCTCCAACAAGAAGCTTGTGAGCTGCTGGTAGCTCTTCAGCTACCTGTAAGTAGCTCTCCTGTGTGCTGTCCAGCCTAATAAATAAGCTTTTGCTTGGCTGAATTAATATTGGTATATCAAAATTGAAAAGAGAGGTAAATGTGTGTATTTCTAAAACTCATAAGCTGATGTTTGGTGAAAAGTGGTGGAAATTCTAAAATATATTTAAAGCTGATATTTGACTGACAAACCATGTGGTTTTGGGGAGATGTATTGCCAACATTATTACCTTGGTGCCAGGGGCATTGCAGCTATGGCTGTTGTGTATTACCCATGTAAGGCATTCCAAATTGACAAATCCCTGACAACCCTGCCTGATGCACTCACATGATTACTACTGGGAATCTTGCATATGGTGGCTGATGATGTATTCTTGTTTGATCACTTGTGGTCACTATTACAGCATTAATATTATTAGTAGTTTGGGATGAATTCATTGAACATCAGTAGCTCTTATCAGAGAAAAGGCTGGAGACCCCTGTCCTAAGGAGATTGGAGGGGTGCGTCCATCCTCTCCCTCCCTTGCTCCAGCTTCTTATTATTGTGGGACGTCCACTCTCGGCAGCGCACCCTCACAAGTCCTTCCGTGGCAGAGGCCTTAGCAAGCAAGGGATCGCACTCGCAGTGGGCAGCGGTCAGCTCTCCACGGGACGTCCCAAGGAGACAGGAGGGGGGCATCCACCCCTCTCCTCCTTGCGCTGGCTTCTTCAGATGAGGTCCCCCTATGGCAGCACGTCTGTGCCGCCAAATGCCCCCTCTGGGCCCCACCCCTGGGTACCACTCCGCATTGCCGAACTCACCAAATGGAGGCAACGTGCACTCTTCGTCTCTGCAGTTTGTGACCTCAAAGAGAGGGGGCAACCTGCGCAACAAATAGCAGTGGAGTGGGGCTTCATGGGGAGGATAAAGGAAGGATTTTGCATGGGCCAGCCTCAGAGCTTGCTAAAGAGCATCGGATGTGGCCGCTATCTTAGCCACACACCCCTTAATTACTATTCTTAACTCTACTTGTACTCAGTCGCGGCCGGCATGACTCGCGGCTGGGGGGGGGGGGGGGGGGGATCGTGCGGGGAGGGGGTTAATTTAATTTAAATGTAAAAAAAAAACCATACCTTCGCCTCCGGTCCCGGACTCCAGTGTCGCTTCTACTGCTCTCTCTCTGCTCACAGGAAGCAGAAGCATGTAGCCTCCCTCTCCTCCCCTAAGCCAATCACAACGCTGCAATGGCAGCGTTGTGATTGGCTAGGACGCCATCCGTACAGGCGTCTATGGGGAGGCTGTTTTCTCCATGCAGGCTGCATGCAGCCTACATGGAGAAAACGGGAGAGTGCTCATGACTGGTTTGGTCGGCCCTGGGGCCGACTAAACAGTCAGCACCCATAACATTGGGCTAGCCACTCCTCCCCGAGCCCACCCACCCGCCCGCCCCCCCCAACCAGGCATACCCTTCTTCTGCTTTCCCGCAGTGCGAGAAGCAGAAACGTAAAATGGTATTTACACCATTTTACATTTCTGTTTCTCGCACTGCGAGAAAGCAGTGGGGCGATGCTCAGACGGCCACGTGGAGGAGCCGCTCCTGCTTGTACTTATCTTAAGAGGTACGTGTAGGGGGAGACAAGGACTGTTCCATTATAAAAGTACCTTCAATGTGCGCTTATTGGTCTTTTCCCAGTCGCCTTCCATCTGTCCAAGAAATATTTTCATCTTCCAAATCTCACCTCTGACCCACATGTTCTGGCATAATGCTTTCATAAGTGTACAGTCTATTTTCCATGTCTATTATTTAGGTGTTGACAAAGCATACAAGCAAGACTCGCCACTTCCCTTTTAGTTCTTTCTTAGTTTGTACCTACGTTGTTTTTATTCTCCAGTGTCACTGTACTCTGTTCTTTGTCTTTTATGTAGTCCCGTCCATTGTATGGTATGGTTATATAGAGAGGATGCATGCACTTATGTACTTTCCATCACAGTCCCAGAGAATACTATTGACTATTAAGGACATATGTATCTGATTCTCTATTTTATTTCTTTTTATTTTAGTATGCATTCACAGTTTCTTTCCATATTCCTATAGGGTACCCTGTGGCGCATATAGGGGCTACATCTGCATCCCTATCAGTTCCCAACTACACATTTACACCATGCCAATACTCTCTAAAATTAAAGGCTGAATTTCCATTTCTTAAGAGGACCAACATAATTGTTTCTATCATCTGGGAACCCAAACGGATGACACTTTTGTATCATCACATTAGGCTATATAGATGTATATAAATATATATATTAACTCTGAATAAAGGTTAAAGTAATGTTATAGTTAAGTGAATGTAGGAAAGTAGGATCTGCTTCTTATGGTTACCCCCACTTTTTGCTAAATGTGATACTGTTTTTGACTAGTCTGACTGGGATCCTGCTAATCAGGACCCCAGTCTATCTGCTTTCTCCCTAAACTGTAATGTATGTACTTTGGTACACTCCAGATTGTCATCCATACCCCACCTTTCTCGTCCAAACCATACTCCACAAAAGCAGGGGTCCCTCAAGGCTCTATTATCTCGCCCATGCTTTTCAACATCTACATGAAGTCATTACCGGAACTGATCAATCAATTTCACCTCACGTGCTATAACTATGCAAAAAGAACAATTGATGGACAGAATGCAGAACAATGTCATACATTCACCCCAGTACAGAGATCTAGGCCTAAATCCATAGTTTTTTTTTGCTCACCATGCCATTCCAGTTTGGACACAGCCATATGCAAATCAGTCTTGACCCTGCGCCCAATGGGAACAGTCCAGCCCGAACTGCCAGGCCCTCCCTGGACTGGAAACAAGCATCCTAGGACCGGTTTCGGGCTTTCAGCCCTCATCAGCCAGGATAGCTTGACTCCAGTGGCATGGAGAGCATGGGACACGGAAATACTCCTTCAACTGGAATGCCCCAAAGACATTGGAAAATCCCCAATTTTCAGTTGTCTCAGAGCCGTGGATCAGTGGATGACTTGGAGCCATCTCAAATTGAATGCTTCCTAAACGGAAATACTCACGTGTGGCGATTGGAAACATTATGACCCGCTTGCCGCCTGGCCTGATGAATTGGGATCACCGCCTAAAGTATCGAAGGAAGTAAGAAACCTCGGAATGACCATGGACT
This sequence comes from Calotriton arnoldi, assembly GCA_963921515.1. NCBI lineage: Eukaryota > Metazoa > Chordata > Amphibia > Caudata > Salamandridae > Calotriton > Calotriton arnoldi. Next base: position 1,039,185 of record CAWUFW010002661.1, on the reverse strand, counting down.
CCAAGCTGTCGCTGAATGCCCAAGTGGACAAACTAGCAAGATCAAGCTTTGTCAGTATAAAAACGCTGCGACGAATTTTCCCTCATTTGGGATTTCCACACAAAGTCCAAGCTACCATCTCCCTTGATCTGTCCAAACTCGATTACGCCAATAGCCTCTACCATGGATCACCTTTAACAACCATGAAAAGACTACAACGGATTCAGAACTCGGCTGCCAGACTACTCTTGCATATCAAACCGCGAGACCACATCTCTCCTGCCTTGAAAGCGCTGCATTGGTTACCGGTTGCCAGAAGATCCACGTTCAAGCTACTTTGTATCACCCACAAAGCAATACATGGAATGGGACCGCTCTACATCAGGAATAAAATCACCAAACACATTCAACAAAGGAACCTCCGCTCTAAAGGGGCATCTCGCCTCAAAGTCCCAAGATACAAGAAAAAAACCATGGGTAGCACATCCTTCTCTGTTCAAGCAGCCAAACTATGGAACTCTTTACCCCCCAACATAAGATCCACCGACAACCACCTTATCTTCAGAAAACTACTCAAGAATTGGCTCTTCCCCACATAAGCACCATACGCAAACAGAAATTTACAGCATATCCCTCTGTATATAAGCATTTATTTTCACTATAGATATGTACCTATCTTTGTGTATTGCTTTGTATAAACATGTACAATAATTATGTTGATTAAAAAAAAAAAAAATCATCTTTGGTCTACATGTACTTGCTTCCATTGTGCATCTATGTACCTCCATGTACTTGGATCTGTGTGTCTGTTACTTTTCTCCTGAGAAAGCATATCCAATGCACTACCCTATTTCTCATCCTGTACCTCTATCAATATCTTTAATCTACATATACTTACCTCCTTTATGCATCTATATACTTTCAATGTACTTATGGATCTATATATTTATCACCTTCTTCCTAATTTGGCATTTCCAATGCACTACCTATTTCTCAGCCTATACTTCTCTCAATATATCTTCTAGCCCAACTTTCTGACTCATCTCAAACTACTTTCTACTACTCTTTCCAATGCACTACCCTATCTCTCACCCTATACATCTACTCTCCTCATTTATCCCAAACCCCATACCATTACTATGATCCCCAAAATAACCCTTTCTAGACTCTCTCCTACTCTACCCCTCCTTGCATCATCTGACACCTCTTTTACTATGCCGATTCCCCCAAAACAAACCTCTCTAAATTCTTCCCTCTGACTCTTCCCCTCCAAAAACCCTTTTTACTCATCCAAAAGCCTCCTCCTATGCTATGACCTAAAAAAAAAAAAAAAAATACCTTCACTCTTCTATCCCTTAATAATCCTTTTCAATCAAAATAACATACTAACATGTTCACATCTCAAATTCCATATTCCACTATACTAACTCACCACTAATCCTTTATGGGTTCCACAGTAACGTGCTACTCGCCAATAAAAGCGTTTCAACACCCCATCAGGGTTACAAGCGCTATATAAATGCAAACCTTTTTCCCTTTTCTACCCCTCCCCAACCCTTCTCAATCCAAATAACTGACTAACATATCCACCACTCAAATTAATTTCATGTTTCACCATACTAATTCGACATTAATCCTTTGGGTTCCAGAGTAGCGTGCTACTCGCCAAAAAAGCGCATAAAAACCCCATCAGTGGTAGCAAGCGCTATATAAATACAAACCTCTTTCCCTCTTCTATCCCGCCACCTACCCTTCTCTATCCAAATAACTGAATAACATATCCACCACTCAAATTACTTTCATATTTCACTATACTAATTTTCAACACTAATCCTTTATGGGTTCCGGAGTAGCGTGCTACTCGCCAGAAAAGCGCTTCAACACCCATCAGGGGTAACAGGTGCTATATATATATAGATATATAGTGGAGAAGTGTGGCTCAATGGTTAGAGCGGCAGACCCTGATGCAGAGATCTGGCCCGGGACCAGGGTTCAATTCCCGCCTCGGTGGGTCTTGGGCTCTATTTCCTCAGACCTGATAATTCTCGCCTCGGTGCCTATTCTAATCATGGGTCCCACTCTGCAACTCTGGGCAATAGCTTGCTTAATCTCCACAACGGCCCCACCAGCGCTGGGATGCCTGGCTTCACCTTGGGGTAGCCCAGGAGTGGACATTTCACAGGGAAAAAGCCAGGAAGGGTTCCACAGCGGTATGCGTACAGCGCCGGGACACCGCTGCTAGGGGTAGCCGTGCGCTTTACAAGTACAAATTTCATTTTTTTTCATTTCTATATGAATACAAACCTTTCTTCCCCTTCTATCCCTGTACTATCCTTCTCACTCCAAATAACTGACTAATATCCACCACTAAAATTACTTTCATATTTCACCATACTAATTCACGTCTAATCCATTATGGGTTTCCGGAGTAGCGTGCTTCAACACCACATCAGGGGTAACAAGCGCTATATAAATACAAACCTTTTTTCCTCTTCTATCGTTCTGCTATCCTTCCGAATCCAAATAACTGACTAACCTATCCACCACTTAAAATTTACTTGCATGTTTCTCTATACTAATTCAACACTAATCCTCTATGGGTCCCGGAGTAGCGTGCTACTTGCCGAAAAAAGCGCTTTGACGCCTCGTCAGGGAGTAGTAAGCGCTATACAAATGCAATTACAATACAATACAATGTGCCTTTCGGTTGCAGATTGCAATGAAATATAGGAGTCTCATTCAGTAATTTGCATTTCAAAACACTTGCAGTTTCCCATGTCAAAGGACCATTAGACCAGTTAAATGTTTTCTCGTTTTATTAGAACTAGATGTGGCATATAGGTTTTTTAAGCTTTGGCATATGGGTTTTTTAAGCTTGGACTATGCATGTTCAGCATGAAAAACAAAGAAAATTGCATTGTTTAAATAGAATACGAACTGAAACCAATAATTCACGGTTATTACCCAACTGGAATCAACCAATATGCTCTTAATAGCAATTAGGCAGGTGTCTAAAATCTCTTATTTGTCAACTGTATTCCATGTAAACTCATTTGGCTGTGTTAAGAAAATACTGTTTTTGGTTAAGTGCAATATAATTATACTGCATTTCTCCAAGTATAGACACAGTTTATGCAAGCCCCATCTGTTGCGTGGGAAAAGTTACACAATTTAAGCCCAGCACATATATTAAAGCACGTTGTTGAAAAAATGTTGTTAAAAAATATATAATCATCTAGTCTGTAAGTCATTTACACATAGTTTGTAAATAGACACCCACATGGGAACATATTTTAGATGTATTTTGTGGTAGAGCTGCAAAGGTAGCTAAGGAATTTGTTTGCTGTCGAAAAAAAGTGATAATAAGCTATATTGCACTAAGCATTACCTATATTGCACTAAGAAGGGGACACCAGTCTGCCACAGGCTCCTCTTAAAGTTCCATCAGGAAGGAACGACTTATAACAAAGTTATAACAAACTCGATTACGCCAATAGCCTCTACCATGGATCACCTTTGACGACCATGAAAAGACTACAACGGATTCAGAACTCGGCTGCCAGACTACTCTTACATATCAAACCGCGAGACCACATATCCCCTGCCTTGAAAGCCCTGCATTGGTTTACCGGTTGCCAGAAGATCCACGTTCAAGCTGCTTTGTATCACCCACAAAGCAATACATGGAATGGGACCACTCTTCATCAGGAATAAAATCACCAAACACATTCAACAGAGGAACCTCCGCTCTAAAGGAGCATCTCGCCTCAAAATCCCAAGATACAAGAAAAAAACCATGGGTGGCACATCCTTCTCTGTTCAAGCAGCCAAACTATGGAACTCTTTACCCCCCAACATAAGATCCACCGACAGCCACCTTATCTTCAGAAAACTACTCAAGAATTGGCTTTTCCCCACATAAGCACCATACGCAAACAGAAATTTACAGCATATCCCTCTGTATATAAGCATTTGTTTTCACTATAGACATGTACCTATCTTTGTGTATTGCTTTGTATAAACATGTACAATAATTATGTTGTTGAGAGAAAAAAAAATAATAATAATAAATAAATATCATCTTTGGTCTACATGTACTAACTTCCATTGTGCATCTATGTACCTTCCATGTACTTGGAACTGTGTGTCTCTGTAACTTTTCTCCTGAAAAAGCATATCCAATGCACTACCCTATTTCTCATCCTGTGCCTCTATCCATATCTTTAATCTGCATATACTTACCTCCTTTATGTATCTATATACTTTCAATGTATTTATGGATCTATATATTTATCACTTTCTTCCTAATTTAGCATTTCCAAGGCACTACCCTAGTTCTCAGCCTATACTTATCTCAATATATCTTCTAGCCCAACCTTCTGACTCATCTCAAACTTCTTTCTACTACTCTTTCCAATGCACTACCCTATCTCTCATCCTATACATCTATCAATATATCCTCTACATCCACACTCATTTATCCCAAACCCCATACCACTACTATGACCACCAAAATAACCCTTTCTAGACTCTCGCCTACTCTACCCTCCTTGCATCATCGGACACCTCTTTTACTATACCGATGCCCTAAAACAAACCTTTCTAAACTCTTCCCTGACTCCTCCCCCTCAAACCCCCTTCTCCCCCTCCTACTGCTAAGACCTATAAAAAAAAATAAAAAAATAAAAAAATAAAAAAAATCCTTCACTCTTTTATCCCTCCACTATCCTTTTCAATCAGAATTAACAGTCTAACATATTCAATTTTCAACTATACTAATTCACCACTAATCCTTTATGGGTTCCAGAGTAGCGTGCTACTCGCCAATAAAGCGTGCTCAACACCCCATCAGGGTTACAAGCGCTATATAAATGCAAACCTTTTTTCCCTTTCTACCCTCCCCAACCCTTCCCAATCCAAATAACTGACTAACATATCCACCACTAAAATTACTTTCATGTTTCACCATAATAATTCAACACTAATACTTCTGGGTTCCAGAGTAAGCGTGCTTACTTGCGCTTCAAAACCCCATCAGGGGTAGCAAGCGCTATATAAATACTAAACCTCTTTCCCTCTTCTATCCCGCCACCTACCCTTCTCTACCCAAATAACTGAATAACATGTCCACTAATCAAAGTTACTTCATTTTTTACTAGACTAATGTTCAACACTAATCCTTAATGGGTTCCGGAGTGGCGTGCTACTAGCCAGAAAAGCGCTTCAACACTCATCAGGGGTAACAAGTGCTATATGAATGCAAACCTTTCTTCCCTTTTATCCCTCCGCTATCCTTCTCACTCCAAATAACTGACTAATATACCACCACTGAAACTACTTTCATATTTTCACCATATTAATTCACCACTAATCCTATGATGGGCTTCCAGAGTAGCATGCTTCAACACCCCATCAGGGGTAACCAGCGCTATATAAATACAAACCTTTTTTTCCCTCCTCTATCCTTCTGCTATCATTCCAAATCCAAATAACTGCCTAACCTATCCATCACTTAAAATGTACTTGCATGTTTCACTCATACTCAATTCAACACTAATCCTCTATGGGTCCCGGAGTAGCGTGCTACTCGCCTGAACAAGCGCTTCGACGCCTCGTCAGGGGTAGTAAGCGCTATATAAATGCAATTACAATACAGTACAATACTGGGGTACCCTTGTCAGTCCATAGTATATGGTACCCATGTACCCAGGGCATCGGTACCCCAGAGACCACCCATGGGCTGAAGCATGTATTATGCCACCCATGAGAGGTCATGCAAAATGGAACTACAGGCCTGCCATTGCAGCCTGTGTAAGATGGTGCATGCACCACTTACTTAGATATAGTTTACTATATCTAAGGGTCACTACACTTAAAACCTATAAGTCACCCCTATAGCAGGCCTCGACAATCCTGAAGGCAGGGTGTGTGGTTCTAAGTGAGAGGGTGCCACTGCATGAGCAGGACACCCCTGCAGCCTACGGAGTCCATTCTCCCGGGTTGTTAGTGCTGCAGCCATTTACGACATATAGAGTGGCATTATGCGACCGCGTGATGACCAACTCTAAAACGGCTGAAAGTAACCCGATCGTGATTGGTGTCAAACATTGTGGAATCATACCCCCACACCGATAACCAGTGTGGGAGGTATTTCAGAAACGAGCTTTGTGAGGTCCCTGGTGTTCCCGGTACCAGCCTTCTAGTTCCGGGCAGCCCAAAAGGGTTGCTGCCGACCAGAGACACATTTATGCCCTCCTGCTGCTGAGCCAAGCTCAAGCAGGGGAAGGCAGAACAATAGCCATCCTGTCACAGGGAGGTGTGACCACCTCCCAGACAGGATTTAGTCTATTAGGCCTGGGTGGGTGCGCTTGCCAGTGACCGAAAGTCTGCATGAGGGGCACATTTGGTGTCCCTGTGCATAGTCCAGTTCAAACCAGTCCTGGGAGCCGTTGGCTCCTGCTCTGGCGTGAAACTGGACAAAGGACATGGGAGTAACCTCCCCACTGTCCAGACCCTCCCCTGGGAGGGTCCCCTGAATCTGTCCAACCCTCTCCCGTGGGTACAAAAGGGCTTACCTGGCTGTAGGACCCTAGATTCGACGTGGACAAGATTCTGAACCAGAAACCACTGAACTTCGACCGTCTGGACACTCTGGACTTCGCTGGACTTCGTTTGGGCCCGACTTTGTCTCCCTCTCAGTCTGAAGCATCGTCTGTGCCCGTGCACCATACAGGCTCCATGCGGGACCTGTGGAGCATCAAGGACAACTGATGATATCTCCCTTGGAGTGAAGGAGTCACTCCCCTGCAACCGCAGGCACCACATCACGATTGACCGGTCTGCTGCTCCTGAGCTCCTACGGACTCCGAAGGCTCCAGCAACACAGGAGGTGGGTTTCCAAGTCCCTCGAGGTCCGAGCTGCCCTCTCACCAAGTTTGAGGTCAGAATCCCTCGTGGTGGCTGCAATACCCGTACCCCTGTGCACCGCGTTCATTTGCAAGTGCATATGCTTGTTGGCATTTCCTGAACAAGTGCACTGGGCTACAAGTAGCCCCAACCTCTGGCACCATTTCCTACAATGAACTCCGGCCTCCTTGCACCGAGTGCTCTGTGGGCTGTTGCTTTGTGAAACTGCTCAAGGTCCCCTCGCGACTCCTGTGCCTCCAGCCTGTCGGTCCCATTGAGGGTCAACTTTGCTTTTCTTGGGCTCCCCTGGTTGCTCCAGGCCCGCCCTGACTCCCCTGTGTTTGGTGAGTCACCTGGACCTTGCTGGTCTGAACCGTAACCTTCTTTGACCTTCTGCGTGCGTTGCCGTTGCCCAGGCTTGTTAGTGCTCCAGCCAGACACCGACCCCTCAGTACTCGACATCCTTTGTGGGACAGCTCGTATCCGGCTCCTGGTTGTCCTTGACATCTCCTGGTCCCAGTGGCTGCAGAGTCAAGAACCCCCTCAACGCACCTGAAGCACCCGACATCAGTGGGCATTCGTCTACCGAGCCCCTGGTCACTCCTGAGTGACCCAGACTCTGTCCCCTCTGCTTTCAGGTACCCTTCAATAAGAATCCACCTTTGGATTCCAATGGACACTTTTCTTCCTTCCAGCAGCGGCTCTTTTTCGAAGTCCTCCATTGGGTTCGACAGCGGTTTCCAACGCCACTTCAGACCTATGCACCCGGCTCCCCTGGGATAGGTAACTCTGGTACTACAGTATCCACGGGTGGGGTGGCTCTCCAACCTTCTAAGTTCCATGGGGTTTCTTCGAAGTCCACTGGGAAGGGTCCTTAAACTTTAAAACTTCAACCGCGACTCTCCCATAAAATTGTCCGTAGCACGCGGTCGTGTTCCCACACTGCACCCGTCATCCGTGGGGTCCATACTTACCTTGGGTGGTTCCTTGGGGTCCCAGCGATTCTACATCCTCTAGACACTGTCTTGACTCGAATCGTGGTTCTTATACCACTATTTTAGTATATAGTTTGGTCTCCCTCTGGAGCCCACTGTGTATTAGTGCTATTTACTATTGTTTCTGTGCTACAGTATTGTGTGCTTTGTGAGTATCTTCGTGCAGAAGATACTGTGTCGTACTTAGAGAGTGTTATATCAATAAATACATATTTTTATAACTACTGTGTGGTTCTCCTTTCATTTAACCAATACTATAAGGTTGCATTCTGGTAAAACAAGATGCTTAACATTCCTTCAAGACTAAGCCTGAAGGCTGCTCTCCACAGCTACCACTTGGATAGCTTTCTAAGGTTATCTTTGACCTCTTAAATCACCATAAGGGTTGTTTGGACTGGTACAGGGTGCCCACTTTAATTAGTGGACAGCATATACCAGGCCAACTTCTCACATTGGTGTGCAGCGGTTGGGATTCAAGCCTGCATTGTTTTACCAGATAAATCTTTGTATTGATTAACTGAAAACCACTAAGTACTAGGTACATATAATACTAGCTTAGAATAAGTAAGTTCTACTGAACTTAGGGTTGGGTAAGTCAAGGGTCTAGCACACCCTTTCTCCAACCTCAGAGAGTTTAGTTCCCACTAGGTTAGGTAGGTGCAACACCTCACCACACTTAGTATGTCTACTAAAGGAGATGCCAGTGGCTCTCTGCCCTCTAGATACAGTGAGCTTTCATTCCAAGAATTGAAAGCCCTGTGTGCCTCTAGAAAGCTGAAGACAGGGAGAAGTGCCAACACTCAACGCCTGATAGAGATGTTACTGTTAGATGACCTAAGGAAGACTCCTGGGTCAGATGAGCAGGACAGAGTGGGTGGGGCAGGGAATGAAGACAGGTCAGGAGGTGATACCTTTTATGACCTAGAATCTAACCCTGACCAGGGGGACCAAGATGGGTCCCACCTAGATAACTCAGATCTTCCAGAGGGAAGTGGAGAAGGCCATGATGGCCCCGTCTTCGCCCCTCCTGGAAGAGTGCAGAGTTTACCAAGGAGATCTAGATCTCCCTCTGCAGAGTCTAATCACTCAGGACAGTCTGTAGGGACCTCTGTATCTAGCAAGAGGGACCACTCTTATGATAGGGAGTACCAATTTCTTGAACTTGAGAAAGCTAGGCTTAGGCTCAGGCAAGAGCAATTGGCCCTTGATAAAGAGTCCCTAGAAGTCCAGAGAGCTAGCAAAAAGTTGGGACTAGAGTCCCATGGTGGCAGCAACAGTGTCCCTAGAATTAAGGAACATTCCTTTGATAATAGGAACCTGAGCAAGATTGTCCCTCCCTACCATGTTGGGGATGACATCCATAAGTGGATAACTGCTTTGGAGAGGACCTGTAAAGTTCAGAGGGTCCCTCAAGAGCAGTGGGCAGCTATCCTGTGGCTCTCCTTTGCTGACAAAGGTAGAGATAAGCTCCTCACTGTTAGAGAAGAGGATGCTGACAACTACTCAGTCTTGAAGAGTGCTCTCATTGATGGGTTTGGCTTAACCACTGAACAGTATAGGATTAAGTTCAGAGACACCCAGAAGACACAGAATCAGGATTGGGTAGACTTTGTGGATAGTGCCATTAAGGCTCTGGGAGGCTGGTTGCTTGGCAGCAAAGTGAATGATTTCAAGGGATTGTACAATTTGATTATGAGGGAGCAGATCCTTAATAATTGCCAAAATCAGTTATTGCATCAGTACCTGGTTGACTCTGATCTGACTTCTCCCCAAGAATTGGGAAAGAAGGCAGATAAGTGGGTCAGAACCAGGGTGAAGCAGAAAAACCAGAACAATGGTGGTGACCAAAAGAAGCAAGATGCTAAAACTCCAGATAAGGGTGGGGACAAGGGTAAAGATCAAAAGTCTTCATCAGGGCCCCAAAAACCTGCATCTGGGGGGTAGTCACAATCCAACAAAGGTAAAGGCAAAAAGGAACCTTGGTGTTATCTCTGTAAACAGAAGACACATTGGACAAGAGATGCTGACTGTCCAAAAGCCAAGGACAATCATCCTCCCGACACTGCCCCTAAGGCAACTGCGCCCCCTAGCACTAGTACAGGTTGTGGTACAGGGAACAAGGGATTAGTAGGGTTAACCTTGGGCTCTGAGATGGGTTCTGGCCTAGTCAGAACTCCAGCTCAGGCTGTGCTTGTCTGTGATGGTGGCATGGATCTTGCCACCTTATTTGTCAGTCCCAGTAACCTGGGCAAATACAGACAGCAGCCTTTGATCAATGGTAAGGAGGCCATGGCATACAGGGACACAGGTGCATGTGTCACTATGGTGACAGAGAATGTTGTGTGCCCTGACCAAATCATACTTGGAGAAATGTACCATGTGACCAATGCTAACAATGTCAGGACTGATCATTCCTTGGTAGTTGTTAATTTCAGCTGGGGAGGGGTAACTGGCCCTAAGAAAGTTGTGGTTAGCTCAGACCTTCCAGTGGAGTGTTTGTTGGGCAATGATTTGGAAACTTCAGCCTGGGCTGAAGTAGAGTTAAGGACTCATGCAGCAATGCTGGGCATCACTGCAGATGTGTTTGCTGTCACCAGGTCACAGGCCAAGCTGGCTAACACTGAACAGGCCCTGGATCCTGGAGGAATGGACCAAAGGCCTTCCAAGAGAAAGAGCAGGAGGGGTAAGGCTGTGTCTTCCCCCCAGACTCAGTGTGAGGATCAATCTCTTGAGGGAGATGATCTAAGTCCCTGTGAAGGAACTGTCTCAGATGAACTGGAACCTGATCAGGTTGAGTTTTTGGGACAGGGGGCCCCTCCAGGGCAGACTTGAGTTTGGAGCAGCAAACCTGTCCCTCCCTTGAACCCCTCAGACAGCAAGCTGCTGCTGAGGCTGCTGGGAGTGTCAGTGGATCCCACAGGATCTATTGGGATGAGGGACTCCTATATTCAGAGGGTAGAGACCCCAAGCCTGGTGCCACCAGGAGGTTGGTCATACCTCTGAAGTTCAGAGGCTTCCTACTCACCTTGGCACATGACATTCCCTTAGCAGGACACCTAGGCCAAAGTAAGACTTGGGACAGGCTTGTCCCTCACTTTCACTGGCCTCACGTGTCAGAAGGCACAAAGGCACGTCGCTCCTGTACCACCTGTCAAGCCAGTGGTAAGTCAGGTGGTACCACAAAGGCCCCCCCTCATACCACTACCTGTGGTGGGGGTTTAATTTGAGAGGGTTGGGATTGATATCAATGGTCCCATGAACCCTCCTACAGCAACTGGACACAGTTATATTCTAGTGGTGGTGGACCATGCCACTAGGTATCCAGAGGCCATACCCCTTAGAACCACCACAGCTCCTGTGGTGGCCAGGGCCCTCCTGGGAATCTTTTCCAGAGTGGGTTTCCCTAAGGAGGTCTTAACTGACAGAGGTACAAACTTCATGTCAAGTTATATTACTGCAATGTGGAAGGAGTGTGGAGTGAACTACAAGTTCACCACACCCTATCACCCACAATGCAATGGGTTAGTTGAAAGGTTCAATAAAACCCTCAAGGGCATGATCATGGGCCTCCCAGAAAAGCTTAGGCGAAAATGGGATGTCCTGTTGCCCTGCCTTCTCTTTGCCTGCAGAGAGGTCCCACAGAAGGGGGTTGGCTACAGCCCTTTTGAACTTCTGTTTGGGCATCCAGTTAGGGGTCCCTTGTGTTTGGTGAAGAAGGGATGGGAGTTACCTCTCTAACCTCCTAAACAAGACGTAATGGACTATGTACTTGGTCTCCGCTCCAGGATGGCTGAGTACATGAAGAAGGCCAGTAAAAACCTTGAGGCAAGTCAAGAATTGCAAAAAGCTTGGCATGACCAAAAGGCTGTCTTGGCTGTTTATCAGCCAGGGCAGAAGGTATGGGTGCTGGAGCCTGTGGCCCCAGCAGCTCTCCAAGACAAATGGAGTGGACCCCATACCATTCTTGAGCAGAAGGGAGAGGTCACCTACCTGGTGGACCTTGGTACTCCCAGGAGCCCCCACAGGGTGCTCCATGTGAACAGGCTCAAGCCATACATTGACAGGGCTGACATGGGCTTGCTCATGGCAACTGATGAGGGACAGGAGGAAGAGAGTGACCCACTCCCTGACCTCCTCTCACAGAACCCTGATGATGGATCAGTTGATGGTGTAGTCTTGGCAGACAGCCTCACTGGTCAACAGCAGATTGATTGTAGGAAGGTCCTCAATCAATACAGGCATTTGTTTTCTCTGACACCCAGTCAAACCACCTGGTGTACCCATGAAGTGGACACAGGTGAGAGTCTACCTGTTAAGAATAAAATCTACAGGCAGCCTTACCATGTCAGAGATTGCATCAGGACAGAGGTCCAAAAGATGCTGGAACTGAGAGTGATTGAGCCCTCTGATAGCCCTTGGGCTAGCCCAGTAGTCCTGGTACCTAAACCTCACACCCAGGGTGGTAAGAGAGAGATGAGGTTTTGTGTGGACTACAGGGGACTCAATGCAGTCACTAGGACTGATGCTCACTCAATTCCTAGGGCAGATGAGCTTATTGATACTCTGGCCTCAGCCAAGTATCTAAGTACATTTGACCTAACTGCTGGCTATTGGCAAATCAGACTAGCTGAGGATGCCAAACCAAAAACAGCATTTTCAACCCCTAGTGGGCATTATCAATTTATTGTAATGCCCTTTGGTTTGAAGAATGCACCTGCCACATTCCAAAGGCTGGTGAACAAAGTCCTTACAGGCCTGGAAGCCTATAGTGCAGCATATCTTGATGATATAGCTGTCTTTAGCTCCACCTGGGAGGATCACCTGGTCCACCTGAAGAATGTTTTGGAGGCTCTGCAGAAAGCAGGCCTCACTATCAAGGCTACTAAGTGCCAGATAGGGCAGAGCAAGGATGTGTACCTGGGCCACCTTGTGGGTGGAGGCCAGGTTCAACCATTACAGAGCAAAATCCAGACCATTATGGACTGGGTTGCTCCAACTACACAGACTCAGGTCAGAGCTGTCTTGGGCCTGACTGGGTACTACAGAAGATTTGTGAAAGGATATGGGTCTATAGTGACTCCCTTGAATGATCTCACCTCAAAAAGAATGCCCAAGAAGGTTCAGTGGACAGTTAGCTGTCAGAAGGCATTTGATGATCTCAAGCAGGCCATGTGCACTGCTCCCATTCTGCAGAGTCCTGACTACTCCAAGCAATTTATTGTCCAAACAGATGCATCTGAGTTGGGGGTAGGGGCTGTGTTGTCACAACTTAATGCAGAGGGTCAGGATCAACCAGTAGCTTTTATCAGCAGAAGGTTGACCCCCAGAGAGAAACATTGGTCAGCTATAGAGAGGGAAGCCTTTGCTGTGGTCTGGGCCCTGAAGAAGCTGAGGCCATACCTGTTTGGCACTCACTTCATTGTTCAGACAGACCATAAGCCCCTCCTATGGCTAAAACAGATGAAGGGTGAAAACCCCAAACTTTTGAGGTGGTCCATTTCCCTACAGGGGATGGACTATACAGTGGAACATAGACCTGGGAGTAACCATGCCAATGCAGATGGACTCTCCAGATATTTCCACTTAGAAAATGAAGACTCAACTGGGCAAGGTTAGTCTCATCTCCTTACGTTTGGGGGGGGGGTTGTGTAGGAAAGTAGGATCTGCTTCTTATGGTTACCCCCACTTTTTGCTTCATGTGATACTGTTTTTGACTAGTCTGACTGGGATCCTGCTAATCAGGACCCCAGTCTATCTGCTTTCTCCCTAAACTGTTATGTCATGTACTTAGGTACACTCCAGATTGGATACTGGGGTACCCTTGTCAGTCCCTAGTATATGGTACCCATGTACCCAGGGCATAGGTACCCCAGAGGCCTCCCATGGGCTGAAGCATGTATTATGCCACCCATGAGAGGTCATGCAAAATGGAACTACAGGCCTGCCATTGCAGCCTGTGTAAGATGGTGCATGTACCACTTACTTTAGATATAGGTTTACTATATCTAAGGGTCACTACACTTAAAACCTATAAGTCACCCCTATAGCAGGCGTTGACAATCCTGAAGGCAGGGTGTGTGGTTCTAAGCAAGAGGGTGCCCCTGCATGAGCAGGACACCCCTGCAGCCTACGGAGTCCTTTCTCCCTGGTTGTTAGTGCTGCAGCCATTTATGACATATAGAGTGGCATTATGCGACCGCGTGATGACCAACTCTAAAACGGCTGAAAGTAACCCTATCGTGTTTGGTGTCAAACATTGTGGAATCATACCCCCACACCGGTAACCGGTGTGGGAGGTATGATTCCACCCCTCAGAAACAAGCTTTGTGAGGTCCCTGGTGTTCCCGGTACCAGCCTTCTAGTCCCGGGCAGCCCAAAAGGGTTGCTGCCGACCAGAGACACATTTCTGCCCTCCTGCTGCTGAGCCAAGCTCGAGCAGGGGAAGGCAGAACAATAGGCATCCTGTCACAGGGAGGTGTGACCACCTCCCAGACAGGATTTAGTGTATTAGGCCTGGGTGGGTGCGCTTGCCAGCGACCAAAAGTCTGCAGGAGGGGCACATTTGGTGTCCCTGTGCATAGTCCAGTTCAAACCAGTCCTGGGAGCCGTTGGCTCCTGCTCTGGCGCGAAACTGGACAAAGGACATGGGAGTAACCTCCCCACTGTCCAGACCCTCCCCTGGGAGGGTCCCCTGAATCTGTCCAACCCTCTCCCGTGGGTACAAAAGGGCTTACCTGGCTGTAGGACCCTAGATTCGACGTGGACAAGATTCTGAACCAGAAACCACTGAACTTCGACCATCTGGACACGCTGGACTTCGTTTGGGCCCGACTTTGTCTCCCTCTCAGTCTGAAGCATCGTTTGTGCCCATGCACCATACAGGCTCCATGCAGGACCTCTGGAGCATCAAGGACAACTGAATATATGTCCCTTGGAGTGAAGGAGTCACTCCCCTGCAACCTCAGGCACCACATCATGATTGACCGGTCTGCTTCTCCTGAGCTCCTATGGACTCCGAAGGCTCCAGCAACACAGGAGGTGGGTTTCCGAGTCCATCGATGTCCCAGCTGCCCTCTCACCAAGTTTGAGGTCAGAATCCCTTGTGGGGGCTGCAATACCTGTCCCCCTGTGTACCGCGTTCATTTGCAAGTGCATATGCTTGTTGGTGTTTCCCGAACAAGTGCACTGGGCTCCAAGTAGCCCCAACCTCTGGTACCATTTTCTGCAAAGAACTCCGGCCTACTTGCACCGAGTGCTCCGTGGGCTGTTGCTTTGTGAAACTGCTTGAGGTCCCCTCGCAACTCCTGTGCCTCCGGCCTGTGGGTCCCCTTGAGGGTCAACTTTGCTTTTCTTGGGCTCCCCTGGTTGCTCCAGGCCTGCCCTGACTCCCCTGTGTTTGGTGAGTCTCCTGGGCCTTGCTGGTCCGACCCGTAACCTTCTTCGACCTTTTGCGTGGGTTGCTATTGCCAAGGCTTGTTTGTGCTCCAGCCGGACACCGACCCCTCAGTACTCGACATCCTTTGTGGGACAGTTTGTATCCAGCTCCTGGTTGTCCTCGACATCTCCTGGTCCCGGTGGCTGCAGAGTCAAGAACCCCCTCAACACACCTGAAGCACCGGACATCGGTGGGCATTCGTCTACCGAGCCCCTGGTCACTCCTGAGTGACCCAGACTCTGTCCCCTCTGCTGTCAGGTACCCTTCAACAAGAATCCACCTTTGGATTCCAACGGACACTTTTCTTCCTTCCAGCAGCGGTTCTTTTTCGAAGTCCTCCATTGGGCTCGACAGCGGTTTCCGACGCCAGTTCAGACTTATGCACCCGGCTCCCCTGGGATAGGTAACTCTGGTACTACAGTATCCACGGGTGGGGTGGGTCTCCAACCTCCTAAGTTCCACGGGGTTTCTTCGAAGTCCACTGGGAAGGGTCCTTAAACTTTAAAACTTCAACCACGAGTCTCCCATAGTATTGTACGTAGCACGCGGTCGTGTTCCCACACTGCACCCGTCCTCTGTGGGGTCCCTACTTACTCACCTTCGGTTGTTCCTTGGGGTCCCAGCGATTCTACATCCTCTAGACACTGTCTTGACTCGAGTCGTGGTTCTTATACCACTATTTTAGTATATGGTTTGGTCTCCCCCTGGAGCCCAGTGTGTATTAGTGCTCTTTACTATTGTTTCTGTGCTACAGTATTGTGTGCTTTGTGAGTATCTTCGTGCAGAAGATACTGTGTCGTACTTAAAGAGTGTTATATCAATAAATACATATTTTTATAACTACTGTGTGGTTCTCCTTTCATTTAACCAATACTATAAGGTTGCATTCTGGTAAAACAAGCTGCTTAACATTCCTGTAAGACTAAGCCTGAAGGCTGCTCTCCACAGCTACCACTTGGATAGCTTTCTAAGGTTATCTTTGATCTCTTAAATCAGTATAAGGGTTGTTTGGACTGGTACAGGGTGCCCACTTTAATTAGTGGACATCATATACCAGGCCAACTTCTCACACTGAATGTCAGTGACAACATTAATGTTTTGAAGTAAAAAAAACGGAGAAATTCACAAGTTATAGTTATTTCAATTAACTATAACTTGTGCCCTAATGTAACTATAACTCGCGCCCCCACCATGCACAGTTTTCTCATCAATAATTTCACTGCAAATGTTGCAGTGATATTATCAGTTATGTCATAGAACATGTCATGAGTGATGTAATATGTGGGATAATTAGAAGTGCATGGTGAGAGCGTGAGTTCTAGTTACCATAGGGCACAAGTTATAGTTACTTGAGAAAACTATAACTATAACTGGTGAATTTCCATGTTTTTTTTGTTAAAAACGTTAATGTTGTCACTGACATATTCACCTAACTATAATGTTCCTTTAACCTTTGTTTTTTTCCAGTGGATGTTTAAGGTTTTTTTTTAACGTAAAGTAATATTTAATTACCATGTGGCCAGACCCTGCAGCCAACCCCCTACACGCAGCCAACACCACAATGCGCATGGCCTTTGGACTTGCGCAGTGGGGGGATGGCCACAAGGCCTGGCCCTCGGCCAACACTCGTAAAGGCAACCAACGCCACACTGCGCAGGGCAACCTACACCACACTGCGCAGGGCCTTTGGTCATGTACGGCGGGGGGTTGGCCACAGGGCCTGCAGCTAACCCCCTGCATGCAGCCAACCCCACGCAGTGCACGGCCTTCCCCCAGGGCCGTACATATATGCCAAAAGGGGAGGGGTCAGCGCGCCCCCCTACCCGAGCCCGGGGACTTAATTCCTGCAGCTACTAATTTAGATAAAAGGAATTGGGGCCGTGCGGCCCCCCCTCCTTGAGCTGTTAACGGCCCCAGGAACCCCATCCCCTGGGGCCCTGCACTGTTAAAGTTGGGTGCCCTAGTGCCCACCATATAGTTGCTGGAGGCCATGGGGAGAGCCCCAAGGCCCCCGCAGCCCTGTTTCCGCCTGGAGGTAGCAGCTCCTAATGCTGCTCCCTGCGGGCGAGAGCAATATTTTGATCTGTTTCAGGGAAACAGGTCAAAAGTTCGCTCCAAGCAGACAGGAGGATTTTCAAACCTCCCGCCACAGGGAGTGGACTTGGCGTTTGCTTGCCTGCGCCGGTGCAGTCAGGGAAACCGCTATGTCCCGAGGGTGGGCTCCCCGGGACATAGCTACTGAGCCAGCCCAGGGGGATGGGTTCCCCGGGGCCATTAATGGCTCAGAGAGGGGGGCCTTAAAGTAATCAGCCCCGATAGGCTCCCCAGGGCCTTTAATGGCTTGGGGGAAGGCGGTTGTGCAGTCCCCTTCCCATTTTGTTACATTTCGGTCTTTTGGGGGGAATCCAGTGGTGCAGTGAGCAGTTTTGCTTTTGTCGCCCTAAGTGGGAAGGTTATGTCCAGACGCAGGTCCCGTGCTCACTGTGCCACTGGATTCAAGCAAGCCTGGCTGATGATGGGTGATACTCCAAAACCGGTCCCAGGATGCTTGTTTCCAGTCCAGGAAGGACCTGGCTTGGCAGTTCGAGCTTGACTGTTCCCACGAGGAGCAGGGTCAAGACTGATTTGCATATGGCTGGGTCCAAACTGGGGTGGTGAGCAAAAAAATGGATTAAACCCATACCTTTGTGACTGGGGGTGAAAGTTTGCATTGTTCAGCATTCTGTCCATCAATTGTTATTTTTGCTTTTGTTACCCTAAGTGGAAAAGGTACGCCCAGACGTGGGTCCTGTGCTCACTGCGCCACTGGATTCAAGCTGGCCTGGCTGATGGCTGGTGTTACCCCGAAACCGGTCCCAGGATGCTTGTTTCCATTCCAGGGAGGATCTGGCTTGGCAGTTCGAGCTGGACTGTTCCCATGAGGAGCAGGGTCAAGACTTGCAGATTTGCATATGGCTGCGTCCAAACTGGGGTGATGTGGTGAGCAAAAAAATGATGGATTAATCCCCGATCTTTGTGACTGGAGTGAATGTTGCATTGTTCAGCATTCTGTCCATCAATTGTTTTATTTGCTTTTGGTACCCTAAGTGGGAAGGGTACGCCCAGATGTGGGTCCCGTGCTCACTGCACCACTGGATTCAAGATAGCGTTCCATCCATCAATTGTTCTTTTTTCCAAATATTGTTTTGCCATATTAGAGCAATTCTTCACATTCAATAGGTGATCTGCCAAAAGTTGCCATACCTGTCTAGAACTGTTTATGTTGATTGTTTGAATCATACATTATTTTTTCCATGGGCAGCATAATCGTTAGCTTGGTATACAATCAGGTTATCATAAGCAGTTCTGATTCTTTCCAGTCTGTTGTGATCAACTATTTGGCAGCTGTCTCACTAGAATTCTTGTTGACTTGGGGCCTGATTACAAGTTTGGCAGTGCGGGACCGCCCCGCCCCCGCCCCGCCAAACCCATGGTTGAACTGCCCACCAGCTTAGGAGTTTTCTCCTGGTCTGGCGGGTGGATCTTTGGCATTCTCAAGGCAATGCCTATGAGATAGGCACCGCAATGGGAATGTCAAAATCAGTACCTGCATGGCATGGACTGCTGCAGTCCATGCCGTGCAGGTACTGGGGTGCATGCACACAGGGGGTACAACATGTGCCCCCTGCATGCATCCCCAGGCCCAGAGGCAACAGGGGGCCATCCCGGGCCCCCTTTGTTTCCTATCTGCCACGGTTTTCATGGAGGCGAAACTGCCATGAAAACTTCGGTGGAGAGGAAACTCATTATTAGGGCTCCCGGTTTTATGGTATTTATTTTTTTGCCATTTCCGTCTGTATTTATCCATATTTATTTTTTCGGCATTTTATCTGTATTTATCCACATTTATTTTTGCCATAAGCAAAAGACGACGCTGCCGCTAGTATTTTTCCACATTTATTTAAATTGACAATGCACACATGCACTCGGTTGTTATTGGTCAACACAATACATTCATCTGAAAACTTTGCCATTCGTAGAATGTCCCAAATACTCTTAAAAGTGCTATCACAAGCCATTTTTCTCAGAGCAGTGCAGTTTCTGTCATCGGCACAGAGTGCCACATCCTCTCCCACACTGAACACCATACTGCACCACTGAGAGAAACTCACACTGCCTTCAGCTACAACCCAATTGTACCCCGCTATAAACACCTGGAAGCAACTCAATTCACATTTTGCACGAAACAAGAGTAATATGCTGTCTGAAAAAAAAGTAACAACATTCTTTTAAAAGCAAACACTCATAGGGAATACAACTTAAAGCTTTTACACTCATTATTCAGAAATCAATGTGTGTTTTTGCTTGAAAGGCTAAGGGCATGATAAGAAAAGTAGCGCTTCACTGGCAAACTCTGTAAGGTGGCACTAGTGTGTTTGGGTGTGAATAAAACCAATCTGGCCACTTTGCGACTACTCTGTCTTGTATTATTTAGTTATGGATTTATTGTTCATATTTCAAAACCTTTTTTCTCTCCTCCTGAGGCTGCATTTTGGAATAGAAAAATGTCAGAAAAAGACAGTGCAGCAAAAGTGTTTCCTCTTTTCTTGGATCGATTTCACAGGGGAAAGAATGACGGAAAGGAGAGGAAAGAACAATCACGGTTTTCTGCAAGTCAGGAAGAGGGCGTGGCGAGGCAACTCTCTGCTGGAGCACGGCAGCACCGCAAAATGTGCTAGTATTTTCCCGTTTTTAAATATAAATACAGACAAAGGAAAACTTGTTTTCTGTCTGTATTTATATGTAAAAATCTGTTTAAACGGAAAACCGGGAACCCTACTCATAATATGCTTGGCGGGACAGCATATTGCGGCCTCAAGACCGCTGCACGGTTGTGGCGTTCCCAGGGCAGCCCGACCACCCTAGTTGTAAAAGGGTGGTTGGAAGACCGCCCCCGTGAGTCTGGCGGGCGTAATTAGCCCCTTAGTCATTTTTATGCCCTTTTAGGTCTGAGGCCTAGTATAACCACATCTAGTGTGTCTTGCATGGGGAATCCCACAATCTGCTTAACTTTCCTCAGACTCTTTCCAGAAATGTCTCAGATTTGATTGAGCATAACCACTATATATGAAGCATGTTTTCTTCGGTAATCCCACACCTCCAGCATCCCCCCCATATTGGGATATATTTCATTTAGACGTTTTGGAGTGAGATGTCAATTATAATTAATTTGTATTGCTGTTCTCAGTGTATAACTTTTTGTGATTACCTAATATGTCTTCCCATAGCTTCTCCCACTCTTTCATCCAATTTCTTATGGAAACTCAATTTTCCCCTTTTCTCTCCTCCCTTTAGTAGCTTGTACATATTTGAAATTACTCCCTTAGATTCTGAGCATGTTAGTACATATTCTTTTAAGCTTGTGAGTTCTCTAATTGCTCCAACTTTCGTGGCTGGGTGCAATGCCGAATGTGTTCTTTGCACGTATGTCACCCTGTCCTTTTTCGTAAGCATACTTACTGTGAAACAATTTAATGGTACACTCCTTGAACAGGCCCCCAATACTAATCTTTTACGTAGTTTCCATTTTTTTAATGCTTGACCCCCCAAGTGCCAGTGTTAAATCTGGGTTGTGGTGTGGATAGAGGTGAAGGGGGAGAGGTATGTGGTCAGTCACAGCTTAGTATCAACCTCTTCTCAGGTTTGCAAGAGTGTACTTATTATATCACTCACATATGCATGTTTTTGTCTGAATTGTTTGTACAGCCAGAGGTCATCCCAAAGTGATCTTTCCATCACTTCTCTCTCCAGAAGCACCCATTTGGTATATGTTTATCATAATATCCATGCCTGAAGAGTCTTAGGTGCACAGTCTGGTTAAATCTCCATATAGCCAGACGTGCCAGACCTCCTTTTGATCTAGGTGCCAATATATTGTCCCTGGATATCCAACCTGTTTAGCCCCTCCAGACTAAATAAAGATGCAGGCCACGATGCACACGGTGCGGTGTGGCTGAAGATTCTGGCCACAGGAGATGCTCGAGGTTGGGGCTACGTGGAGCCCGAAGATCTTCTTGGAAGGAGGCCAACAAGCCTTTGCAACTGCAAGTTGGACGCGGTGTACAGGGGTTTGGTTATTGCAACCCCCACGAGGGATACTGGCCTCAAACTTGGTGAGAGGGCAGGGCAGGCCTCTGGAGCTGTGGAAAACCACCACCTGTGTTGCAGAGCCCACGGAGTCTGGAGGAGCTCAGGATCTGCAGACCGGTCAACTTAGTTGCGGTGCCTGCAAATGCAGGGGAGTGACTCCTTCACTCCAAGGGAGATTTCTTCAGGTGTCTTTGATGCTTCACAGGCCTCGGAAGGTTTCTGTATGATGCACAGGCACAGACGATGCAGCAGACTGAAAGGGAGACTAGGTCAGGCCCAAACGAAGTCCAGCGTGCCCAGACGGTAGAACTAGAAGTGGTGTCTGATCTGAATCTTATCCCATGACGAATCTAGGGACCTACACCCAGGTAAGCCCTTAAGTACCCCATGGAAAGGGTTGGGAAGACTCAGCGGACCCTCCCAGGGGAG
The DNA here is from genome assembly GCA_963921515.1 of Calotriton arnoldi. Taxonomy (NCBI): domain Eukaryota; kingdom Metazoa; phylum Chordata; class Amphibia; order Caudata; family Salamandridae; genus Calotriton; species Calotriton arnoldi. The sequence goes on along the minus strand of CAWUFW010002661.1, from coordinate 1,017,312 downwards.
GATCTGGACAGGGGGGGAGGTTACTCCCATGTCCTTTGTCCAGTTTTGCGCCAGAGCGGGAGCCAATGGCTCCCAGAACTGGTTTGAACTGGACTATGCACGGGGACACCAAATGTGCCCCTCATGCAGACTTTCTGGCGCTGGCAAGCACACCCACCCGGTCCCAATACACTAAATCCTGTCTGGGAGGTGGTCACACCTCCCTGTGACAAGATGCCTATTGTTCCACCTTCCTCTGCTCTAGCTTGGCTCAGCAGCAGGAGGGCAGAAATGTGTCTCTTGCCGGCAGCAACCATTTTGTGCTGTCCGGGTCTAGAAGGTTGGCACCGGGAACATTGAGAGCCTAACGGAGGGTTCTTCCAGTGCTTGAAATCATACCTCCAACACCGTTTACGGTGTGGGGGTATGATTCCAACATGTTTGATACCAAACATGATAGGATTCGTTCAACCATTTTTGAGATGGTCATCGAGTAATTACGAGGTGCCCCTCTATATAGTATATGGCTGCTTCACTGACAACCCGGGAGAATGGACTCCGTAGGCTGCAGGGGTGCCCTGCTCATGCATGGGCACCCTCTCACTTAGAACCCAGCACCCTGCCTTCAGGATTGCAAAGGCCTGCTATAGGGGTGACTTATAGGTTTTAAGTGCAGTGACCCTTAGATATAGTAAACCTATATCTTTAGTAAGTGGTGCATGTACCAACTTACACAGGCTGCAATGGTAGGCCTGTAGTTCCCTTTTGCATGGTCGCTCATGGGTGGCATAATACATGCTTCAGCCCATGGGAGACCTCTGGGGTACCTATCCCCTAGGTACCTTAGTACCATATACTAGGGACTGTACCCCAGTATCCAATCTGGGATGTACCTAAGTACTGAACACAACAATTTAGGGAGAAAGCAGATAGACTGGGGTCCTGATTAGCAGGATCCCAGTCAGACTAGTCAAAACAGCATCACATCAAGCAAAAAGTGGGGGTAACCATAGAAGCAGATCCTACTTTCCTACACCCACACTACCATAAAGTGAGCATTTGGGATTATTAATTTAAGCCCTGTATGCCAATAAGGGTCGTCTGGACTTTCTACATAGTGTTCCTCATTTTTGGCACACTATATAAAAACACAGTTTCTTTCAATTGGCAATTATCCAACCATACAGCTGGTCTCCAAATCCCAACTCGTGTAATGTTTTCCCTAGCAAGCTCCAACTAATGCAATCAACTGCTTTTCAGCATCGAGTGTGAGCATTAGAGTCAGGGTTTTCTTCCCGTTTACCTTTTCTATTAAATGGGTTACTCTTCTAAAATGGTCAGGGGACCGTCAACACAAGATAAATCCCGATTGGCCCGCCTCAATAAGAACTGGCAGATATTTATCTGGCCTGTTTGCAAGCACCATAGTAAAGGTCTTTACATCAAATTTTGAAAGGGTGATTAATTTATATGACTTGCAGTCTCTGGGGTTATTCCCCTCCTTAGAGATTAAGGTAATATCTGCTTCTTTCATAGAAAATGTCCAGGAGTCTGCCACAAGGAATTAAACAGGTGTCATCTGCCATGCCGATGTTCCCACCAGTGCTCTCTAGAACAGTGCTGTGAACCCATCTGTTCCTCGTGCGTTGCCCCCTTTTCCGATTTTATGGATTCGCTCATTTCCTATTATTCTCTGGGTCTGTATAGGTATTCCCTTTGTTCCTGTGTCAGTCGTGGTAGATTGCAGTTTTGTAAACATTGGTCCACACTGTCCAGGTGTCAAAGGAGCTCTGGACAAAGGGGGGTGGCATCCTCTCCTGTGAGGGAAGCGAGATTCGCGTACAAAAGGCTGTGGGCTCTTTAAAGCTCCCTGTCTTGGAATGCTAATCTGCAGGTCATCCTGTGGGAGGGGGTGTAAACACCCTCTGCCCGAGCAGGCTTTGTTTCTGACCTCCTGAGAGCAAAGGCCCTCACCCCTGGGGATCAGAAACTTGTCTCTGGTGACAGGCTGGCAAAGTAACCTGGCACACCAGTAGTTGGTAGGTTTTCAGGGGGCACATCTAAAGTGCTCTCTGGGTGCCTGTATTAATAAATCCAACAATGGAATCAGTGTGGGTTTATTAATACAAGATGTTTGATGGCAAACAACCCCTATTTTCAGTGAAGCCATCATGTAGCTGGGGGACTCGTTTTTACCAGTGTCCAGCACATGCACTTAAAATGGCTTCCCTGATCACTTGTATGGCAGCAATTGAACTGACCAGCACAGGGGCATATCTGCTCATGCAGGTATGCCCACACATGTACTATAGTGTACCCTGCCTTAGGGCTGTAAGGCCTGCTGTAGAGGTGATTTATCTATACTGCATTCAGTGTCTGCAGGCATGGCATACAAGTCGTGTTTTCACTTTTGTCTGCACCAAGACACGAAGCCTGCAGTTACAGTCTGTGAATGTTTGGTGAGGTATCCATTAGGGTGGCATAATAAATGCTGCAGCCCTTAGAAACCCTCTTTAGTACCCATGTCCTGGGTACCAGAGGTACCAATTACTAGGGACTTATAAGGAGTGCTAAAGGTATTGCCAATTGGGGTTCAATTGCACAGTTTTGGGGAAGAGATCTGGCACTGGGGTTTTGGCTAGCAGGAACCCAGTGCACTTCCAGTCAAAATCACATCAAATACCAGGCAAAAAGTGGGGGTAATAATGTAAAAAAAAAAAATGGGCACTTTCCTACAGATTGTGTATGTAAGTCATTTCCCTTTCTCTTCCTTTTCTCTTTATTCATAATAGAAATCTCAACTTGTAAACATAACACAAACATCAATATACATTTCCCTGAGATTTTAGTCCCATCTTTGAATCTTCTAAGGGAATAGTGAATTTCCTCCTAGGCCCTCTTTAATGTCGTTCTCTGACCCTAGGCACCCTCATTGATAAAAAGTGGTGAAAAAACATGTTATATATCTATTCTTCAAGTTCATTTTCTGCGTCCTTACCTCACTTCTATGGTATCTGTCTATGATTCATTTCACCTTGAGAGTCTTTCTCCCACTCAGTCCAGATGCTGTACTTATAGGTGTATCAGTGTTCTCCTGCATTTCATAAACATCACTTAGCTCAAGTGGGATACAAACCCTCATAGCCCTTTTGTTACTGGGATGGTTTTTTGTTGGTGATCCCATTTTCCCATTTTATTATTTTTCAATTTATTGTTGCCTCTTTTATTCGGTGCTTGTATGTTACCGTCTTCCTTTGAAATGTTGTGAGCTTCTTTAGCCTTAGGAGTAGAATTCGCCAACATTTCCTTGTCTCTCCATCTGAACATTACAATTTCCAGGAATATGCTCTTGTACTGAATTATTTCACCAATATGCATCTCGATCACTGGGCGGTAGAGTATACATTTGGCTGACAGGGAAGAGGCCAAGTCTTTAAAAATCATCGTTGTGCTTTCTCTGCATAGCATACTATTCTGGGCTCGTCCGGCATTTAAAATCTGTTCCTTTCTTTGAAAGGGTGATAGTTTTGCCACACTATATCTGGGCTTGCTTTAGCACCCACATTTCCCCTCCCTGCTCTGTTTATTCTCTATGCCTATGGGGAAATCTTCTCCCTTCTGGAGGATTTTCCTTAAAGAGGTTGTGTATGCACGCTTCTAAGGTCTCCCCTTTTTCCTTCTGTCAGGTTTCTGATTCTTTTACTGTCATAATGAGACCAATTTTCCAGTTGCTCACATTTTTCTGAGTTGCTTTACTTGGTTTTGCAGTGATACAATTGAAGTTATGTCAACTTAGCCCATGTCTGACAGCGATTGTATGGATTGTTCCGCAGAATCAGTTCTTGAACTAAGACTGAGCATGTCTCATTTGATATCTGATATATCTGATTGGAGTTTATTGAGGCCTTCTGAATTGGAAAGCTGTTTTTAAGTTTAAAAAACGACTATAATTTCCTCTGCTTAGGGATTTTCCTCTGATTTTACATGTAGGTATCTCTCTCTCTAATCTCTACCAATTCTTATGATACTTGATAGGACGTTATTTTTATCTCCTGCATTTTAAGGTCACCAATGACATTTCAGAGGGCCTACTAGCAGTATCCTTGGTCTGTCTCACATACAGTTATGTTCCAGAGTGCTGATTTATCCCCTTTGCCCGTACAAGATGTCCGTTGACCCCAGGATTCTCCTCTCGATGATAATGCTTCTCTTCTTATTTTTTCAGAGTACTCAATTTAGCATACTTTTTTCAGGGTCTGGAGCCCGAGGTCATCCTCCTTCCAGCAGCTTTAACTTCGCCTTTGTTGCTTCATGGAGGGAGTGGGATGAGGGGGTTGGGGAAGTCAAGTAAGGGACGTCGCTCATTCGGTTGTGCTTTCTGACCCTCTATTGTTGCGCATATCAACTGCCACCCTCAACTGGCGTACCGCGTCCTTCGAGGTGCAGGCTTGTACTATTCAACCCATCAGGAACTTGTTTTTCCGCTAGTCTGTGGTCCTGCTCCTCTAGCCTGTATCAGGATAGGCTCAGGCACCTCAGGTACATCTGCTTCAGGCAGCCAACTGTCCTCGCGGGTTGCTGTCTTACAGCTCCCCATCAACCCCAAACTTCAATAGCTCCAAATACTGGGGTGTTGGCCGTACAAGTTTGAATCCACAGAGCAGAGTTTTGTAGTTCCTAGTCAAGAGCCAACTTGGCCCCGCCTCCTATTGATTACTTTTTTTTTGTATGGATTTAAAGTGCTTGTGTTCATTTCAGTGCTCTAATAATAATCCAATGTGTAGTTCATCATAGGACATTTCCGAATCTAATTTTCCTTTGAATTTAAATTGTGATAAATCATTTTATCTGCTAAGCCTTCCTTATGATGTGGTCATCTCGGTTCCTCCCACCATTTACTGTCTCTGTACATTCGTGACAGCATGGAAAGACTTGACATCTTTTTAACCTTAACCCTTCATAGTCCGTCAGGCATCATGCTCATTGCTGTGCTTAATGCTTCATCGCAAAGAACAATATTGGAACTTTATATCACACATATATCATATATGCACATGTTTCGCATCATCATTGTGACCATTGGGGGAACCGTATTGAACTTGAGGATGTGGACAGAATAATTGTACCTCAGCATTAAAACAAAAATCCTTCTGCTGATGGCTTGCCTTCTTCCGCAAAGACAAAACTTTTAAATCCTTACTTTAAAATCCTCCAGAGTTCCCTTCTGGTCTTTCTTAAACTGTAACGTTAGAAAATATTGTTGATCCTTACTCTTTATTGACCCTACATGCCGGAGCACTCCTTCACTTTTTCCTTTTATTTCTAATGTACATCTTATTGTAACTATGATGCAAAACATACCACATGATCTAATTAACATGTTATTTGTGATGGAATGCTGGGGATGCCTCTAAATACGATAGGAAATTCCTTTATCTGTAAAGCGTATACTTTGTGTTTACCACCTCATGTAAAGTCTTCTTTTCCTTCATCCAGCCAGTTCTCTTTTTGCTGTCTTTTGAAGAGCTATTCTGCATGCGAGTGCTACATGCTGCTAATGTTTTCTTTTAATGTCTCATCCAATGTTAATACTTTCAGTATTTATTAAGTAGCTCCCAGGCTTCATTCTGTTTACTAGTGAAACCAAGGAGTCATCATCTCATAATTTCTGCTGTTGATAATTCCTTCAAAATAGTCTTCTTTCTCTGTGTTTTTGTCACTAGGAGCTAATTTTCACTTTCTTGTATATACTCCTCACCTGTCAACTTCCGAGACATTTTTTGGCTATCCTCTCTTTGAAAATCTCATAATATTACCTGCTTTCTTCTTATATTCAAGTTAATCAGTGTTGGCCTGTCTGCACCTCAGCAACTCACTACAGGGGGCTCACCCCTTAAGTAGCTTAGGAGGTCTGCTTTTAGCATGCAAAGTTGAAGTTATAGCTGTTGGTTTCCTATATAATTAACTTGTTATCTCCCCGGCCACTATTTTTATCTTTTCATTTTGGAAGTTGAGTTCATTGTCACGGATTTCACTTGTGAGGGATACATTGACTTTATATTGTTCATTTTTTCAGTGTATTCCTTTGTCTCTTGTTCAGTGCCCTGCTGTATGATAAAGAGATCAACAGTATATCTTGCACATAACATCACCATTTTCTGATGAATACTTCTAACCAGAGATTCCTCACCTTTTGAATCCTCCCAGGCACCAGACTGGATCTGGAAACTTGTTATAACAATTGCTCTGGCATGCCGATATGTGGTGCCATTGGACTTTGTGGCAACCTAGTCCTGCCCATTAGTGATGACATGGAGCTATGTTCAGGTGCTGCACGCTGACATCAGTTCCTTTTTTCCCATGGATGTCAATCGGGATCCGGATATCCGCTTCCAAACTTGGTGCTACCGACTCAAACTGTCTTTGGTGTCTCGGGTCCAAGCATGATTCAAAGTCATGTGACAAAGGCTCCCTGATGCACCCAAAGGACATCAGGGATTGGGGGGCGAGGTTGTACATCGCTTAGCACAAGAAGCAAGGCTAGTCACGCTCCAAATCACACGTCTGTTCTCAATCCAAGTCCTGCTCTTCCTCCAGGTCTTTATCCTTAGGTAAGACTAAGACGAAGTTGAAGGACAAATCTCGGCGCACACACAAGACATTCAGATGGAAGTCCACCCTCTGTTGCTCCCACTCAAGGAATGGAGATTGCAGACTCAGCATCCCAAAGACCCATCTCTGTACCAATCGTCCAATTTTCGATTCTGACCCCATTCCTGAGTTGGAGCAGATATGCCCTGCATTTTCAAGGACGTGGCAGCCACCCATGGGCAGTGGTTTTGTGTTCCTTGTATTTAGAAGGTGCCTGGCTCCATTACTTGCCAAGTTCAGCTCGCAGCAGGCTGAGACCTATTTTTTACGTGTTTTCTTTTCTCACCATTGAGTTAATTATTATTCCTTTCCCCGTAGTTGCAGTCCACAGAGGGAGCTCTGTGACGGTTAAGAGAGTGACTGGGCTCCAGTTTGGGTCTTGGTTTTCCCGCCTGTTTTTACTGTGCTCTTAGCGCTTGTCCGGCACGGCCCCTCCCCCGGACAGAATGGTGGCTTGCTTAAATCGTGGGGCAGTGCGAATGCGCAGCTTCACAGCCTGTCTGTGCCTGTCCGCACCAGTACCGTGTCTAGCACCAGAAACGCTGCATCTTTTAATTCAAAACTTCCTTGTGGCAAACGTACAACTCCAAACAACTACACTCATTCAATGGTAAAAGTAAGTGTCACCCCAATTATGTTATTTGCCCTTTCGCTCTGGAAGGCCCATTTTCTTGTGGAGTATGTCACTAGTCTCTAATCAGCCTAACACCTAATCATATCATACTGCCTACTCATCAAGGGAACTCAGACCTCCAAATTCTCTTTTAATTAACTTACAATCTTTTCCCAAACATAATAAGGAAATTTTTGATTTTATTGTGATGTTGTATCCAGATGTGTTATTTTTAACTGAAACCTGGCTATGTGGCTCTTCAAACCCAGAAGGACAGCAATAATAGAGAGTGAGAAGAGAGCCCGCTCACCTTACCTCATAAATGCACTCAACAAAGAAAAGCTTTGTCTTTCGTCAGGACCAGTATCGTCCTGTAGTCACAGAATGTGTGACTACAGGGCTCGCTCCCTCGGAGCCTCCACGTTGTGAGGAAATACTGAGCAACAAAGAATCAGAGGGAGTAAGCACATACAACCGTAAGTTACAAGCTGTGCATTGAATGTCGCATGCCATACTGGTCCTGAAGAAAGCCATACTGACACAAAGGGCATTTAGGCATTATGTCTGAAACATATCAACTGAGGATGTGAGCTTACTCAGAGCACATCCAGTACTGATTTTTAACTTTGTCCAAGGTTACTATTATTAAATATACCTTACTGACTGGTAACCTGGAGGTAATTTTAAATCAAATTTTTCTTCACTTGAGGATCACCAAACAAAATAAATCCCACTCTGCTGTAATAAGGCATTGTAGCACACCCTTGATGCCCTAGGTGTCTCGGGTGGGACCCCAATAATGAAGCATAGCACCAACTAGGTTAGTGGGTGAGAAGTCTTTTAAGAAAACCTAAAAGTTTTTTTCACACAGATGTGTGAAGGACATCTCAAGCAGACAAACACAGTATGGTAGTGTGCTCACTTTTCTTTGATGAGTGTGTTCTTCAAACCCAGAAATAGCTTCTGCTATCCCAACTGGTTATCAAATTCAACGTCTTGACATTCAAGACAAAAGAGGAGGGGGTTTAGCTATTGTCCACCATCCATCTTTTGCTGAACCACTCATTTACCACCCTCCTATCGAGCAGAGCATGTTGTTAGACCCTATTTTCTCTAAGATGATGGATATATATCCTGCAGCCCTCTTCCTGTGACATGGTCAGAACTTTTTGCAGTTTCTTTTTACATACCACTACCGAGATCCCCTCAGTCAGGGGACAAATGCATTAGCGTACCTGGTTTATGCTGTAACTGGTCTAATTTTAATGAAACAAACCTTACAGATATCCTGGGAGCCTCTCCTATTACATTTATCTCTGAAGTATCAGCTACGATACTTAACAATTGGCTAACATCTGCAATTGATCGTATTTCCTCCTTAAGCCTTGTTGCTGCTACCACGAACATTCTTCTGTTCCATGGTACAGCGAAGAATTAAGACTGACAAAAAGCCACTGAAAAAAACTGGAATGTATCTGGTGCAATAACTATTCAATTGAGGCTAAATCTAGATGCAAAAAAGCCCTAAAAGATTAGTTGTATGAGTTAACTTTTGGCAATCAGAATACACTTTTACCTGCATAACTCTAGTGTGGTTACTTCAAATCAGTGGGTCCTGCAGGTTTTCAGTTGTGGTTATGCCCTTCGCTTTCTGTCATTGCACTAACAGTTCCCCCTGTTTTCTCTGAAGAGAACATGCCTCCATGCTTTCCAAAGAGGTTCATTCATTGCTGGCCAAAGAAGCAATAGGGAGAATCACAGAAAAGGAGAAGGGCAACAGGCTTTATTCCCTTTACTGCTCGCTACCCAAAAAGGAAGGTGGGTTACCACCAATTTTGGACCGCCTGTCTTTTTCTAACACTTTCCTTCGAAAGGACAAATTCAGGATGCTGAGTATGGACCATGTTATCTCCATCCTACCTCCTCAGGATTGCATGCGCCCAGGGTCTTGCAGGACATGTACTTTCATAGACTTGACCCACATTTCCATAGGCGTTTACTCCACTTTGTGGGGAAAGAACACTTTCACTTCACCATCTTGCCCTTCGGCCTCACCTCGCCCCCCCCCTTGTATTTATGAGGGTGATGGCAACTGTCGCAATACATCCTAACCATCAGGAGTGGACATAACCCATATCACAACACAGTCAGACATATACCACCAGCTGCCGGTGCTCTTGCTCCTACTTTTACATGGGGTTTTCTATTAATGAGCTGAAATCCCACCTTTGGCCAGTGCAGATGATCCCTTTTATAAGGGCCATCCTAGACACAGTGGCATTCAAAGCTTTTCCACTCTTGCAGCATGTCTGGGACATTCAGGATATAATCCAGTTGTTTCGGGCTCAGTTCTGTGTTCTGGATCAGATGGCTCGGGGGCTTCTTGGTCGCCTGGCCTCATATATCTTGATGGTGCCTCATGCCATTTGGCATATACAGGCTCTGCAGAATCATTGCCTTCAGTGAGCTCAGCACTGTGGGGGTCTGTCGGTCAAAATCAGTGTCTCAGACAGTGCTGCCTGGGCTCTTCAATGGTGGATGAAGGATTCCAATATAACTTGCAGCATGTCATTTTCTCCACCACATGCAGAGCTCACGTGGTGATGGATGCATCAGCTCTGGGCTGGGGAGGGCATCTGGATGAGGAGGAGATCAGGGTTTAAAGTGGGAGCAGGGGCACAATATCACCATATCATTCTTCTGGAGTTGTATGCCATCTGGCTGGCTCTCCAGTCCATTTGCCTATCCATTCAAGGGAAGTCCTGTGCAAGTTTTGAAAGTGGCCATGTAGGGCTGCAAGAAACAGGGTGGTGTGGGGTCATGTGTGTTGTGCTAGGAAGCACTTAGGCTGTGGTGCGGGCTGGACCTCCATTTGGCAGATCACTGAACGCCAGGGTAGAAGAGAGCAGCAGATGCTATCCGACTATCCAAGAGTGGCGCCTGCACCAGAGGTAGTTCAAGATGTCTTCATCCAGTGGGGTGTGCCTTCATTAGATCTTTTCACTACCTCAGAGAATGTTCATTGTTGAACCTTTTGCTGTCTAGACTTTCCGCCTCAAGGCTCATTTGGTGTCCCGATCTGTCTTGTGTGAAAATTCAGTATCCTCTGTGCATTTCGGCCTATGCCACTGCTTCCCAAGGTTCTGAAGAAGGTCAGGAGAAACTGGGCTCAGCTTATCCTCCTAGCCCTGGGCAGGGCCAGAAGGACCTGCTACTCTGATCTGCTGAGTCTAAGAATATGCCGACCCCCCCCCCCAACTCCATTTACCTCTTTGGGAGGACTGGCTATCCCAACAACATGGCTGGGTACTACACCTAAATCTTCATAACCTGCACCTGTATGCATGGAGATTGACTGGAAAGCATTGAGTGGGATTCGATCTGCCTGGGGAGGTAGTGGATGTTATCTTGGCATCTTACCAGCCAGCCATGAAGTTAATCTATTCTGGATAATGGACAAGTGTGTGGGTTTGAGCGACAATCATCAGCTTGATCTGCTGCGAGCTTGGGTTGCTTGTGTTCCGATTCAGAGAGGACCTGACAGTTTTGGCTGGACTGTTCGCATTGGAGCAGGTTCAAGACTGATTTGCATACAGCTGGGTCCAAACTGAGGTGGCATGGTGTGCAAAATAACGATGGGCTGGGATGCGGCCCCAAGTAATTACTAGTGGCTGAGATTAATTCATGCATTCCATACATCACTTTATTGTACAATTCAGTGTATTATTCTAAGTGAGACCGGTATGCCCAGACATGGATCCCGTGTGCACTGTGCCACTGGGACCAAGCTATAACCAACTGATGAGCCCTAATAAGGGTGAAACGGTCTTGGGTTGCTTGTGTCCCAGTTCAGGAAGGCAAGAAAACAAAGGTAAACGTGACTGATCTCAGACGAGACAAAGTAAGGGCTCACTTATAGAGAATTACTCATTATCTGGGAGCCCTTCTTATCCATGTTAAGTCTCCCAGTATGTGAAGGACCCATGGGATTCCCAAAAATTAATAGGCATGATCTCACACCCACCCCTGGGCGTCATGCTTCATCCCTGGCACACTGCATTCACCAGAGAAAATTTTAGTGGTGAATGGGCTCCCTGTTATTGCTGGGAGTGCTTTTGGGGGGTAGATGTCTATAGAACCAGGACTTATAAACGTGAAAAATCCCTATGCCCTAGACCCAAAATATCTATTTAATAAGGCTGGGCCTAAGGGATGATTAATAACTATGGCGATCCATCGGACTGACCATTATCCCCCCCATCAGAATGGGTCGACATGTTTCAGTCTTTGGAAAGGCCCCACAAAGGGTCCCAGGTTTTCTTCCAGACTTAGATACTTACTTTTCTAACTTCTTTCCAATGAGTGCTCATTTATCCGTCAGAAAGCATCCACACTATACTTATGAGTACAGTCCTAATGGACTATATTTGCTGAGTCTGTGTTTTTTGATGGTCCCTAACTTAAAATAGTGAGGGTCCATGGAGGAGTTTGAGGGAAACCCTTGTAGTCACACTTTCATCAAAGGTGTTTCCCTTGGGATTACCTATGTGGTTTCTGCAAACTCTCCGAATATTCAGGCCCTCACTATTTTAAGTTAGTGACCATCAAAAAAATGCAGACTTAGCGAATATTGTCCAGCAGGAATGTACTCATAGGTATAGTATGACTGCTTGTTGATAAGTGAATGAGCACCACTATGGAAAGGCGTGGGGTAAAGGATCTAGGTCCTGAAGATGATAGAGTATGCACCAGATAGAGCATTGCTTTAGATGAGTAACTAGTTCATCGTGCAAGGTTACAGGCCGTGCTCCCAAAAGACCCTAAAACAATTATCATAGTGTGAGCAAACGATATATCCGTTGCAGTTCCATGAGCCTGTTTCCATGTTTTTCCATCAAAGATGAAGATATTTTCTGCAAACAAAAAACAATTACAGTCAACAACATCATTGGGTCTTTCAGATAATCCACGGGATGATACCAAAATGTAGTTATAGTTAAATGTAACTTCTCATTGAAAAGGTGGTTTTTGCTTTACTTCTAACTTTTCCAAATCTGCACTAAACTTTCCAAACCAATAGTGTTATTTGCTAAGGGCCTCATTCAGAGTTTGGCAGACACAACACTCAGCCACAAACGTGGTGGAATATACCCTTTCCACCAAACTGACAGTCCACCCGCTCGACTTAGAGGCAGGCACACTGTTATGTTTCTGTTGGCGGTGCCCTCAGACTTGGAGCCATCACTGTAAGTACATCAGACTGTCCACCATATAAGAAAAATGATACCCACACACTGGGAGAAAACTCCTAGGGTATCAGCATAGTTAGTATTTTGTTTTACAAAACCAAACTCCAGGTTTGGGAATTTGTTTTTGTAAAACACAAAAGTCTGCTGAGCAGCTGCATGAAACATGGTGGCCGCTCAGCAAACCTTTAGTGCCTTCAGAGGAGCCGCTGTACCTATGAAGGCACAGAGATCACCACTGAGCTGACAGATCTCTAAATATTGCAGATGGCAGGCTGCCAGCAAACTCTAAATGAGGCCCTCATTTTGGTATATCAGGTTTCATGGTGGTCCATCCAAGGAGTAAGGGGTAATTAATGCAGGGCGAGAAAATGAGCATTTTCTATTTTAACTCCTATAGGAAACTTTGCTTTCTGCAACAGAAAAAACTTTGAACGGAACTACAACACACTTTGTATGAAAGAAACTTTACTCATTGGTGTGTCTTTGCTTGGTTTGGTATAAATATATTAAGTAGTTTTAGAGATATTTGCATAGGTAAGGAGTGTCAGATGGGCTTCAAAGGATAAATTCAATCTATATCTAAACTGTTAACTCATCTCCCAGATAGTTTGTCGATTTGAGCATCCTCAAATCCATTTTAAAACAAATGGATAGCAGCATTTGTTTTACCTTTGTGCATTTCAGACTTGAGGATCCAAACCCAAACCCGTGATAGCTTGATAATTAGCTGGCCGTGACAGAACAATTTCTGTTATGGCTTTTATTACTCAACGAGGTGCCTCTAGTACGGAGTCCTCAAAAATATAAGGCACTGTTCCTCCTAGTGTCCAGCGCGTCAGTGGCCATCTTCAGGATGTCAAAGTCTCTGGCTAATAAATTACTCTTTATCTGTGCTGCATGTGATAATCGTTCTATTAAGTGTTGTTGAGTGGTAGGAGTGTTAGACATTTTGACGAGTATGAGGATGACAGGGTAACCCTTCTTTATCATCCACTTTCAGTTTTTAACCCTATCAGGACATTTGCTAATAAATAATTTGTGGATAGCCCTAGATAGTTTTTTTTTTTTTTAACAATATATTTTATTATTACGTTTACATGATACATACAGGGCCATGGCCCAAAGGATACAGTTTGAAGACATCGTATGGCTGCATAAACATACAATTGAAAAAGATTTAACTCCTGCAAAACCTGCAGGTACAGTAACAAACACATTGCGCAGAAAGTCCAAAATCCCACAGATCTATATTTTTCCAATTGGATAAACATTTTGTAAGTTTCAATTGATAATCCGGATTGCTCAATGACCAATAACATAAGAGGAGCGTGTCCTGTCAGGGATCTAGAGGTGGAAGGGGAGGTAACTCTATGACCCGATATTCCGCCCATCTTAACCATATTTTTCTATGCTTTGGGGGGCGGCCCCGAGCTTGAAACACCTCAATCTCAGCACTCATGCAGTCGTCAATGGCCTTTTTCCACCTGCCGATCGTCGGGGGGGACGTACCCTTCCATGCCTGTGCAATATCCCGTTTAGCAATGGTAACAGCTAAAAATAACAAGTGTTGCTTGTACCGGTTCCCTCCTATCCCATCAGTGCCATGCAACAAGAGTAATCTCGGATCCAGTGAGAGATCCCACGACAGCACCTCGCCCAGACATGCCACAATCCTCCGCCAGAATGGCTGCAGTGCTGAGCAGGCCCAGACACTATGTATAAAAGTCCCTTCCTCTGTCCCACATCTCAGACATAAGGGGGACTGAATTACGCCCATCTTCCAAAGACGGGACCTTGTATAGTATATACGGTGTATATATTTAAATTGCGTGAGATGATAGCGAAATGACACCGCCGCACTGCGAGGGCTAGCCAAGGCCTCTGTCCAGTCATCATCGATCATATCTGGTATGTCTGCTAACCAAGCACGTCTAGTCTTGTGTAGGGTTGTGGAAGTGTGCGTCGTCAGCGTTTGGTAAATCTGACGGATCTTATGGTCGCCTAAATCACCCATTAATAAACGTCCCTCCAAAGGGTGAAATTCTGGCAAATTCTCAATCGTCTGAAGTAGGGGGGTTAGAGCATGTCGCAGCTGGAGATACTTATAAAATTGAGATTTGTGTAGCTGAAACTCTATCTGTAGCTGTTGGAACGACTTTAAGGTGGTACCTCGCATTAAGTCACCTAACGTGGATATTCCCACTAAGTCCCACCCTCGAAATCCCGCTAATGCAGACACCGAGCGGAGATGTGTACCATGCCACAGCGGGGTCACCTGAGTCAGGCGACCATGCCAACCCATCTGTTTAACTGCAGATCTCCAAAGCCGGATCACTGTGCCACTAGCAGGGGGTAGAAAGTCCAGGTTCTGTGTGCTATACAGGAGTTGAAGGAGGAGGGTGCCCTCCAATGCCATATGTTCTAGTGCATACGCTGGATCCGCAGGCGAATTATACCACCACTCATTTACAGTTAACAAGTGGGAGGCCGCGTAATAAGCGTACACATCTGCAGCCGCTATGCCGCCGCAATATGTTGACTGCCTGCACGTACTCAAAGCAACACGTACAGCGCCGCCATTCCAGAGAAATTTGTTGTGGATGACGTTGATTTGTGCGAACCAAGTTCGCGGTATAGCATATGGGAAATTTTGTAGTCTATAAAATATTCTGGGCAGTGAGACCATTTTAAAAATCGCCGAACGCCCATACAATGAGAGCGGGAGGGGAGACCATATTGCAGTTTCCTCCTTTAGGCTCGTAGTGAGTGGGTTAATATTGTGTGCCCAGGAAATCTTTGGGTAGGGCGACATAAAAATACCGAGATACATAAATCCCGTAGTAGCAGCCCTAGATAGTTTTAACAGGTTTTTACTCTGTCAGTTGACAATTATTTTGAGGAGCTATTTGAAAAAACCCTTGCTCCCATGTAATGTTGTGGAGCCCACCTTGGACTCAATTGGGCCCAAGGTGTGGGAAGTCCAATGATTAAGCATGCCACATTTAATGTGGGTGAGGGCCTTACATTTCCCAGAGATTGCTCTGCTTGAGTAGCAAAGGCCATGCCTAGCCTTTCATTTGTGGTGTGTAATCTTTTGGAAAAGCACCAGTGACATTTTAAAGGGATAGCTCTGCAGTCCACACAATAAATGTGGAAGAGTGACCATCTTCAACAGAGACACTCTACCCCCAACTGAGATCAGGGGTGAAGTCCAAAGAAGGAGGTAATCCTAGGGATACATCAGTTGGTGTGCCAGATTCTGCTTCCTTGTCCATGGTGACAGTCCATTTCCCTGGTGACATTTATCCTTAAGGACACAATGCTATCCCTGGCTGCCATCAGTTCAGCTTACACAGCCAGATCCCCACCCTGGAGTGAGTAAATTAATGACTTCTCCCAATTAACTACCAAATCTGAAAGGTTTCTAAACTTCCCAAGAATCTCCATGAGTCTTTGTCATGTCCAGTTTGGGTGTCGTTCATATATCAGCAGGACATCTGCATAGAGAGATGAACATTCAGCCATGCAGTCATCCCAATTGAGTCCTTATACCAGGCAATCTCTCCTGATTCAAGCTGCTATTGTCTCAATGGCGAGCACAGATTATAAAGGGGAGAGGCAGCACCCCTGTTGTATGCTGAATTCGATAGGAAATGTAGGTGATAATGCCACATTGACCTTCATTGGTGTATTTGGGTTAATGTAAAGGAGTATGACACAAGTTCAGAACCTTGGTCCAGTTTAAAGAATCAAATGCCTTCTCCAGGGCTACTAATATAGTTGATAAAGGGCACTTTAGGTTGTATTCATGTCTCATTCCTAAGTGCAACTGCATCATAATATGTCTGTTGGGTCTCACTGACATAAAGCCATTTTGGTCGGGGTGAACTAAGGTAGAGATTACCTGTACTAAGCAGTTAGCAAGGGCTTTGGAAAGATATTTGCTTCAAAATTTATGAGAGAAATTAGGCGTAAGATCTGCACTTGTCCAGTAGGCGGCCTGGTTTGTCAGAAAACACTTGATTTAGAAGGTGTTCCAGTGGGTATTGAATCTTCAGTCATGGAGCTCTGACGTGGTATGGCCAGAGACAAGCACTTAACTCAGTTAGGTGACCATTTCTTCCTGGTGCCTTTCTGCCTGAAATGACATTCTCTACATACGTTTAGTAAGAGGCATATGGAAGCCACCCATTTCATGTATGATACCTGCTAAAGAAATTGAGCCACACCTGAGCTTTGGAGGTTGGGGGATTGAGTATCTAGTTTTTTTTTTATAAGCCTTGACAGGCTCCCCCCTCAGGTTAGCCAAGCCAATCTTCATTTTAATGACTGACATACAAGCACTGTGTCGCACATACCTAGCCAATCCTGGAGGAGGAAGCATTCATCCATTTCTTCTGGTCAAGGTGGCCCAGAGGCATAAACTGAAAATTGAAGTCTTGTTTAACTACTCTTCCCATGTCCTTCCCCCACTTAGCCAGTTTAGTTGGCATGACTAGATGTCCCCATTACCAAAGCATGGTGTGAAGCATAGAGTGAACATAGCTTATATGTGAGAATCAGCATCAGGATTACAGAGAGAGAAAATGACAAGAGTCAAAACATAGCATGAAAAACTCTTCATGAGTTTCTGCGGACCGTGGTTGAGTTTACCACTGAGAGGCGTTCTTTGATCAGAAGCTTGCACATTTCCCTCATCACTGACGCACCATTATGTTCTGTAGTCACTTGGGTCGAACAGTTGCTTGCTGGTCTGAATCTCGTGTGGGACGAGGACAGGGGATTGTAGCATGTTTCCTGTCACAAAGTGGGCTAATACTTTGGAAAGGGGTGCCCTTAACACTTAGTAAGACCAATTTGGTTTGGTTACAGCAAAGTTCTTGGAGAGTCTCTGCTCAATCCCAGGTAGCTGTTTTATAATCAGCAGGCAATTTCTCTTCGAAATGTGTGTTAAATTCAAGCTGAACCAAATAAGTTTAAAGTCAAAAACACAATGCAATAAACTGTCAAATGAAATTTAGAAAAATAAACAAATGTTTAATGAGGAAACAGATGGCAAAATGACTAAAAATAATATGTTGAACCAGAAATATGAATTTTGGAAGTTTGAGGAAAAAGCACCAAGAAAATACAAAGCAGCAATCAGAAGTATTGACTTTTGTTGACCATAATGTAGGCCCGATTTCAGCCCATCTGCAGTGGAGCAAGGGTCGGCAAGGCAAAGCAGGTTGCACCTACCAAACTTTTTACCTTCAAACTTAGTTTACTTTCTGGAGCTCCAGGCTTCCAGCGGGGCAAGGTAAGAAGTTTAGGCCAACATGGGGTCCCTTCAAGTCTGATACTCCACTGCTGTGCTCCCGCTGAATTCATTGGATTTATTACCAGAAGCTCTGAGTAGGACAAAGCTGGATGTTATAGTCATCTAGGTCACTTTATCGCTCTGGTAGATTCGCCAACTTTCCCCTGTTCAAGGTTTTACCTTCAAACTTAGTTACTTTGTTGATTCTGAAATCCACCTGTGGGGTAAGGTTTGAAGCTGTAGCCGGGCATGGCTCCACGAGGCTGGATACCTTCACTGCAAGATCCTGTGGAGCTGCCTTCAATCCAGCAAAAACACTCTGAGTTGGATGACCCTGGGTTTCTTACCAATGGAGAAAGCATCTTCCTTGGGGAAGGGGTAGCACCTTTTCCTGGTCCTCTGGGGGTAGGAAAAAGACTATGTCCCACTTTTCTCCAACTGCTGGGAAAGTTCCTCCTGGCAGCCCCCAGTTCCTAAGAGCAGGCTTCCAGGTATAGAGTCTTTCTCCAGCCAGGACACTTGTAGGGTCCAGTCCACAATGGTTAGTTGTCCGTAGGGAATTTTTGAAGTAAGGAGTCATATTTTTGTGTCCCTGTAGCAGGCAGTAGGACCCGAGCAACTTAACCATTGAAGAGAGTACCTGGGTGCAAGCAGGAGTCTTGGCCTTTTCTTCTTCCAGTAGTCAGGAAGAGTCTTTTTTTTTCAAGATGCTTTCTTCTCATGTCCAAGAATGTCCTGAGGAGGTGGTGGTGGTGAGGTGCATGTTTTATCATATGCACTAATGATTGGCGAATTTCTTACACTCAGTCCTGGCTGCTTTCTCACTAAATTCCCAGCTCCTTTTTTTGCACTTCCCATTTTGGTTTACTGAAAGGATTCCCAGAGTCATTTCACCAAAGTGGCCCTGGACTTCTTCCATCTTCCAGACCTTTAGCATCTCCTTCAGCCACCCCATATGGGAATGAATAGTCCTCCCTTCTGCAAGTGGTAGACTTATTTTTCCTCCTGCTGAGAACACAGACAGAAAGTCTAGGGTGGTTCTGGGAGTTAATAGTTGCAATTCCTGACGGTCCAGGTTGGTATTTCTCATTCATAGGCAGAACTTTGAAAGCTGCCCTTTGTGTTGCTGTACCTGCCCTGCTCCAAGAAGGTGTTGAGTGGTCAGTGTTAAAACCACCCTGGCCTTCCTGTTGCTGGAAGCCAAGAAATTGTCCTCCATTAGGAGGGTCATTAATAGGTCTGCCAGAGATGTCTTTTCAGTCTCTTCACACAGCTTGAGGTAAACTGTCTCAAAACCAGTTTACTATCAAGCGGCATAAAATACACCTTGCAAAATTACTTTTTCACTGAAGTTAAAAAACTACCTTTACCAGATTATTAAAACTAAGTGCAAAAGATAACCTTTAATGACAGCTCTAGAATTTGCCCATGACTAGATAGAAAATCATGATTGTCCTCATAACTAGGCATTTTCATAGAAAACACAGCTTTACCCTCAGAGCTGAAACAGCTTTTTGTAACTGTTCACTGTAGGGACATACTTTTCCCAATTTCTAGTATGGCAAATGTGCACATGTTAAGCATCCAAAACTGTAAGATATGAGACATGTTTTAGAGATAAAGGCAATTTTCCTTGCCAAGTGCCACTGCAGTACTTTTAAAGTGCACAATTGTGCTCTCAGGATCCATATATCTTTCTCAAAGATGTGGCGGGTGTAAATATGCACTGCATTCTACATATGACACTTAATTTCCAACCCGCAGGTGCATTTTCTGCACCATCTATCATGGCCTCACTAGAAAAATAAATCAGACATTTAGCAGAAGCCAATGTACAGTATATGTTCTATCAGGAAATGTACACACACTGTGCCACTCTTTAACAGTGGAATATCACACAAGTCCTAAAGCCAGGCAGAAAAAAGGGGGACCACGACAAAAATGATGTTCTTCTCAACACTGCCTTTACGTGGGGATAAACAAACTCCACAGAAGAATTGTTCGGCCCCTGAATTCCCCACCTCTCTGAGACTTCTTGGCACATTGGTGATTTGCTGTCTCACACAAGTCTGTGTCCCAGATCCCCTGATGCACACATTTACAGTCCAGACAGTGATGCTGTTCAGGATAGGCCACAGACTCAGTGATAAAACAGGGATAGGTCTAGGGGAGGTAATAGTAAATCATGCAACGGCAAATCTGTGTCAGGATTCAGGTATGACACAGGCACTGGATTAAGCAAAGGGCTGGAAGGGATTGGATATGTTGAGGAATGATGTAGTGGAGATAGTAGGGGCTCGAACACAAGATGGCACAACAGAGTTTGGTAGTTGCTCACTTACTTACGGATTACTGCTGCACTTCCACAGCATGGTGGTTACAGCTAGCATACAAAGCCAATTCACCATGGAGCTGGTGCCTGGCAACATATTGTTAGTTACTGTGGATCTTGCCTCGTATTAGTTGATTTAGTTTGCATTCCCTTTTGGTCTCCCCAAGTGTTTTCTTCCTTTCCGCTCTCCATGCGATT
This sequence comes from Calotriton arnoldi, assembly GCA_963921515.1. NCBI lineage: Eukaryota > Metazoa > Chordata > Amphibia > Caudata > Salamandridae > Calotriton > Calotriton arnoldi. The sequence goes on along the minus strand of CAWUFW010002661.1, from coordinate 996,991 downwards.
ACAGGTCTCCTTTATTTCCTGTTCACTGTTACTACTTTTCTTTGTGCATGATACCTTTGGGTATCCTATCTACAGCTTACATCCTCAGCTCTGATCCATTATGTTTTGGAGGCATTCTGGGGTTCTCAGCTGGTATCCTGGTCTGAGCAATAAGCCTGATTGTACCTTACACCAGGCTGTATTGCTCTGGTTAGTACCTTGTGTTAATATCTGTTCTCCTACTTGTATTATAGCTGTATAACCTGCACTGCTTTGAGCCTGAGGCGAAACCATTCGGAGGGTGGTCTTTCTCTCTCACCCCTTTCCCTGTATTTCCCCTGGTTCCTACTGTGAGTGTGTTGTTTCCCTGATAAGCCAATTGGTCTGCCATTGGCTGCCAGCCTTTTGGCTTTGTTAATGTTTGCTTTGTTATGGTATAAGTAAAACTTCATTATTGGGGAAGCGGCTGGGCACACCCAATATAAACAAAACAACAGGTATAAGCAAAAATATTTTGGGCCTCAAAAAAAGTACATATTGCCATAGTAGTGTCTGGAACCACAGGCAACTAATTTCTGTGGAGGAGGTTTTTATGAAAGAGCAAAATGATGTCTCTCACAGGACTGACCTATTGCACCATGCTGTATGCTTTAATAGGTGGAAGGAAAATCTGAATGACATAACAACAGACCAATGGATGAAGAGGGCTGGCTGAAAGAGAGAAAGAAAGAGAGTGTGTGTAGAAGTAGTGGTGGTGGTGGTGGTGGTGGTGGTGGTGGTGGCGGTGGCGGCGGCGGCGGTGGTGGTGGTGGTGGTTATTTTTAGCAAAATGAAAAGGTGTTGGCTAACACAAGACCTAAAAATGGGCTTACATTACTTATATCTTTTTTTATGCTGCTGCAGCAAAAGCTGTCAGGAGGCTCCTGTTAGAAAAGAAAGTGGGGTAGTAACCTTGAATTCACACTTCACAAACTTTGCATCTGTTATAGTGTACGTTCCGGACCACAGAAAAAGCAATGGCAAAGCCAATAGGTCTCACCTTTATATTGTGAGTGCTAAGCTTTTGGGTTTGGGAATGCTTGCTTGTAAAGCATTGTAAAAAATAAGTAAAAGAAAAAAAATTCAAAATATGGAGGAAGAGGAAACACGTCTTAAAGTATTTCAAAACTGAACATTGAATTCAATATTGTCGTTTTTTATAGACAGCACGGTTGATATTTCAAAATTCATGCAGAAAACTCTGAAAAGAATTTAAAAGGCCTGTTGGACATGATCCTGCTTTAAAATTACACAGAGGACCAGTTGCAACTATTTGAAATAATATAACAGCTGTCTGGTGAAGTGTCAGAACTGAAAGAAAACCCCTGTCATATCCTTGACCATGATACTCCAGCCATTTGATGCTCTGAAGCAGCCTGGGGAAAAGCTTTATGGGCCTCCAAGAGAAGAAGCATCTTCCAGTCACTCTTCTGCCTCAAATGCAGTCTGAGTGAGTGCAGCAATCTGCACATCACCCGTGTAATAAATAGTGCCCTTGTGTACCAAGACTTGGACTTTCATGCAACATGTGAAATGCAGGAGACAGAAGAAAAACAAATATAGTCAAAGCTGGTAAAAATGTACCTCTTGTTATACTTTTAAAGATGAGCTGGGAGGAGTAGGCAGCATTATAGAGTACAGGGAGGAGGGATGTGAGGGGGGCACATCACCTAGAGGAGACAGCAAGAACACACATGCAATTCGGAGGAGTGCTCAAAGAAAAAGTAGTTCCTTTAATGGAAGCAGTGAAAGGATACAATTCACTCAATCAAGGGGGTTGCTTAAATGGGGGTAAAAGCACAGACGGGAGAGAGCCTCCTCAAATAGTCCTTTTTCCAGCAGCCTGGATGTCCTCTCCCATTGGGTACAGTGTCAGTGACATTGGAAGGACAATGTTCTTTGTGAAGCCTCTCCCATTTGGCACACGTTCTAGAACACCTCGGGTCTCACTGCCGTGGTGGAGACCAAATTTTGATCAATGGAAAAAGTCAAATGAAAAAAGCATCAGCAAAGCCGATAAAAAAAGGTGAAAAGTGTTGGAAATCGTTTCCATTTACGACGACGTCCTCAGTTTTGCACATAATGACTGCTTTTTCACTTGGCTGCAAGTAAAAGTACTCACTAAGAACAAATGAATGCAGAAACCAATGAGAACATGATGTTTTTGACCGCACTCCTTCCCTCAAAAAAGCAAGCAATTTAAAACCTCTTTTGAACTCTCACTGCTTGCTTTGTCTGGATGTAACCATGGATGTCCTTAGTTGTGACAGAGCAAGAAGATAGTTCTTCATCTTGTATTGAACCTAGCTTGAATAAAAAAAACACCACTCTTCTACCGTTTGTAGGACACCCTAAAACTTCCAGAATGTTGGTGCCCTTTCACTACACGTCTGCTTGTGTTTTGTTCTGTGTGGTTGTTTGGCAAGTAATAATTGATCTGTCCGATGTATTACCTAGTACTGTTTTGTATTTGTTGTGAACAATAAACTGTGCCCGGTGCTATGTGTGTGGATACCTATTTGATAACACAGCCAGAGCACTCTTCTTATCACTAGTGTTGCTAGCTTCAACGATGTGTAGTGCTCGTGTGTCATGTTCAAGCTAATCCCTTAATTGCTCTACAACACTATAAAGCTATAGTGAAGACTTAAAACAGCCTGTCGTACAGCTGCGGGATTACCTATTATTGTAACATTTCAAATTGAGCAGACAACCGCTGCTTACAAGTCATCTAGCATGCAACTGAGATTGCAATAAATGAATATCTGAGGGCACTCTCCCCATTTCTCCACCCACAGCATTCTTGTATATCAGAGTACCAGAAGTACAAGTTATCGGATTGGTTTGAAGACGAGTGCATTGCTGTGGTATGCCATAGTCCCTCAGTATACGCCATAGGCTCTCTTGGTGGATACTGTGAATGGCTTTCTCAGAATCAGTGAAGTTGAGGTATAGTTGTTTCTGGCATTCTGTGCGCTGCTCTATGATATTGGGTAGAGTGAAGATCTGATCAACACACCTAATGTTCTTGCAGAGCTCAGTCTGTTCTTTTTCAACTGCTTGTCCATGGCATCAGAAGTGCGCTGTATGATGATTTTTACCAGGATTTTGCTTGGGATTGACAGAAGGGTGATGCCACTCTAGTTGTTTCAGTTGGCGAAGGCTCCCTTCTTTGGAATATTGATGATGATGATGATGCCTTGGTTCCAGTCGTCTGGTATGTTCTTTCCCTCCCAAATCAATGTAAAAAGTGGTTGGCAGATCTTAGCTGATGTTTCAGGGTCTGCCTTGAATATTTCTGTAGTCAGGTGTCATGGCCAGGAGCTTTGCTGTTCTTGAGAGATCGGATGGCACTGACTATTTCATCTTTCTGTGGCGGGTCGGTGTTCACATCCCACTCTGTCTCTGCTTCTTGGATGTCCGTTTCACTTGTCGGTACTGGTCTGTTCAAGACCTCTTTGAAGTGCTTGGCCTTGCGCGATTTCTCCTCTTTCTCTTTTGTGGGTAGTCTACCTTGCTTGTCCTTGATAGGGGTGTTGAATGTTGCACAAGATTTACTACTGACTATCCTCGTGATCTTGAAGACCTTCCCCTGTTCTCTTCTACTGGCTGCCTCCTCTGTTTGGGTGGCAAGGTTAGCCATGTACACCCACCTGTCTGCTCTTGTCATTCTTTTGATTGCTCTGTTTGCTTCTCTGTACTGTTGCTTGTACTTCTCCTGAAGACTCTCATATTTTAGACTCAGTGAGTTTCTTGTTTGCTGCCCTCCTGTCTTGAATATCTTGCCATGTGTCTTGTCTTATCCATTCTTTACTCTTCCTTGGCTTGGTCCCCAGGCATGTTTCACTGCTCTTCACATATACTGAAAAGACCTGTTTTCATTTCTTATTGACTGCGTATGCAGCTGGCTCAGACTAATCTTCTACTGATCTTCTATGTCTGCCAAGAGTTGGAACCTGTTTTTGGTTTGGAATATGAATGCTTTCTCAATCTTGGGGTCCTGTACTTTTGCCATGCCAAAGTGCTGTTGTCCTGTTGTTTCACAGTTTCTTTTTCTGAGCTTCAACTTCACAAGAGTGGTCACTAGATGGTGATCACTGCCGATGCCCGCTCCCCTCTTCACCCTGACATCTTGCAGTGAGCTTCTCCAGGTGCCGTTTTCATCAGGTGGTCAGTCTTGTTTCTGTCTCTGCCACTGGGTGAGGATCACATTACTTTGTGAATATCACAGTGGGAGAAGAGAGTCTCTCCTATGGCCAGATATTTTGTGGTGCAAACTTCCAACAGTCTTTCTCCATTGTCTTTCATTATTCCACAACCTTCCTTTCCTATGGCTCTGCCATGGTTCATGCTGTCATTTCCCACTTTAGCATTCAAGTGCTCCATCCCAATCTACAGGTCATGTGTCGGCACTGCTTCAAGCTCAGCTAGCATCTGTTGGTATAATGCGTCCTTGACTGTTTCCTCTGAGTCATTTGTTGAAGAATAGTGCTAGATAATGGCGGTATTGATGGATCTGCCTCTTAATGTGGCTGTCATGAGTCTGCTGTTGACTGGCTTGTACTCAATTAGGCATTTCTCTGTCCCCTTGCTCAGGATGATGCATATACTGGGCATATCACACCAAATAGTTTCCTCATCAAGGGCTTCAATGATAATTTTATGTGCAAGATGGGAGGTAGCGAGACAGAGCTGCATTATGTCAAAGTTGCTCTTCAACCTAGCCATCGACTTGGTGATGCGACACACAACAGAAGTCCAAGCCAGATGCATCAGGTGGGCCTTACTCTCTATACAAGAGGACCTTGACTATGCAGATGACCTAGCCTTGCTCTCTCACACACACCAGCATATGTAGGAAAAGACATCTTGCCTCAACATCTTTGCACAGCAAATGAGCTTGAAGATCAACACGAAGTAATAAGACGTCATGCCACTCAATATCCCAAACCCTTCAAAATCACGGTGATGGAGATGACCTACCCTGAATGAAGATTTCACCTACTTAGGCAGTACTATCAGACATGATGGAGGGGCAGGCAGTGTCATCAGGAGCAGACTAAACAAAGCCAGGAATGCCTTCAGGATGCTGAACAATGTGTGGAGGTCATCTTTGTACAGCACCAACACCAAACTGAGGCTTTACCTAACTGCATACAGTCCACACTCTTGTATGGATCAGAATGCTGGTGGGTGACGAAAAGCAACATCATCAAACTGCCAGGGAAGAGAGCATGGTGAACACCATCATTATGAGAAAAAGATATGGATGGATAGGACACACCATTAGAACAGAACAAAACTCTGTCACAAGTACAGCGCTCCACTGGACCCCAGAAGGAAAGCGGAAGACAGGCAGCCCAAAGAACACCAGGAGGTGAATTGTGGAAACTAAAATAAAGACTCTTCCCCCCACCAGCTGGGGAACCGTACAGAAACTTGCCCAAGACAGACAGAAGAGGAGGTCCTTCGTACCTCCCCTACATGCCAGTTGGCATGACGGGAAGTAAGTAAGTACTGCTGTGGTATTTCTTTTCATCACATATCTGACTCTGAGACACTCTGGAAAGAGATGTTTATGGATGGTGATTAGATTGTGGACTTTGGAACTAGGAAATAAGCTGTCGGCCTCCCCACAGTATTCCCTGTCTAATAACACAGGATTGCTTAGAAACAGCTTAATTGCTGTACACAGCTCTAAAGCTATACTCAAGACTTAAAACAGCCTGTCATACAGCTGAAGGATTAAATATTATTGTAACATTTCAAATTGAGCAGACAACCATTAAGTAGTCTAGCCAGTTAACATAGGTCTATGCATCTGACCTTGCAATAAGTGAATATCTGGGGGCACTCTCATCACTTCTCCACCCATGACATTCTTGTATCTCAGAGTACAAGGCCTGCACATGCATAGCTTCTTCATTTAATGATGCCATCAGCATGGAGTGTGGGATGTTTTCCTGGTTGGGGAGAAGGGAGGGAAACAGCAACAGTGAGCATGGGGTGGCAGTGAGGAGAAGCACACAAGGGAGAGAGCAACACAGGGGACAGAGAAATACATGTGAGAGAGCAACACAAAGCAAGGGGTGGGTGGTGTTTTGCATGTTGGAAAGCACACGAGATGGAGAGAGCAACGTGGAAGAAAAGTGAAGCACACAAGGGAGAAGCCAACAACTTAGGTTGCCACTTGGTGTTTTTTTTCTGGCCTGACATGCACTGTCTCAGGCAAGACCAAAAAAGGAGCTCACTTAAAGTGAGCAATGAAAAGATACAAGTCAGCTAAGCAAAAGGATAGTAAAGAAACTATGCTCCAGGGGAGGGATAAACACAAGATGGACAAGATAAGCCATAGAATAGGAAGCATGCAAATAAGAATATTAAATAAAACCAACCAATGGAAAGCAGTGGGTGGCAAATTCCTGGTAAGCCCACAACAGGTGTTTTCATAACCACATAACTTGTGCTTTTTAGCAGGCGAGACCTAGAAAGGGGGGATTTGTTAAACTGATTTATTACATAGACACGACTGGTTTGTTAGACTCCGGATACAGGGTTACTCAAGAAGTGTCGCACATAAAAAAAAAACTAAAAAAAAAAAAAACGAATCATGCGGAAAACCTGCTAATATTATGCAAAAGCAATTTGAAAACTTGGCAGCTATAGGTTTGCTTTTACTGCGTGTTTTTTTTTTAGGTCTCGCGCCTAGCGTTGCACTGCGTAGCAGTGCTCGCGCAGCGCGAGACATTAAGTAGAAGAAAAAACGGGGATTCAGCACTGACCTAGGAATCGCACACGCTCGTGCGTGTGCGATTCCTTTTGTGCTACCCCATTGGCGGTTTTGTGCGTCTTTTTCTAAAAGACTGCACGCAATTGGCCAAAGGCGGGCGCATTGCTCCCCCCATGGCCTATTGGTGTCTATTACACGCTTGGTGTGCGTAATAGACACCAATAGGCCATGTGGTTTCAATTATCGTGCCCAGACACGGGCGTGATAATTGAAATCACATGCTTAGCTGCAGGGCCGGCTTTAGCGCAGGTGGCGCCCGGTGCGACAATCATTTTTGGCGCCCTCACCCCCATAACCTCCTCCTCGGATTCTCTCACTACCACCGGGCAAAAGTGGCCCTCATCGCTCCACTCATAAGTTATTGCTAAACACAGCGGTCAGCGCCCCCCTCCACAGGTCAGCGCCCAGTGCGGCCGCACCTGTCGCACTGCCCTAAAGCCGGCCCTGCTTAGCTGTGGCGCGCACCACTTGTTTTAGCTGGCTAGCAGCCTGCCTTTTTTCAGGTCACGGCACAAGGAGCAGAGGCAGCAGCGGGTCCTTCATATGTGGGGAGGTGACTGAGCGGGGCGTAATTTAGCCTTTCTTTTTCCATTACTGTAGCATGTCCTCGCACCTTTGTTTATTTATAAATGACACTGCTTTGACTTTAAGCGCACATTTAATTGTTTAAGAACGGCACCGCTTTCAATACCGCGTATTTGCATTGATTTATTACACGCTTGCAAACCAACTTATTTGCTTTTCCAAGGTGCTGATCCCACAGCTGGTTGTTCTTCCGTACCCCAATCCCCCCTCCCACTGTTAACTGTTAATCCAACTTGCCCTCCTGTCCCAGCCTATCATCTCCCCACCCCTCCTCCACCCCTCCTCTACCCTGAACCACTTCCCTTGCTGCTGTCTCCTGAGCGTCGATCGCTTGTCACAGCAGCAGCAATGCTTCCGAGCAGCCAGCCCGGGTCACAATATGTCCAAAGTTCTATTCTCATGTCTGTTGTATACGTTTCAGAAAAAAAAGTCTGAAATGCCTCTTGGCGCTATCATGAACATGTTTCCTGGGCTCAGCTCGGGACTTGGATAAAGTCTGAGTGGACTTCCGAGCTTCTGTAGCTCTGTAAGGTCTCCTCAGACCTCCCACCGCAGCACTAGCCTTGCTCTAAGTGTTCAGCGGATTTGTAGCGCCGTGCTCCACTGTCGTCTTCATTTTGCAGCACCCTCATGCGCTACTTATATAGCCATAAACATGTAGTACTGAAGCCAACATCATGTCTGCTGAATATCCTACCATTCCAGAAGTTCTTGGAATCTACAAAGTGTACTTTTATTATGTTGTGAATTATTCTATAGCGCTAAATTGGCTTAGGGTGGCAACCATTGTTTGGTGCTAAATCTCAGCACGGTCTAAGTAACACTTTCTTCTTTCCTGCTGTGTCCGTCCTGAAAGCCAAGCCTGTCTGGAGTTTGCATGTAGTGCTGCGCTACGTTACCCTCTTTTAAGCCAGCATTGTCTGTATTTTCAATATTAACGTTTGGACTGATGTTAAAATTGTTTCATTTATTTTTGTGGGGACGGTGTGGGCATGTATCCTGCCAATCGTAAAGTGTATATTCACAGCGTTTGCCTTGGAATGCACAACAAATACGACAGACCTGTGTGTAAATATGTGACGACCTCCAGGGCAGGTTTATGTGTAAGAACAATATCGACCATGGAGATGGGAGAGGGACGATTGAATAGCCCGCATGAACACTCTCGGACTTCAAATCCCAGAATTCATCAAAGGGGAAAGAATATTTGTTCCGAGGAAATAAGTCCTCTTTTGATGTTAAACTGCTATATCCAATGAAATCACACTTACCTGTTTAAAATGTCATCATGACAGGCTGCGCTATCTTTGAAACAAGCAGATGAAGGCAGAACGCCGAAACGCGTCCTTGTTATTAAAGTATCTTCAAAGGGGCCCCGTGAGTGCAGCGTGTTTCTTTCCTGAAACTGGAGCATTTATATTTGTATGGACCCACCTCCATACTTGCTGCACCCGTCTGAAAGAGTGCATACATTGCCTTAAGGTGGACTGTTGGATCTGTGATTTAATGTAGGCAATTGCACCGCCAACAAGGAATCTGTGCACCGCCGCCGACCTATGTCGACAGCCATCATTGATGTTGGAGACTCGGCCATTTGACCGGCTCCTGCGCCGAGTGCTGTGAGGCCCTGTGGTTGGACGAGGGGCCCCCCAGAGGAGATGTGATCAACGGCGCAGTTGGGCATAGTTTTTCGAACTTGCAGTGCACTTCAAAGAGGATGGTAAATATTTACCCTGAAAGGTGGAACAATTGTGCGTCTGGGGGTCAGCCATACAGAGGCTTTATGTGTAAGAACAATATCGACCATGGAGATGGGAGAGGGACGATTGAATAGCCCGCATGAACACTCTCGGACTTCAAATCCCAGAATTCATCAAAGGGGAAAGAATATTTGTTCCGAGGAAATAAGTCCTCTTTTGATGTTAAACTGCTATATCCAATGAAATCACACTTACCGGTTTAAAATGTCATCATGACAGGCTGCGCTATCTTTGAAACAAGCAGATGAAGGCAGAACGCCGAAACGCGTCCTTGTTATTAAAGTATCTTCAAAGGGGCCCCGTGAGTGCAGCGTGTTTCTTTCCTGAAACTGGAGCATTTATATTTGTATGGACCCACCTCCATACTTGCTGCACCCGTCTGAAAGAGTGCATACATTGCCTTAAGGTGGACTGTTGGAGCTGTGATATATATATATATATATATATATAAATAACACTTCCTTCAGTTGAAGTGGTTGCTGAGTACGTGAGTTAATTACTTTAATGCCTCTAATAGTCCATCCACCTCCTATTCCACTTAACCCCTCAGCTGCCTCGCAGTTTATGATTTGTTGGGTACCAGCTGTCAGAAGGCGTATGCTATATATTTTTTTGTTTTCTTTTGCACTACGTTTGCAAAAACATGCTATTCAGCATGGCCAAAAGAATTGCCAAAGCCAGTGGGGCCCAAAGGCAAGACCTATTTGCTTTGCCAGTGCTTGCTTTTTTTTTTGTTTTGTACCCCTTTCTGCTAACACAACTTTTCTGTACTTATGTATAAAGCTGCAGTATGTTTCACTACTAGTTTAGTCACATTTGTGTGATAATGCAGAGTAAATTCTTACCACATATATAATGTAATATTCCATAGTTGTCCACGTTTTATTGTTGTCTAACTTTCTAAATTGATGTACCCCTTCTGTTTTTGTTGGTGTTCTTTCTCTTTTCTGTCTCTATGGTACACAACGTTGTTTGGGACTCACTTGCACTTTCCAGATCATATTAATCTTTATCCGTTGGGTAATCCGTTGGGTGACGCTTATTGCAACTGTGCCTGTGAGACAATGACTTGTCCTCATTTTGTTAAGACTAATTTATGTTTAAGAGAAGAGTGAGGGGGATATAGGAGGGGCCCCGCCTGATCCTAAAATGGCGGCCGCTTCTCCCCCCTTGTTGCTATAATACAGCTATACTCTCCTCCTCCTCGGGAGGCTTGCGGTCACTGGCTCTGGCCTCTAGCTGCCCCATTGACCCAACTCGCATTTCCCCTTCTACAGTGAGGGTCTTTCTCTTACAGCCCGACTATCCCTAAAATGGCCTCCATAAGTGTGCCCTTGTCCAAAGCACTCCTCTCCCCTTGTTGGGGAGGGATCCAGCTTTTATGCCCTGGAGTCTCAGAGTCCCCACTGAGAGAGTCCACCGCGACAAGGGAATCACACATAACGGAGGACTGCGAATGATCCCTTTACCGCTGGGAGCCGTCACCTACCCAGCCGGACGTCTGACACTGTTACTTCCTCGTCTCCATGCTGTGTCTCCTACCCCCTCCCCCACCTCTTCCCTCCTTCATTCTTTGTCTACCTCCCCTATTCCTTTCCTCTCCCCCCTTTATTTCTCTCCCCCTGCCTGCTTTGTTTATCCTTATGCCTACCCTATGATTTTGTAACTCATGTAACTATGCTCCAGCAACTGATGTAACTGTGTAACTATGTTCTGAAACAATTTTCTTCCTCATGTAAAGCGCTCTGATACCTCCGGGTCTAGCCAGCGCTATATAAAACTTTTCAAATAAATAAAATAAATAAATAAATTCACCCCTCCCACACTCAGTCGCGACCCCATGCAAAGGCGAGAGAACTGGGAGTGATTCCTACTCATGCCTTACTTTAACTGCTTCTTCTCCCGATTAACAATAAACACTGGTACAAAATGCAATGCAAATTCCCAGCAGGCTATGCCTGCTCTCTCTCCACCCTCCCCCTTCAGATGCTGTGGAGTTGTTTATCCGCAGCTCTCTTCGCTCCCCTCCCCCGGCCGCATATAGGTTCTTGTTCTTGGTTTTGTTTAGCACGTCTTACGGAGTCCTTTTTTTAAAATTTCTCTTAGCCCATCTTTTAGAAATGTTGCCATAAACATTTGTAACAAGTGTTTTTCTTACTATTTATTTTTGCTGTCTCTTAGCCTGTCTCCCGTCTTTTGGAAACTTGTGTGTGCCCTTTTTCTTTGGTTTCGTTTAGCACATCTTTTTTTGGCTTTCACTTAGCCCATCTCCCATCTTTTGAAAATGTTGAAGTTTCTTCCTTTGTAGTTTTAACCTTTTAATTTGGCTCACTTACTGTGTAAAAAATAAACATTTGTTTGTTTCAAAATTAACATTTCGTTTTGTGTGTAAAGCATCAGTACATTCTCAGTAAATGCTTAGCATCTCCTTCCCATCGGAGTTGAGAAATCTTCGCCAGTCCTGGTCATCAAATGCAAGAATAGTAGGTGACAAAACAGCTTTTTGAAATGTCATTCACATTCTGTCTTGCATTCTTTCCTCTTGACTAATTCCACAGGCTCCCACATACACTACATGCTCCACTCCCCCTGATCAAAGAAAGTGATAATAATGTGATTTATGACTAGCCCTGACTACAGATACCCCTCAAAATCAGCAAATGGCTCATTTCACCAAACTATACAGCTTTCTTTAATACAGTAGTAATGTGTCATGGGAGTTTACATTTTCTAAAATGTATAGAAATATAACTGAAACATATCTCTGTGCACAACATAGGTGCACATAATACTGTGTTACTGTTTCTTTTTGGTTTCACAAGTGTTTAATAAACTAATTTTGTGAAAAACATTTGCGCTCATGTTTGTATACTTTGATGTTTTTTTCAAACCACCGGCTTCTTTTGGAATAGCATGCAATTATGGTATTCAAAATGTAAAATTAACTATAGTGTATCTGCTATCTCTTTTTAAACAAACATGCGCTTAGGTTTAATAGAAACACTGTCGATGCAGGGTTGTTCTTTATTCATTTTAAAGCACATACATCCTAGTAGTTCCCATGCATTTCAAACACTGACAAATGTTTTCAATCCCAAACGCATGTTGTTTACTGCAGTCATGCTTATCTAACTTGCTGGCAACTTTTGCAACTTACCATTGGCTACAACCTTAGTTACTGATTTGTATACAAAACATCATGCTAACCAGACATAGACTTTAACTCCACTAGTTTAACATAGAAGGACTGTTTACATCCTGTAGCAGCTCCATTCTTTTAAACAAAGAGGTGTGACTGCTTAACAGTTGTTGATTTCATTTTAATGCAATTTTAGGCTCACGTGTCCATGCAATATTTCTTTTAATAGCGCATTTTGCAAACACTCTCCATACGGATATTTCTAAAAATTTACTGGATTGTATTGTGCCCCAAAAAACGCAGCGCTAACATGAACACACCATTTCAATACACACCACATTCACTCCACTCCAAAACACATAAAAACATTTACAATGACAGTAGCTCTAACTCTTTCAAATGCGAGACCTATTGCATTGTAAATGCTTGTTTTAAAGGCGCACGTCAGGGTTGGATTGGGATCATTAATAGGTCGGGGCATCCTAAAAAAAAAAAAAAAAGTGGCCCACATTTGACTATTGCTCCTTTTCTCAAAATACTGCTTCAGTGTATAATGAAAAGAAATGGGGGTTCTCTAAAAGAGGTATGTTTTCTTAACTTCATGGAGATGAAAAAAAATGCAAATATTGCAGGACTAATTGTGCACGGATTAGTTTACAATGCTGAACCACACCTGAATATAAATAAGTAGGCCACTTCTGCTCAGGCCTCCTGCACCAGCCCATATGCACTCATTAATGGGCCAGGCCCAGCGAGAGGCTGGGAATGACACCTCCGCCCCGTTGATAAAAGGGAGGTAATAGAGGCCCATCTTATATATATATATATATATATATATATATATATATACATACATACATACATACATATACACACATATATATACACACATACCACCCCCCCCCCCCCCGGCTGCAGGTGGTATCTGAACAGCACAGACACTGGCTGCACAAATCGGCCACCACGCTGGCCAAAGAAATACGGCCCACTGCTGCAACTCCGCCTTACCAATCCGACTCTGGCACACATCTTTAACGTGCATCACCTTTTAAGCGTTCTTCGTGAGCTTGGGAGGCTGGGCTTGCTTTGGGCTGCTTTCGGTAGTCCGTGCGCGCGATGTGTGCTTCTTTCGGAGAGGGTGGGTCTTCTTTTTGTTGGTTTTTAGTCCTGAGAAAGTCAACGGGATGCGGAAGTGAAGTGACTGGAGGACCACAGCGAGCCTATGACCCCCCCACAGCTGCTGGTGAGTAGAGCGTGGCAGAGCGGCTTTGGCCCTGGGGGACAACAGCGCCTGTGGCGCAGTCCTGCGGCAAGAAACGCCGGGTCTGTAGCGCGGTCACGAGCGTGTCACCTTGTGTTGGTTCCCTACTCACTGCTTTCAGACCAGATGTATCCCGGGCCCTCCTTCGCCACTGCGTGCCCGGGCTTTTTATTGCCCCCCTCCTTGGGACCATGCCGGTGGCACCCACTCCATCCATCCTTTCTTCCTCCCTTGCCCTTCTCCCCATCCATCGCAAAGGAAAGGCGGGAAGCTCCCGTATCCTCCACACACAAGCCTTGAATGATAATGCTTTAAGCTAACCGGACATGGCACAGGTGTGATGCCACCCAGTAGCGTAGTTGCAGTCCAAGCAAGTGTATTTTCAGGGCATTCCATTCCAATAATAACATTCCAAAAATAATCTCTGATGGAGTTAGTGTAGTAGTTATTCATATATCAGAATCCTTACCATGCCGGTGTACAATACGTTGCAAAATAATAGTCAACGTACAGTGCAAATTGCTGTAAAGGACGGTTAAGGTATATAGCTGGAAAAGCAATTAACATAGTCCGTAAGTGTGAGCTAATGACAAAGTTATAATAGAGAAATAGGCACATTTGAAATCATACAATGCAGCAAAATTTTATTTTCTGAAAAGGTTGATGAAATTTGCTTAGCTTATTGCAAGGGAGGCGGGAGAGCTTCCAATTCCAGATATTTGCCAGCAAATAAGTGCTTGATAGTGATTTTGTTTCTGAACTCGGGGGTTCGATATGAAGAGGTGACATAGAAATCATTTCCCTCATAGTGCATGAGATTTGTACTAGGTCCGGGCGAAATGCAGGTGTAATTTAGTGAACGTCATGTTACACTTATTGAAACTTGCAAAATTTCGACAGTACACCACATAGCATAATTACGTGCCGTTCGCAGTAATATTTTGTAGTCCAGGCATACGAATTATGCGAATGGCCAGAACGCAAGTGGCTGTTGCTTCATGCCACTTGTTTTTTTCCACGCTATATTTTTTACAGCAAAATGTTTGTCCGTCAAAAATGACCACACGGAAACATTTCGTGCTAAAATGTAGCTATAAGGATTGGCATTTTGCTTAATTTTGCATAATTTGTCTGAAATGTTATGTAATTATGCAGAAGTAAATAGCACAAACTTCGCACGCTCCTAATTTTTACTTTGTGAGTAGGCTGAATTGCTCATATGCTTTACTTTGTGTGCAGTAGTTGCTGTTATTTTTAGTTTCTGCTAGATTGCGAGGTAGCTGCTTGAATTGACAGAAGCTGGAATAATTTGATCGAAATTGTCACCATTACTGGTAAGCTGAGCTGCAGTGTGAAGGGCATCTTTAAGAGATGCAACTCGTTTTTTAGGGATTGCAGAGATCATATAATTTCCTTTGTGAATTTTAAAGACCAAAGTTTGTACAGCTAGCTTAATATAGGCTGTAGAAAGGCGCAGTTTCATTTTCTATATCATCCTGATTTGGTTTCTGATGCCCTTGGGCATGGATTTAACGTGGTACATAGAGTTGGGTGAACCTGAGGAATTTAACAATAGTGACAAAATTAGCGTCAGTATAGAAAGTTAATTAGTTGACAGGCATTGCAAATCTTGCCATTTTGTTTAGAGGAGAAAGAGAAATTATGTATGTAGTAGATTGACAGAGTATATTTCATCTGAGCCATCTCTGGATTTTGGATAGATGTGGAGAGAGTGAAAAATGTTGTTCGTAGTGTTCATTCTTCTATCACAGGCAGTATTTGTAAAGCAGCAGTTATTTCAGTTGGATACCCATATTTTAAAAGTATCACTGTCAGGAACTGTCCGGGACTATGTCGGGAACACAGTCAGGGACTTGGGCAAGGACTGGGAACAGGGTAGAAAACGTACACAGAGAGAGGAGTACAGCGCTGCCCAGGATCACACAGGAAGTCAGAGGAGAAAAGGGATCCAAAGGGGAAGCCTGTACAAAGGAACAAGATGGCTAAGACTCAGCAAGGAAGGGTACTCACAAGGCAATTTAGCATTCAGACTAACTACACCCAGGACGGACAAGATATATATATATATATATATATATATATATACACACACACAACATTAACAATAAAGGGAATGTGGGGTAAAGCACTCGGGAGCTCCACACGGTAAGACTGAAGCTCAGTAAGTTCCTCACCCACAATTGCTGTTACAGATACTGACTGAAAATGCCCACATATAGGATATGTATGCAAAGGCAGGGTCTGTGGAGCTTATACCTATGGTGATGTTATAACTGTAACTCAAAGACAATACTCACAGTGAACAAGAAACACCACCTAGGTAGTCAGCTGTGCCCACGGATCCTGGTGATCAAACAGGAACACGCAAGGCAGTAACAGCAAAGGGGTAGAACTAAACACAAGCACAATAGACAAGGAGCTAGCAAGGAGGAGTGCTTAACAGGAAAGGAAGGAAATCACAGGGCACACTTGGCAGAAAGCAGGTAACAAACATACAAGGTAACAGAAGCAAGACAGCAGAAATAGAAAGACAGCAAACTGGAACCAAGGAAATGGGAAGAAAGGCAGGGACTAGAAAAGGATATACAGAAGGGGAGGCTACAAGGGTATACTAGAATAGTGCAGGTTCAGGAATCAAGAAAACAAAGTAGCATAGAAGGCAGTGCTGGGGCAGGAACAAGAATTGAGCAACAGCTCAGGAGTCAAAGTAGCACTGCAGGTAGTGCTAGTACAGGAGAAGGGAAACTGCTGCAGGTCGGGAACAAGGAATGCTAAGGCTCAGGAGTCAAGGTAGCACTGCAGGCAGTGCTAGTTCAGGAACAAGGAAACTGCTGCAGTTCAGGAACAAGGAATGCTAAGGCTCAGGAGTCAAGGTAGCAGTGCAGGCAGTACTGGTTCAAGGAAACAGGAAATGGCTACAGCTCAGGAAACAAGGAGTCAAGAGAGCACTGCAAGCAGTGCAAATCAGGAACAAGAAATAGCTGAAGCCCAGGACCAAAGAATAACTATAGCTCAGGAACTCAGGAAACAAGGTAGCATTGCAGGCAGTGCTAATTCAGGCACAAGGAATAGCTATAGCTCAGGAAACAAGGTAGCATTGCAGGCAGTGCTAATTCAGGCACAAGGAATAGCTATAGCTCAGGAATCAAGGAACTAGGATTAACTATAGCTCAGGAATCAAGGAATATCAAAAGCTCAGGAAACAAAGATCGGTCTCACCGGAAAACAGCTACAATGACCAACACTGGGCTGAAGGGAGCTGGGGCTTAAAAGCGCTCACAGTACTCATGCGCATCAGGTGTGAGCAGGCTAGCAGCAGCCAGCCACAGGTGAGCTGAATTCCTCCACCCATCCTTGGCCTGCAGGGGTGGAGACAAAGCAGTGAGCAGGGGATTATAGGTAATGGAGTTTCCAGCATGAGCAGACTGGCTTCCACAAAACCCGGCATGGATTGGGAACGGATGTCAATTCCTAAATGATGTCCAAATGCCTGGAAGTCAGGATATGCATACAGGGGAGTGTCTGGAAGCATATTACAACACTGGAAAGCCCCACAATTCGGCCCCCTGGTGGTGGGCATGAGAGCACACGGAGTGAATCGTGACAGTACACCCCCTCCAACGACCGGCTCCCGGAATCTGGGACTGGATTCAAAGCCTTTGCTGCTATGAAAGGAGTCCATTTCCATCAAAGATGTGGTGCAAGATACCAGAGGACTGCAGGAAAAATGTGATGTTCTGGAGGGTAGAATAATACGCTGTAAATTAACAGCAGTGTAGGAGGCAGGACCTGAAGAGTCCAAATCCAGTAAAGGGGGCTTAGAAGCCTGAATCAAAGGTGTTTGAAGTCCAGATGATGGCAGGCTAGAGTAGCACTCTGAAAATGAAAGCAGATTGACTGTAGGGTCAAGAGCAGATAACTGATTGGCAGGAGGCACAGAGGTCAAAGGCAAGCTGGCTGAAAACAAAGAAGGTGACAGGAAGCAGACCTGAAGTTCTGGCCTTGGAGGAAAACATACAGAAGACTCGCATGCAGGAGACTTTGGAAGCAGGTATGCAGGAGACCCAGGCCCTGGAGGCTTGCATATTGAGAGTTTTGTCTCTGATGCTGGAGGTTGTCTCTGAATGTATACGAACTGAGACCTCTGAAAGCTGGCAAACTGGATGCACAGGGTCAAAAAGTAGGCAAGATAGAGGCTCAAGGTCAGAAGGCAGACCGCCTGCAAGCTCTGGTTCGGAAGGCAGGCAGCCTGCAAGCTCTGGTTCGGAAGGCAGGCAGCCTGCAAGCTCTGGTTCGGAAGGCAGGCAGCCTGCAAGCTCTGGTTCGGAAGGCAGGCAGCCTGCAAGCTCTGGTTCGGGAGGCAGGCAGCCTGCAAGCTCTTGTTCGGGAGGCAGGCAGCCTGCAAGCTCTGGTTCGGGAGGCAGGCAGCCTGCAAGCTCTGGTTCGGGAGGCAGGCAGCCTGCAAGCTCTGGTTCGGGAGGCAGGCAGCCTGCAAGCTCTGGTTCGGGAGGCAGGCAGCCTGCAAGCTCTGGTTCGGGAGGCAGGCAGCCTGCAAGCTCTGGTTCGGGAGGCAGGCAAGCCTGCAAGCTCTGGTTCGGGAGGCAGGCAAGCCTGCAAGCTCTGGTTCGGGAGGCAGGCAAGCCTGCAAGCTCTGGTTCGGGAGGCAGGCAAGCCTGCAAGCTCTGGTTCGGGAGGCAGGCAAGCCTGCAAGCTCTGGTTCGGGAGGCAGGCAGCCTGCAAGCTCTGGTTCGGGAAGCAGGCAGCCTGCAAGCTCTGGTTCGGGAAGCAGGCAGCCTGCAAGCTCTGGTTCGGGAGGCAGGCAGCCTGGAGACTCTGACTTAGTAGGAAGGTGAGCTGATGTCGTGGCCTTGAATCCTCAGGGTCGTATGTTGCTCTTTATGGTCCACCTCTCGATACCACCACGGTCTGGATTAATGTTACAGACTCAATGGAGTGATCAAGCGGGGGAAGGGAAGGATGGGGACAGCGGGGAAGGAGACCTGCAACAAGAATAACAACCATGTAACTCAAATATATATATATATATATATATATATATATATATATATATATATATATATATATATATATATATATATATATATATAGATCTGTATTCATACATACACTGTTAAACATATAGGTACTGCTGTTGTTTCCTAATTATACCTGTAAAACAAAATTCCTCCGTAATGTAGTCATAGATCGGAAATCAAGGCTCCACACACGGCCAAAGTATGCAGAGTTTTTCTGTGCTGGGGGTGCAACGCTGACGTGGGTAGGTTCTGGTTCTCTAGTGGTGAGATAACACAAAAGGAGGCCCCTGCACGCATGCAGGTATTAGAGACAGCTTAACTACGAAGGATTTTCAAATCAAGATGGGTTACTCACACTACTCCACTGCCATAGAGTTTTTCTAGTGGATAGTGTTCAACCCTCAGTGTCTGATAAAGTCTCAGTATAAGCAACAATAGCGTTTGAAGATAATCTTCTTTGTTTCTGATAGGAACTGACAAAGCAACAGACAGTACACGCACTCTCACAATTCCAACGGACAGGAGTTCCTAAGGAAATATCCAAGTCAATGCGCTACCATCTAAAGGATTGAAAACGCCAAGAAAACTACAGTCTCCTATGGCGTATGCGTTCTCTCTGCATGAGTTCAACAAACTCTCCAACACGAGAGAACGTCGATAAAGTAGGGAAGGCAGCCGCCTCCCGACTCCTACTCAGATCACTATACCGGGTATAACCTCTTGCCGGCTTTCTTACGGAGAATACTCTGAGTTCGTTTGCACCGCAAGAACCCGGAAATGGGTTCAGCCAACGGTGCAAGCGAAGCGTCGATAAATAAACCACGGGAGTTTGCCACATCCGCTGAGTGCCTTAGTTAGTACAACAAGGGAAATGCGGTGCAAAATGCACCCTACCAGACCTTCATGGAGCTCCAGGCGTCTCAGCGGCAATAGTAACCGGCACCCGCTGTGGCTTCGGAAGAGCTGAAATACTTCCTTCCGTGAACGGGATGATGTCAGTTACGTGGTCCCCCATTGATCCATGGGAACTGTAGTTCCACTGGCGTCCGTGGCGTCTTGCGGTTTACCTTGGCTTCGTCAGTGTTCTCCGGCTGCCCCTCTGGTGAGACCTGACAGTACATCCCTCCTCTGAAGAACACTGACAAAGGCATGGTTTCAGAGGGAATTTGCTGTGGAACAGACGAATGTATCGGGGAGCATGAACCCCTGCAGCGGGTTCCCAGGAATTTTCCTCGTTACCATACCCTTTCCACGCAACCAAATACCACAACCTGGTGCGATGGATCTTGGAGTCCAGAATACCCCTCACCTCATGCTCAAAGTCCCCGTCCACCATGACAGGGACCGGTATCTTCCTACTTCTGTGATGTGAAGGTTTAAGCAGAGACACGTGAAATGCAGGATGAACGCGCAAAGAGGATGGTAAAGCCAATTTGACCACCACCGGATTTATCAGTTTGATAATCTTGTAGGGGCCGATGTATCGGGGATTAAAAATACTGTATTTTTTAAATCTTATGTTCTTAGTGGACAACCATACATAATCGCCTTGTTTATAAGTGGGCCCCTTTCGTCTATGTTTGTCCGCATAAGCCTTATACTGGGTCTTAGCCTTCCGTAACTCTTCACGCGCGTTCTGTAGCGTGTTCTGGATGTGTGTTATCCGTTCCTGTATCTCTGGCACAGATCCCTGGCCCACAGGATGCCGGAAGGGAATAAAACAAGGGTGAAACCCATAGGTGCAGAAAAAGGTGTGTGTTTAGTGGACCTATGCAACGCGCTGTTGTACGCTATTTCCGCCAACCACAAACTATCTACCCAAGCCTCGGAAGTAACATCCACATAACATCGGAGGTATTGTTTCAATGTCTGGTTAACCCTTTCTGTCTGGCCATCTGTCTGGGGATGAAAGCTGGTAGACAGGTTAGTGGTGATTCGTAGCGCAGAACACCACATCTTCCAAAAGTTAGCAGTGAATTGGGAACCCCTATCCGACACCACAGTTTGTGGAAGCCCATGTAGTCTTACTATGTCCCTCAAAAGGATCTTTGCCAGTTCGCCAGCCGTGGGTAACTTTTTGCAGGCAATGAAGTGGGCCAGTTTAGTTAGATAATCAACCACTACGAGAATGACCATGTCCTTTGTCTGGAGGCATCCCTACCACAAAATCAAGAGAAATCTGTTCCCAGGGTTGGGCAGGGGTAGGAAGGGGCTGTAAAAGCCCTACCTGCCGGGTGTGGGCCTTTTTCATCTGGCAACATACTTCACATTCTCCAACCCATGTCCTTATGTCCTTTTGACCGTGGGCCACCAGAACTGGCGCAGCACTCTCTCGGTAGTCTTTTCAATGCCGTTGTGCCCTGCGCTGGGTATGGTATGACACCAACTGAACACCTGTTTACGTAACGAAGAAATAGGCAACAACAACTGGTTATCCCGTACCGGCAGTCCATCCTTCACGGCCCATTCTTTGTTCTTCTCTAACCACTCCTTCCACTTGTCATGCCTTATGTTATTGGCGACACTCCGAAGGAACCTTTCTGTGACCGTAGTACATATTACATTCTGGGGATTCACGATGGCGTTTTCGGGAGGAATGTCAGGAGAAATCGGGGTGGTTTGGCGACTCAAGGCATCAGCTTTTTGTTTTCCCTTCCTGGGCGATATGTTACGAGGAAGTTGTACTCCGCAAAAACAGCATCCAACGCAACTGTCGGGGTGTCAGGTGTCTTGCTGCCGTCATGAACTGCAGGTTGCGGTGATCTGTAAAGACGGTGACAATGTGTTTGGAGCCCATTAAGAACTGTCTCCATTCCTGAAATGCGTTCCTAATGGCTAGCAGTTCTTTCTCCGCGATCGTGTAATTGCGTTCGGCGGGATTAAGTTTCCGGGACATAAAAGCCACAGGATGTAGCTGGCCTGTCTCCAGGTGACGCTGGGAAAGCACCGCTCCTAACGCGTATTCGGAAGCGTCTGCCTCCACTATATATGGCCTGTCAGGATCTGCATGCCTTAATACCGGGCTGACACAAACGCCTCCTTCAATGCCTCAAATCCTCGTCGTGCTTCCTCCGTCCATTGGAATACCATCTTCTTTTGTAATAAACGCGTGAGTGGCGCTGCTAGCCTGGAGAACTGACCGATAAACCGACGATAGAAGTTGGCGAACCCCAGGAAGCATTGAATATCCCGAACTGTCGTTGGAGTAGGCCAGTCCTTCACCGCTTTTATTTTGCGTTCTGACATTTCTTGCCCCCAAGGTGTCAACAGAACGCCAAGGAATTCCACGGTGGTGACGTTGAACTCACACTTGCTGATCTTACAGTACAGCTGATGGTTCCGCAGTGTTTGTAGAATGGTACGCACGTGTAGGTCATGGATCTCTATGTTGGGTGAGTAGATTAGGATGTCATCAATGTACACCACCACGAACTGGTCCAAGAACTCTCGCAGCACATCGTTGAGAAAAAATTGGAAGGCCGCTGGAGCGTTGCATAAACCGAAAGGCATCACCAAGTATTCATATAGGCCATAGCGTGTTTTGAATGCCGTCTTCCACTCGTCGCCCTGGCGCATCCTCACCAGATGATAGGCTCCTTTAAGGTCCAGACGGGTGTAAATAACTGCCTTCTTTACCTGTTCCAACAGAACGCTAATGAGAGGTAACGGGTACCGGTTTTTACCGTTATGGCATTTAATGATCGAAAGTCTACACACGCCTGTAACTCCCCGTTAGCTTTGGGGATGAAGAATAAGGGAGAAGCCGCGGGTGACTTGGAGACCCGGATGAATCCCAAGGCCAGGTACTTGTCCAGGTACGCACGAAGATGGGCGTTCTCGGGTTCGGTTAGGGCATACACCCTCCCTGATGGAATGACTGCCCCTGGAATTAAATCGATCTGACAATCGTATTGTCTGTGCGGCGGTAACGTTTCTGCCTTTATTTCGTTAAAGACGTCAGCGAACTCTTCATATTCGTCGGGTAATAATACTGCATGTTCTGCAGCGGTAGCGATATGATGTCGTCCGGCCAAGGTCGCCGCCGGGTTGCTTTTTGCTGGAACGCAGTTTTGTACGCAAAAATCAGAAGTGAATGAAAGGGTCTTCTCCACCCAATCCACCTGAGGATTGTGCGTTCTCAGCCATGGTAAACCAAGTATAACTCCGTACTGGGGAGCCTGTATGACGTTGAACACTAGTCTTCCCATGTGATCGCTGCCGTGTAAGACTTCCAATTCGTCGGTGTGAAATCGAATGGGACCAGTATCCAAACGCCTCCCGTCCACAGCATACACAGCTTCCGGAATGTCTTTCTCTTTCAGCTGGAGTCCTAAGGCCCGAGCCTGCTCCAGATCAATAAAGCATCCCGTTGCTCCCGAATCCAACATAGCATGCACTGGGCGCCATTCTTCTCCTATCCGGAGGTTTATGGTCAAAAAGAAATGGTCGGTTTTACCTAAAGGAGCATTGTCCAACGAAGGGATGCACGTCTGGCTTGAAGGGGTCCCTTCTCTTATCCTCAAGCTCGTTCGTTTCCCGCCGGTGGCGGGGAAACTACCGATAACGCCTTCCTAGGTTCTGAACGAGGATACTTCGGTCTCAGGGTGCACTCTCTTATAAAATGTCCCTTCTTACCGCAATAAATGCATAGTCCTTTTTTTCTTCTGTAGTCTCTCTCCTCCGTAGTGAGCGCTGAACGTATGGTTCCTATCTCCATGGGTTCGGCCCTGGTGGTTTGTTGGTTATCCGATTGACGGAGCGGCTCTAACCGAGCGGGCATACGTTCCCGTTTTTTATGTTCTCCCTTGCGTTCATTGAGCCGATGATCCAGCCGTAATACTAGACTTATTAAGTCGTCACACGACACTGGCTGTGGGTCGATTTGTGCCAATATATCCTTCATCTCTTCTCTGAGCCCTTGATGGAAGATAGCTGCCTGTTTAGCCTCAGGCCATTCTGTTTCCGTAATAAGCCTGCGAAAGTCGTTAAGGTATGAGATGAGATCTCGATTTCCTTGTCTTAACTCTAGTAAATCCCGATCGGCTGAGAGCGTAGTCGATCTACGGTTGAATGTCTTTTCGAATTCTCGTAGAAAGGAATCCCAGTCATATAGTAAAGGGTCGTCTCTTTTTATTAGCGGTACCGCCCACTGTGCCGCGTCCCCAGCCAAGTAAGATATTAAGAACGCAACTCTAGCGTGGTTAGTTGTGAACGCCTTTATCTTACAAGAGAAGTGTAGCATCACCTGTGAAAGGAATACCTGTACTTTACTACTCTCCCCATGGAATCTCTCTGGAGTGGCCAATGGAATGGGTGTAGGGATCTCCACTACCACAGGTGCTGTGTGGGGTGTCTGTACTACGCCTGCGTTAAACGGATTCCTTTGTAACCTATCCACTGCTGCCTGTAAGGTTGCGGTCTCTGCTCTAGAGGTCATGAGTTCAGTCTGTACTAAGGCCAACGCCGCGATAACGTCTTCCAAAGTGGCCATATTCAACTTGCGACCGGGAGGATGTTAATACGTGGGCCGGTTACTCTGTCGTGGCCTTGAATCCTCAGGGTCGTATGTTGCTCTTTATGGTCCACCTCTCGATACCACCACGGTCTGGATTAATGTTACAGACTCAATGGAGTGATCAAGCGGGGGAAGGGAAGGATGGGGACAGCGGGGAAGGAGACCTGCAACAAGAATAACAACCATGTAACTCAAAATATATATATATATATAGATCTGTATACATACATACACTGTTAAACATATAGGTACTGCTGGTGTTTCCTAATTATACCTGTAAAACAAAATTCCTCCGTAATGTAGTCATAGATCGGAAATCAAGGCTCCACACACGGCCAAAGTATGCAGAGTTTTTCTGTGCTGGGGGTGCAACGCTGACGTGGGTAGGTTCTGGTTCTCTAGTGGTGAGATAACACAAAAGGAGGCCCCTGCACGCATGCAGGTATTAGAGACAGCTTAACTACGAAGGATTTTCAAATCAAGATGGGTTACTCACACTACTCCACTGCCATAGAGTTTTTCTAGTGGATAGTGTTCAACCCTCAGTGTCTGATAAAGTCTCAGTATAAGCAACAATAGCGTTTGAAGATAATCTTCTTTGTTTCTGATAGGAACTGACAAAGCAACAGACAGTACACGCACTCTCACAATTCCAACGGACAGGAGTTCCTAAGGAAATATCCAAGTCAATGCGCTACCATCTAAAGGATTGAAAACGCCAAGAAAACTACAGTCTCCTATGGCGTATGCGTTCTCTCTGCATGAGTTCAACAAACTCTCCAACACGAGAGAACGTCGATAAAGTAGGGAAGGCAGCCGCCTCCCGACTCCTACTCCAGATCACTATACCGGGGTATAACCTCTTGCCGGCTTTCTTACGGAGAATACTCTGAGTTCGTTTGCACCGCAAGAACCCGGAAATGGGTTCAGCCAACGGTGCAAGCGAAGCGTCGATAAATAAACCACGGGAGTTTGCCACATCCGCTGAGTGCCTTAGTTAGTACAACAAGGGAAATGCGGTGCAAAATGCACCCTTACCAGACCTTCATGGAGCTCCAGGCGTCTCAGCGGCAATAGTAACCGGCACCCGCTGTGGCTTCGGAAGAGCTGAAATACTTCCTTCCGTGAACGGGATGATGTCAGTTACGTGGTCCCCCATTGATCCATGGGAACTGTAGTTCCACTGGCGTCCGTGGCGTCTTGCGGTTTACCTTGGCTTCGTCAGTGTTCTCCGGCTGCCCCTCTGGTGAGACCTGACAGCTGAGGGCTTGTGCTCTGAATGCAGGCAGTCTGGAGGCTCCAGTACTATTGGCAGGCAGGCTGCAGGCTCGGGCTCAGATGGCAGGCAGGCTGCAGGCTCGGGCTCAGATGGCAGGCAGGCTGCAGGCTCGGGCTCAGATGGCAGGCTGCAGGCTCGGGCTCAGATGGCAGGCTGCAGGCTCGGGCTCAGATGGCAGGCAGGCTCGGGCTCAGATGGCAGGCAGGCTCTGGCTCAGATGGCAGGCAGGCTGCAGGCTCAGATGGCAGGCAGGCTGCAGGCTCAGATGGCAGGCAGGCTGCAGGCTCAGATGGCAGGCAGGCTGCAGGCTCAGATGGCAGGCAGGCTGCAGGCTCAGATGGCAGGAAGGCTGCAGGCTCAGATGGCAGGAAGGCTGCAGGCTCAGATGGCAGGAAGGCTGCAGGCTCGGGCTCAGGAGGCAGCAGGCCGGCTGAGGACTCTGGAGACTCTGAAAGCAGCAGGCCGGCTGAGGACTCTGGAGACTCTGAAAGCAGCAGGCCGGCTGAGGACTCTGGAGACTCTGAAAGCAGCAGGCCGGCTGAGGACTCTGGAGACTCTGAAAGCAGCAGGCCGGCTGAGGACTCTGGAGACTCTGAAAGCAGCAGGCCGGCTGAGGACTCTGGAGACTCTGAAAGCAGACAAGCTGATGGCAGAGAGGCACGAGGATGACAGACTTTAAATTCTTGGAATGGCGATAGCCCATGAACAGTAGATTCCCTGTTGTCAATAGTGAAATCTTCACAGTTCCTTGGCTCATTAAAACACACTGAAGCGCTTTCTTCGGGATGGCTAAGAGTACTGCTTATCTTAGAGTCTCTGATGACCAGACTCCCTTTACCATTTGGCAGTTCACATGTCTTAGTCAGAGGAAACGGGTAAGAGATCACTTGGTCTTTGGAAATGTTCTCATTTTCTTCTGCATTAGAAGGTGGTACAGGTGCATCAGAGCATACAGTACTATAATTTCCTGACTTTTCAATATTTGGTGTGCTTGAAGGCAAAACAGCAAAAAAGGGGTCAGGATTTTGTATCTTCTCAGCGAGGAGGTTGACTTCAGTTGCAGCAGTTAAATCAAGAGCATGGTCTGAGTCACAGGACATTGTCACATCAGGGAATGTGGGTCAATGGTTCGGGTTTTGTCTGTATGTCAATGGCCTGTCTATGGGTTATCTCTGAGATAGAACTGACCTCACTACCAGGAAAAGAAAGCAAAGCGATGTTTTGTGTCTTGCCTGGAATTTGGGGTTCCTCAAAACTGGAGGGACATCTCAGATGTAGCACCTAGATGTAATTTAGCACTAGAAGACAAAACAGAGGAGTTAGAAAATTCAGAATTCAAACAAACACTTTCGTTAACTCCACTTTGAGACATGGTACTATGGCTATTCTGAATGGCATCTGAGTGATCGGCCACAGTATTATTTACACAATTACTGGACCAGCTCTGAGGGGACCGCAAAATAGTGCGCAAGGTTTCATTCTCCATTTCTAAGGAGGCCAATATAGAAGCTGAAAAGTAGTCTTGTACCAGGCTTTTAGACTCCCACTTGAACTCTGGGTTATAGTTTTTTAACAGAGTCTGAAACATTTTATTCTCTTGTTGTAATTCCAAAATCTTCGATTCCAATATATCCTGTGAAGATTGTAGATCTTTTTCTACAAGGACAGCGGTAGACTTTGAAACTTCACAACAAGCAACTGAACTAAATCTTGGATTTTGTTTAAACTGGCTATTAGCTGTCTGTGTTCTAGTAGGTGTTCTCTCTTTTGTTAATCTGATTGTTTACTTTGAATGTAGCATTAAACATAGTCTCTTTAGTATCAGGGACTGTGATCTCCACTGGGTCACAAGACTGAGGTATATCGTTTGTATGGAAAACAGAGGTTATATAATGCGTCTGCTCTTTCTTTGTCTGCTGTGTGGTTAAACAAGCTTTAACTGGTATCATTGAACTACTTGTTTGGTAAGGTGTCGATAAAAACTGTGTCTGGAAATTGTCTTCAGAAAAAACATTGTCTTGACAGGGGGTCTCTGAGTTACAAACTTCAGATAAATTTCCCCTAATAGTACCACTCTCTAAATTACTATTTTGTCTTTCTGCTGCTAACAAGGTTTGCAGAAATTCGTTTTCATCCTGTAGATCACTGGCTGACAGGTGAGGATCAGGGTTACAGATGGAATGAAAATCGAACAGAAGGATCAGCCAACCACAGGGAATAATATTCAGCACGTAAAAGTCTGTTTTGTTCCATGAATCGATCTCTAGAGTTTAAGGACTTTCTAATACGGTGTACAGAACTGCGCTGCCTTGACAAGGGATTTCTGTCAACATACGCAGACTTTCTGGATCTGTTGCTAAACATCTTGGCAAGAACTGACAGGGTGGGTTTTAAAAAAAAAAGGTAGCTAACTGAACACAAACCTCACAAGTGACCCTGGAAATGTGGGTTGGTCATTCTGTCAGGGACTGTCCGGGACTATGTCGGGAACACAGTCAGGGACTTGGGCAAGGACTGGGAACAGGGTAGAAAACGTACAGAGAGAGAGGAGTACAGCGCCCAGGATCACACAGGAAGTCAGAGGAGAAAAAGGATCCAAAGGGGAAGCCTGTACAAAGGGACAAGATGGCTAAGACTCAGAAAGGAAGGGCACTCAAGGCAATTTAGCATTCAGACTAACTACACCCAGGACGGACGTGCAAGACATATATATAATACAACATTAACAATAAAGGGAATGTGGGGTAAAGTACTCGGGAGCTCCACACAGTAAGACTGAAGCTCAGTAAGTTCCTCACCCACAATTGCTGTTA
Source organism: Calotriton arnoldi (assembly GCA_963921515.1). Classification (NCBI taxonomy): domain Eukaryota; kingdom Metazoa; phylum Chordata; class Amphibia; order Caudata; family Salamandridae; genus Calotriton; species Calotriton arnoldi. Next base: position 968,774 of record CAWUFW010002661.1, on the reverse strand, counting down.
CAGATACTGACTGAAAATACCCACATATAGGATATGTACGCAAAGGCAGGGTCTGTGGAGCTTATACCTATGGTGATGTTATAACAGTAACTCAAAGACAATACTCACAGTGAACAAGAAACACCACCTAGGTAGTCAGCTGTGCCCACGGATCCTGGCGATCAAACAGGAACACGCAAGGCAGTAACAGCAAACGGGTAGAACTAAACACAAGCACAATAGACAAGGAGCTAGCAAGGAGGAGTGCTTAACAGGAAAGGAAGGAAATCACAGGGCACACTTGGCAGAAAGCAGGTAACAAACATACAAGGTAACAGAAGCAAGACAGCAGAAATAGAAAGACAGCGAACTGGAACCAAGGAAATGGGAAGAAAGGCAGGGACTAGAAAAGGATATACAGAAGGGGAGGCTACAAGGGTATACTAGAATAGTGCAGGTTCAGGAATCAAGAAAACAAAGTAGCATAGAAGGCAGTGCTGGGACAGGAACAAGAATTGAGCAACAGCTCAGGAGTCAAAGTAGCACTGCAGGTAGTGCTAGTACAGGAGAAGGGAAACTGCTGCAGGTCAGGAACAAGGAATGCTAAGGCTCAGGAGTCAAGGTAGCACTACAGGCAGTGCTAGTACAGTAGAAGGGAAACTGCTGCAGGTCAGGAACAAGGAATGCTAAGGCTCAGGAGTCAAGGTAGCACTGCAGTGCTAGTTCAGGAACAAGGGAAACTGCTGCAAGTCCGGAATAAGGAATGCTAAGGCTCAGGAGTCAAGGTAGCACTGCAGGCAGGGCTAGTTCAGGAACAAGGGAAACTGCTGTAGTTCAGGAACAAGGAATGCTAAGGCTCAGGCGTCAAGGTAGCACTGCAGGCAGTACTGGTTCAAGGAAACAGGAAATGGCTACAGCTCAGGAAACAAGGAGTCAAGAGAGCACTGCAAATCAGGAACAAGAAATAGCTGAAGCCCAGGAACAGGAACAAAGAGTAACTATAGCTCAGGAACTCAGGAAACAAGGTAGCACTGCAGGCAGTGCTAATTCAGGCACAAGGAATAGCTATAGCTCAGAAACTCAGGAAACAAGGTAGCACTGCAGGCAGTGCTAATTCAGGCACAAGGAATAGCTATAGCTCAGAAACTCAGGAAACAAGGTAGCACTGCAGGCAGTGCTAATTCAGGCACAAGGAATAGCTATAGCTCAGGAATCAAGGAACAAGGATTAACTATAGCTCAGGAATCAAGGAATATCAAAAGCTCAGGAAACAAAGATCGGTCTCACCGGAAAACAGCTACAATGACCAACACTGGGCTGAAGGGAGCTGGGGCTTAAAAGCGCTCACAGTACTCATGCGCATCAGGTGTGAGCAGGCTAGCAGCAGCCAGCCACAGGTGAGCTGAATTCCTCCACCCATCCTTGGCCTGCAGGGGTGGAGACAAAGCAGTGAGGAGGGGATTATAGGTAATGGAGTTTCCAGCATGAGCAGACTGGCTTCCACAAAACCCGGCATGGATTGGGAACGGATGTCAATTCCTAAATGATGTCCAAATGCCTGGAAGTCAGGATATGCATACAGGGGAGTGTATGGAAGCATATTAGAACACTGGAAAGCCCCACAATTCGGCCCCCTGGTGGTGGGCATGAGAGCGCACAGAGTGAATCGTGACAATCACAAACATATTGCATATGTTTTTAAGGCCTGATGTCTTGAATGTCGTACGTACATACATACATACATACATACATACACTATACGAATCAGACACAAACTATCTATATGCAAACAGATTTGGTCCTGCACCAATAAGAACAGTGAAGCCCGAATTGCTAGGTGCTGTTTCCTATGATTGGAATTACAAGCAAACCCAGGGGAGTTTTGGCTAGGTTAGGCCTCATCAGTGAGGTATTTCTTCAGTCTTTGATGCACAGTGAGCAAGGGACATAATCTTAACGTGCCTCATGGGAGGGCACTTGAATAATATTTACAGGCCGATTCACAAAGGTAAATTTGGATGTAAACATAAGTTTAGCACCTTTTATTTCAAGTTGTAAGCTTGTTTCCTGCTGAGTGCAACATTGTATTGTCCGACAATCTATTTTGCATTGGAAGGCAGATAGGCCACTGTTAATATAATTGTAAATCTGTGCTTCTTTCTAAGGTAGTTAATGGTGAATAACATTTTGAATATCTGTCTGTGTCCTCATTTAAATGTCATCAGGACCAAGGGGTCAATTTGGTATCTTGTGCAGATGACATCTAACTCATCCTAATATTTGACATGCACAGGCTGTACCTCAAATCCTGAAATCTCGTAATCAATGTTTCTCTGCCATTCCTGCATAGATGAATACAAACATCTTGTAGCCTAATGCTTCCAAAAGTGAAGTTCTGTTTTTGGGTCACGAATCTTTATGGGCACCTTAGTTATGCCGACTTGCTTGGGTGAAGTTCCAACAGCTGTTGACACCATAAAAAGCTTGGTCTTCTTTTTCGAAAAGTCTTTCCAAACAGATGAATGCGTTTGTCACTTATTGCCATCAGTTTATTCCTCTTCACCTTAGAGCTCTGGTGGTGAAAGCATCTTTTAAGTCTAGGTTTGATTATGTCAGCACTTGCTACTTGTCGGCTTTCTTCATGAGCTTTCTTGATTCAGAACACAGTAGTCTGCATAATTCATAACGTCAGGAAGTTTGACAGGTTATTGGAAGCACGCCGGAGATTACACTGGCTTCTTGTCGGTCAGTGAATACCCTTTAAAGTTATTTGGTTTGCCCATAAAGCCTTTTATTGATCAGGTTCCTTCTTTCTCTGAAGAGAACAGGTCGGATGTGGTCTGAAATGATCTCTGTGGTATGCCACTCTCTCGTATTTGCGGTTCCTCTAACCTCTTGAGCTCAGTGTGGTGTTCGCTCTTTTTCCAGCATTACACCTTCTCTCTGGAAAAAAAAAATCTATTGCATATGTGTTAGAAACCTTCCTATTCTGTTAATTCTTTCTCTGAACCTCATGTGCATTTCACTTCTTAGTACTATATCATCTCTGGGTGTACGCGGCACTCTATAAGTTACAATGCAATAAAAGTTTTTAACGGTATTTCTTAAGGAACCTTTTATATGACTGTGTATGATGTCTAAATTGCTACATGTACCCACAGAGAGTTCTGCATAATTTGCCTTTCATTTTCTCATGTTTTTCATGTTTGAGATGGTCAGGAGCAGCAGGGCTGGTCGATGGATGGAGTAGATTGCCTTAAAAAGAATGGGGTTTCTGTTTGGGGCTACAGTTCAAGGGCCGGGAACAGACCTCGACTGCCCCAAGAAGCTAAAAAATAGCATTTGCAAAGCTTTTTACTTTCTTAAATGTTAATTACTGTTCAGTGCCAGTATCTATACAGAGCCTTCACTTTAGGGAAAAGAAGTCAGGAGGTTATTAACACTATTGTTATTTTGTTATTCATTACCCGGTGAATCATAACATATAACAGTGAAAATCTTTCAGTTACATGAATGCAGTTCAAAAACGTGTTGCCAAACAATCTTTCGGCCCATGTTCAATAGGGTTACAGGGTGCCTTATCCTCTTACACAGTGGATTACTTTTAGGGTGTGGGCAGAGTAAATATGCCTGCCTGTGCCACTCCTATGCAACTGGACGTTCTTTCACTTGCACACATTTTGCCTCTCTATGAAGGTGGTTAACCTTGGCTGTGATGCTCTGCCATAATCCAGTCTTATGGTCTGCCAAAACAGCAGCTTTGACAGATGTCATAGGAACAAAACGGGTAGGTTTACGTTACAGGCATGACCAAGCCTGTTGGAAGGAGTGGAATACACTCAGATAGACATGAGAGGGGGTTTAATGGTACTGTCGGGCCCCTGGGATGGAGCTGCAAGTCCCATGACACCGTGCTGCATGCCTCAAGGGACAGAGTTGCTGATAAACCTGCAGGATCGGTGGAACTGTTTAAGAGACTCTGCATTTGGCCCATGGGATGGAGTTGCAGAGCCTTGAACATAACTCTTGCAGTTATGGTATGGAGTAACGGGGTTAATGGGATAACACTGGGAACAGGAGGTACCTTGTGATGTTGTCATAGGGCCATTGGGTTGCTGCTTTGGTGCCAGGGTTCTGTATGGATTGTAACATACTGCTGCAGCATCTTGCTTTGTTGGGCTAGGCTGTTCCATTACCATATTGTCGGTCTGGTAACACAGTTTCTTAGGACACATGTCAGTGACTTACCCTTTGTCTCTGGCTTCAAAATAGTGGCACACAACTCTCCAAATGCGGTCATGTGGAACTCGGGTCTAGCCAATTTGTGGCTCAGTTGATATTCATATCTCTAAAAGTGAGTTTTTGAACAGACTTTGCACACCACATGATACACAGGACTGTCAAAAAGGTTTGGAGCCTAGAACCTATGAAATTATTTACTGACAGTGGCTTACTAACAGGAAATAAATATTTGGATGGACCTGGACTTAATGACTGGGTCATGACATCACTCATTGCCCCCACCCCGACACCATGTCTCTACTTCTTGTCCCTTGATTATAGCACTCACCAAAGAACCTCGTAAATCTCTGGCTCGGGCTAAACTCCGTTTAGTCTTGAATGATTTCAGCTTAGTATATTTCCTCAATTTTCGAAGTTTCAGCTTGTTTACTCCTGGAAAGGTATAAAGAGCTTTCAGATTTGGAGACTAACAGTTTTATTTCACTCTCTGCTCTCTTTTTCATAGTAACTTGAGCCCATTTCAGCAGCAGGAGATCGCAGCATGGACTCGGATCACTGGATTTGAGGGTCCTGCTTGCAGTTAAAGAACACATACATCCTAAGGGTGAGCAGATGGACGCAGCGGACACCATGATGGTAGGCCGAGTTTCAAATAAGAGCCCTCCACATTAAACTTGAGCAAGGTACTTGGGATGAGTAGACAGACTTAAGAATGAAATAGTAACTAATGAGGTAAAGGAACACCACTGGCACGACTAAAGACACGAGAAAAACAACAACAACACGAGAAACATGACTGGTTATGACTAAAGACACCAACGCCACAGATTACAAATAGGGAATTTGAGAAGAATCTGCGAATGGGATCTAGAACAACCAAAGAAATACCACTCGGAGTGCAGAGACACACTCAAGAAAGCTAGTGATTCGTGAAAGTGCCACCAGGAAGGGCCTCTGACTGGGGAGGCTAAACATCAAAAGAAAATCTAACTGAGAGAGCAGCATAATGACGCGAGACGTGAGGCTCGATGACGAGCTCCCTGACTGGGTTGGAGCCAAAGAATTTTACCAGAAGTATGACCCCAAGGATATTATTGGCAGGTACGGTAGTCAGTGTCTCCCACTCTCTCAAATCATTCCCTTCCCTTTTCTTTATATCTTTATTATGTTCCTCTCATGTGATCTTTCTTAGATCATTTTACTGTCCCTCTTTTCCTCCTCTCTATTTTGTATCATCTGCAATGCTTATCTTTTTCTTTTCTTCCTCTGTGTTTTTGTAAATTTATTTTTTTCCCCTCTCTGCCTCACTTTTTAGGTCTGGTTTCCTTCTTTCTTCCTCTCTCTTTTTTCTGTTACATTTTTTTTTCTGTTACATTTCTTCTGCCTTACTATTTTTGCCCCTTTTCCTCTGTTTTTTTCCTCCTCCCTTCTACTTAGTTGTCTTTTCTTCCTTTCGGTGGCCCTTTCCTTACATTTCCCTTCTTTTTTCCCCCTCAGTCTTCCCTTTGGCTTTCTCTTCTATTCCATTTTTTGTTTTTTTTTGTTTTTCCCTTGGTTTTTTTTTCTTTTCTTTTTCTTCTCTTTCTTTCACCTACTTTTTCTGCTGTCCATTTTTCCTTGTACTCCTTTCCTCACTCCTCTGTTCTCTGCCTCTTTCCATTTTCCTCTCTCTCATTTTGTCTGTACTTCTCATGCCTGAACACTTAAGGCCATTATGCCTTCTCTTTTAGTACTTTTCTGTAAGAACTTCACCTAGTGTTGCTTTCATGGTGTCCCATCACAGGTCTCTAACACTCTTTCCCCAGGGGTGTCAGCAGTACTGTCCGTCGGTGCATCCACAAACAGACAGGCAAGGAGTATGCAGTGAAGATTATTGAGATCACGCCAGAGCGCATGACCTCTCAGCAGTTGGAGGAGGTCCGGCAGTCCACGGTGAAGGAAATCGACATCCTCCGCAAGGTGGCTGGACATCCATATATCAGTAAGAGCACCCTCCATAGACAGCGTCTACTCTCCTGAGCTTTTATTCTCTCTTACGCTTCCTTTTTCCTCTTTTTCAGCGTTTTATTTTTCGCTCTTTGCCTTATCTCTTTTGATCTTTGTCCCTGTCTTTTTCTTTCACATCCTAATCCTTCTCTTTTCTTTTATAATGGTCAAAGATTGGCAAGGAAATATCCATTGCATATTTGTCCCTCCAATCCATGGCTTTCTTTTGACCTAGACTTATACATACCACAAGGCACAAACCAAGTGGGGTCCAACTGTTAGTGAAGATCATTGGCATTTAAAAAAACAAAAAAAATCACAACCGATAGGTTGTTGATGACCTATTTAAAATGAGTGTGAAGAAAATCCCCCCCATCCCACTTGTCTCCTCAGATACTTGGTGTATGTCCTGAAGCTGTTCCTGTTATTTGCAGAAACTATGCTGGTTCAGTATTAAATGTGGAAATTGGTAAAAACTTGTTCACTGCCCCATATGAGCCTGCGAAGAAAGCATACTGGGCAATTGTTTTAGAAAACGCATGAGCAGTAGGTTGGTTTGAATTTTTCAGTAAACTGTTTGGCAAAGTTCAGGCGCACAGCTTGTGTGGTTCACTTATTCTTGCCCATGTACAGACGGCCAAACAGCTGACAGATAGGCCCCCCAATTTGGCTTACAGCCACTCCCACAATTTTCACTAGTGTGAACAGCACAATTCAGTAGTTGGTTTTCTAATTGTTGTACTGCACGTTCCTAAAAACTATAATTCTGGTGATTAGCTGAGTCAAATTAGCTTGGATCATTTTGAGCTTCCACGCTGGCATAAATGACTGTCTGTAACTGCCCTCTTGTGTTTAAGGTTTTACCGGTTGAACGTTTATTGTCTTATGTTTTACTGATACTGTGTCCCTGTACTGTACTAATTGGCAAAGTAAAAGACAACACATGGGATCAGTCTGTACATGTACTTCTTCGAAGTCAGAGAGATTTTTGTCTGTATAATCCAATGCTGTGCACCTGCCTAGGAGTGTGCTGTCCCCACCCGTCCTTTCCCTGTAACATCAGTAGCATCTTTCCAACCAAAACGGGTCCAGCCAGGCATTCATCTGAAGATGCAGAAGTGCAGAAAGATGTTGTATGTATTTTAGGAAAGAGCAGGTCATGTAAAATTGCAGATCCTACACTTTAGAAAGGTCTATAATACCTCAAAAGTGTACAATTTTGCTACCAATTTTTTAAGCTTTCTTTGGTATGGGAAAGCGCACCGCCTCTGTGGAGGGCCAGGATTAATTGACGCACAATTAAATTATAGGAATGTATTATGAACGTTTCTTTGGAGCATATGACTCTTAAGACCATTTAGGTGAAAATTGTACTGTAAACCTCCCTTTCGGTTGCACTGGCAAAATGTATTCTCTCTAGTTTCTAGATTGTTGTAATGATTTCCTTAACTTCCCAAGTAACCTTATAGACTGCGATGTCTCCAAAATCAGGCCTCCAAGATGTGCCCTAACTTAGAAAGTATGTTCATGCTGATCCAGTTTCAAAAGCGCTCCACTGGCTCCTTTTTGAATGCTACATTCGATGCTCTTCATTATGCACAAGGCCAATCGCAACAAAGGTCTGACATATTTGCAAATGCTTACTCCACATTACATCCAGAGATCAGTCCCTCAATAGCAGGACTGACATCTGGCTCTGCTGAGGACCCCTTGCTGTTTTTATCTCCTGCATGTATTATCTCCAGTCTTGGCTTCTGCTATTCAGATGATAATTATCTTTCATCAGTGTGGTATCTGGACTTTAAATAGAGGGCGAGAACGCATTTGGTCTTGGACTCTCTGGATGAGCTTCAAATGACCCGAAATGAGGTTCTCCAGACTTGCCTGCGGCTGTTAAACATATTGGTTGCTTTTGTTACAATCGATCATTTGATCTTGTTCGGTCATCTCTATGCAGCCATTTTTGTAGGTCCATCTCTTTACTGTTTTAGCTTTTTAGGTCTCGCCTAGCGTTTCAGCGCGCATGCGCTGCTCGCTCTGCGATTCATATTGTGGATGAGGAGATTTCAGAAGGGGACTTGAAGCCCCGCCCCTCATTTTCATTGGCTGGCGTCATCGTTTATGTAAAACGGTGGCCTCCGATTGAAACTGAGGCTTTTTGGTTTCCGCCCTTTCCCCTTTTCGTCCGGCCCATCCGGACTGGATCGTCTGCTTTTCGGCTGTCGTGAAGCAATTTCTTATCTTTAGGAGGCGTGTACTGCCGGATCATGTTTCATACACAGCTTGTTTACACTCGTGCAATGGCGACGGCTTGTCTTCTTCTTGGACCCGTTCTGAATTCTTTAGGGCAGGACTCGGGAGGGGGCGTTGTTTATTTGATTACAATGTGTGTCAGGCTTGTTTATTCAGCTGTCTCCTAGGAGAAGCTGGTGGGGGTGCGGAGGGGGTACACTAAAAACATGCCCTAGAAAAAGGCTGCGCTTGTTAGAGGGAGACTTTCCCTGGGGCGCAAGGCTTTTATTTGCAGCGCATTGTTAGAGGGAGACTTTCCCTGGGGCACGAGGCGCTGCCTTGGCGATTACAATGGGAAGCGGGTCACGTGGGCCGGGGCCAGGGCTCCTGGCCAAGGGAGCCCAAGGTTTGGGAAGCGCTGACTCGCTGTAAGAACCGGACGCGAGCTAGGGAGGTAGAGTCCGGCCACCGCGTCCAGAGGAGTGGCGTCGACTGAGACCCCACCGGACAATGCCAGGCTGCAGGCAGCTACGGTAAGTCCGACCGCACTGGTGGTACCAGAAAATACCGATTTTTAGCATGCTCATGCTGTCTTTAGCGCAGAGCTCTTGCAAAAGTGATCCTGTACAACAAGAGCCACAGAATCCGGCATCTGGTGTGTTACCCTCCCCTGATCTGTTGTTACAGCGCAACGCACGGTATGGCTTTAACCCCTGGTGCTCCAGTTCTGGGAGCTGGTGGCCGGCCAGCACCTCGGAAGTATGTGGCATCAACATGTGGAGAGATTTTTTTCTGGTTCGCTTCTAACAGTAACTTGTGATTTTTACCATGTGGGAGCGCTTGTGTAACTTTTTGTGGAACTTCCATTGAAAATGTTCTTTCTTTAATGTATGCAAAATAAAATGTACTGTCTTCCCTAATTCACAATGCACGTGAAGTTTAAGGGACATTGGCAGACAATGATGTTGTCGTCAAGGAATTAGCTGTTCTTAAAATAACCCGATGGAACCGCTCTGGTGGCGCCTTTTCACAATCTCACGTGCGCCGGACTTTCAAAACTAATTGAACAGAGTACAGAGCCCGTGTGCCCGAGAACCTGGCGACTTTGGTTTAGCCAGCCCACTCCTGTCAGAACAGGTCGCCTCTCTCCTCAAGGTTCTTGTGTTTTCTTTTTTCTGTAACTAACGAAGTGAAGGGTGCTTACACTTTGAAAGTAAACTGAGGCGCTTTATGGGGCGATTGATATCACGTGACCATCCAATAGAGGAGCACCGGAAGCAGCGTAGATCCCAAGCCAGATTAAGGTTGAGAAGGGTCCCCTTTCATAAGGACTTCGTATGCACCTCGTTTTGCTTTGACCCACTGATTGGGAGGCACAGCTCATTGGTTAAAAATTGTGTTGTGTTCAAGCAAATTAAGATCCTTAGCCCATGTGAGTGCTTTCAATATTGTTTGTATAGCGCTCCATATTCCCTACCAGGCACCGAAGTGCTTATTCGTATGTTTTACTGATACAAATGAAGTGTAAACGTCAGTTTAACGGGAGTGTGGGAGCAAGGGGGCGTTTCCATCCTCATCCCTTTGGTGGGCGCATCCTGTGTGAGACTGGCTTCTTAAGTACTAGGTTCTGTGTACTTTTGGGGAATATCTGGGGGCAGAGCATTTTTGTGTACTTTTGGTGAATGACTGAGTTAAATGTCTGATTAGGGCATTTGTCACCTGCAGTCACGCAATGCCTGCGTCAAGCTTTAGCTGTACCCGTTGGTACCATAGCTACCTTTAGGCGTTTGATATACTGCGTTTAAAGATAAAGTGCAAGAAACCAGCATTAGACGTTATATTTCCTCTCAGAGTATCGCAAATTAGGTAGTGCCAACATCTATTATTTTCGGCGTCCATAGCGGGCAAAAGCGTGGGATTTTGCTCCACACAAAATGTTCATTTAGTGCCCCATCAGCACTATCCTCTTGTGATACAGTGACGGATTAGGTTTTCTTGAAGCAGGCATGAACTGCATGCTTTGTTTACTTGCCGGGCCTGTTCGTTTTGGCCACACCGTGCGCGTTTGTTTGTAGTTGTCCGAGGCGCCGATTCCAACAGGAAGCCATTCATTAGTGACCCCCGCTGAACAGGAAACGCTCCAATCACCTTTGCAGGGTTTCCCGGAAGAGGATTCCGCAGCCTTCAAATAGCGGAGAACTGTTTTTCTTTCTTTCTGAAAGCGCTATAGGAAGCGTGCAATAGATGATAGGCGTTTAAATTGACGTATGCCTTTGCAGTCTATAGTTTTGGGGCATAATATTGTATTTGAAAGAAATCTTTAATGGCACTCTTTGTTTTCGATACATTGTAAAACGATTATAAAATGTCACAGTTTGAAAGCGTGGGTCCATATATTCGACAGTTCCTGTGGCTTACATATGGCCAGTTTGCCGAATTTCTGATCACATCGGGTGCATTGCATACCCAGTTGCAGTCATCAAGAGGCTAAATGACTACAGTTTAAAATGGAGTGCGTTGCAGCTAAAATATCCTAAAGTGGTCTGGTGGCGCAGTTCTGGCTTTTTTTTTTTTTTCTGGTTAAGTATGAGCCTCCTTGACTCAAAGTATCAAAGGCTGGTGGCAGATCAAGGAGAACTAGAAGGCAGCAATTTACCTCATAAGAGAGAGACTTTTAGAGCGATATTCACATTTTTTAAGGTGGAGGTTTCAGTTCTGTGCCCAAGCTGGAGATCACCTAGGACATGATTGCTAAAGGTGTTTCTTTTAGCTGCTGGACAAACATCTTTCAGTGATCTTTGAGAGGAAAGGGAAAACCGAGTTGGTCGAGCTTTTTTTTTATTTTTTTATTTTTTTTAACTTTAATGAGCGCGGCGCTGTCTTCACGGACACCGCGCTATGCAATGCAATAGGTGTTGCTTTTGGTATTGTAAATAACAATGGCTTTTAATTTTTTAAAAGGCATTGCCTTTTACAATGCCAATAGCTCCAAAATTCGCAGTTGCAAGACCTATTGCATTGTAAATGCTTGTTCTGAATAGCCTCCCTCCTGGCCTTCTATTCTATGGTATGCTGAGTGCCTTAAGAGCGCATCATCTCACCCATCCTCTTTAACCTGGATGTGGCACCGCAGGGTGAGTTGGCCCGCTCATTCATCTTTAAATTGTCAGATGTTGCCGACCCACAGCTTCTGCAAAGGTTGAACCAGGACTCAGACAATTGCATCAGTCAGCTGGAGCCTTGTATGGTGCCATTCGTGAGTAGATGCCAACTATATATTTTTTAAAGATAAATGGGGGATAAATCTGAGGTTCTTTTCATTGGTAGAAGGGCCTCCAGCTGGACCACAGACCCCTGCCACCGTCTTTCAGGGCCCACTCCTGCCACTCTTTGGTGGTAGGAGCTTTCTTTCTTTCCCAAATGGACTGCGATAATGCCATTTACCGTGGCCTCCCAGTGCTGCATTGCAAATACAACAAAAAATTCAAAATATTGCCATTGGACAAGAATGGCCCATCAGCAATTGACTCACATCTTTGGGGCAGGACAGTCCTTCTACTGACACCGGGCCTATTACAAATGCAGACTGACCCTTCTTTCTGACCTGCTGGTGGATAGTGCTCTAGTTGGAGTTTTACGGTTCAGCTCTTGGAACTTATTTCAGATTCCAAACTTTGAAAGAGCTAGATGTGGTGGGAGGGCTTAGCATGTGCTGGTACTCTGTCTTTAGAATGAGATCTCTCTGGCCTTTCAGCTTACTTATTTTTTGCAGAGTCACTTCGGGGAATTCCTGAAAGTTCATCTGTTTTGTTCAGGCGTCGACTCAGTTTAGAGTTTCTTGCTCTTTCTTTCTGCTCTTGCCTCTTTTGCTTTGTTGAGCTGCATTCTCCCCAGAAAATGGGGGCTATTCTCTGGGAATGCTAGAGCCTAAACCGTGGAGCACCGTGGAGCACCGTGGAGCACCCTGAATCCCCAACTAAGACCAGAGGAAGACATTGTCTGATTCAGGAACTCCTTAAAACCAAACATTTCAAGAAATATTTTGCTTGAAGTCTTTTCTGCTTTTTCACAAAAGAAGTTGGATAATGATTTTGCCCAATCTTGCGTGACAATAATAACCTGTTGCTTACCTTCTTGACTGTTCTGCTTTTGCTCTTTTTAAAATTATTTTTTTAATGTGTGTATATATATATATATCAGTATTTCAATTTTAACTTAAGATGACATTCAACATTATACAAAAAAAAAATTATTAAAATGCCACATTTTGGCGAGGTTTCTCAGGTTTAGGGGAGGAATTCCTCTGCTCTATGAAAAAGTTGAGTCGCTTGTTTGGTGCTATTTGAATAGGTATTAATACACAAGAAACCCCATGTTTTGCTGTTGCTATAGCTTAAAAGAAGAATAGTAATTATATTTGTCGCTAAATAAAAAGAGCTGTTAAAATTATGATATAGTAATAAAATCGGAAGGTGCTAGCACTGTCAGGTGAAATTTACAACCCCAAACATTTATATAGTATTTACACACTGTGCTGGATTTTTTTTAAATAGCATTGGTCATCTTGCCTATGACCTGCTGTGGGAGTACTTGGAGGACTTCTGGAACTCTTTGGTTTTATTACAGTGCTACGCCAATGAAGTCTAAGTCATTGGACAAAGTTGGCAGGCATAAAAAAATGTAGTGTTGGAAATTTGAAGTTTGCTGCTGGGATATGTCTGGGAGCCTTTATAAGTGGCCTTACGTTTGAGTTCTAGATCAGAAAACTCTGAACTAAAGCCCCAGCGGGTGAGGTTTCAGTTTGAAAAGTAGTAACAGTCTGTGTACTAAAATAACAACCACCCAAACAGGTGTCCACACCAGCGAACTCAAAGGTGTAGATTTAGGTTCCAAGCTCGGGGGTATTGGGACTGTAATTATAGTCGGAGGCTGAGCCATGGAGCATCTCTCGCAAGCCCTTTTTGGTCATGATTCCCACAAATGGAAGATAAGTTGACTATAGAAAAATGGTTGTCGCATTACTTGGTTCAGATTCTCCATTTGAGAGGAGATTTACCATTGAGAAAAGAGGGAAGACCCTACCAGGGTAAACAGTATTGTCACAGATGAAAGATTCTGGCATTAAAGGCCCACCTGGCACAAAACCGGTCAAAAGCAAACAATACTGCACGAGGAGGTTTTTTATTTTAAACCAGACAAATGACGAAATATGGTAAATTATTTAAGTACAGATAGTTTTTGTTCTAGAAGCAAGGGTTTGCCGTTCCCGAGGCGAAACAGTAGTATGGTTGAAGACATTGTCAACTTGCATTAGCTGTTTGCATACTGTTCGGGGTTCATCTTGTGTATTGTTCAATCAGACATAGCTAAGACGTGTAAGCTGTAAGAGTTATCTGAAAGGTTAATCACAGGTTGAAACTGAAGCTGAGAATTAAGACCTCTTCAACCGTGGTAGCGGAGGGGAAAGGAATGGGAGTGTGCACATAGCACGAGTTTGTCATTGTTGAGTTATCACATGAAATAAGGGTTCGCTGTGACAAGCAAATACGTTCTCATATTTCACTTCTGCATTATATGTACATATATTTTGACCAGTTTCAGTACAAATTGGAGTGCTTCACACCCAGATGACAGGAACGCATACCTTTTATTTGGTGCAGAATATGTGCGTTTCTCGTGGGAGCATCATGCACACAGATTTTATAAACTAGAGCACTTACAAACCAGAATGAAGGAACAATGTAATATAATATTACACTTCAAGCTAAATCTTAAACCAAAAGTTCAAGGCTCTGTAGTTCATTTTAATACTATCGATGTGTATATGTTTTATGTAAAATTAGGTAAGTATGCAAACGTGAGAAAGCTGATCCTTTTGAATCTTTTTAAAGTGCTGGGAGGTGGTCGCCTTGGAGCTTAGGTCCTTGAGGTAGGCGTGTTGGGAAGGATGATATACAATTCTGAAACACTAGAAGACCTTGCTAAAAAGTAATTCCCAGAAGAGTAACCGATTAAAAATGCTACCTGCTGCACATGCACTGACTTTGTCCAAGATTTGTGCCGCGCGAACCTCAAGCTTTGTATTTGAAAGTTAGTCTTACAAAACCGTCTGTGAAGGGGCTTGAGTCTGACCTAATGTTACCTGGCGGGACCAACATTGTCGACTCTACTGTAATATAACAACGTCCATCACATAAGATGCTCTTATACTGAAATTTGAAATACAAGTGACTCAAAGCTGTTCTTATGAAACTATTGAGAGAGCTAGTTGTCTGTCTCCTGAAGACTTAATATGATCGGTTTTGAAGGTTAGAGGAGATCTAAGTGCCAAGCCAGAAGTGTGTAGTTCAACCAGTGATGTAAGTAGAGAGGCATTGTCAACGCTATCAAAATCTGCAGCATTGCCGCATTAATGAGAACAGTTTCTGTTGAATACAATGCATTTAGAAACATTTAGGAGGTGTTCCAGTCGTTTAATAATGGCAGGCTAGGATAGGTCCTAGAGAAAAAAGAATGGTTGGAATAAGTGGTCAAGATGGCAAAGACTCGTGAAGTGAGGGCCAGATGTTTGATGGTTAGGGGCAAAAGCGGGGTCACCTTTGCACAATGTGTGGTGGCAGGTTTGAGCAAGGGAATGCCTTCTGAAGAGCTTTTGGATAGGAAAGATGTGATGTGGGCAGAGCAAGTGTGGGTTGTGAACATTGCTAGAGAATTGTGAAGGAAGCAGAGAGGAGTGGAAGGTGTACATTTCTGAAAGTTGAGAGCAGTAGTAAGAGGCCAGACCTTATGCAGCACAGCTTGATTGAGAAGTGGTTGTGTGGAGAAAAGAGGGCAGGGATTTATTTGTCCTGGCTAGGCAAAAGGCATGTGAGCACTAATGAGCGCGAAGAGATGAGACTAGGAAGCTAGCTTGCTTTAGCAGTGTCAAGTACAGGGGTGCAGATACTGAGGCGTTAATAGTAATTGAGGTGTTCTGCATTCCGTGAGTAGAGTGAATGTTTGTTTTTATATATATATATATATATATATATACATATATATATATATTGCAGCCAGTTGGAGTTGGGGGGCATAAAATGTTAGCAATGAATGTTGTCAAAGGCGGGCATTAGAGTGCTATTGTATAGGTTGTAGGAGGTGGAGCTGAACCTGGGGTAAGGTGCTGTGGCCCTGGTGGAGGTGTTCTGGAATTTAATTTGAGTCTTTCTTGGGATGAATGGGGTTACCGGAGGGGGAACTGATGGTGGGGCGGAGTGGGATAGTTTGTTGGTTATAAGAAAAAGATGTGTGTCGCTATGTAACTGAGTAGGGATAAGTGGGTCTTGTTTAGGGAGTGGTCAGAACGGAGCTGTGCGAAAATAATTTTTTGATAGCTTCAAAGTTTGAATTTATGGCACTTCCTTCATTTGTGGTAAATTATTGCATATAACGCTCAAGAAGGGTCTGTGAATTTAGTATGTAAAATTATTTTGTAATTATTTTAGAATGTGAAGTATGGAATCGTTCTGGCCCAGAAATTGAGTTTGCTTTTCTCGCATACTAATAATTGTTTTACCACATTCAGTGCATCCCCTTTAACCAGCAAACCAGAGAACACTGTGCAGGATTTGAATGTTAATGCTATTTGATTCATATTTCTGCATGGCTGATGATGATAACACTGCCATATGTTGATCGGAGGCTGAGTTTGCTATATCCCCCCTCTCATTACTTTGATTTATTGCACAGAGTTTAAGTTAATACAAAATGCAGTTGTAGAAAAGAAAGCATGGTATGGATGTTTCCATAGAGGTTATTTTTTCCACTGTCTGACACTTTAAACCCTAACCTTGTGATTAAGACAGTAAATAAACGCAAACGTGTGAATCCGTAAAAAAACACAAATCTTGTGAAATGCCTGCACAGGCTTAATTTCTTACAAAGCAGGAACACACAGATATGTAAAGACTAAGCTAGTTTGCTCCATGTTCGGCAGCACCATGTTTTTGGTAGTGGGCTTTCATTCATCTACTAATCGGTGCGTTCTGGGATTGGTAGTCTTCATTTGCTTATGTTAATCAATGCATTTGACAACTGGTTTGGAAAGAGAAAGTACAATTCTGGATACGCAGTGTTTGGTGGGTATGAATCAATCTGGCAAATCTACACATGTGATAAGTTAGTATTGCAGAAATAATGATACTGATTTGAAATGCTGTTTCATTACCTCAGAAACCAGTGATGGAATTGGTGGCATGCAGAGAGCACTGCATTTTTAACAAGTACTCATTTTAAGGAGGCTGATGACTGGGCATGGATGTGAAGTCGTTGCATCGCACAGTAAAAGCGATTTCACAATGGGTAGGTGTTAGAAATGGGATCTCTGGTTGGCTAAGGCTTGCGCCAAAGCCAGGCAGAGACCACCACTCTAGTCAGGGCGAGGGAGTTACACACCCAAGATAACCCCTGCTCACCCCCTTGGTAGCTTGGCACGAGCAGTCAGGCCTATCCCGGAGGCAATGTGTAAAGCGTTTGCGCAACACACTCACACAGCAGCAACACACTAGGCACACCACAAAAGGAACTCCACACCAGGTTATATAAAAAATAGCCTTTGTATTGTCATAAATACCGTAGAAACATAATCACATAATATACACTGTGCCAACTGGCACTAGGCAATATTCACAGGGGAATAATATACTGGACCAGGACAATCGGGCCACGGTCAGAACCATCAGAACAGGTAAGTAAAATGTAAACCACAACCAGTAATTACCGGTAAAGTTAGGAACTTAGCATGAGATCCTGTAACATAAAAGATGGGACACCTAAATCACATTAGGCATAAATCTCGTTAGCATCACACGTTATGCACCAACCTCATTATGCAATAATCACATGAGGCAAAAGGCCTCGTAAGCATAAACACAGTGTGCCCCAATCAGGGGCACAACGCACTGACACTGGCCCCAGGCCAACTGGCCTCTCACAGGGGCTCAAAGGCCCAACGTCCAGAATGTCAGGGCTGGCTGCGCATGCTGCGAAATAAGAGTGCGCAATTGCACGAGCCTAAACGTGGCAGCTGCCCACTACTTGCTGGGCAGCTGTGAAACTGAGCATGGGCACCAGCGTGCCCCCTGAGCCCCCCTCTGGGGCTCTGAACGAAATGCCCCCAAGGGAAAGAATGGGGCTGGCACTACTGTGCCTACGGAACCCCCACTGGGATTCTCTAAATGATTATGCGCAACATTGCAGCTGCCCACTGTCAGGTGGGGCAGCTGGGGGACTACGCTGGCACTCACTGTGCCTCGGGAGCCTCCTTCCGGCGCAGCCTCGTCCTAGTGCCCTCAATCGGCACCACCAACGCTCCACCACTTCAGCCCCCACTCCCCGGGGGCTCGTCCCGACTTCTCTGGCCTTTCGCACACCCGAGGGAGAAGGCACAGAAAATGTGCCTCGACCTGGCCAACTCTCCTGGGGCCTCCCGCATCCCACTTCCCTTGGGCTCCTCACCTTCAGCCTCGCTCACTGGGGCTCTTACGGCGGACCAGGCCACAATGGCGGGGTGGGCTCCCGCCGGTCTCAGGGTCTCGCGGAGCACAGTCTCCGTTTCCCTCTTCTTCTTGGCAGGAACCAGCGCGGGGTAGGCTCCCGCCTGGATTCTCCTCTTATTTCCCCTTCCGCATCGATCAGGCCAGCACCGACGCGGGGCTTCCCGGGGCTTGAGGCGGCTTCCGGTCTCGACGTCCGGAGCTCCTCCTGGCTTCCGGCTTCTGTCCTCGGGCCGCGCTGCGATTTGGCGGCCTGAGCAACTTCTTGTTGGCCCGCCCACCACCAGGCAATGGTGCCTGTCTTCCGGGTCGCGCTGGCAGCGGCCCGGCGGCACCCTCCTCTCGTGGCGGCACAGAGCGGGGTGGGCACCCGACTTTATTCAATAAAGGCAAACGCGGGGTGGGCACCCGCTCTAATTAAGGATAATTGCGGGGTGGGCTCCCGCCACAAAGAGCGGCAAAATGCGGGGGAATCCCCAGGCAGCAGCCCAGCGCTGCAACTAAGAAATAGAAGCGCTCTCGAGGCGCTAGGAGCCACAGCTCCAGCAGCAAAGTTTTTAGGGGCACAAAGCTCCAGCAGTGGCCCCAAAAAAGGCCAACAATAAAGAGTCCTTGGTGCTGGGGTGACCCCAGCACAGCGCAGCCAGGCAGGCCAGCACGCAGGGACCCCCAGGAAACAGCAGCTGGGTCCCGCGGCGGTTCCTCCTGGCAGAGGGTCCCCTCCAAGAAAGCACAGAACAGAACATTTTCATGGGGTCACAGCCCCTATATTTATATGCATATCCCCCTTTGTCACACAGCACAGGGCTTGGGGAAAACCAGATGCAACTGGTTTGGGGGAGCTTTGGAGCACTTTGTTTTGCCCAGCTCCTCTCTCCTTTCACAGGACAGGCTAGGGACATCAGACGCACCACAGGGGGTAGAGCCAGCATTGTGGAGGGAAGGCACAGCCCTATTCAGGTCCCAGGTGCAACTCCTCCCACCACTCTCAGCTCAGGTGTCCCATTCAGCCTAGTGCTGACTCACCCTGCCCCTCCTGCAGCCACACACACCTCCCAGCTCCTGTCACTCACAGAGCCAGACATGTAATCCACATCAGGCAGGCAAACACAGAGCACACATAAATGCGAACTTCTAAAAGTGGCATTTCTACACCAGTCATAATAAATCTGCACACACCATTGCGCAGCATTTATTCTCACGAGTTCGCACATACTAAACTCGACCCTGCACTCCTCTCACACCAGGAATTACCATGGACACACATATCCCCCATGCATTCCTATGGGAGGGCAGGCCAATCTCACCACACGCACTCAGAGTGCGCACGCAGTTTACACTGGGACACAGTGCTAAAGTGCGCAGAGGCCAAAACTACTAATATCAGGTCACATCAACAGGCAAAAAGTTTAGGGGTGAACCTGCCAAAAGGGCCAAGTCCAACACCACCCCCTTCCAGCCAAAACGCATGGCAGACCAATCACCACCGTGGTGGGCTTCCCTGCTTGGGGCGATAGAACACGGACGCGGGCCCGCAACTGCAGGGACACCCTCTGGTTCTACGCCACGGTGAACCCATGTGGTTCCTTCTGAAAAAGCTGTCTGGACCAACTGGGCTACCCCACTGGTACTCCCTAGCTGTCCGCGGCCAGGACCAGGCCCTAGGCCACCCAGATGCCACTGGTCCTTGCCCATTCACAGAGTGGGGGTAGTAACCCCTGGCACATAGTAGCCATTCTCCACTCTTCCCCTCATCAGGGCAGGTCTAGACTGCCACTGATCTTCCAGCCTAGGGTCTGCAACCTCAGGCGGACCAGAAGTCACGGGTGAGGCTCTCCTCCCCTACCTCTCCTTCTAGGGTTCCGCCCTCTCCTCCTTGGAGAAGCACCCTCAGAACACAACTCTCCCACCAGTTCAGGACCTCTCTCCCACAACTGGTCTCCCAACCTAGGGTCTAACCCTTCAGGTTGCACCGGGGTCAGAGGCGAGTACTCCCTCCCTCTGCACCCCCTTCCAGAGTTCTGCACCCTCCCAACTGGAGCGGTACCCCTGGAAGATGAACCGGTCAGGACACTGGTTACAGATGTCCTTTCCTCCAGGTCAGGCGGATCCTGAACCTGGCCTCCCAACCTTGGGGCTGAACCCCACGGCTGAGCATTTGCCTGGCACACCAGGACTTCCGGGGGCGCACCCAGCAGCCCCCGGGGGGTAACACATGACTCATGTGTTGCGTGACAGTCTGCGTGGCGCAGACTTCCCGACCCCTGTCCATCTGACAGTGCGCAGAGATCCCACACGACAGAAGTGGTGTCACCATGGTCACTTCTAGGAGACTCAGCCCTTCTGGCTGGCCCCTGACCCACTGGTTCTTCCACTGGGGAACACATCCCCCTCTCACCCCTCAATCCGGACTTCTGTACCCTCCCGACTGGAGCGGCACTGCCAGACACCAGAACCACTGGAGCTCTATTTACAGACGCTCCAGGTTCTCCAGACACTAGGAGATCCTCCTCAAATGGACTAACAGGACAGCCTAGGCTCCCAACCTGGTGTTCCCTGAAGAAACCATCCAGGTTCTGAGACTGGGTTTCGGGCACCTGGGGACACTCAGTCCCACACTCACTCCTACTCCACTGAGACAGGACGTGAGCCCCTACACCCCTCCCACTACACTGGGACCTAGCTGGGCTACACTGAACCTCTTCACCAATACCGGACGGGAAGATACCTGAGCCACTACTTTTGGGATCACTCCCCAATGCCTCGTTAGAACCTCGGGCCACAACCCAGAGGTCTGCTTCCCATGCAAGATCCCATGGATCAGGGTGCTCACACCAACAGGTGTTGGCGCAACCCTGGAAAACAACAACTGAGCAGGTGCTCTTTAATAACCAGATTGAACAGTCCTTCAAAATCCTGTTCCGTGGTACACCTTACCCAGTCAATCAGTGCATCATTACAGTCATCCACAAACCTCTCCCAAGACTGGTGAGACAGTTTCCTACTGCCCCTGAACTTCAACCTGTACTCCTCTTCCTGGGAGCCAAGAACCATATTCTGGGAACTGGGAATGGGACTTCCTGCACTGGACTCCATATTGCTGCCACCACTAGATCCCACCCTCACTGGTGAATCCAGACAACTAAAACTACACTCAGAGGACGTACCAAGAGCTAATTTCTCCTTGGTGAAGGCCCTCTCAGCCTCCGCCATCCTCTCCTGCTCTTAGACCCTCTCGGTCTCTAGCTTTTTCTCCTCCACACTCAGCTGCGCTATCTCCTTGGTATGCTCTAACCTGAGCTTCTCCAAAGCCAGCTGATGCTCCCTTTCTTCCCTCCTATCCACCCACTCCTCTGGGGACAGGGAAAGGGATGGGGCACTGCAAGGGACTCCCTATCCATGGGGTCCTCACTATCTACTGGCGTCCCTGTCCTGTCACTTTCTTCCTCCTCTTCAGACTCCTCAGGGCCCCCCTCAGACCCACCACCCTCTTGGCGTGTGGCCAGGGCCCTCTTTTCCTCATTGCGCTCACAGTCCCATTCATCCTTTTGCCATTGGATCAGGTTGTCCCTCAGTTTTGACTGGGTGTCTGACCCACTCACTGCTATGTCTCTCTCCTTACAGAAATCCACCAACTCCCACATGCTGTATCTAAACAGACCACAAAAATTAAAAGCAGACTCCATTTTGGCAGGACGCTCAGGGACACGTGCAACACAGGAGACCTAGGTTTCTGAGCTGAAGCAAGAGTACACAATTTACAAATGACACTTTTTAGGAGAAGAATAAAATAACCTCAGAAACAATAATCCCCACACACGTGATTATCTAAATGTAGAGTTTGTAGTGCAACCAGTTGTCGGTGTGGTACTGCGCAAACGCAAGTCCTATCCTCACCGCTGACAACCAATGTTAGAAATGGGATCTCTGGTTGGCTAAGGCTTGCGCCAAAGCCAGGCAGAGACCACCACTCTAGTCAGGGCGAGGGAGTTACACACCCAAGATAACCCCTGCTCACCCCCTTGGTAGCTTGGCACGAGCAGTCAGGCCTATCCCGGAGGCAATGTGTAAAGCGTTTGCACAACACACTCACACAGTAGCAACACACTAGGCACACCACAAAAGGAACTCCACACCAGGTTATATAAAAAATAGCCTTTGTATTGTCATAAATACCGTAGAAACATAATCACATAATATACACTGTGCCAACTGGCACTAGGCAATATTCACAGGGGAATTATATACAGGACCAGGCCAATTGGGCCACGGTCAGAACCATCAGAACAGGTAAGTAAATTGTAAACCACAACCAGTAATTACCTGTAAAGTTAGGAACTTAGCACGAGATCCTGTAACATAAAAGATGGGACACCTAAATCACATTAGGCATAAATCTCGTTAGCATCACACGTTATGCACCAACCTCATTATGCAATAATCACATGAGGCAATAGGCCTCGTAAGCATAAACACAGTGTGCCCCAATCGTGGGCACAACGCACTGACACTGGCCCCAGGCCAACTGGCCTCTCACAGGGGCTCAAAGGCCCAACGTCCAGAATGTCAGGGCTGGCTGCGCATGCAGCGAAATAAGAGTGCGCAATTGCACGAGCCTAAACGTGGCAGCTGCCCACTACTTGCTGGGCAGCTGTGAAACTGAGCATGGGCACCAGCGTGCCCCCTGAGCCCCCCTCTGGGGCTCTGAACGAAATGCCCCCAAGGGAAAGAATGGGGCTGGCACTACTGTGCCTACGGAACCCCCACTGGGATTCTCTAAATGATTATGCGCAACGTTGCAGCTGCCCACTGTCAGGTGGGGCAGCTGGGGGACTACGCTGGCACTCACTGTGCCTCGGGAGCCTCCTTCCGGCGCAGCCTCGTCCTAGTGCCCTCAATCGGCACCACCAACGCTCCACCACTTCAGCCCCCACTCCCCGGGGGCTCGTCCCGACTTCTCTGGCCTTTCGCACACCCGAGGGAGAAGGCACCGAAAATGTGCCTCGACCTGGCCAACTCTCCTGGGGCCTCCCGCATCCCACTTCCCTTGGGCTCCTCACCTTCAGCCTCGCTCACCGGGGCTCTTACGGCGGACCAGGCCACAATGGCGGGGTGGGCTCCCGCCGGTCTCAGGGTCTCGCGGAGCAGTGTCTCCGTTTCCCTCTTCTTCTTGGCAGGAACCAGCGCGGGGTAGGCTCCCGCCTGGATTCTCCTTTTATTTCCCCTTCCGCATCGATCAGGCCAGCACCGACGCGGGGCTTCCCGGGGCTTGAGGCGGCTTCCGGTCTCGACGTCCGGAGCTCCTCCTGGCTTCCGGCTTCTGTCCTCGGGCCGCGCTGCGATTTGGGCGGCCTGAGCAACTTCTTGTTGGCCCGCCCACCACCAGGCAATGGTGCCTGTCTTCCGGGTCGCGCTGGCAGCGGCCCGGCGGCACCCGCCTCTCGTGGCGGCACAGTGCGGGGTGGGCATCCGACTTTATTCAATAAAGGCAAACGCGGGGTGGGCACCCGCTCTAATTAAGGATAATTGCGGGGTGGACTCCCGCCACAAAAAGCGGCAAAATGCGGGGGAATCCCCAGGCAGCAGCCCAGCGCTGCAACTAAGAAATAGAAGCACTCTCGAGGCGCTAGGAGCCACAGCTCCAGCAGCAAAGTTTTTAGGGGCACAAAGCTCCAGCAGTGGCCCCAAAAAAGGCCAACAATAAAGAGTCCTTGGTGCTGGGGTGACCCCAGCACAGCGCAGCCAGGCAGGCCATCACGCAGGGACCCCCAGGAAACAGCAGCTGGGTCCCGCGGCGGTTCCTCCTGGCAGAGGGTCCCCTCCAAGAAAGCACAGAACAGAACATTTTCATGGGGTCACAGCCCCTATATTTATATGCATATCCCCCTTTGTCACACAGCACAGGGCTGGGGGAAAACCAGATGCAACTGGTTTGGGGGAGCTTTGGAGCACTTTGTTTTGCCCAGCTCCTCTCTCCTTTCACAGGACAGGCTAGGGACATCAGACGCACCACAGGAGGTGGAGCCAGCATTGTGGAGGGAAGGCACAGCCCTATTCAGGTCCCAGGTGCAACTCCTCCCACCACTCTCAGCTCAGGTGTCCCATTCAGACTAGTGCTGACTCACCCTGCCCCTCCTGCAGTCACACACACCTCCCAGCTCCTGTCACTCACAGAGCCAGACATGTAATCCACATCAGGCAGGCAGACACAGAGCACACATAAATGCCAACTTCTAAAAGTAGCATTTCTACACCAGTCATAATAAATCTGCACACACCATTGCGCAGCATTTATTCTCACGAGTTCGCACATACTAAACTCGACCCTGCACTCCTCTCACACCAGGAATTACCATGGACACACATATCCCCCATGCATTCCTATGGGAGGGCAGGCCAATCTCACCACACGCACTCAGAGTGCGCACGCAGTTTACACTGGGACACAGTGCTAAAGTGCGCAGAGGCCAAAAACTACTAATATCAGGTCACATCAACAGGCAAAAAGTTTAGGGGTGAACCTGCCAAAAGGGCCAAGTCCAACAGTAGGCCAATAATTGATTAGCCATTGACTCCAGTCTTCCCTCTAAACCCTTTGCTGACCATTTCAAATTGGAAGTAAACGCTAAATAAAAATAAAAACGGCATCAGTAGATCTGTCCATCCCTCTATCTGCACATTCTTTCTGCATCCCTCTGTGTCTGCTTATGTGCTCTATGCTTGTATATATGCTATGTGGAACTGCAGGCGTGCCTTTATGGTGTATGTCCGTGGACATTTTTACTAACCATACCTTGATTTACAAGTAATGTATAGTATATAAATGTTTTTACTAGCGGTTCAGTTTTTCCATGAAGCCTATCCTCAGTCGTGTGTTAATTCAGCCTGCAGCAGAAGCATCCTATGCCAGGACATTCCACTCTTGAAAAATATCAGGTGCCATCCCAGTCATTCTTTTGATGTGTTCGAGAAGCTCAGATCTCTTACAATACAACTCTCCACCTTCAACTGTCGGGTAAATAAAATAACTGAATATCCGCCATCCCAAGCTCTACCCAATTCAGTAAGCGTGGCTAGTAAATCTGGCCGGTACATGAACCACACCACTATCTGACCCACGCAAAGCTCTCCCACTGCCATGCAGTCATTGCTCTGTTCTCTTGATACCGTGTTTGGTGTACTACAGTTAGGCATGCTTGTCTGTACACCACCTGACGCCCGAATTAGCCTGATTTGCACTGTACAACATTATGAAACCAGTAAATGGAGATAAGGATACTAAAATATGCAAATGATCATAATAAAAGGTATAAAGCAAGGGACCCACGTCTGGGCATACCCTGCCAACTTAGTGCGAACAAAGCAAACACAAGGAGATGATGGACGGAGCGCTGAAACTTTTCAGACACTCACTCCCAGTCACAGATCTGGGTTGAATCCATCATCGTTCTTTAGCTCACTTCGCCACCCCAGTTCAGACACAGCTATATGCAAATCAGTCTTGACCCTGTGCCTCATGGGAACAGTCCAGCCCGAACTGCCAAGCAATGTCTTCCCTCGACCGGAAACAAGCATCCTGGGACCAGTTTCGGGCTAACGGCCCTCATCAGCCAGGCTAGCTTGAATCCAGTGGCAAAGTGAGCAAGGTATTCCCCTTTTCTCTGCTTTATAGTAAC
Source organism: Calotriton arnoldi (assembly GCA_963921515.1). Taxonomy (NCBI): domain Eukaryota; kingdom Metazoa; phylum Chordata; class Amphibia; order Caudata; family Salamandridae; genus Calotriton; species Calotriton arnoldi. The sequence goes on along the minus strand of CAWUFW010002661.1, from coordinate 943,126 downwards.
TTATAGAGGTTTGAAGACCCTAACCCAATCAGTTCCTTCTTATCGAACAATGCCATTTATGTCTGCTTGTTATCCCGTTTTCAAATCTGTGGTGGCAAATGAAGTAATTTCTCTGAATCCTTGGTTTTACCAGCATGGATTTGCAAGATTAGTGTTGCTAAACTGGAGTAATCTGCCCACAGACACAATTATAACTGTCCGGCAGTTTTCTGGGTCTTGTGTGACTCAAGGGCAGTTTAGGCGATCCTTATCCTTGTAGTGCTGTCCTTGATAACTCCGGAACCACTATAAGCTCACCAAATTGCAAGTACCTCCCTTTAAGACTGTTTTATTTTCAGTGGATAGCGAAGTCGAAGGCAGAAAGTTTAGTTCAGGTAGCATATATATATATCTTCTACAATATGTGAAAGCAGTGGTACTGTAAAAGATACAAGACTTTTAGCACTATTAAGGAAATATGCTGCCAGACTGGTTTTATGTCTTTTAAGCATCAGAAAAACACTATGCTTACACTTGTGTGTGGGTGGCATTTTAGGGTGGTGAAGAAGTTAACCCCCCCGCCCCCCCTCGTGCTCTTTGAAGTCAGTGGATATGCTGTAGGTGTCGGTTTATGTACGGGTCTTGAGCAGCTGATACATAGCCAACTAAGTTTGGGGGGAACCAATAAAATTGCATTACCTTTTTCAGTGTACCATATATCGAGGCAGCCAGTATCAGGAAAAATGGTCATTCGGAGTTTGTGTATTGTTTTCCAGCCAACCTCTTCCTAACAGCAACCTCTTCCTAACAGCGCAAAGCACAGGATGCAGGGTGAAAGTGCACCCATTCGCTGTTAGAGATGTGCAGCTCATCCTTGGCTTAAGAGTAGACTATCGCTTTGTGTAGGTGTTGCTCTGGACAGATCACAGGTTGACCTGATGGAATCTTGCACACAGGCACAGCACCAAGGATCTTTGACCATGTACTATTAAGATCCCTCCTTCAGTTCAGTTGAAGTTTCTAGAGGTTACAGGGACTTTCAATTATGTTTAAACCTTTTCCATTGGACTACAACCTTCCTACTGAACATGAGGGTAAAGTCCCTTATTGCTAGGAACTAAGGTAAATCTTACATATTCATCTTTGTCGATTTCTCAGTGACATTTGGTGAATTCGACCCAAAACATCTACTTGATTGCATCTCTGAGGCCCGTGGAACTGGCTAGAGTGTTTCAGTTGTGCACTTCTTTCGCTAACTGCACTTGAGTAGTAAATCTTGGATCCGACCTCTGCTATTGCAAGCATCTCTTATTGTATGCCTCAAGGTTGACCTCATTACTAATGCTTTTCAGCATGTGAGCCACCATGTACTAACATACTGTGTTTACAGGCGTGGCTTTCATATGTATGCCAACAATCTCAAAACACGCCTCCAAATACAGTCAGGAACTGGTTGATGTTTTTCATAGACTGCTCTGTTAATGTCCATACGTTTTTTTTCCTTTTCCTTTCTTTCTTCTAGGAGTAGTTGTAGAGCACAAACCTAGCTCGAAAAAGATGGAACGGTAATCATGCACGGCAGCCCTGAGGTTCTTGAGTGAAAGTGGAGCCAGAGGCTCTGACTCACAGTCTGAAATTGGGTTCAAAAGGCCCTAAACACTTGCTGTTGAAACTGCCTCCCTCTTTATATTCTGGAATTGATGTTAACCCTGATCTGTTTTTCGACTTTCTTTAAGACCTTCCTCTATCTGGCCAAGTTTTTGGAGGTATACAAGGTGACTAGACTCCCAGGGTAGTCCTTTTATAACACCCATCTGCCTGGTTAGAAACAAACTTTGTGAAGCAAGATCTTTTTTTTTTTTTTAAACAAATTTTATTTGTCAAATGCACATACAGCGGAGCTCTGTAATCCAGAGACTTCCGTAGCATCAATGAATAATATCCTGACTTTGACAGTTTTCTCATATAATACAAAAAGAGAAATAATGAAGGGACATGCATATGAAATACTACAAAATTAAACAAAAGAAACACAAATAACACCCCCCACCCCACACCCCATCGCACAGTCAACCCAGCAAAGTCAGCATGTATGATCAGGGCAACAGTTCTACACTCGCTATGGGTAATGCCTAAGAGACACCAAGCCGCCCGGTGCACGCATAGTTCCAGCCCCCCCAAGACAAGGGAGGGGAAGACTACAACCCACCCAATCCCTGCGCTGGAATGGGCTCCAAATCTAATCCCCTGTAATCCGCCCAGCGCTTCCAGATTTTATAATGTTTACTCGGGCATCCCCGTGCTATAAAAATGGGGGCCTCGAGGCCCATACAGAAATCCAGTCCTGCCTTCCACACTGAGACGGAGGGTGCGGCAGTCGCCTTCCAGGCCCTAGCAATATCGCGCTTGGCAAGGGTAAAGCCCAGGAGCATCAGGTGGCGCTTGTAGACGTTGCCCCCTATATCGTCCATAACATGCAGGAGCACTAATTTAGGGGAACGTGGGAGATCCCAACCCAGAACCTCTGAGAGGCATGCCAGTACGCCCCGCCAAAACCTAGCTAGCGCAGAACAATCCCATATAGTATGCAGCAGAGTACCCTCTTCATGCAAGCAGCAGAGACATTCCGGGGACGCCACCAAACCAGCCCTGTACAGTCTGACTCTAGTAAAATAGACCCTATGGAGGTATTTAAACTGGATGAGTCGAAGGCTCATAGCAATAGCCGCCCCACGCGGGGAGGCCAGGGCCTCCGTCCAGTCCTCCTCCCCAAGTGAGCCCACATCCTCCTCCCAGGCCCTGCGAAGACGCTGTAAAGTTGGGGAGCAGTGTGTAACCAGGGACTGGTAGATTTTAGATATTTTGTGGTCTGGCCCCCATGAAGACTTTCGCGTCTCCCGGACTGAAGTCAGCCAACTCCTCCAGACGCACCAAGCTAGGGGAGAGAGCATGCCGAAATTGCAAATATTAAAAAAATTGTGTACGCGGCATTTGAAAGTCCTTCTGCAAGCACTGAAACGATTTCAGGACGGGCCCCCTCATAACATCCCCCAGGGTGGAGATCCCAATCGCATCCCAACCTTGGAAGCCAGGCAAGGCCGCCAACTGCGGCAGACGTCCATTTTGCCAAAGCGGCGTCTCTCGAGTTAGGCGATTCCACCAGCCCATCCTCCGCAGCGCCTACCGCCAAACCTGAAACACCAGCTGTGTCACACTCGGCAGAGAACGCCGCAAGGGCGCCGAATAGAGGAGCGTATGTAGCGAGTGATCACCCATCAAACGTCGCTCCAGGGCATACGCCGGATCTGACCTATCGCCATACCACCATTCATTGAGAACCAACAGGTGTGAGGTCATATAGTACGAAAGTATGTCAGAAGTAGCGAGTCCCCCACAATACGTGGATTTAAAGCAAGTACGAAGAGCCACCCTGACAACCCCCCCGCCCCATAGAAACTGGCCCAAGGCCGCATCCACCTGGCGGAACCAACCCGAAGAAATAGGATATGGATGGTTTTGCAACTGGTACAGCAGACGAGGAAGAGAGACCATTTTGAAGATAGCCGAGCGACCATATATAGATAGGGGCATGTGGGACCAGACTTTAAGACCTTCACGCACCCTGTTCCACACCGGCACCAAGTTCCTTTCCCAGGCAATCAACCGCGCGTCTGAGAGGAACACACCCAAATATTTCAGCCCCCCACGCACCACCTGAACCGAGGAGGCCCAGGAAGCAAGATCTTTTAACACATTGTACTGCTTAAAGATCATGGAACTATTTGAGGGAGCCCAATCTTGAAGTTCCAGTTATGGCTGAAAATACAGCTAGCCAAGTCAAAGTAAACTTTATTCGGCCAAAGGCCATAAAAGAACACAAAAGATAATAAAACATAGGTTAAAAATGTAATCTTATACAAAAGTCACATACAGTATTCATTTTTCTTGTAACAATTCTATCATACAACTTTGATAAAAAATCCAAAGCTGGTGTGCTAAATCATATCTAAAACTTAAGGGACTAGCCATTAAGATTCATATCTCCTCCTAATATGGGACACTGATTATATAAAATTTAAAACTGCAAAACAAATTGCAAGTGAACCTAAAGAATGTAAAAGATTAAGACCATCCTTGTACTGTCTCATATGGGCCTTGTACAGCAACAGCACCAAAAAACAGTGTCTTGGCTCCTGATACAAAGGGCAAAACAGAAATAAATGACTGGTGCTTTCGGTCGAGGTATTATCACACACAAAGATACGTCCTGACACCATGCCCCTGAAAAAGGAAAAGCAAATTTAAAGTGCAGAGTCTAAACCAGATCAGCCAGTGGCGTTGTGTAGAAGATGCAATCCACCTCCAGTAAGGCTCTATACCATGGTTTGTTGAGACTTGGGCATAATTAACAATTGTTTGCTTGGCCTGGGCAGCGTCTAGGCGTTTATTCATACAGTGCTCCAAAAACCGTTCTTTAACGCGTAATTTATGATTAGAGTCAATTGTATCAGGAGATTTATAAAGATCAAAAAGATCCAGGCTGTCAAAGGTGACCTTCAAATACCTTAGTCATTGTATGTGGTCCACTCCATCTAATAACAGTCGGAAATACAAGTTCTGATCAATCCAGCCTATGGGGATGACCATATTTTGACCCACAATAATAAAGGGGCTAATCCAATCTGATCTTCCAGATATGGATTCCCAAGCTCCTCGTGACATATTAAGGTAGCTGTAACCCCTGGGACTGAAAGTAATCTATGCAAAAATTGATTTTCTGCACATTGTAGAATATCTGCCTTCTTGTACCCCGGAGGCCAGCGCCATATACCCCGCTGAAAATACACTTGCTCCTGTAAAGATTCAGCATTTCTAAAATTGGTTTGTTTTGGAGCTTGCGGGCAAATCTAAAGATAGCCTCAATATTCCCATTAAAAGTCTGACATCTAAGTGTTAAAAGCGGGGTCCAGCATAATGACTGATTAAACATAATCCCTAAATAATAAAAAAAAATCACATTTAATAGAATAGAATCCCCCAAATTAAAGGTCTTTGACTTGGTACTAGGATGGGCACATGTCAATATGAAGGACTTCGAGAAATTTACTTTAAGGTCCAGATCATCCATGTACGTTAAAAACAGTTCTAAAAGGGACTGAAGGCTGTTTGGAGTGCACACAATCAGAGCTGCGTCAACCGCATATAATAAAATTGGAATGGATTTTTGGCCCATACGAGGTACATCTTAGCCATTTTCTACTAGATAATTACTATTGCCATTAATATAAAGCAAAGAAAAGTAGCCAGGATGTTCCCCTGCCTAATGCCCCTAGTTGACCTTATGTGGGGGGGGCGGGGGGAGGGGGGGGCATTTACCTAGAGGACCATAACGGACCCTAACAATAAGGTTCTGGTGCAGACTCATAATAAATGTCAATAAATTGTGCTCCATTCGTATTTTGCCCATTAAATCCCACAACTTGTTGCAGTTCACGAGATCGAAGGTGCTGAATAAATCTATAAAAGCAAGATGCAAAGAACCTATTTTAGCCTTCATGTACTTCCCCCAGATTAGGTAGAGATTTAGGGATTGCTCGATTGTCCCAACACCATGTCTAAAACCAAATTGGACATCAGACAGGATGTTATTTGTAACAGCCCAGTCTTCAAGGCGGGACAGTAAAATTCGATCTAGAAACTTGGAGGTGGAGTCGATCAGAGAAATTGGCCGGTAGCAGGTCGTCTAAGACCGGTTCCCTTTTTTAAAAATAGGGACTATGATAGCAGACTTCCAGGACTCTAGAATGTACCTGTGCACTAAAGATCTAAACACATTTGCAAAGTAGAGGGGCCCATAAAGAGGCGTTAATTTAAAAAAAAAAAAAAAAAAAAAAAAGTCTGATGGCACCCCATCTGGGCCTGGAGCCTTACCTGCTATACACCTATTTATAGCATTAATAACCTCTTGAACTTCAGTTGGAGGTTGATCACACGAGGGGAGACGTGAATTACAGTCACAGCTATTCACTGTCTGCTTTCTGACACCATTTATGTTACAGTGGACCCTTAGCTCTTTGAGGTGGGCTTAAGCCAGTCCAAGCACAGCAAAAACAGTAGTCTGAGATAGCATAGTATTAGTAACATTGATTGCAAATGAAATTCTCTTGGGCGTTAATACATAGGGGTCCTCTTAATCCACCAATCAATCAATCAATCAAAACATTTGTAGAGCGCACTACTCACCCGCGAAGGTCTCAAGGCGCTAAGGGGGGGGGGGGGAGAAAAAAAACTGCTACTGCTCAAACAGCCAGGTCTTGAGAAGTCTCCTGGGTCTGTCGCAGTTGGATGGGGAGGGTGTTCCATGTCTTGGCGGCGAGGTGGGAGAAAGATCTGCCGCCGGTGGTAGTTCGGTGGATGCGTGGAACGGTGGCGAGGGAGAGGTCAGCGGATCGAAGCTGGCAGTTGGGAGTGTAGAAGGTGAGTCGTTTGTTGAGGTATGTTGGTCCTGCGTTGTGGAGTGCTTTGTGAGCGTGGGTGAGGAGTTTGAAGGTGATCCTCTTGTTGACCGGGAGCCAGTGAAGGTCTCTCAGGTGGGCAGTGATCCCTCGTCACAGTAGTCACTCGTGTTTTGTTGTGAAAGAAGGCAAACATCATTATCTTAACACTAAAAATGTTGATGCACACTCAATACCTTAATGTTGACCTGCGTTAATCTCAAAAGCTCTTTATTTTGTCTACAGATCTTGATAGGTATATATTTAGTGTTCTTACTCCAGTCCTAGTATTTTTTGTGGTAAGAGGGAAGTCAATATTTTTCTATCACCATAAGGCTTTGCAGTGATTCATTCTTGTTGTGATTTTGCTTTCAATTCTTTTTGGTTTTGGTTGGATACCAGACAGTCCTTCAGGGATTTGAACTTGATACTTGCAGGTAACATATGGATCTCTACAGTAAGAAAATTAACCTGCCGAGCTATTGACCCTGGGCTGTAACCAGGGACTTTCATGTCGCACCTTGTTCTTAAGTAGACAGTCCACTCACTGAGCGGTCTGATGGGCTAAAATAAAGTAGCCAGAAAGTGACTGGGATAGTGGATGTGGCCATCCGTGCTCATACTTATCGTTTTGAAAGTAGAAGTAGATTTTTTGAGAATTGCGAGAGGAGGCATATATCCCTTTTTGTTTTTTTGATTAATATGGAAGCTGAGCCTGTACCTTGTCTTTCCTAACCGTGCAAGCTTTGGGCACGGTACAGTCTTAAGTATATATTTTCAGTTCTTACACTGCCTCCTACCATGGCTTACAATAGCTAATACAAAAGGAATGTCCACTTGGGTGTTAATGAGTAGAAAGTGGTGAAGGAACGTTGGGATCTTATCTAGTGACCTCTTTATACATACAGCAAATAGCAGGGTCCTCTCCTCCGTTACGGATCAGGGATCAAGAGGAGAGGACCAAGCCATTGTGGAGAATCTTCAGATCGGCGTTAGTAAAAATGCCACTAGATAACGTTCATTTAAATGCGAATGTACAGTCCAGAGGCTTAGATTAAATCCGGAAGGAAAGCATGTGTTCTCTTTGTGCCCTATGTGCTCTAGAACTAGTGGTCGAAGTGGTGGGATCCGAAGGGCAAGATGTGCCCATACTTTTTTGATTTTGGAAAACCAGTTCACCCCTACTATTTGTGAAAGACAATTGTCTCGGGACTGTTAAATCCGAGAGTTGAAATGATTCAACTGAAGTGTAAGGCAGGGAGTCTGCTGTGAAACCAAGGGAGGGGCAGACAGCTGAACAAGCCTTCTTGCCAGAGAGCCTGCTGTCTGAAAGAAATGTAAATGTGCACAACTGGTCAATCTGCAAATGTAAAGGGTGCTTGGAAGTCAGTATTGACTTTATTGATGGAATGAATCACTTGAAGCTTTCTGATGACATCAGTGTATTCTTTTTGAGCCCTATTGCAAGGAATTTACCAGCTGTGAAATGTGTGCTTTTAAAAGACCGTTATTAAAAAAAAAAAAATGCACTTTTTTATCTTAAACCTTTTTGTGCATTTTGTGGCAGCCTATGTCATACTGCGTGTAATGAAAGTTAAAAATAATAACTTGCATGTTCACAGTGCTTTTCTCTCACAGACTGGGACTTCGTAGCAGTAAACATACACAAGCCACAATTCTTAACGCACCAACCAGGATTCAATTCTGTGGCTGTCTGGTGCAGTGCATCAACTAATGGAGGTTTCATAATGTAAGAGGGGTGAAACCCCGAAACCGGTCCTAGGATGCTTGTTTCCAGTCCAGGGAGGACCTGGCTTGGCAGTTCGGGCTGGACTGTTCCCATGAGGCACAGGGTCAAGACTGATTTGCATATGGCTGGGTTCAAACTGGAATGGCATGGTGAGCAAAAAAACGATGGATTTAGGCCCAGATCTCTGTACTGGGGTGAATGTATGACATTGTTCTGCATTCTGTCCATCAACTGTTGTTTTTGCGGTTTCATAATGTACGACAGTGCATTTCCCACTTATTAACATAACTTGCATTTAATTTTCATTTAAGCCGTGCGTTATTTTGTATGTAGTTACTTGAAGGTTAAAGACCCAAAAAAGTTACATTTTTTTTTATTTTTTTACCCATGCTCTTGATCATGACCCAACGCTCACTCACCCCACCCCCATTGCGCACAGCATCACAGCTCCCATACTTTTTTCGTGCATTTCGACCACTGTCTTGAAGCAAATCAAATTTGACCTGTTGAATTACTTGCTAACGCTATTCTAAGTCAACCACGTGTTGTTCTTTGCAGGCTTTTTTGCTTCTGTTAAACTTGATATAATATTATGTTTTTGAGATGATTTTCATCCTTGTTGTCTGTTCAAAGACTGCGTGCAGTAGCTTCTCAAATGTATCTGGTGGATGATACATTTTTTTATAAATTGTTCTCTCCTAGTACACTGCTTTTCTGCCCCTCCCTTTTTATTGTGTTTCCTTTATAATATATTTGGCAGGTTTGCGTCCTTAAAACCAAACAACAGGAACCTAAATATACAAGAACTGCTCAATATAATCACAACTGTGGAAATTGAGGGAGAGCAACAGCTTTTAACAACGTCCGCATTCGTAGGTGTCTTGAGAAAATTACTTGAAAGTTAGAGGTTTTTTTTTAGTGCAAGATACAATATGCCTGTGTCTTTTCCTGTTGGCTGACTGAACGCAGATCCTTATTTCTGCAAAACATGCTTTCCATGAAAACATAAGAGGCAGGAGTAAATTAACAGGCAATCTTTGCTCCAAGGGCTTCTGGCAGGGAAAGCACCTTTTTTCTATGTGTCACCAACATCTCTTTGGCTGAATACCTAAAGGAAAGGACCAGTATAGTAAGCATCTACTCTTTCAATAGGACTGGTTGTCTATAGAGTATACCTTTAGAGAGTTGTGGAGTTTTTACTACAGTCTTACATTAAAAGTAGCACTGTAAATAATAGGCGTTATTTCCTCTGTGTAGTTGGTACTTGTTTTATCAACCTTCAAACAATTTTTGAACATGTGACGTTCAAGTTGTAATCTGTCTTACTAACTAAATCTACTAGCCCAGACTATCACCTAGTAGGATACCTTAAAGGGGATGAAGGCACAATGTGCAGAGGTGTGTATATCCAGCAGGCCTTGCCATCCAAAGTTGCATAAAAGATAGTGTTGCACTGAGAGATGGCACACTGCTACTTGTATAAGTGATTCTTGCGAGCATTCAGACCTGTGATGAGCAGTGCACACAAACCCCATAATTATAAGCCACAGAGTTTTTCAACTGGAATTTGAATTTGCGACCGGCAGATAACTTGTTCATCCATTCAGCAGCCACACACCAACACTCTTGTTGTCCTACAGGAATTTCAAGCTGTCACCTGCAGTGTAAAGAGATGCTTGAAATAGACAAAACAACTTCCTCAGCTGTCCTGCTGGGAACTTCTGTCCTGCAGGTAACATATGTCTCTGCTGTAAGCAGACTAATCCCCTGAGCCATTTTACTGGCATTGGGCCCTGCCACCATCTGGTGCCACCCAAATCTTTGTAGTTTAGTAATCTTACTGGCATCTATAAAACGCGGCCACAAGGTTACACTTCAATATTTTTGCTGCAGTTACATTAAACTGACATGCTGTCTTGTTGGCATTACACAGGTTACACACGCAACCCAGCAGCAGGTGTATGAACCAAAAAGCTGTTTTACTCTTTTTGTAGCATAGACCTTTCACACTGTAGCTGACGCGGAACCCCCATAGCTGTCCTATTAGGATTTAACATATAACCTGTAACCTGCATATTTTATGGTTCACTGAGTTATTACAAGCATAGTATGCTCCCTCTACTGGGATAACAGTGCATGGTGCAAGTCTGTACAGAGGTGCCCCGTAGCAGCCCTCTAAATGTCTCTAGATTGGGATACCGTGCAAGTGAAGCTCTCTCAGCATCTCTTTTCTTGGGCAGAAGTACTAGGTACAAGTCAGAATGGGGGTGCCTCACATGAATGTTTCATCTGCATCAACAAAATGATGGATAGAATGCTTGAATTAGTCTTAGCCACTGGTGATTGCTCAGGCCGCATTCCAGGCCATCAATCGTTTTTCACCTGCCATGCCACTCTAGACAAAGGCCCATGTTACTCAAATCTGTACCACGCCCTGCTCCTCATGGGAACAGTCTGTCCTGAACTGCCATGCATGACCCTTTCCAGAAGGGACAACAACCAACCCAGACCGGTTTTGACTTATCTAGGTTTCATCAGTGAGGCATAGCTTGAGTTCTATGGCACAATGAGCATGGAGCTCATGTCTGGGTATACCCATTGCACTTAGTGCATCAGCTGTAACAACAACAAGGTGATTAATGGAAGTGCTAGAATGAACTAATTCAAGCATCCAACCAATCACTTTTTTGTTTGTTTTACTGCAATGCTTTAAGTGCGACGGTTATGCCCAGACGTGGGTCCCGTGCTCACTTTGCCACTGGAACCTAGCTGCACCTGTCTGAAAAGCCCCAACTAGTGCAGAGCCGGTCTTGGGTTGCTTGTGTTCTGGTTCGGAGAGGACCTGACTTGGCAGTTCGATCTGGTCTGTTCCTATTGGAGCAGGATCAAGGCTGATTTTAATATGGGTGTGTATATTGTGAGACCCAGTGGCGGCTGGTGACATTTGAAAGTGGTGGGGGCGTAAAATGATTGTCATACTACACCATTGCGAGCGAGCAAGCCCGAACAACCTAAGGGGGGTTCTCCTCCCGAGAAAATTTTGAAAAAAGAGTGGACAAATGGTGCATTTTCAAGCAAATTTGAGAAAGCAGGAAGGTTAATAAAGCAATTGTGAAAGTGCAGTTATTACATTAATAAAGAGATGTCATATAACATAGGTAGCTGCTTATTCAGTATAACCACAGAGCTTCATAACTGACTTCGAGATACAATGCATTTCTGAGTACCTCACTGAGTACCGCACTGTGAAAACAAAAATGTCAAAAAGACGACAAAAGTGTTTTTTCTGTTTTTGGATCCATTAATTCACAGGGGAACAAATAAACGAAAGGAGGAAAGAGAGGGTGAGAACCATTTCTTTAAGTCACGGTTTTGTTCCGGTGCTGCAGAGCTTCACAGTGAGCTGCAATTATCACGAGAAACATTTCATAAATCCCGATTCCGTAAAATCAGGATTGGGAATTTACATGAGCAAAGTGTTCATTTTCGACTTCGAGGAGCACAGGATGCTACGCAAAATGCTTTGCATTCCTATTATCACCTAAAAATGTTAAAGATTTTTTTTTTCCCAGTAATTCAAACACTATGAGAGTGCTGGTTCCATTTTACACGCCAGACTTTTTAACAGCTCCATTTAATGCTTCTGGCACATACTGCTTCAAAACATTTTTATATGTGAACAACGTGTGCATATTTTCACTTCTAAATTCTGGACAACACCACTTAGCCTAGCAAACAATAACGAGGTCTGCACGTTCAATTAATAATAAACGCATTCATTGTGTTTTCAGAACAATAGTGAATGCACATCACGCACAAATGGGTAATAAGGTATAACTCAGTAACTTCTTAAGAGCACACTGAATTTAATTTACAAGTAACAATAACTGACAATAATGCATTCTGGAGTATTTGTTGTTGGTTAATTATGCAAATCTGCTTAACGAAGCCTTTGCAATTTGCCTTTTTATAGTGCGCAGCAATTGTCTGCTCGCACCTAAAAACGGATGGTCCAACTGCCTCCAGATGTGAATCATGTGATGTGATTACTTAGGAGTTTTATTTTGTGCTGTCAAATTACGGTGATGGTTATTTGCATACATGTTGTGTTTCATGTTCGGGACAGATAAGCGTTTTACAATTTCAAGACGTAAACACTTTAGTGGACAGCATGCCAAACGTATAGTCAATCAATCACCGAAACATCTGTGATTGTGATGAACAGCACTTACAAAGTGCTTTTAGCTGCGGAACTTACAGATTCATTCTTCACTTTTAATATTCTAGCCACAAACGCTCGTGTGAGGCTAGCATGTCTCTCGGATATTGCTTTTACTAGCGCCTTAAAGTAAACGCGCCAGCTAACCTCTACTAGGCCCCTGTGCCATCTCTGTAACCAGCAAAGCAATTATTGGGTGTTACCAATTAGGCGGAATTGAGACCGAGACTGTTAACAGTCTCAAACACCAGGCCTTTCATTTTTTAGCATCATCAGGGGAGCTCAGATGCCAGCACCGGAGGGGAAAGCACTGGGTGCGGAATAAAGGAGCGAGTTAAAGAGAAACACAGCTTGGCTATGAGAAATGATTTGGCCTTTGGGCAGCAGTCACAGGAAATGCGCATATCTGGTTTTCCAAGTTAAGCGGGGGGAGGGCCAGCCAGTGTCAATCATTTCCTCTGGATACAACATCATTTAGTAAGGGAGAGGCCAGATCTAGCCACCAATGACTCCACAAAAGAACGAATTGATGGAAATGGGCACGAACACTTTTATTGTTTAATAACACCTGGGGTCTAATTTGTAAAGAGTTTGCTATGAGCAAGTCTGACTTACTTTTGAAATGCCATGGATACTCCTGCCTTGTTCCTGGAAATTTAGAGTAAGCCAGTAGAAAGACAGGTGTAAGTTAAAGCAAAATGTTTGTGAATTGGGTCCAGAATCATCTACAGTTTAATTCAGGCGTTCAATGGAATGTCGTGAATATCCAGCATGATCCTGAGCATGTTAGCTAGCCCAGGTTAAAATTAAAAATGTCCCAGGGAAGAGGGATTCCCCAACTTCCATATGAACAAACTATACATACATACATACATACACACACACACGCACTCACTCACTCTCTTCCCGTCTCTCACAAACAAATCCTTACGGGCCCAGGCAGAGACACCAGCTTCTTTTCAAAAATTATTTATTCGCACAATAAATGCCATGACGCGTTTCAGCCACAACACCGGCCGTGTTCATTTATATAACATTCCCAGCTCTGATATGCCCCTCCATGCACCCACGCAGCCCAGCTGAATTCCCTGGTCAGTGAGTATGTATTCGTCATTCCTGGGGCCCAATTCAAACCAATTTATTCAAATACATTTCCAACCAGAGCCGGCCTTTGCTCAGGTAAATAGCGCCCTGGGCGCAAAGAAATTTGGCGCCCTCTCTGCAGCTGGTAAATAAAATAAGATAGCCGGGGCCCATTTTGTGTTTACAGGACATTCCCACATCAAAACAGTAACTTGCCTCATAACACAAACCTCTCGGCACTTCCATCAAATAATGTGATTCACTCACAGCATAGCTAGATTACCTTACCGCCGAGTTATTGGTGGTGCGAATCATGGCAGCGTTGTTGTGTGTCGGCAGGGGGTGAAAATTAAATGGAAAGGAAAAGAAGGGGCTGATCAGGTGCAAAACGGCGCATGCGGCAAGGAAAAATGAATAAAAGCGGATAAGGCTGACCCATTGCAGTCCAGTAGGAGGGACGCTGCAGTCTGTAGGACTTTCATGCAGAGCGCTCCGCGCGCGCTTCTGAAAACTAGCGCCCTGGTCCCAGTTCGCCCACGCCAAAGGGCATGGCCCGTTTCCAACCTTTCTGCTACGCATTTCTCTGAAGATTAATCTAAACCTACAATGATGGTGTCAGTTCCAGTCATGCCAACACGTGGGATGAATTCATGGAGAGCTGTTTGTTGTACAGGGAAAACCAAAACCAACGAGGGGATGGTTGCTGGGATAAGATTGGTCTGGGTGTGCAAAGGCAGACGGAGCATTCACCTGACCCGTCCCCTGCCGTTACTTCTGCGAGAGCGGACACCTAAGCTCACACTTTCATTAACTTTACACAGCCCGCACGAGCCTACGTAAAAGCCTCCGACATGTGGGGAACTAAAAGGAGAAACCCAGTCGCGGCCGGCAAGCAAGGTGGGGGGAAGGGTAGAGAGGAGGGGGGGGGGGCAGTAGCTAAAATAAATAACTTACCTTTCTCGACCTCCGGATCAGCAGCGCCGCCGCCTCAGCTCCTGCCTGCCGCTGCTCCTGGCCGCGTTTTGCCTCTGCAGCCTCCCTCCCTCCCTAAGCCAATCACAACGCTGCAATGGCAGCGTTAGTGATTGGTAAGGCGCAGCGGAGAGCGCCCAGCCGGGCCATTTTCTGTATGTAGGCTGCATGCAGCAGCCTACATAGAGAAAAAGAGTGAGTGCGCATGACTGCTTTGTTCGGCCCTGGGGCCGACCAAACAGTCAGTACCCACAACAGTGGGTAAGCCACTCCCCCCCCACCCCCCCTGCCCTCGAGCAGGACCGCCCACCTGCCCGCCCACAACCAGGCACTCCAGGCACTTCTGCTTTCTCGCACTGCAAGAAAGCAGAAACATAAAATGGTAGTTTTACCATTTTATGTTTCTGCCTTCTCGCACTGCAAGAAAGCAGTGGGGCGACGCCCCCACGCCCCTATGGAGGAGCCGCCACTGGTGAGACCGCATTGTGGGCAAAAAAAAAAATAGACTGGGGTGCGGCCTAAAGTAATTACCAGTGGCTGAGATTAATTCAAGCATCCCACCCGTTACTTTTTTGTTTACTTCAGTGTGATGCCCTAAGTGCGACTGGTATGCCCAGAAGTGGGGCCCGGGCTCACTTTGCCAATGGAACCAAGCCGTACTTTTTTGTTTACTTCAGTGCAAAAATTTTGGACTTTCTGATGTGCTCTGTGAATGCCTGAATACTAGGATAACAGTGCACGGCAGATTTAAAAAAAGGAATCTTCAGCTTTCAATATAACATGAACTTGAAACACTTGCATATTCAAATTACAGGTCTCATATTTGTCCCCCAGTCCAGGAGGACTGTGAATCTGCTAGCTTTGTTGCTCGCCATTCAGATCACCCCCCAGTTCCTAGCATTCTTTTTCTCCCAGGCTCCTACCACCCTTTTACCTCCTTTTCTTAGCTCATGCCTCCATGCCCGGTTTACTTTTCTCTGACCCCTTGCTTTGCCACTATTTCTCCTTTACCTCACGAGTGCATCACTTGGCCAGTTCCAGGGTGTCCTCCTCAAATGCACCTAAGGAGCAGAGACTATGCGTGGTCACCTGGTTGGGAAAGCCTGAAGGAGATTCCAGGGGCTATGTTTGGTGGTGCATGGACATGTCTGCCTGCACAATTCATCCTCCTCTCTTTGCCTTCAATAGGAATGTCTGGGCCTGTGGATTGTATATAGCAACAATTGTGGAGTCAAAAGCCCCCTGCATAGCTTTGGAAAGCGGAGCCTTACTGCCATGTAATATTTTTCTGGTCTGTCCAATGGTGTTCCTTTAGTGATTTTTACAATTTGAAGCACATTTGAGGTGCTCAATGTTTATTTTAATTTTGTTGATGCCGAAAGTGTGCTCCAACATAAGGGGGAAGCACGCAAAGTGCACCCCTTTCATAGCAGTGGTGGCTGTGTCCTACTTCCTTGGCAGAGATCTTTTTACCTTTTCCTTTGTGGAAGTCCACCTACTAGCACTCTCCTTGGAAAAGTTTCACCAAGTCTCTTGTTTTTATCATGTTTGGGACATTTGTGGGGGATTGATATGTGGATGTGTAGATCACTGGTGAATGGTGGAGTCCCTTTGGACTCGGTTTATATGTTGCACGTCATGATGGACTTTTGTGTAGCTGGCAGTGAGAGTTTTTCTGGTGCTCCTTGGGCAGTCAGTGGTTAATGATCAGTATTCCCCATGGGCAATTTTGTTTACCACTGGTGTTTGTGAGCCAGATGAATAGCCAAGATGCTCCCTGTAGGCACTATAGGACTGCAAGGCCGAGAAGTCAAGGTTTACTTGCGGCAGAGGGGATTTGAAAGTCTGATTTAGTATGAGACAGTAAAAAGCTCTCAAAAATACCAACACTCAGTTCATTTTCTACTTTTGAAACAGATAAGGATTTTTATTAACAAATGAGTAAATAAGCAGGTGTTTTGAACAATATAACAGCAAACAGTCAATAGCCTTTAAAATTCTTACCTTCCTTCAGTTGTGCTCTCAGGAAAGCAGAGATTTTGCAGATGATGGGACAGATAACCTACTATTTTAGAATATTTGAGGAAAATGAATCTATCCAAAATAGTATAAAATCGTACTATTCTAGCTTCAGTCTTGGAATAGTTTGGGGCAAAGTTACAATTTCCCAAAACATTGTAAATCGTGATTTAAATGTTTATCATGTCAGAGAAACCGAACTCCTCTTTTATTTTGAGGGAGGAGGAATACATGTCTATGGTTTTCATAAGCATCATTTCAAAGTTATTCATTTTGTAAATGGTTTAATCCTAGATTAAGCGGGGTTAGTGATAAACAGAAAATATATTTTAGAATTCCTTCCATCCTCGAATGTAGTTTTCGAAGATCCGATGTTCAAAAAAGATTGGATCACTGCAGAGCACGTGTTTTGACCCAAATTGGCTCATCGATGTTTTTGCAAGTTCTGTGGTAAATATGACCAAAACAGATTTTCACAACCACCTGGCAAGAATAGATCTGAACCGATTTACCACCACATGCAGGAAAGACAGTCTGTGACCCACATACCTGCCAG
Organism: Calotriton arnoldi; assembly: GCA_963921515.1. Lineage (NCBI taxonomy): Eukaryota > Metazoa > Chordata > Amphibia > Caudata > Salamandridae > Calotriton > Calotriton arnoldi. The sequence goes on along the minus strand of CAWUFW010002661.1, from coordinate 926,054 downwards.
GCCTTACTAGGAGATAATGTGTGTGGGATAATGATCATTCCTATTGAAGACTGTCAGGATTTCATTTATTATTGAGTTCTGAAGCCCTTTTCTCCAAAAGATGAACAAACACAAGAAATTTACACTGTATTTTATAAAATGCTTTATTAATGATTTACGCCCAGTTCTAGAGCAGAGTGTATAGATTATCATTATTGTAGAAATAACTGTAGAAAGATGTAAATATGAGGAAAAATATCGTCATACCAGATGGTGATCATTAAATCAAATGTTGATGGAATGTGTCTGCATCGGAAACCCTCTCTTCCTAGCTGTTAGCTAATGTCTATTTTAGCACTAAAAAATGCTGTCTCGACTAGTTTTCTAGATGACCTTTTTACTCGCGCATCTTTCTTTCATAGCTATTTGAATTTTCTCCATGTGCTGTGAGAGAGGCCAATTTCTATTAAATCAACAAAAGGGAAACCATTTATTATCCAAGATTCATAAATGCAGATATATACCTATGGTGGCAAAATTACTTCTCCTCAGTACATCCTGGCGCCAGGTTTGGTTCCTCTGTATTTTCTTTAAATGTACTTGCACTTGTATTCTTATCTCTCTTCGCTTGCCCCCTCCTGCCCATATTTCCTCTGAACAAAAAGGCTAGAACCCTAAGGATAGTCTTCTGCTACTAAATCCCATTACTATTGATCTCTCTGTCCTGTGCCGTATCATTGTTTCCAGAGCTACTCCTTTTGCTGACATCTTACGTTACACAGTATTGCAGCCCTTCTCACTGAACATCTTGATTGGCTTCCTGATCCAATTAGCCCATCGATAAAACAGACTGTTAGACTTGGCATCTTTTGGCGTGTTTCCCCTGACTTTTTGCTTTCTGACCTCCCGGTTTTGACTCTGTTTTTGCTGGTGTAATGATTCTGCGCACTTTCCTCACTGCGGTCCAGTGGGAAAGTGCAAGTGCTCCTGTATAAAATGCGTTATGGATTGGTGTTTCCATGATTGGCCTATTTGGTTTGTGTCAGTCCCTTGTAAAGTGCACTGCGAGTGCCAGGGCCTATAGACCAAATGCTGTTGGTGGGCTGCAGCACTGGATTGTGCCACCCACGCAAACAGCCCGTAAAGTGTAACTCGGGCCTGCCATCGCAGAGCCCGTGCGCAGCCTGGGGCTGCCATGTCGACTTGGCAAGTGCACACACTTGCAAGTCCCTAAACCTTCCCTTTGCTACATATTAGTCACCCCTAAGGTAGGCCCAAGGTACCCCTGTGGGCAGGGTGCGGTGTATGCGAAAGGTAGGACATGCCCGGGTGTGTGCGGCATGTCCTGATAGTGACTTACAGCCTAGTTCGTTTTTCACTATTGCAAGGCTACCTGTTCCCCTAGGCCAGAACGGGCAGTTTTGATTATTACAGCTTATAATCCTAACTGACCCCGGGAACATGGTAGAAATTCGAGTTTAGTATGCCTGGACTCAGAATGATAAAATGCAGCTTTTAGTGAAGTTGGTTTTAACATTCTGTGTTTGAAAATACCACTTTTAGAAAGTGGGTATTTTCTTGTCTAACCATCCAAGCCTGCCTCTGCGAGGTTGTGTATTCCTTGTCTGGAATGTGAGTGACAGGGGCTGGGGGATGCCAGGAGACAGGGTGAGTCAGCGCAGGGCTGAATAGCCAGATCGACCTGTAGATGGGTGGGAGGGGTCGCACCTGGGCCCTGAATAGGACAGTGCCTTCCCTCCACAATGCTGGCTCCACCTCCTGTGGTGCGTCTGATGTCCCTGGCCCACTCACTGAAAGAAGGGACGGAGACTTGTCAACAAAGTGCTCCAGAACTGGTTTGGACTAGGCAAAGGCCTCTCTGCCTTCAGAGAACAAAGGAATTTGGGATATAAATATTGGGGCCCTGACCCCATGAATTTAGATCTCGCTGGAATCAAGGAACCTGCCAAGAAGAAGAGCTGGAAGAGCTGCCAGGAGGAGTACTGCCCCTTTGCTGTGTTGTTGCTTTGTTGGGTTGGCCTGCAGCTGCTTCTTCTGCCTTGGGCAGTGAAAGGACTGGACTGAACTTTCTACAAACTTGTGCTGAGTATCTCCAAGGGCCTGAAACCGAGCTGGCCTCCTGTTAAGAAGTCTCAGGGACTACAAAGACTTCACAAGCCTCTGGGTACCGCTTCTGGAACGCTGTTTCAGTTGCCACAGAGGAAGGGAACTGCAACCGACTCCGTCAACCCGAATCCATCCCTGGCCGGTGACCTGTTTGCACCGCAGACCGCATCGCCCGCTTCGCATCGCAACCCTGGTCTCACCGTGGGCGACGTCCGACGCCGCCAACATCGAGCCGCTGCTTGCACCGTGACCTGTGGGCACCGCAGTTCGCATCGCATCGCTTCACTGAACCAACCGGACCCGACCGACGCGGTCGCTGCAACTGGCTCAAGAGTCGTGACCGCACCGCATTTGGGGCACCGCTCGCACGTCTGCGACGCACCGCTCCGACTCGCACCGCTGTCCGACGCCAGCTCCCGCACTCCGGCTTGGTCGCCTGCATCGCAACCTGTCAGCACCGCATCGAGCATCGTCTCACCCTGCATCGCACGCCTTGGACTCACCGACTCCGTCTGCACGACGCTCATCGAGCCGCTGCCTGCACCGCATCGAGGGACACCGCACCTTGCACCGGTCCGTCTTGCACCGCAACCGCGACGAACGCCGACCGGCTCGTACACTCCGTACCAGCCACAACGAGAAAGGTACTGTAACCGAGTCTGTTCATGACTCTGCTGGCCCGTATCGACGCGGTCGGCTGGAACTGTTAGACTCTGTGGTTTTCAGCATCGCGGTAGGCTCGGACGGAGCTACCGACTCGTACGAACTTTGCTTTTGTGCTATTCCTGCAAAGAAGAAGTTACCGTATCAAGTATTCATTCGTAAAATATAGTATTGTGGATTTTTGTCGTAATTGGTCCTGTCTTGAGTATATAAAATATTGGTTATTTTTCTAAACTGGTGTGGAGTCCGTTTGTAGTGCTTACACTGTATTACTGTTGGTTATGTGCAAAGGCTTTACACACTGCCTCTGAATTAAGCCTGACTGCTCGTGCCAAGCTACCACGAGGGTGAGCAGGGGTTACTTCACGAGTGTAACAACCCTTACCCTGACTAGGAAGAAGGGTCCCTACTTGGACAAAGGTGCAAGCCCTTGCCAACTAGAGATCCCATTTCTAACATTGGTTGTCAGCGGTGAGGATAGGACTTGTGTTTGCACTTGACTTACAGTGATTGGTGTGCACTACTACCATATCGCAGACCATTACGTACCACATACTGGTTCTTTTTCTTTTGGCCTATTTTTGATCTTGCCAGTGTTCAACTCACGACTTTTGTCATGCCTGAATCAATTGCATCATCCGTTGCATCTCTGGAAGTTATCTTTGAGGAGGACAGGTTGGAATCCTACGCCGTAAAGGAGTTACGAGCGATTTGTAAAAACCTGAAAGTCCAAATTAAAGGCCTCACAAGGAAGGAGGAGCTACAGAAGGCGCTGAGGGCCTGGGTAGCAGCCAGACATGCCAATGGGCAGCCTGGTAATCTCAGTGAGGAGGTGGAGGAGCCTATTTCCAGGGTGGATGTGCTTTTGGGTAGGGGGGAACCCGCCAGGTCAGGCAGCAGCAGTCTCTCCCCAGAGGAGCTGGAGGACAGGCGGGAGGCAAGGCAGTTTGAGCTGCAGAAGATCAGGCTGGAGAGTGAGCGGGAGGAGAAGAGATTGGCCATAGAAGAGAGGAAGATGCTCTTAGAGCATGAGAGAGAACTGAAGGAGCTAGAACTTAGGAGTAAGTCAGGCTCAGATGGTGGCAGCAATTCGTCCAGAAAGGCAGACAGGATTGTGCACATTCCCAAGAACGTAGGCAAGGAGTTCAAGAAGGGGGATGACATACAAAGGTGGTTTCAGGGTTATGAGGCAGCCATACACATGAATGGGGTCCCTGAGGAGAATTGGGGAGCAGGATTGTGGCCACTTTTCCCGGAAGAAGCAAGGGATGCTCTGATAGCTTTGGGTAAGGGGTATCACCTCACCTATGCTGACATGAAGGATGCCCTTCTCACGAAGTATGGTCTTACTCCTGAAAAGTACAGGGATCAGTTCAGGTCCAGTAAGAAGTCTGATGCCAACACTTGGTTGGAATGTGTGGATGTGTTCTGCAGGTCGCTGGATGGTTGGGTAAAGGGCAGTAGTGTAACAGATTTTCAGGGGCTCTACAACTTGATTGCATGGGAGCACTTGTCTAGTCTATGTTTTGCAGATCTGCGCCAGCACCTAGTTGATAGTAAGCTAACTGACCCCAGGAAGCTTGCTATGGAAGCGGACCGCTGGGTGAGTACCAGGGTCCACAAGAAAGCGTTTGGGGGAGACTCAGCCAAAGGTGGGCAGGGTCCCCAGCAGAAAGGTGGGGGGACAAGGGTAAAGCACAGGAGTTCTCTAAAGGGCCCCAAACTAGTACCCAGGGTAAAGGTTCCCAGCCCCCGGTGATAAGAAGAAAGGGGTCTCTACAGGGAAGCCTGTTGAGACCGGCCCCAGCAAGTGTTATGCATGTGACCAGGTAGGTCACTTTAAGAGGGACCCCAAGTGCCCGAAGGGGACACAGCCACCCACCGGTGGGCAGTCCAAAGTGTTGGCTAGTGTAGCGCTTGGGGAGGAGGGGTGCCCACAGGAGGGTGGGGATCCCGCAGAAATGACCCTTGTCTCACTAGGGGACAGTGAGATGGTCCCAGGAAACCAGGTGCCCCTAACACAAAGAAATATAGCACCTGGGTGACCATTAATGGGAACAGGGTAGAGGCTCTCAGAGATACTGGAGCCAGTGTGACCTCAGTCCGGTGTCACCTGGTGTCTGAGAAGCAAGTAGTCCCCGGGGCATTCCACCAAGTAGTTGCTGTAGACAACTCAGAGCGCCAATGTATGGTGGCGCAGGTTCCCTTTGAATGGGGGGGTCTCAGGTCCCTTGAGGGTGGTTGTGAGCCCTACCATGCCTGTAGATTGTCTGCTAGGAAACGACCTGGAGCAGTCCTCCTGGAAGGAGGTTGAGCTCAGGTCTCACTTGGAGATGCTTGGGTTGCCAGAGTGGGCATGCGTGTCTACTCGGTCAATGGCAGCCAGAAAGGGTGATCAAGAGGACTTGGAGCCTGAAACAGTGGCCCAAGTCCCTGCCAAGAGAAAGGGCAGGGGCGCGGGAAACCGGCCCCCGAAGTTCCCACGGACCGGGAGGAGGCGGACCTCGAGGGGGACGCCCGGTGCCTACAGGGGAGCAGGTAGCCGAACTGGGAGACATCTCTGAGCTGACCCATTGGCAGCAAGAAGGGGGTCCCACCAGGGAGGAGTTCTGCAGGGAGCAGAACGAGTGCCCTACTCTGGAGGGTCTGCGGCGGCAGGCTGCAGACCAGGCAGCTGGTAATCAGTCCGGGTCACATCTGATCTACTGGGAGAGTGGTCTCCTATACAGTGAGCCTAAGGTTGCTGAGCCTGGGTCAGCCCGTGTGCTGGTGGTACCCCAGCGCTTCAGGACCTTCCTACTGGGTCTGGCTCATGACGTGCCTTTGGCAGGACATTTGGGGCAGGACAAGACCTTTGACAGGCTTGTCACCCACTTCTTTTGGCCCCAAATGCGAAGGCAGTCAGATGCACACTGTAGGTCTTGCCAAACTTGCCAGGCAAGTGGTAAGAGTGGGAGGAAGGTCAAAGCTCCTCTCCAACCTTTTCCTGTTGTTGGAACACCCTTTGAAAGGGTAGGGATGGATATTGTGGGGCCGCTGGATCCCAAGACAGCCATGGGCAACAGGTACATCCTGGTCTTGGTGGACCATGCCACCCGGTACCCGGAGGCAATCCCTCTCAGGACAACGACGGCGCCAGTGGTGGGCCGGGCGTTAATGGGGATCTTTTCCCGTGTGGGATTCCCCAGAGAGGTGGTTTCTGATAGGGGGACCAATTTCATATCCAAGTATATGACATCCCTGTGGAAGGAGTGTGGTGTAACCTACAAGTTCACCACTCCTTACCACCCACAAGGAAACGGTCTGGTGGAGAGATTCAACCAGACCTTGAAAGGCATGATCAAGGGTCTAACAGAACCCATGAGGCGTAAGTGGGACGTCCTCTTGCCATGCCTACTCTTTGCATACAGGGAGGTGCCTCAGAAGTCTCTTGGGTACAGCCCCTTTGAGCTCCTGTATGGCCACCCTGTCAGAGGACCTCTGAGTTTGGTAAAGGAAGGCTGGGAGGCAGCTCCCAGGAAAACTCCCCAGGATGTATTTAGCTACATGCTGGCCTTTAGAAACCAAACTGCCCGCTTCAGGAAACTCGCTCAGGCGAACCTAGAAGCAAGCCAGGAAGAAATGAAGAGATGGTATGACCAGAACGCCACTCTGGTCGAATTTCAACCTGGGCAAAAAGTGTGGGTCATGGCCCCAGTGGCACCTTGTGCCCTGCAGGACAAGTGGACTGGGCCATATGAGGTAAAGGAGCGCAAAAGTGACGTCACCTACCTGGTGGATTTGAGGCTCCAAGGAACCCTTTGAGGGTCCTTCACGTGAACCGCCTCAAGCCCCACTTCGAGAGGTCCGAAGTGAGTATGCTCTTGGCGACAGATGATGGGGTGGAAGAGGAGAGTGAGCCTCTCCCTGACCTCCTGTCTACCAAGGAGCATGATGGGTCAGTAGAGGGTGTGATCCTCTCCCCTACTCTGACTCAGGAGCAGCAGGGGGACTGTCGCCAGTTGTTGGGACAGTTCGCCCCACTGTTCTCTCTGACCCCCGGTGTTACTCACTGGTGTACCCATGACGTGGACACCGGTGACAGCCCTCCTGGGAAGCACAAGATTTACAGGTTGACTGACCGGGTCAGAGCCAGCATCAAGGAGGAGGTCTCTAAGATGTTGGCGTTAGGGGTGATTGAGCCCTCCCACAGTCCTTGGGCCAGCCCAGTGGTCTTGGTCCCAAAGGCTGCGGCGCCCGGTGCCACTCCAGAACTCCGGTTTTGTGTGGACTACCGTGGGCTCAATGCCGTCACCAGGACTGACGCGCACCCCATCCCCAGAGCTGATGAGCTCATTGATCGGTTGGGAGCTGCCCGGTTCCTCAGCACGTTTGATTTGACGTCTGGGTACTGGCAGATTGCCTTAACCGATGGGGCCAAGGAGAGATCCGCATTTTCAACCCCAGAAGGTCATTACCAATTCCGGGTGATGCCCTTTGGGTTGAAGAATGCCCCTGCCACCTTTCAGAGGTTGGTCAATCAGGTGTTGGCTGGGCTGGAGGATTTCAGTGCCGCCTACCTGGATGACATTGCTGTGTTCAGTTCCAGCTGGGAAGAACATTTACAGCACCTTGAGAAAGTGTTGAGGGCTCTGCAAGGTGCAGGCCTCACGATCAAGGCCAGTAAGTGCCAGATCGGGCAGGGTTCTGTGGTGTACTTGGGACACCAGGTAGGAAGCGGCCAGGTGGCGCCCCTACAACCCAAGATTGACACCATTCTGGCTTGGGAACCCCCAAGACCCAGACAGAGGTGAGAGCCTTCTTAGGTCTCACCGGCTATTATAGGAGATTTGTTAAGGGCTATGGCACCATCGTTGCCCCCTTAACAGAGCTGACCTCTAAGAGGCAGCCCAGGAAAGTGATCTGGACTGAGTCCTGCCAGAAAGCTTTTGATGCCCTGAAGGCAGCCATGTGCACGGCGCCCGTGCTCAAGGCACCTGACTTCTCCAAAGAATTTGTCGTGCAGACTGACGCTTCAGAGCATGGTGTGGGAGCGGTGCTCTCACAACTGAACGAAGAGGGCCTGGATCAGCCTGTAGTCTTCCTTAGCAGGAGACTACTTCCCAGGGAACAGAGGTGGAGTGCCATAGAAAGGGAAGCTTTTGCTGTGGTCTGGGCGCTGAAGAAGTTGAGACCATACCTGGTTGGGGACTCACTTCCGGGTTCAGACAGACCACAGGCCCCTCAGATGGTTGATGCAAATGAGGGGTGAGAATCCAAAACTGCTGAGGTGGTCCATCTCCCTACAGGGAATGGACTTTACGGTGGAGCACCGTCCTGGTACAGAACACGCCAACGCAGATGGTCTGTCCAGGTTCTTCCGCCTTAGTGAGGAGAACTCCAATGGGGTTGGGTAGTTCTCCCTACTTTCAGCTGGAGGGGGACATGTGTTAGACTTGGCATCTTTTGGCGTGTTTCCCCTGACTTTTTGCTTTCTGACCTCCCGGTTTTGACTCTGTTTTTGCTGGTGTAATGATTCTGCGCACTTTCCTCACTGCGGTCCAGTGGGAAAGTGCAAGTGCTCCTGTATAAAATGCGTTATGGATTGGTGTTTCCATGATTGGCCTATTTGGTTTATGTGTCAGTCCCTTGTAAAGTGCACTGCGAGTGCCAGGGCCTATAGACCAAATGCTGTTGGTGGGCTGCAGCACTGGATTGTGCCACCCACGCAAACAGCCCGTAAAGTGTAACTCGGGCCTGCCATCGCAGAGCCCGTGCGCAGCCTGGGGCTGCCATGTCGACTTGGCAAGTGCACACACTTGCAAGTCCCTAAACCTTCCCTTTGCTACATATTAGTCACCCCTAAGGTAGGCCCAAGGTACCCCTGTGGGCAGGGTGCGGTGTATGCGAAAGGTAGGACATGCCCGGGTGTGTGCGGCATGTCCTGATAGTGACTTACAGCCTAGTTCGTTTTTCACTATTGCAAGGCTACCTGTTCCCCCTAGGCCAGAACGGGCAGTTTTGATTATTACAGCTTATAATCCTAACTGACCCCGGGAACATGGTAGAAATTCGAGTTTAGTATGCCTGGACTCAGAATGATAAAATGCAGCTTTTAGTGAAGTTGGTTTTAACATTCTGTGTTTGAAAATACCACTTTTAGAAAGTGGGTATTTTCTTGTCTAACCATCCAAGCCTGCCTCTGCGAGGTTGTGTATTCCTTGTCTGGAATGTGAGTGACAGGGGCTGGGGGATGCCAGGAGACAGGGTGAGTCAGCGCAGGGCTGAATAGCCAGATCGACCTGTAGATGGGTGGGAGGGGTCGCACCTGGGCCCTGAATAGGACAGTGCCTTCCCTCCACAATGCTGGCTCCACCTCCTGTGGTGCGTCTGATGTCCCTGGCCCACTCACTGAAAGAAGGGACGGAGACTTGTCAACAAAGTGCTCCAGAACTGGTTTGGACTAGGCAAAGGCCTCTCTGCCTTCAGAGAACAAAGGAATTTGGGATATAAATATTGGGGCCCTGACCCCATGAATTTAGATCTCGCTGGAATCAAGGAACCTGCCAAGAAGAAGAGCTGGAAGAGCTGCCAGGAGGAGTACTGCCCCTTTGCTGTGTTGTTGCTTTGTTGGGTTGGCCTGCAGCTGCTTCTTCTGCCTTGGGCAGTGAAAGGACTGGACTGAACTTTCTACAAACTTGTGCTGAGTATCTCCAAGGGCCTGAAACCGAGCTGGCCTCCTGTTAAGAAGTCTCAGGGACTACAAAGACTTCACAAGCCTCTGGGTACCGCTTCTGGAACGCTGTTTCAGTTGCCACAGAGGAAGGGAACTGCAACCGACTCCGTCAACCCGAATCCATCCCTGGCCGGTGACCTGTTTGCACCGCAGACCGCATCGCCCCGCTTCGCATCGCAACCCTGGTCTCACCGTGGCGACGTCCGACGCCGCCAACATCGAGCCGCTGCTTGCACCGTGACCTGTGGGCACCGCAGTTCGCATCGCATCGCTTCACTGAACCAACCGGACCCGACCGACGCGGTCGCTGCAACTGGCTCAAGAGTCGTGACCGCACCGCATTTGGGGCACCGCTCGCACGTCTGCGACGCACCGCTCCGACTCGCACCGCTGTCCGACGCCAGCTCCCGCACTCCGGCTTGGTCGCCTGCATCGCAACCTGTCAGCACCGCATCGAGCATCGTCTCACCCTGCATCGCACGCCTTGGACTCACCGACTCCGTCTGCACGACGCTCATCGAGCCGCTGCCTGCACCGCATCGAGGGACACCGCACCTTGCACCGGTCCGTCTTGCACCGCAACCGCGACGAACGCCGACCGGCTCGTACACTCCGTACCAGCCACAACGAGAAAGGTACTGTAACAGAGTCTGTTCATGACTCTGCTGGCCCGTATCGACGCGGTCGGCTGGAACTGTTAGACTCTGTGGTTTTCAGCATCGCGGTAGGCTCGGACGGAGCTACCGACTCGTACGAACTTTGCTTTTGTGCTATTCCTGCAAAGAAGAAGTTACCGTATCAAGTATTAATTCGTAAAATATAGTATTGTGGATTTTTGTCGTAATTGGTCTTGTCTTGAGTATATAAAATATTGGTTATTTTTCTAAACTGGTGTGGAGTCCGTTTGTAGTGCTTACACTGTATTACTGTTGGTTATGTGCAAAGGCTTTACACACTGCCTCTGAATTAAGCCTGACTGCTCGTGCCAAGCTACCACGAGGGTGAGCAGGGGTTACTTCACGAGTGTAACAACCCTTACCCTGACTAGGAAGAAGGGTCCCTACTTGGACAAAGGTGCAAGCCCTTGCCAACTAGAGATCCCATTTCTAACACAGACGTTCCGGTTTCTCAATCTGAACTTGTAAATCTATCTGTCGTAATGTCCTGTGCTTTGCCTGTGGCTAGGTCTGAATTTCTCAAATCCCTTCGCGTGTAAAACAATTAAGAAAAGAATGTAGTTTGAGCCAAGGGAGCCATCCTTCTACAAAAATCGGCAAAGACCATACCCTCCCTTCAAACTGACACTCGCACAAAAGTATAGTAAATCATTCAAGACCGCAACACACAAACTATTGTGTTCATATTACCCTTGTTTCTGAAGAAATTCAGCTTTGACTAGGACCCCTGCAAATTGCTCTGCCCATTCTTAAAAATACCACCCCTGTCTTGGCTCCCTTCTCGCGCCATGCCCAAATCACCCAGAATAAGATCATACATGTGCTGTCAAATCAGCCTTCTCCAGCTTCGATACAATTGGTGTTTCAGTGCCTTGTGTCCAACCATTTCCACCATCCTTGTCTCCTCAACATATGTCTTCCAACTTGCTCAGGGTCTTTTTATATAAGGCTAGGCTCATAAACACCCGATTTTGAGATAAAGGCATTTAAAGCTTGATACCTCTAGATGGTAATGGATGCTGACCCCTGATGCAGCAACGTGTTTTTAACTTGAATTTTATTCCATTTGCTACATTACAAACGAGCTTCTTATTTGTGAGCTACTTTGCACATGGTGCTACACCTCGAGTTTTGCTATATACGCAACACTAAATCACATGGGCACATTGGCTAACTACGTCCTTGGGAATCTAGTTTTTGAGGCAACCTGACAGGATAAAGTCTCATACATAGCTTTCAAACATCTGCCTGTGATTCTGGGCAAATCACTTAATCTCCCCTTGCCTAACCAGCATTTGCAATGCAATAGGTCTCGCATTTACGCGAGTTTGAGCTATTGGCATTGTAAATGACAATGACTTTTATTTATGTTTTGGTTTTTTAAAACGTAAATAAAAGGCATTGTCATTTACAATGCCAATAGCTTAAACTCGCATAAATGCGAGACCTATTGCATTGCAAATGCCTTTTTTTCCCCCCCGCAGGCGCACATATCTACAAAGATACACTTCAAGATAAAAGTCCAGAGCTGGGCTGTCCCCGAAAGCCGGAAGCAGCTACTAAAGCGTTTCATGATAAAATCAGGTTTCCCCAGACTAAGCATCTCGGTTTCGAAACATACCCCGAGGTCATACCCCTGCTTACAAGGTTATGGTGACTGACAGCTCTAGGTACCTGGTCTGACCGAACGAATTCAATGTAAAGGATTCAGTTGGACTCAGATAGCTCAGTCGGGGTAAACACCCACTGCAGAGGTCTGTATTAAACGTAGGCGCCCAAAATAGGTAAAATGCATGGCCGATTTTCACTGTTTAGAATAATATATATGTGAGAACAATGAACCAGAATGGAGCATATATATATATATATATATATATATCAGTTATAGAGATACTCACACAGCAAGTCTAGCCATAGTGCAGTCCTCCTGACCTACGTTGGACGCCCCTGGAGTACACTTTGCAAGTTACATTGGTCGAACCCACAATAACACTTCAGTAGGTTTAAGCTAAAGTTGTAGAGTTTTCTATGTAACGTTTTGGTTACATGATCTAATTCAGGAGCGTAACAGGCCCCCCAACTCTTCAAGGGCCCCCCATTCAGCCCAATGTCAATTAACGTCTGTGAGACAGTGGAGACTCGGGACCTCATCACATTCTGCGGGGGAAGGGGCATTAGTTTACAGTCGGTGAGTCGGGTACCCTTTCATCTCGTACACAGGCTTCAATAGACCATTTTCAGTCAGAACAGCTAAGTCAGTGGCAGGAGGTTGTGTTTTCTGTACAACAAAATTGTGTTACATGCACCAAATTGGTTGGTTTGTGCCAGTAAAGATAGTTGTTTGGTACTTTAGGCCGTCTGTGCTGTGTGAGAATGCAGCCTGGTTTTGCTTTCTTTGTCATTGGCAGGGCATGCTCTGGAAATGAGGTGTATTTCGTAAGCGCGCACACAGATATGAATACTCACAAACCTTGGACCTTGGTAACATTAATGCAGGCCTATGCCTGAACACTGAAATACTCAAAGGTATCCATGTTGTGGAGAAAAGGGGGGAACCAAGGGCGTGTACAAGACATCGGACGAGTGCAACAACTGTGTTACTGGATTAATACTGTGGGATGCCTGCAAAGGCACGGAGTTAATCGGAATATGTCAAATAAGAGAGGTGGTGAGGGACTACAGCACTTCAATGAGTAGTAAGTGTGTTCCGCGCCGCCATTTTAGGTTTCCTCATTGCGAGGGTTCAGCTGTTTATCGGGTCCTCGCTTTCTGTAGTATAATAATCAACCTTGCACCACCTTTCTTGCATGAAAAGTAGAACAAGAGAAGTGGCTGTGTCACATTGCTATTTTGACTCCATGCTGAAAACCTCATGAAGATCCTCATTTGTTGCGATAAAATGGAAGAAGGCTTGAACAAATGGCATAGTTTCCGAACACGATGACTGGAGCCCTCTTGAATGCTTTGGGGTATGCAGCATTATAGCTGGTTTAGTTTAGCCGCTTGTTTCAATAATGTACTCAGAGAACGGGTTAAGTGCGTTGTATGCTATGCAAGGGTAGTCGGCCAACGCACTGCTACCTATGAATGCATTTTATTAATGTTGCCATCCATGGCTGCCTGAGTGTAATCTGTTTGGTTTAAGTGAGGCACATTCCACATATATTATTATATCACGGAGATATGGCAGTTGTGTGGTATTCAAATGCACCATCTTTTCACGATTTGATACTGTTATTGGTGTGCATTGCATTCATGTTGAATGTTGACAAATTAACTACCAGGGGGCTTCAATACACATCTTGGAGTAATACTAAAACAGTATAACTGAAGCTCGTCGCAGAGCAGTGAAAATATTTCAATTCTAAACACTGAAATGTGGCCCTGGTCACAGTACAACCAACAGTAAAAAAAAACTAAAAAAACCGAATGCCGATTTTTAAAATAGAAGCCCTTTGAGCCCAATGGGCGTTGCGCGCCTGGTCTGAAGTATTCCGAAGAGTTCTCCACAGGGAGCACGACACGGATGAAGTTCCCATTGTGCATTTATAAAATGACAACTGGTAAAGGGCAAACAACAATAGAGGCAACGATAATTTAGTGGAGGAATCATTCATGTAACACGATTTTTGTAAGAAAAAAGAACGATGCAGTGAGTGTCGCTTCATCATTATTGTGAACATACTGGAGATATTCTGCAAAAACATAACGTTCCTGACACAAGAAAGTGACAATAACAGAAGATAAGAATAGAAGGCTGACTTGTGTCGCGCATGAACGTGAGGAAGCTCACGGGTTACGTCTTGACAATGCACAACCGTACAACAAAATCATGGTATACATTGCATAGTAGTATTGCTGGTATGCTTATTTTTTTAAATTAAGGCACAGACAAATGTAGAATTTTAACTATTGGTCCCACACAACCGCCGCATACATACATACACGAGTGTGACAAGTCTAGTCCGGATTAGAGTGTTTTACGAACACATGGAGAGCAGATCTAACAGCCCTGACTTCTAACAGCTTGTTTTAGAGTGCATTAGACATAGACAAGCCATGGGCAAAAGGGACAAAGTTGCATAAACACCAAAACAGCAGGAAAGGATTTCAGAACGCCTACGAAAAGTATGTTTATAAATATTTCTATTGCGATTAGCGCCTGCGCTACTTCAGCGAGAGCTGCGGCTGGCAGTCCTCACAATAATGTGACTTACGTCTTCAAGGATCTATAGGCAACCATAGGGAAGCAAGTCTGCGGCCACGGCTGTACGCCTGCTCTGAGATTACAAGGCCTCGCTGTGTTTATTCAATAGGTAGTAAGTAGTGCTGGCAAGGAATCAGTATCGAGTATTAAAATTAAACTAGGCTTCATGAACACATTTACATCTTGATTAGAGCGGGTGCGCGTGCCACGTATTAGATACTATCCCAAGCCCCAAGCGAAGTGATTGCTAAATTATTATTAAAGTACGGGTAATTGCTATAGCCTCCCCTGGGGGCCCTGGCTCTCAGTGGGAGTCCGTTGAAAACAGGCATCCTCACCTCGTAGCGGGGTCTCTTCCGTGATTATCGCGACGTGCAAGTGCGAAAAAGCCTAATTAAACAACCGCGAGGAGAGCCGGGGTGCGTGACACACAGACTTGAAGCGCACGGGCACGCTGATCTATCGGCCGATCAAGAAGCAGGTTCTGAGGCGCCACGAAGAAGCTTTTTGCACGCATGCTAGAGAGATAAGGGACGAGCGCTCCTTTTTGTGAACCAGAAGGCTGCCGTTCCATGTGGGATGTTACATGTGTTCCCCAAGCATTAGCCGATTTTAGAAACATATTCATCAGGAGCCAGCAAATATAAAGGGAACTGCCTTTTGAATACTGTGGCCCCTCGAGTTTAACTAACTTCTCCACTGTGTGGAACAGACGATATCGGGGATAGAATGACCGAATCGTTTCAGTACTAAATCAAGCAGGAAGCAGATTTTATTGAATGCTTCCTGAAGCCTGCTAGTCTCTACCCTATACCGATGAGTGTGAGGGGTAGTAATTCAACAGAGTGTTTCAGGATATATTTTTGGTGCAACTACACAAGTGCAACAAAAGAGAGTTTTCATGAGTTTGTCTTGAGAAAGATGGGATATAAACTTTAACTCCATCGAAACGCGTTGACGCTATATTTACACAATTCGTGAATGCCACTGGATCTGTAGATAGTTTTAGGATTTTTCCTTCATCAGATTCCAGGATAAACTTGTTTTAAACGAATGTGTACAAACCAATGACAAAATGTACTGTCTGTTTGTTTCTCTCTTTAATTTTAGTGTATGTGCTTTCCTTACTGTGTAATGAGGTTTTGCTGTGTGTATAAAAGTTTTTTTTTGACCTACTGTGTTGCACCAATTGTCATAAGATTTGTTTTTAGAATTTTGTTTTTAGAATCTATTTTTTTATTGTATTTTATTCGCATTTCTCTATTAATAAACTTTACAAAAAAACAAAACTTTTTCTACAATTATTTCTTACTTCTATTCTCTTTCTGTGGATGTGTGGGTAATATGAATATGCTCATGTGAGTTTTTGCCTTGTTCCAGTTAACCGGTACAAAGGGAACATCTTTTTGTTTTTACGCTGATGAAAGGCCCCGGGCCCCGAAGAAACAGAGGAGTGAGTCTTGGGCTTCGCCTCCACACCAGTGATACTTACTCCAATTCCTCAGGAGCGGCACCTCTGACCGCAAAACTCCTCTTTGAGACGACGAAGTGAGAACCCAGAGCTGCCTCGGCGACGTCTATGAAGGCGACGGTTAAGGCCGTTTATGTCAGTCACTTCGGGGCGCACTGCAGCACGGCTGTCTTGCAGTATGGCGATGGGTGAGGCCCGAATAGGACGAGGGGCCGTGTGGAAGTGTGCGGACAGGACGGAGGAGCCGAGAAAGGCCACGGGGAGACCCAGAAGGATGTCGGCGGGGAGGCGGCTGAATTCTGGGGTGTGAGCGACAGTGGGCGCAGTAAGAACACGC
Source organism: Calotriton arnoldi (assembly GCA_963921515.1). Taxonomy (NCBI): domain Eukaryota; kingdom Metazoa; phylum Chordata; class Amphibia; order Caudata; family Salamandridae; genus Calotriton; species Calotriton arnoldi. The sequence continues at coordinate 909,878 of CAWUFW010002661.1, read as the reverse complement.
TGTTGCCTTTGAGCGAATGACAAAAAAAAAGTGCTTACCTACTAATTGAAGGAGACAGTATAACGCCGCAAGTAAACGATCCAGTCCTGGTGGGCGGTCCCAAAAGGAGACAGGGCGGTAACCAGGAGGGACTAAGAAGCCTCATTTTCAATCGGAAGCCAGCATTTACCATAGACGATGACGCCAGCCAATGAAAAATATGGGCAGGGCTTCCACTCTACTTCTAAAACATACCCTACTACAATATGCCTCGCAGAGCGAGCAGCGCATGCGCGCTGTAACGCTAGGCGAGACCTAAAAATGAATGTGTCCTCATGTAATGCAACTGGTGCTCATGTAAAGCGCTCTGATACCCAATTCCTTCCGGTCAAGTTCGCGCTATATAAAACTCTGTGTAAAAAAAAAAAAAAGAGAGAAAAAAAAAGACACAGAGGCTAACATTATGCTTAATCTTTTATTTGCCACTTCTGCAGCAGCGCCTTCAAAGAACTTACCAACCAAGAACAGTCCTAAACTGGAAATTTAAATAAACAATAGATGTCTCTGGCATAGAACTCTCCTCATTTAAATACAAAACTGCGAAGACACTGTTCCTTCTTTCTCAACCTGCAGTCTGTTTTCTTTAGTTCACGACTGAAAAACTGTATCAAAAGATAAAAGTAAAAACAACTTGTCCTCAAAATCAGTACTGTAAAACACTATTCAATTGTGCATCTATAACTAATATTATAAACAAACAAAATTATTAATTCCTCAATTTGTCCTATCACCGCCTCTTTACTTATTTATCTACTCCTATTTTATTTTTTTCTGGGAGAGGCGGAAGGGATAATGTTGGCCTCCGTGTCTTTAATGAGATCCTGATTCTCCTGACATGTTAATCTGAGAATCGCCTTTTCATAACAAGACCGGAGGCTACCATTATGCATGTTGAAAGCCCTTCAACCCCACCTCTGACGTGTTCAATTGTTCTAAAGTAATGTTTCACAAATGCACCCACATTTGACCAATCAGCCACTTTCAAAATATTTTCAAAACTTCCACCAGACCAACAAGCTTACTTGCCATTGCACCTCTTACAGAATGGGCTTCAATTTTCTCCACATTTACTCCAGCTTGCACCATTGCGATTCTTACCCATCTCAAAATTGTCGCTGTACTCACCGTCCTGAATATCTTAACAACAGGGATTAACAATTGACGCTCACCATCCTTTCTATTCTCCAATATGCTATATTCATACTCTTTCAAGCAATCTATCGCACAACTTTTTACATTCCTCAAATTTGGATAAAATATTGAAGTGGACCTGGTTTAGACTGAAAATTCTATTTCTATTCTATTACTTACCTCTAGACATTTAACGTCTGATACTCTTCTACATTGCACCAAACACAAAAGTGCAGGTAACTTAACAGTAAGATTCTTAAGAATCAAATATTTGTTCATTGGCCATGACAGAAATAACTCCAATGCCAAATCTACATCCCACAAAACGTTATACCTGTCCTTTGAGTCTCATACTGTTCAATATTCTACAAACCAAAAAATGACTCCCTCCTGACTTACCCCCAACAAAAACATGACCTGCAGAAATAGCTGACAACTTATTGTGCTATAGCTTAGTTCTTTCTCAAATTGCTCAACTAAACAATTCACAATCTCCACTACAGACGCCTCCAGGGGATCCAAATTCCTTTCCATGCACCAACAAACCCAAATGTCCCATACTCCTTTATATCTCCTCCTAGTGCCCGGTGGCCCCGATTCCTCGAGCAACTCTGCAACCCCTGCGAAATGCCCTCAAAATGCTCGAGATCTCCTGACGCCTTCTAAACAAGAAGGTTCAAGACTCCTCTCAGGACCAAAGGATGTTCCTCTCCTTCCTCGTTTGTCAACAAAACTTCCCCTGCCAAGATCAACAATGAAACTTCGCATGTCAATTCCAAAACTGCTGGAAACCATGCCTGAGACACCCAAAAAGGCATCACCAGTACCAATTGACTTCTCCCCTTCCTCACTTTCAGAAGTACTCTCTCGATCATTGCAAAAGGAGGAAATGCATACCCCCTCATCTCTGTCCATTTTTGCTGAAAAGAATCCATTGCTGACGCACCTGGATCTGGTAACCAACTGAAGTACCTGTGAAGCTGGTAAGTTAACCTGGTTGCAAACAAATACACCTCCAATGAACCTAAAATTTGATCTCTCCTCCTGAAATACTCTCACCCCAGCTTCCAATCGCTGTAATCTTTCACATGTCTTGAATTCCACTCTGCCACCAAATTCATATCCCCGGAAGGCACTCCGCTCTTAAAGATATCTTGTGTTCCAGTAAGAACATCCATAACTCTTTCGCAATGTCTGGAAGACCCTTGGATCTGCATCCTCCTAACCGGTTTATGTAAGACACTGATGAAATATTGTCCATCTTCATCAATACCGTCTGTCCCTGTAACACCTTCCTCAAACTTCTCAATGCATACGACCCCGCCGTCAACTCTAGGCAATTTATGTGTAGGCTCCTCTTGAGACCAGACCAAGCACCACCTGTATCCTGGACTCCCTATCGAGCTCCCCATCCTAATCGACTGGCATCCGTTTCCAGAACAAAATCTGGGACACATTCAAAAATAGCTCTTCCATTCCATGCCTCCAGATTGTGCATCCACCAACTCAACTCCTCTTTCACTTCCTGATTCAAAACCACCTTCTCTCCATACCATAATCCTCTTCTCAAGGCATCTACCTTCACCCTCTGCAAAGCCCAGTAGTGCAATGGCCCTGACAAAATCGCTTAGATTGATGACGAAAACAACCCTGAAATCCTTGCCAAATCTCTCAAGGTCAAGGTGTCCTTCCGTAATACTCGTAAAACCTCTTTATTTATCATATTCACTTTCTTTTCTGGTAACAACAATACTTCCCCAATCGTGTCTCTCTTGAAACCTAAAAACTCCATACTCTGAAATGGGGTTAATATTGATTTCTCCTCATTCATCAAAAATCCTTCATTCTCTAAAAGATTAATAGACTTTGAGTTGCGAAACCAATTCCTCCACATCCTGAGACATCAATAAAATGTTGTCTAAACAAACAATCAAACGGAATCCTCTCTCCCTAAAATAAGCTACCACTACCCGCATCACTTTTGTGAAGCACCATGGCGCCAAGGACAGACCAAAAGGGAGATACAAAAACGGATATAACTATTTCTTCCATCTGAATTGCAGATATTTCTGACTTTCTTCCTTCATAAGCACAGTGAAATAAGCATCTCTTAAATCCAGTGTGAACAGCCAGTCCCTTGTCTGTAGCATGTCCCTTAATAGATGGATCTCTTCCATCCTGAAATGTCTGTAAACCAAAGACCGATTTAAACTTCTCAAGTTTATTACCGGTCTCCATCCTTTGCCCTCTTTCTCTGCTGACCCTTCCAAAAACACCTCCAAATACCTTCCTCATACTATTCTGTGCCTTGTCTAGAGCAGTGAACGTGGCTACATGTTTACCCAAACTCCTAACCGTGTGCTCACCAAAGAACAAACCTTTTGCCTCACTACCGGGCTCCTTGCTTGCCATCTCCCCCAACTTTGGGTTAATTTTCATCAAAACAGACTTTCTACGTTCAGCCAAGAGACCAGAATTATCATTCCCCAAAACATCATAGTCCTTTGGCTTCATCCACGTGAAAGCTCTACATCAACCTGTTCACCATTCAAATGAGCTTCTTCAGCCATATCCATTATTTTTGCAAGTGAACCCAATGTGTCCGACAGCCGATCTTGGCATTTTTTCAAAGATCTTTCTAGACCCGTGCTAGGGTTCCTCCTCATCTTAAACAGATAGGTAATCATATCTGGGCCAAGGTTAGGTGTATAACATGCCTTATTATCAATCTGTGGCCTTGAACAGTCCGCCTTTAGAACATTCCTTCCCTCCTTCTCTAGGGGCTTCCTAATCCATTATTTTATTAATTTGCTGACATGACCCAAAGGCCACTAATCAGCACTTTTCGGATGTCTTAAATCATATGGACAGAACATTTCTTCTCCTAAAGGATCTTTAATCACCGCATTAGATGATGATGCAGCACGAACCTTTAAGTCATCATTTGTCATCATCTTAATCTACATCAAAAATGTATTCATCATACATTTTATCTGACCTTTGCATGACTTTGTCATCAGTAACCATTAAATAATCATTTTCGGATAAATCTTGCATGCTGCTAGGGGCACGTTTGCTCTGCATGCCGCCACAGGCACCAACTCTTGTCATGGAGTTAAATCCATCCTTGCTGTTTTTATCCAAATGCTTTGTTTTCCTAATTTTCTTCCCTGGTCTATTCTCTTTTCTGTTTCATTCTTCCTCAGATAATGACCAAAAAATCATCATCTGATCTAATTTCCCTTTTTCTATCCAAAACAATCTCTACTATCATTTTGTATTTTTATATCAATTCCCTCAAACTCTCCTCACTTACTGTCCCTTCAAACACCTGCTGATGAACACCACTCTCCTCAGTGGACATCTTACAAAAGGAACTTTCCTTTAAAACATTTTTTTATTAGCTTATTAGAAACCTCACCAAAACACTTAGCCTGATTAAACATGATCAATATCTTAGCTCCACTTCTTCTTTTAACCTTTTTCCTCAATCCGCTCTTAAAAACAAAGCACCACGCTCCTCAGAAAGTGTGCCTATCAATATTTCGCACTGCCTCTTGTCAAAAACGGCAGCGTACATACATAGAAAATCATGTTGATTAGCCTTATCCAAGATGGCCGTAGTGATCTCGCAAGATCACGGCGAACCATACAATGAGCCCTGTGTTTCAGAATACAATAGCGTGTGGTATCTTCTGATAAACCACCACGCTACCGGTCGTCGCACGGCTGCACAAGCATAGGCGAGCACAAACCCTCGTTGTACTCCAACCGCTTTCCCCTCTGAGTCTCGCACAGCGAGACGAACAACGGTAAGTATGCGCGCGTTCAACCTCGTGCTGCCATCTAAACTGTAAAACGCCTCTTCCCCTCGATCAGGTGCACACGGGAAAAACCTAGCATACGCTAATCCCTTCTAAAATACATTCACACCAAATTGATTATTTTTTCACACTTCTAAAAATTATTGAATAAAAAATGAATAGATCTTATATAAACACACCGCTTCTGAAAATTAGAACCATCCACCTAAACAAATCTCCTCACACACTTCCTTAAAAAAGTACCTATATTTAAAGTAAGAAGGTGCTTATCTGAACAGGAGCAGCATTTAAAAGAGGAGGAGAGTTCTGTGCAATAGACATTTATTGTTTATTTAGATTCCAGTTCTGGATTGTTCTTTGTTGTAAAGTTCTTTGAAGGTGCTGCTGCAGGAGTGGCAAATAAAAGATTATGCATAATGTGAAAATATATAAGCTAACTGTGTTAAGGTCCTACTTGTGGGGCGAGATCAGAAGGCATCTTTCATAGGAACTCTTAGACTTAATCACAAGGTTCACTACAATTATTCATACTTAATCACTTATATATTTAAGAGGTTCAGCGATATTCATATTCTACCGTTCAATCTTTTATTGCTATATTTTTAACTCCAGAGGTCATTTTGTGTGTGTGTGTGTGTGTGTGTGTGTGTGTGTGTGTGTGTGTGTGTGTTTGTATGTATATCCAAGACTGATGTAGGTCGAAACTCCCTATCATATTGTTCGTGGTGCTGAATAAATAATCTCCTTACTTGACGCACCTTTTGGTGTGGCTGGATTTCTTCCGTTCGTGAGGGGAGAGATTGTGTGTGTGTGTGTGTGTGTGTGTCCAGGTGTGTCCAGAAGAAGTTGCCCTCTCGAGCAGACACGCACTCCCAGGTAGGTTTTGCAATCTTTTAATGTGGACCTGCAGTCTTAATAACCAAACAGCCCAACGCGTTTCGGAACCACTCCCTTGCTCACGGGCCAAGATTGAGCATTTCGGCAGCAATAGCAGTCACCTGTTTAAATACCACTACTCAATCTGAGCAAGTTGTCTCTGATGTCACCCCACTGGGGGATGGAAACTTTGTATGGACTGGGCTTTTGGCAGTAGACCCACTTGGGGAATATATTGCAGAACTATCTTTACCAGAATGCTTTGTACTCACATGAGGCCTATTTGGGCGGAACTCTGTATTGGTATTTAAACAGGTGACTGCTATTGCTGCCGAAATGCTCAATCTTGGCCCGTGAGCAAGAGAGTGGTCCCGATACCCGTTGGGCTGTTTGGTTATAAAGACTGCAGAGTGCTGCTGTTTTCGCTGCAGGTCCACATTAAAAGATTGCAAAACCTACCTGGGAGTGCGTGTCTGCTCGAGAGGGCAACTTCTTCTGGATTTGTTTAACGGCCTACCCAGCCGTTGGACACGCACCGCCGTGCATACAAGCTGATCTGAGGCCACACGGAGTGGAGCCAGTGTCAGAACAGGAGGCTCTGAATGTGAGACAAGGTAATCTGTGGCGGACTGAGCAAGTTGTCTCTGATGTCACCCCACTGGGGGATGGAAACTTTGTATGGACTGGGCTTTTGGCAGTAGACCCACTTGGGGAATATTGCAGAACTACCTTTACCAGAATGCTTTGTACTCACATGAGGCCTATTTGGGCGGAACTCTGTATTGGTATTTAAACAGGTGACTGCTATTGCTGCCGAAATGCTCAATCTTGGCCCGTGAGCAAGGGAGTGGTCCCGAAACGCGTTGGGCTGTTTGGTTATAAAGACTGCAGAGCGCTGCTGTTTTCGCTGCAGGTCCACATTAAAAGATTGCAAAACCTACCTGGGAGTGCATGTCTGCTCGAGAGGGCAACTTCTTCTGCTGAGGTATCGGCACGATAACGAGCTGCAGCTGGGCCCTTCACCACTGTGTAGGAGGAGCTCTATAAAGACTTGTTGGGACTATATGTGGCGAACTGCGGCATTTGAGAAAGGCTACATGCCGAAACCGGTTATGCCGATTTCTTTCCAATAAATGTCCTGACGAGCCCCGCTGTGTCCCTTTCTTCTTTTGATGGGAGAGAAGGTGTTTGTTATATTTCGCGTGCAACCTGTGGCACGCTTAAAGGGACCCTTCCAACAAGAGGCTGTGATTTGTACAGGACGTCAGGGAACTGACTTTTGCTTACCCGAGTTATCGGATCTTCACAGCCCGCCTCCCTGCCTTTGTTGTCCAAGCAGCTGCTGCCAGTCGGCGGTCTGAGACTTCTCGGAGGGGCGCCTGCATTGCCATTGCGTCTCCAGTCTTGGAGACATCGGATAAGGAGGCTAGGAAGTAGGGGATCTGAGGACATTTATCCCAAGAAATTTCGCGGGAATTTTCCCACTGCAGCACGTTGGATGTCAGCAAGGTGCATGATGGTAAAAAAAAAAAAAAAAAGAAGGGCTGCTGAGGTATCGGCACGATAACGAGCTGCAGCTGGGCCCTTCACCACTGTGTAGGAGGAGCTCTATAAAGACTTGTTGGGACTATCTGTGGCGAACTGCGGCATTTGAGAAAGGCTACACGCCGAAACCGGTTATGCCGATTTCTTTCCAATAAATGTCCTGACGAGCCCGCTGTGTCCCTTTCTTCTTTTGATGGGAGAGAATGTGTTTGATATATATATATATATATATATATATATATATATATATCTATATCTATCCTAGTTGCGGTTGCCATTAGTTAGGTCTGCATTTCCATAGACACAGCATTTTTTGGGTTTGCTAATAACTTAGGCCCCTTTTGACCAGTCTTCCCAAAACAAGTTCATCCACCTCCGCTCCTTCCTGGAAAGATTCAGGGTGGTCCGTCCAGTGGAGGCTGAGAAAAAAGGGTGCTGCCAAAAAGCAAAATCACCATGCATTTTCCATAAGCTTCTTTAAGACGGACTATGGCAAAAATTGCTGAACGGAACTGCACCAAATTTGGCAGGAAGCTAGAATTTGGTCCGCAGATTGTGCTTTTTGTGACTTGGTGTAGATCCTTTCAGTAGTTTTTGAGCTAGTATGGGTAAAAATAATACAGAGCTATTTGGACTGTTGGGCTCGCGAGAGCGCAAATTAAAAAATGGAGCCCTGTGATTGGGTGAGAGTTCTGGTTTTCCTGTGAGCCTTCACTCTCTTGCTAGAGTGAACGCTCCGATTGGCTGGTTGTTAGAGTTTTAGAAATTACATGGCTGCCATCACTGTTTACTATGCAGAATTGCAGATTTTGTGTAAATGAAGTAAAAAAAGCTGTATAAGGGATCAGCAGAAAGGCATTCTGTCCCCCTAGATTTGGAGAGGAGGTCTTTAAGGCATATCTGAAACGATGGAAATAAATGTATATTGATTTTTTTTTTTTATAAATGATGATCTTGTGGGACTCCTGCAGGATTGCGAATAGTAAAAAGGTGTAGATGACTGCTCAATCCATTTTACTAGTAGAAATGCATATTGTGGCCCTTGTTATTGAGAGCAAGTGTGTAAAACATAAGTACTGTGATGAATAGAAGATTCATTTATAGAAAGACTCTCGCAGGATCGTGAAAAATAGGAAGGAGTAGGTAATCTTTGAATACACTCTGGTATGCACACTTATTACTGTACTTTACTACATAGTTGAGATGGTGTTTATCAGAGTCTACTATTTGCGCCCTTCGACTTAGGAAGAGTTTTGATTAGAGTTGAGGCTCTTACCACACCCTGCTATGCATCATCCAAGTTCGTCTAAGTCTTTTTGTGAAGGTTGCAGATAATAAAGAAGGCAAAATGCCAACTTTTGCATTAAAGTCGCCCACAAGTATTAAGTTGAAAGGTCCCCGTTAGTGAGCATAATTTGCTGCTAGTTCATCTATCTGGGTAAACGGCCCACGCAGAATCCAGTTATCCCTACCAGAGAAATCATAATTATAAAAATTAACCATTAAAACACCAAGTTTTGGTCCCTACCTTAGTTCAAACACCTGCATGTATTCCTCATCCAGCAATATTGGAGTTATTTTGCAGCCAATGCCTCCTCTAAACCATGCAGCTAGACCACCCTTTGCTCGCCCCGCAGTGGAACGAGATGCAGAGCGATTAAAATGAGTATGCCCATCAAAGCAAATATCCTCCTGTGACCATGTTTTTTTCTGAAAAAATACGATATCGTAAGCCTTAACAAGGGTAATCCAATCAACAATTTATAATTTAGAAGACCAGCAAGTGATAATCCAGCTAAATAACTTAAGATTGGTGTTGTCCTTATTATCATCTTTTTAGGCAAGAGGTGACCCCTGACCACTAAGGCTATCCCTAGCTATAGATTGATGAAGGTCCGAAGCATGATTATCCCTCGAACAAAAGTTCAGGGGCACATCTGGGCGACAAGACACAGTAGGGATATCAGGAAGTATGTCCAGGGGAGCTCTGCATTGGGAGAGGAGGTGTTATAGGCTTAGGTAAAAGATGAATATCCGCATGTGTAAAGTTTTTTCAATGACCCCATCCTTGCTAGAGACACATACCCTCTCTGTTTGTCAATCAGTATCCTCGAGGTTAGCAAGGGCCACGTATCTGTTCCCATGCAGGGGTTGATCATGACTGAGTTGACGGGGGTTGGCATCCACTCGACAAGGGGGTAGATAAAGCAATGTATCTATAGAGGAAACCCAAGGGGAAACTTTTATTTCTCTGGGATATGATACACCTGTTCTGGTACAAAATTTCCCCCACAATTGATGGCTTACGAAAGCTTATAATTATACAATCCCCCTAGAACTGCCATGGTAGTGGCTAAATCTCCCCCCAATCCGATATAATTGTAGATCAAATGTGTTACCTTATTTTTGAGACCTTGGGTGACCTATGTAGCTTCAGATCGAAGACCTCGGGTGTTTGCTAGTATGACCACGTATGGACAAGAGGCAGGAGGCATATTAATCACCGGGAGAGGATTCAAGCAAGATTGCAAGCCAGCTGCAGCTGAAGGACTCCCGGCCTTCAGCGACATCCTAGGTTTCCTTAAGCCCTGACCGGACGGGGGATCTGAGGAAAAAGTAGTAACCCCAGGCCGTATGACCACGTCACCCACCTTCGGTTGGGCACAATAGTAGGACCAGTTGTGATGGAGGGCGAGGCTCGCTCCTATGAGCACATAGTTGCCCCTTTGTGGGGTCCTATGTCCATCCCACGTTTTTGTATTATTATTAAGAGCATTCAGATGGTCCTCAACAGCTGTAAGGCTCTCATGCAAGGGGCAGAGTTTAAGATCTAAGAGATCGCTCATCTGCCCACAAATACTGTCCCAAAGATCCCAGGAAGCTGTGTGAGATTTTGGTGAGCTAGGTGCTGAAAGTGACTGCCCTTTTCTTGAGTTTGTAGTTTTCAGATGACCCCCCTCCCCCCCCCATTGGATTTAGACAGACCTTTCCTGCTCTTAGCCACAGGATCAGGGTCAGGCAAGTGCGCATCATTGATAAACCTGGTAGAGACTTCTCCCTTATAAATCCCTCCAGTGTTTGCCAGGGGCGCTTGCACCCCTAGGAGTTGCGACTTGAGTGCTACTGTCAGTCTGGGCTTTGCCGCAAGATTCACCCGGTGGTAGGGGCATAAAAGAGGGGTGTCCACATGGCTCATCAGATGTGAGGGAGAGCCTTCATTCAGCCAATTGGATCTCTTTTGAAATTACATTCACAGCCCGTACCAAAAAGCTGTCGATGGTAGTGTGAGTATGCACTTGAGCAGGCACAGTTACCTCAGAGGCGGCTTTCCATTTACTCATAGTACAAAAAGAGATATCAAGAGAAATGTTCGTAAATGAGGGCAAAGCGAAAAAAGCAATATGATTGAAGTGACGCAGTACCTTAGTTTGCACCCGTCTCCTGGGTGGTATAGCAAGAAAAAAAACTTGATAATGGACCCAAGAGGGGTGGTCCAGCCCAGCCTCTTCCAGGCGATGACCCGCCCGGGTGAGTGTGCTTTTAAGTACTGCTTTACTGTCTCTGGTCCCTCCTCCAGATAGATGCAGGCTGGTGGACATAGGCCCACCCCAGTGTCCACGCAGGAAAAGCAGCAGGCAGTGCGGGCAAGGAAGAAACGGTTCACTTTACTTGACTTCTGAAAACATAATGCCTGATGGAGTTCCCTGACTTTATAAAGGAACTTGTTCTTCTGCCTTGTTCCTTTAGATGATCATGGAACTCCTCTGCAACTTGCATTGTACAGCAGGGGGTACTTTATCTCATATATCTCAATCATTTGCAGCAAATACTTGTTATGTAACTATAGGTATACTATCACAATCATTGGGTTTTTGTCACATGATATATCATGCTAAATTCCTTATTTTAAGGAGATTACCAGTTCTTTAACATACCAACAGAATCTGAAACATACACTTTGGAAATGTTATACTCTAGTCTATAGGTGGTAACAAGGCACCTGCAGAGCAACCAAGGTTGCATGGGGGTATAGAGTTTCCTCCACAGTTAGGGCCAGCTCCCTACTTTGCGGAAATTATGGAAGAAGACATATAATGCTCAAAAACATTTATGGTGTCATAAATCCAGAGGTGATCTTATTAAGGACCCCAAGTTAGAGGTGTTTCCAGTCATTCTGAAGAGGAAGGTGGGAGGATTTAATCTAGCAGCACTCTTGTCCGCCCAGCTGAATGCCACATGGTTCTTGAAGATGAAGTGAATATGGTTGCTCAGTGTTTGAAATGTTTGGAATATGAACAGATAACCTGCAGGATATAATGATGCTTAGTTCCTGCAGGCAGACTGACATTTTCTGGATCGTTTCACAAAAAATACCGGTGAGGACTATTACTGTCTGCAACGACTTTGAAGGTTACAACTACTGGAATGTCAAAGGAGGCTAACAGTGGAGACCTAGTTACGCTTGTGCAACAGGTGCCCTTGCTAAAAGCACACAAACACAGAGGGATACATAACAGAGGGATTGTGCTTCTTAAGATCTGTGTAGGAGTTTGAAAGTTATAACTTGGAGAATGTTGCTTGTGAGGGAGGTATGTGGAAATAGCATATAATGCAGTGTTTTAGAAGATTGTACTAAGTAATGTTGTATAGAAAGCTAGGCTGACCTGTTGTTATGATATGTACTGTTGACCACAACTCCATTGCCAGACTGTTCATAGTATGTAAGAAAGCCAATCACTCAATTCAACTCTTTCTCGAAGACCTGTAACCGCTCCCCTTGAAGCAAGAACTATTCCATTCTTCAGACTTTGTGCTTACTTGGTGTCACCTCACCACCGGCAAACCATAACTGAACTGACTGCACCACTTAAAATTTGTTATATTGTGTTAATATTTATGGCCTAAGTCTTTTGTTATATGTTACTAACTCGCCTGCTAATACATCGACTTGACCAGTACATCAACAAGTCATCCCCTAGAAATACCACGGCCTTGGCCTGGCATTTGTACTGTTCTAACATTAGCCCTAACAGATTGTATTCAAGAACCATGTTGAGGTAATGACAAGTTAAGTTGATGATCATATTGATATAATGGTTTTGTGAACATAGTGGAGCTGCATGTCTGGGTGGGCACAAATATAATGGCAAATTATTCTGACGGGTTAAAATAATCTGAAATAGTCTGACATTCATTATTGATGCCTCAGCCAGGGGTGTGGAATTCCCAACGCCCAGGACATATTGTTTGGGGTCAAGGACAAGTTTTTCAAGTTTATTTTGTCCTTGGGATAAGTAGGTCCACCCCCTGGAGCACAAACCCTTTGGCTGCCAGTATATAATACATTAAGGCTCAAGGAAGGGCATTGTCTGCAGTTAAGGTAATATTTGTGTCCATATGTTAATGTTCAAACTTCTATTCATGGTTCATTAATGCAAAGCCTTTATTATTGGCTGAGCGCTCTAAAGAAATATTGTAAACTCGAACTACACTACTGAGGTGGTTCAGGGATAAAAAGGTGTACACACGTTTGTAGAGCTTAACAATATGAAGCTATGTTTAATGCTCCCAGAATGCTCTCTGATTAGATGCAGATATTTGCAGAATCTTGAAAACAAGATTGATTCTTTCATTTCAAAATAAAATGTTCCCAAAAAATGCCAATAGGGAAAACCTTTCGCTAAACTTCTGTGAAATGTTGGGTACCATTTCTTTGAAGCTTGGTTTAGTAAGGTACATGCTAGTATTTCCAAAAATATTCATAATGGAAAATCAGTGTAACCAGTTTAAACAAGGTTATGGGTAACAAACATGCGTTGGCAAAGCCAATCGGTCGGACATTGTTTTAGTAAAACTTTATTGTTGTGGGACCTGCCAGGCTCTCACAATTATAACCAATATGGGCTAAAATACTTTTTGGTCTCAAAAAGCACACATTGCCACAGTAGTCCCTGCTAATAAGTGCGGATATGCTCCTTGTGAAAGAGCAGAATGCTGTTACTCGAAGTGAAGCCAACCGATAGATAGAGAGAGAGAATTTTAATAAAAACAAAAGGTCTTGGTTAATGCTAGACTTAATTTGGGGCCCAGTTCTTAAGAAAGTTACAGAAGATTCCCCATGGTATATGTCCTTGCATTAGTGCAGATTTACAGCTTTCATAAATTTCAGAAATGGTACTCCTAGAAAATATTTGTAAACTGCATTTTAGAATGAGCAAATATTTGTGTGGATTTGTTCATGTGACAATCGCTGAGCGTTTACAAGATCACTTTTCCTCCATCCCCTTTTTCCCCAACCCTGGAAGAATTTCTACATCTGCCCTTGTTGGAGTAAATTTCCACCTTTCTCAGTATGCGAAAAGATTAGAGAAAAGCTGGAGAAAACCCCTAATACATGCAAGTTAGTAGGTTTGCACAGACTTAAAAGGGCATTCCAAAGCAAACTATTGCTTAACGCTACTGCCAGCCCCAGTATATTGATGTGAGGAAAGATGGCAAAATCAGTGAATTGCTAGTATTCAAAGCCTACTATCGTATTCAAAGCCTACTTTGATATGGCATAATCAAAGAGGCTATTATCAGAGCTCTCATATAATGAGATTGCTGCCATAATATGCCGTCACAATATGTGGCACCAAAGGGACAAGTGGATTTTTTACAGGACATGTAGATTTATAAAGCAACCTGTCCCATGGACAAGTAGATATTTTATTAAATTCCACACCCCTGCTCAGCTATTCTGAAATTATTTTAAAATCACTATAAATTCCTATAAATGGTTTGTTATTTATTCTGGAGATATTCCATCACAAGTTAATTTTAATATCTGATTAAAAATCCACATGAATTGATATTGATCATCTCTGGTTTATTATTAGTATCTCAGTCCAACCGTCTGTAAGGTCAGTTTTTAATACAAGTGTAGAGTAATATTTCAGATAATCCAAACTTTCTTTTCTCTTTTTCAGTTTCCCTAATTGATTCCTATGAGTCCTCTACCTTCATGTTCCTGGTGTTTGATCTGTAAGTATTTTGAATTTGTCCGAAATCTCAGAGCTGTTTGATTTCCCTTCATCCTTACTGATTACTGACCTCTCTTGAGTCCCTCTCCTTGCCCTATCCCGGAATTAATCATGTTGGAATCTCTTTGCATCCTTTTCTGGCTCATTTTATCTGTGGGACTCTCACCAGTCTCTCTCCTTTACCTCTAATGGTGCCACCATACAGCTGTCTCACCTTTTGTCTCTTGGGATTTCAACATCCATCTACTCTCTCCACAGGATGAAACGGGGGGAGCTCTTCGACTATCTGACTGAAAAGGTGACACTAAGTGAGAAAGAAACTAGGTAAGAGATAAGGACCCAGCCTTTGAAAACGGAGACATTGCTGAGTATCTTAGAACTACATCATCTTGCATATAGTACTCCTAAACCCCTGTGTCGACAGTCCTGCCCCATATTGCACAACAATAACTCCTGCACCACCCCACTCACTTAGCGCATCTACATTAATCTCAGCAGCCAGTACTTGCGCCATATTATGTTGTTGGTATTTGCATGGAGCACATTCACCAGTAGGACTGCTCCATTAACCCTCTCCACATTGTATCAGTTGTGTCCTCCTGTCTCTGTTTTGTCTCATTCCTTTGTTCTTCCCTAGATGCATTATGAGGGCCCTTCTCCAAGCTGTGTCTTACCTCCATTCGAATCTTATAATCCACCGGGATCTGAAACCGGAGAACATCCTTATGGATGATGAACAGAACATCAAACTTTCAGACTTTGGCTTCTCTTGCCAGCTGCAGCCAGACCAAAAGCTGCGGGGTAAGTGAGGTGCCATCCCTAGCTGATGCCCTTTCCTTATCATACGTTGCAAAGTTGAATGATGTGCTTCTTCATTGGTCATTCTCAATGCCACCCTTAACAGCTCCTAATAAACTGAGACATGCTGCATAATTTTACCAGCACAAGACACACTCCTTTCTCTGCTGGGTACAAATTGAGTCCTCCTATTTAAGCTGAACCTCCAGTACTAGCAGTGATTAAAACTGTGTTTACCAAAATACTTTATTTGCTTGAACGTCATGGGAAAAGAATGCAAAAGGTAAACATATACACAGTGTTTAAAAGTCGTAAATGACTAAAGGCAGTAAAGCATACCTAAAATACTTCGGTTTTGATAGTTTAGAGAACTGTAGATTGGTTACACTCTCTGGAACAGGTTCTTGGTTATTTAACAATTGCAATTGTTCGAGAGGATTAAAATACTGCACCACCTAACAAGTTGAAACTCCCCTGAAAAACTTCAATCAAAGCAAAATCTCATAATATCAGGGGAGACATCAGTGAACAAGAAACTGCACTGTTGAACGGAGGTTACCTCATTAAAAATTGATTGAGTATTGTATTGCTTAAATTAAGATTAAAAAAGGAAATGACAAATGTGACTTAATCTACCACAAGACCTTAATAAACAAACCTGTGATAAGTTCTACGCTGCGTTGACTGAGCACTATCAGAATCTCTACTCATCACTGCTTTCTTAGTAGTTTTGTATATAACTGAGTTTTCACGTTGGGATTGAAGGTTTAGTACTAACAGTGATAAAAACCATGTTTACCAAACTATATATTGTTTATTTGCTTGCCCACCATAGGAAAATATTACAAATAAGATAATAGTGTTTTAAAAGTAACAACAGAACGATAAAGCACACCGGAAACTGTTGATTCAGCGTCAGGTCAAAGCAGGGTTGAGTTGCCTTGTTGCTGTTACTTCTGTCTGAGGGTAGCCATGGCTTTTTAAGGGTGTAGTTTTTCAACATCTCCCTCAAATGTCACTGAATTGCTGAGTGTAGGTCTTGATGGCACATTGCTGGTCCAGTGGTTGTCTTACTGTTGAGGCCTGGATCCAATCTGGCTAATCCCTGTGCCCTTAGATGTAGACATGCTGATGAGCAATTTGTCTGCCTCTGTCTCGTCTCTGTTCGGTTATTTTTCTTTACTAAATGTTTGAACAATTGACTATTGTGAGGCTTGTTATCCCAACAGCAGAGGCCTGAATTTCCTCTTCTTCTGCCTTATGGATGCTTATGTTTCTCGGTGTCCTTTGCTGCAGAGCAGCTCAAGTGGGACAGCAAATCATTAGTTTTTGGTATGTGTTATCCAGTGATCTGCTGTACATGTGTGGGTTCTTGTGTCCTGTGTCTAAGCTTTATCTCTTGTTTTTCCCCCCAGAGTTGTGTGGTACCCCAGGGTACTTGGCCCCTGAAATCCTAAAGTGTTCCATGGATGAGACTCACCTTGGATACAGCAAAGAGGTTGACCTGTGAGTAAACAACTGCCAGTATGAGCACCCGATAGAACATTGGATGACAGGAGAAGTTTTTAGCCAATCGGAGCCTCTGAGATTGCATATGGCTGTAACTACTGCTAACATGCGTGGGACAGGGGGGTAGTCATTGCAGCCATAGTATTCCAGGGAACTTTGAGAGCAATATAGGGAGAGTCAAAGACTATCAGAGTTTCTGGCAGCATAGTGTGCAGTCTGTGGTTCAAGTGATAAGAACAGAACTCAAACTTGCCTCCTGGTGTTTTATCTCAAAGAAGCTGTGGATAATATTTTGGAATCGGTTACTACAGGACGGAGAGGACAAAATTGCGTATTTTCGTAAAAATGAGCTTCTAAATCGTGAGTTGCTGTGGGCAGCGAGTGTAAGAAAGCTTTTAAGGAAATCTTTTACAGTGCTTTCTACTTTAGGGTTACCCATAAAAATCTCCCGACTGGATTTGAAAATGAAAATTTAAGTTTTGTCTAGAGCACATGATCTGAGGTATTTACGCTTGAAAATGTCAGTCATACATATAATTGATTCATGGTGTAATGAGGATGTGTGTACCCTTACACTTCCGGATTGCCTTATCCAGGTTCGTGACACAGCATTTTGAAATGCAGATTGGGTATTAATCCAGTGTTGTCTGTTATGAAGTTATCCATCGTAACTTTCAAACTTGGTGGATACTGTACTTGTGGTGTGAATATTTCATGTACAAGTGTTCATATTTTACTGGATTATTGGTTTTATATTGAGGGAAGGTGTAGATTTGTAAAGCCTATTTTAATGAAATATGAAATTACAACACTCCAGGTAGCTTTAAGGTTTTAATGGCCTATGCGTTCATTAGAGGTAATAATTGGAGTCTGATTTTTTTTTACAAATGACAAAGGAAAAATAAGGGGTATTAATTCATTTGGAGATGATTTTCTTTTGCATTTTACCATATTTCCAGTAGGTTTTGTATTTGGGTATCATAAAATACTGAGATGAGTTTCTAATGATGATTGATATGCCCATGTTTTATGATTGAAATAGTTGGATGGCCAACGGTCCCACTAAACTTAATTTTTGACTGACTGACAGCATAGTGTGCAGTACCTCACTCCAGCGTCTAGAGCATTGAGTTGCATTTAGCAAACCAGGGACCTAGAGAACATTCGGAGCAGTCACTGCCTGTAAAAGCATTACACTCAATTGAGCATTCCCAGAGAGCATCAGTAGTCGTTAATACTATTAAGACTGTCTTGGGGGGGAGAGGGGGGTTCAGTTTTGTCCTCCATTTGGTGAACTATGCACCTACTGCCACGATCTGCAGTATGTCCGAGAGCAGTGATTGCCACTAGCTTTGCCCATCTTGCTCCGGGAATGTCTTATGGTTTTGCTGACACCAGTGTGGGTGTCACAATCCCAATCTGAGGTTGCCCTGCAAACACTGAAGTGACTGCGTGCAGCAAAATAGGGTTTTCTAGCAAACAGTCAAGGAGTCCGACACTAATTGGGTCACCCAGTGCACACTATAAGTATTACAATCACCAGCATCTTTTTTTGTTTCTCAGAGAGCATGGGAGAGTTTGCAGAGTTTAGTTTGGGTGCCCTAGCCCTGCAGCAGTGGAGCCGAAGGGCAGATGCAGTTCTTTATTTGGACGTTTTATATTTCCTTCAAGGTGAAATTTCACTCTCCTTAATCGCAATGTATCGATTATTATTTGCTCTTACGTTACACAGATGTGTCCACAATACTTTCCAAACTTTTTTTTAAACTCTTTTTTTTTTTTTTTATTAAACAAATTCTCATTATACAGCAGATACAGTTGATGGATTGAATGTATAGTATATGTAGGTGAAAGAGCAGATCAAATAACATACTGGAAAGCAATCATAACATTTGGGACTTCCCATTGTACACAGGAGTTCATGCCGCCCCCCCTATATGAAATATATGCAGCAACACAAGTCTACCCCCCCCCCCCTACTCAGGTTTCAGAGTGTTTACTGGCCTCTGTAAGTACGCCAACCACCCCAGACCATATTTCATTTTTTAGGGCAGCCCCTGCTTTGATAGATTGCGTGTTCCGCCCAATACTTTCCAAACTTGACCACATTCTTTTCTCGCTAATCCACTCCATAGACTGTAGGGAAAAAATCTGATCATGTTGAAGCTTTTGTACCAAGGGATTACATTTTACACATCTGGTTATTCCTCCATTGTAGTATAGTTGTTAAGGAAAAATAACGTCAACAAGAGAGGAGTTCTCATGTTTCCAAAGGAGTGGGGATCATCAACCTGAATTCTTGATAGGCTGCAGGTGACCTTTAAGTGTCGGGCTAACTAAATAGGAGTAAAGCAATTGCAGGTGCCCACATTTATTTACCAAGGCCATCACAGTGAATCAAGTTGTCATTTACCATATGCTTGCTTTGTTTTAAAATTTCCTTCCTTCCTTCGGAGACACGCCTGCCCTGAGACGCGGTGACATACAGGCGGGGACTATCATGGAAACAGGTTTTTGAATAAAAATAGTTCCACACAGCTAAAAATTCCTCGTTCTGTGGACATGGCGCCTTGTCTAGAAACCTGTTTTGACCGAATGAATGCCGGTGGCATGATCTAAGCATGTATTGTTCCCAGCTTTCTTCTCTTCAAAACCTTGCATTTAAGTCTCAGATTACTGCTTGGACTTTTGCCTTTCACTGGACGGATTTGTCCCAAAGTTTTGAATACCTTTCAGCTACTAGAGATACCCCCCAAAAATATCCACAAACCTCAAAATATGTAAATGGGTGGACCTGATGTAGGTGGATCAAAATTAGAAATCCCACTGAAACGTGCGTTGACCTGTTGATTTGAAATCCCAACTTACAACACAACAACGGACATTTCCTGAAGTTTTTTCTCCGTTGTTACCATCTGTGTTTGTGATTGTGGTTGGGAAGGTTATGTATGAGATGTGATTGTGTGCTGTTGTGTGTAATGAGATAATGGTTTTGTGTGGTTGGTTGCTAGGGGTACACATTAAGATATGTACCAAACATGTCTCTAAATAATTGTACAGTTGCTAATTTGTTTTATTCTACAAAGACAAACATTTGATGCACTATAATGTGGAAGAATTGTGTAATTTGAATTAATGATAAACATGTGGATACACAAAAATGTTTTTAACTTTATATAATAAAATGAGAAGAAATTCTAATTTAGAAAAATAAGATAAAGATTAGTATGTTTGTCTTTTGAATTATATGTAATAAGTTCAGTGGTGGTCCGCCATTAGAGCTTTTATAAGCCTACAAAGAAGTAATACAGGTCTCCTGGGAGTTATTTCAGTTTTCAATTATTTTTCCCCCCTTGCTCCTAGACCTGCAAAGGGTTTCTTAGAGGGTACCTTCTTTATATAGTGTTGCTTTAAAGTACTTCCTATGTGCCCTTGCTTAACTCATCACTTAGTGCATTGATGCACAGGACAATGCCCATGCATTGGATTGCCCACATGGTAAGCAGTCTGTGGCTGCATTAACTAGCATACTGACTGGTAACAAAATGGTGGGTTTGTATGACTGTCTCTATTCTCACACTCTGCAACATCTCATGGTTATGAGCTGCAGTGTTTAAGACTCAATCTTTGAACCACATTGTTTGAATCTTGCACACTTCACTCTAATCCACAAGTATAGGCGATTCTGCATGTAACTCAATTTCACCAGAATTGGAATCTTGTTTCAAAACTTTTGAAGGCAGGAAGTGCGCTTGCAGTTGTTTTCAAAACAACAACAAAGACAACATTTACAACTTTGCCACGCTACAATGTGGATCTACGTTGATACAGTGTTTCCTCCACCTATCTTCTTCTCTGCTCCATTCCTGCTGAGCTATAGACCACCCTCGTACACAGATGCTTTTATTGGCACAATTATGGAGACCACAATAAACCACAACGATTTGTATCTAAAGGCATATGAGCCTCTGGTTTGACAGTCCTTATCGGGAAGAATCAAGAACAATCTCAACAAATTTAGAGGCACCAAACTTTTATCAACTTGTGATTGTGTTTCCACACAAGAAGACACGCCTTATATGTAATCTTCGCACTACTAGGGCATAATGAATACTCACCCTGAATCTGGTGTGATCATCGTATCCTCTCTCTCCATATCAACCTCCCAATCTTGCAAGCGGCAACAAAAGACCCAGAGCATTAGCTAGGCCGTACACTGGAAGAAAGTTAACCTCTCAGATCTTGACACAAATCTGAACAAGCCCTCATTCAATAAACAGAAGTCTACAAGCAGACCATCAGTGGCTTGGACCAATAAATACCAGCTAAATGAGATGCACCAAATCTAAAGAAGGGCCCTTTAGTTCAACAAAAAAGATAAAGAAACCAAAAACTGGAATATTTGCATTATAACAAAACTGGAGACCGTCTCAAGTCCAACAAACCTCCTACTTCGATGTAACAGACCATACTAATTGGCAATACAAATTGCAGAGAGATTGAATTATTCCATATAGGTCACCAATGCGGATTGACCGCATAGGATTCTTTCAGAGTCCCGCAACCCAGAATGAACACCCACTGATACACCACACTCTCAAGCCTTCTGTAACACAGTCACCAATGAGCTGATCAACAAAACTGAAAATTAGCTCAGAAATAATTTTTAAAAAAAACACTCAATAGAGAGCTGGAAGCACTGAAAATAGTTATAAACAACAAACTATCTTTAACCTTCAGTCGGGTATCAATACCTAAATGCAACAACATGTGCAAGACAAGCGGGCCTTTTGCATCTCCAGTAAATCGTGTTCTGGGTAGAATCTTCAAAAGCATCTTCTGAACACAAGGTGTGATCTAAGGCAAGAAACCTACCAAACAACTCCCTACATAAAGGTTCCTTATCCTCTTAACTAAAAGCCTCCTTCATAATGTAGGAAGCTGGCTCTTTATGTAGTGGACCAAAATGAGGTACACTGTGTAAACGGTCTATGCAAACTCCGACTGGTTTACAGAGGGACAAATGACAACCCAAATGCTCTCTTTTTTGTGGTAGTGTGGGCGAGCAGTTAACTTATTAGAGGGTAGTGCTAAGCATTTATTACACACACACAAAGGCGGTAAGTGAAATGCACACAATAAAGAAATCCGACACCAATTTATAAAACTAACACTTATTTTTATATGAATTTAGATACTAAGATCATTGTACAAGTATTTGGGGTTGTATATAGACAATCAACTGAACTTTCAATTTCACAAACAATACCTCGACAAGAAAGGAAATAGCCTAATTTATGCATTCTGCACTATTGCAAAGAAAATTAAAGGGTTCATCTGTTAAAGTAATAATGGCAGTTATAGCCGCCAAACTACTGCCAACAGTGGCTTATGCAAGTGTCGTTTTAAACGGTAAGGATGCAAAATTTCTAGATAACCTTCAAACAAAAACATGCAAAAAAGTATTCGGCCTACCACAGAATGCCTCCCCTGCACAAGTCTGACTGGAATTTGGTCTTCTGCAGCAAGACATAGGGAGAAGATATGCTGCAATTAAAACGTGGTACAAAATTTGGTTACATCGATCTAAATTATTACACGATGCCTTGTGGCGAGCCCAGGAAGGAGATCCCCATTCTATCTATCGCAAATATCTGAAAACATCACTGGAGGCAACAAACACAACAGAACTGTGGGCTCAGAACTTTTCTTTCCCAGTTTTTCACCAGTTGATTAACAAAATGGCCAAAATGCACTCACTACTAGAGGACAAATGTAAACTAGTCAATCGGTCGCATGCCTGGATGGTTCTTCAATCCTGTACTACAGCTAGGCCGTCTGCATACCTGAACACAACATTTTCTTTACATCTAAAATAAAAGCTAATGGCCACTCGATTTGGGTTTCTGCCAACCTTGACCAAACAACCAACCAGGAAATATAGTGGTCCCAGGACATGCAGCTTATGTGGTGCAGCAGTGCAAGACTTTATTCATTTGATATGTTTATGTCCCATTTTAAAATCTACTTGGGTTTTAATATTGAAAAAAGCTTTTAATAATGGGGGCATTTGCTCTTGCAGATCAGCCAAAATCAAGGGTCTTGACCCAACTGACCCTTCACTCAACTGCAAAATGATGACAATTTTGATGTTTGATGAAAAAGCAATAAGGTCTGAGGAAAAACATAGCTCTCTGTGATGATCATTGTCTACATAATTTCGCCTGATGGTCACAAAGCTAAAATGTACTTAAGTACCATTGTCTGGTACTTTTAATATGTTTTACATTGGTACATTGTAGTTAAGGTTTCTATTACAAATGCAATCTTTTTGGCTTTTAATGACACTGAAGCACTTAAGAGCGACAAGGGCCTTTGTGACCGCTGTAGCTGATAATGAAAAACACTACTGAGCATTTAAAAAAAAATATATATATAATGACACCCACAATGTTTATATGTAATTTTAATGGTCTTACTGGAATATTGTTATGGTTTTTATTAACTTAAACAATAAAGCATTGATTGATTGCTAAGTACTTTCGAGTTATGAATTTTTATACGTTTCAAAAGTTGACAGTGCAATTTCTGTAGCGGTAATGTTATCCTTTGGGAGAACATCTACTGCATTCGGGCACTTGTCAGCGACTTACGGGACCCTTCTCCTGGACTTAAGGTGAGCATGGGGCAAGGTCTAAGCCAACACCAGCAGGTTGCCTCGTGTGGCACTGGGTTGGCCGGGTGCAGGGGATTTCAGCGGGGAACAGTCCAGTTGAAAAGAGGCTGCAAGTTCGGACTGGGGGGCCAGTCCGGGTGAACCCACACAGAGGGCTCAGTCCTTGAGATGCTTGGGCACGTAGGGACACGGTCGGTCCACTCCTCCTCCGGCTGTAGGGCTCGGGTGCAGGGGGGTCTTTGGGCATCGGGTCCGTGATGCAAGAGGCACTTGCTGTTGAGGGGGCCTGCACAAAGAGGCTGAGGTGGCGACCGGGAGTCCAGTCTAGGCAAACCCAAGGGTAGGCTCAGCCTTTGAAGGTCTCAGGACCCCGTTGGCACAGTCACCTCCGTTGGGCTGTGGGGCATTAGGTGACAGCGGTCAGAGGCTCACTCCTCCTCCTCTTGGTTTCACAGCAGAGGGGCAAACAGGACAGCTGGCCACTCTCTGTTCCTGAAGTCCCTCGACTTCAGGTCGGTCTTCCTCTGTGTTGGTCTGGACACAAACATTGGTTGTTGCAAGGGGTCTGGTACCCCAGGTATTGGTGTTGTGTGGCTCCGGTGGAACCTGGCATCCCCACACTTGAAGGGAGGATGGATCTGACCTGTGGGAGCACAGGGACCTCTTCCTGGGCGGCTGCTTCGTTGGTAGTCTCTGTGAGTGGCAGGTAGGTGAACTGAACTTTGCTTCTTTGGTGCCTACAACTGCAGGGGAGTAGCTCCCCTACTCCAAGGGCGTTTCTTTGGTGATTTTGTGAAGCACTGGCAGCCCTCTGGGTTTCTGCACAGAGGCAGGACAAGTCGGTGTCTCTACGAAGGTTGGGTACAGCAGGCAAGCTGGCAGGGTTGGTGCCAAGTCCGTTGTTTCTCCTCTATTCTCGGGTCAGCACTCTTTGTCCACTCCTTCTTTGTCCCTGTTGAAATCTGAGGTCCTGGCATCAGGGGTGCCACCTAAATACTGTATTTCAGGGTGTTACAGGTAGTAGCCAATGGGCTACCTACCTTTAGGGTGACTACACACTCTATATGACCACTTCCTGTGGGAAGTGAGCATAACCCAGACCCAGAGGACCTAATTCCACCAAAAACCAAGATAGGGGAATTTTCCCACTTGTGTGCACATCAGGTAGCCCACCTTAGGAGTTGTGCTAGCCTGAGGGTGAACACACCTCCTGACTAGATCATTTTCCCACCTGCACTGGTGCCAGATGGGCCCTGGGCAAGGGGTGGCATTTCCCCTGTCTGCGGAAGTTTTTGGTCTCATATCAAAGGCAGCAGAGGCCTTTGAAGCCTCCTGCCTTGATATGCTGATTTACTTCCATCCTGTTTGGAGGAAATGTAGACACCTCCTGCCAGAGCAGGCATCCTTTCTGCCCTCTGAGAGCGGGGCTGTCACCTCCTAGGGAGAGGAGTCTGTGGTGGTAGGCTGGTGTGCACCAGTCAGCCAATACACTAGAGGACTTGTAAGGGTCAGGGGGTACCTCTAAGGTACCTTCTGGGGGCATGTATTAATAAATCCATCACTGGAATCTGTGTGGGTTTATCAATATGAGGTGTTTGATACCAAACACCATAGATTTCAGCGAAGCCATTATGTATCTGGTAAACTCTTTTTGACCAGTGCCCAGTACATACCTTAAGATGGCTTCCCTGTTCCCTTGTATTGTCAGTAATTGAACTGCCCAGCACATGGACATATCTATCATGCAGTTATGTCCTCACATGTAATATAATGCATCCTGCCATAGGGCTGTAAGGGTGACTTACAGATATAACATGCAGTGTTGGGGGACTTGGCACACAGGGATGTGTGTCAAGTTGTGTTTTCACTCTTTAGAGCACCTTGTCATGCAGCCTGTAGTGGCACTCTCTATGGGTTTGGTGCTGGGTCCCTTAGAGTGGCACAAGATATGCTGCAGCTCTTGGGGATCCTGATTGGTAGTACTAGGAGTACCACTTACTAGGGACTTAGAGAGGTGCTAAAGGCATGGCCAATTGGGGATCAGTTGACCAGTTGTCTTGTTTTGGGGAAGAACACTGGCACTGGAGACCTGGTTAGCAGGAACCCAGTGCACTTCAGTCTAAGTTGCATCAAATACCAGGCAAAAAGTGGGGGAACTACTGCAACAAAACCCCAGTTTCCTACGCACAAGACCACTTATCAAAAATAAAGTATTGATCTGTCTAATTAAGCCAACTAGAAACTGATCTCCAATAGCCCACTCTGGGGAAAACTCATTGAAAGGGCCATTTGTTTGCGGAGGAAAGAACCTACTGCCAGATAACAATGTGGGTTCCACCCAGACATAGGTACGGCATTCGCCTTTTTCTATTTGGGATGATCTGATGTTAAAGTGGACATCAATAAAGTCACAGCTTTTTTTAACCATTTGGCAGCCTTTGAACACCTCTACCACTAGTTTTCACTACAGAGACTGGAATATAGTAGCGTATGAGGAAATATGCTTAGCGGAATTTCGTCCTATCTCCGGGATAGACAGTCCTGTATTATGCCATAGATTAACTCCACCTCGTCTTCTCTCTCCTTTACCCAGCCCCCCCCCCAAAAAAAAAACTCGGCACTGCGGCATAAAGGTTTCAAACATTTATCCACTTCTGTTGAACTTCTACCTCAATTGTAAACAACTAGAGAGTGAGGAAATTGAACAGGACCATGTCCATTTCCCCGAAATTATGCAATAAACAACATGGACAAGTCCCTAGAGGGTTATAGTCATCGTTAGTGACCTATACCCTTTTCGGGGGGAGCACAGACAACCAGTAGTTGTTTTAGAAGACCCCTCACCCACCTACCTAGTAGGTGGCAAGCTTCATCATCGGGGTCCCAGCTGGATTGCCGAATGCAATCCAGCTGTGCTACAACGCCTGATTTACAGCGGAGCAGGTTTTTTGTGACAATGTGAAGTGCTACGTGAGATGTGATTAAATGATAAAAATGTCTCTAAGAAGTGCCCTTATAATACGTTTTAATGGAAGGGTCTTAGGACATGAATAAAAACATAGGCGGGATATTTTAGAGGTGAAAAGTTGTGCCTCAATATCCCTACAAAGTGTAGGTCAACTAGTTTCAGCCTTCTGCGTTATTCGTGAGGCTTTCTTCAGGACCAAGAGTGTGAGCGTGGCCAAAAATTAGGCGCCCACTCCAGGTGTACTTATCAGCGCACGTCCTAAAGTGCGCTGTGAGTGTGGTGGGATCGTTTACTTACTGATCCTTCACGGTGAGTATCTGAAAAGGAAGAATATAATGGACACACATAATTGTCAACATGTTACTCATTTCATGCGTGTCTCGTACTTCTGTGCTCCTCAGTGCGCAGCGTTGCCCTGTAAATGATAAGGCTGTGAACTAGAAACATCATGCATGTGAACAGATGTGGGCATGCATGATGACTATCTAGTTGTTGACCATGCGTGGCTACAATGTGCCGCAAAAGCACACACTAAAGATTTTTTGAGTGCACCTAGCGTGGTCACAATGATGCTATTATACAGTAAGTGACGCGTTACAGGTAGGCCGCATCTATAAGTGATAGGTATCCAGTTATAGTGGCAAAGTGTCGCATTTAAGTACACATGGTTGCCGGAATTAAAAATACTTGCTTATCTGGTGACACTAATGCGCATGGTGTGATTAAAAACATGGAAATGCACGGTGACATGGCAGAAAATTACGCACACTAGACAGACTGACGAACACAACATAAATGAGGCTTACTTTAACTCTGCGTTAAGCGGACCTACTGATCCTGCCACAAAGAGGAGCTTCCTGTAATCCGACCCTAGGGGAAGTGGATATATACGGTAAAAAGCGCATATGGAGCACACGCGCTTAGGAAATAGTGGACTGCTTGCCACCTCAACTTACTTCGTCTAGGATAGCATCCGCTATGACCTACGGTGTTTGGACAGGATCCCGCCGGTGTGGCGTTCACGGCGTTAGACAAGGAAGTAGCTTCCTGAAGGGGGTGTGGCCACGTCATTAGGCGTGCGGCCACGTCATTAAGCATGCGTCATGGTGTATGGAAAGACTAGAACGGTAAACCACGAAGACGTGGTTCACGCGACGGTATACTTCCGCGTAGGGGATGAATGTAAAAAGGAATTAGCCTCGTTGGCGCGAGTAGATCTTAAGAAACCTCAACAGCGCGAATAAACAATAGACGATCATGACATACTTATTACAATTAAGGCGGTTATTACTGATTGGGAGCGTTGAAAGCGGATTGATCCTACTAATGTGAATGAGACACTCACATGTATAAGCGCTCAATGTTACTAGTAAAGAAGCACCTCCAGTTGAACAGATTGTGGGCCAAAAAAGGCCATAGTAGTATATGGTGACACCTTACTCTGTACTACTAAGCCAATAGTGGTTTTATGTTCTCTGTAGGGTGTTCCACGGGACGTTATCATTAAGCCCTGTTACATGGGTAGATAGTCTGTATACCCAACGTTGCTCTTTTTCTAGGAGTAGTTTTTGCAAATTGGTTGTGTTTGTATCTAGTTGCTCAATAATCACCCAGGTCATGTCGTCGGTCGTATGGCCTGTTAGGAAGTGATCAGTCATTTTTGTAGTGTTTCGCTTACAGCGAATGTTGCTCCTATGTTCGCAGATCCTGGTCTTTATCTTGCGGCTAGTCATACCCACATACCGGAGTCCACATGGGCATGTAATTAAGTATACCACATTTGATGAGTTACAGTTTGTATGTCCCTTGATGTGCCATGTTTTGCCCATTTCTAGATTTAGCGTTTTTGTGGCTTTGGTGAGGTGGCACACACTACAGTTGCCACAGGGGAAGTGACCAGTTACATTGGGTAATCCCCATGCATTCAACACCGTATTATCAATATTGATATGTTGCTTGGGGCGTGTGGACACAAGGCTGTCTCGCAGGTTTTGTGCTCTTTTGTAGGAAAATAATGGCTTCTCCCATTGCAGTTTGCCTGATGTTACAATTTTCCAGTTGCTTTGAATAATTTTGGTCACTTTATTTGAAATAGGGTTATAAGTGGTTATGCAAGTGAGTGGAATTGCAGGTGCAGTTTTTTCAACATTTTCCAGCAAGCTGTCACTTCTACCTCACTCAATTACTAGATAAGATCAGGTCATTGCAGCTGCACAGACAACAGATTATCTTAAAACTGGGTAACCCTAAATACATAGCATCAGCCAAACTTGATGATTGGATGATGATTAACCACCTTAAACTTAATTCCTCCAAAACGAGGACCATAACATGTCAACAATGAAGTAATTGCCAACTTAAAACAATCTGGTCCAGGGATCTAGAGAATTCATTAGTGGCATGAAGAAAGGTAGGAAACCGCAGCTTGATCATGGCCTCCAAACCATCTCTGATCCCACGTGTAAATGAAGCCACAAGGAGTGCACTTTATGTTGTGACACATTTTCCCTTACCTGGAATTCCCATAGAATCTAAACGTTGTCCTCTCCCTTGAGATGTCTTGGGTATACTATGCAAATAACCTATATGTAGGAGCTACCTGCTTCTTACTGCAATGTTTTGAATCTTTTGACATTTGCATTGTTAGACTTGTTACCACATTTCCGCCCAAAGGAATACATTATGCCTGTGTTTCAAGCATTTCACTGGCGAACGATATCTAGATGCTCTGCCTATAAGGCGCAGTGCATCACTTACAGAGCACTCCCAGGAAAAGGTCAGCGGGTACTTGCAAGCTATTCCACCGATAAGCCCATAACAGAACTTTTTGCTCAAGGCTTGCACCTTGTCTAACCATCCCATCCTACAAGAAAGAACATTGGATGTACAGTGCTTGGGCAAAACTTTAGGACTCCCTGCCGCCTAAGATTCCCTGTACAATGCAGTACTACAGAAACCGGAGTTGCTTCGCATGCTAAACCAGAGAACGTTGCGGCAATGTACTTTAAATTTGAGCTCTATCCTGGTGGTCTTTTAAAAGTATTTTTAGGGACATCTGACTGAACCGATGGCCCTATCACCCTTCAGGCCCCAGACCTGCTGTAAACAAAAACTGCTAAAACCTAGCTCGGTGGTAGAGGTTCTTCGCTAATTCATAACTTCAGGCCGGTTCTGGATCTCTCCGGTGTGAATTTCTGCCACTTCGTGGCACACTTCATGATCCGCACTGAAAATCTTTTTCACACAATTGAGAGAGTAACTTATTCTGGCACCCAAAGTAATTTTATCTCCTGTACAATATAATTTCTATGACACAAAGCCAGTTGTCAAAGACATTAAACTAAACGGAAAAATCATTGTGAACAGAACAGCACCAGTACTGCAAATCGGTCTTTAGCTCTACTTAACAACATTGATGGATTTTTGTCTCTAGTGCTTGCTGTGTCCAATACTGTCTTGTTAAAAAAAAAAAAAAAATGTGCCAAAAGCTAAGCATTTACTTTATAAAAAAAAAAAAAAATCTATAACACAAAGAAGGGCATAACTGTGACACTGATTCCTATTCATCTGTCAAAGTCCCTGCTTTCCTAGTGTATTCTATTAGAATACCCTTTCAATCAATAATCCCCTCCCATTTCATCTCTATGCAGGTTCTTCTGTGTTTGACTTTAAGAAAGTTGAGAACCTGGATTTAAAGTCTTGAGAGCTATCTGAACAGCCACATATTTTATGTTTTTGTCCGTATTCGTCTCGCCCGAACCTATTGTGGAACTTCGATGTGTTGTATGTACATCAGTGGAGCTATCACACAATTGCATTTCACATAGTTAACTTTTTCGTTTGGGCTTAGATGGATTGTCATGTGTCATGATTTGTAAGATTTTTAGTGATGTGTAGAAGCTGGGATACCAAAGTTAGTACATTAGACACTATCCTAGATCTATCTACGGTCCTGCAACTTTCTTGCTCGTCAAAATGTCTGTCACTGTCTGCTCCCACCTAATCATGGTGTAGAAGGTGTCTTCAACAGCCGCCTTAAAGGGAAAGCCAATCCTTTTATTTAAAAAAACATCTCTAGACCCATCACAGCTGATTAACAACCTATTGCCACTCTGTGGTTTGATTACTTGCCTTACAGCATTTTCGTACTGAGGAGGAATAGATAACTTCAACTTAATGCTGACAAGACCCAGTGATACTTACCTCCACTCTCTGAATTTCAATATTTTCTCAGTGGGTAGTCGGTGTTCTTTGCCTATTTGTTTTTTTAGCATCAAATGTGTTCCTCTAGAATTCAAAATTAACAACTTGGGTGTTTTTATACATGCGCATATGTCCTTGACACCACAGTGATCAACACCATTAAAACCGCTTTTGTCACATGCAGCTGGTGAAGAATATGCTTCTTTATCCGTCTCAAAAGACTGCAGCATGAAGAAGTGTTTAGAGGGCGGATCATGTTTCAACAGCTGGTTAAAGACGAAGGACCAGATCAGACTTGAGAACGACTGCTTAGAATTTGTATTTTCTTTGTATCTGTTCCTGGTCCTTTTAGGAGATTGTAATTCAATACATCTCCCCCTCCTCCTCAGGAATATCTCCAGATGGATGGCCAAATGTCCGATCAGAGCCTACAGACTGATGTTCAAAGTTTTACTCCTCTTTCGTCTTAAGCAGTTAAAAACCTTACTTTTCTAATTCATTTAGGAAAGCCTCAGAGCTGCTACACAGCTGCAAGTAATGATTTGTCTGCTAAGAGGGCATTATCATGGTTTTTTGTTTAATCAGCTGTGACTGATTCTCCGTTTTCTGTCAAAACTCTCCTTCAGACTCTGGTGATCCTGTGTGGGGTGTGATGAAGGAGGGATTAGGCACACACTTCTATCTAGCTCTTCTCTGTGGCATATTGACGCACATGGTGCCTCGTTATGATCTCAAAATGTCTTCTCTCGTTGTTAAGGTAGCATGTATGGTGTCCCTGTGGTATCTTCTCTCCACTTTCTCCATGCCGTAAAGACATGATTATTTACTTGTCACCTTTGTGCTCTTCCCTCAAACACTGTGACATACCATAACGACTTGCACAGACCTTTTTTTTTAATTTTTTTATATATAATATATACACTTTTATGACAACTCCCCCACCCCCCCTCGCATGGTGCCAGCTTGTGCTGAGAATTCTCCACTTACATTCTCTTTTTCTCTCAGGTGGGCATGTGGTGTCATAATGTACACCCTCCTTGCTGGGTCGCCACCATTCTGGCACAGGAAGCAGATGCTAATGCTACGGATGATCATGGAAGGGCGGTACCAGTTTGGCTCTCCTGAGTGGGATGATCGATCAGACACTGTTAAAGATCTGGTAAGTACCCCATGAAAGTCTGAGGTCTGAGATTGGGAGCTGGGTGGTTCATTTACTATTTTCGATAGCAATTGTATCTTAAAGGCTTTTTTTGTTGTTGGTTTTTTTTTTTTTTAACTTTTCCTGATTATATTTTGATGTTATACTTAAGAAAAGCACGTTTTGGAATAACCCTGCAACCCTGTGTCATCCATACCGTAGGCAAGCCTTGAGCCTTATGTATATTTGAAAAGGTTATGGTTTCTGATCTTTTAGATTGAATGAATTACGTTTTTTTTGATCACCTGCACATTGTGATGTATGTTAAACATATTTCCAAACCCTCCCAAATCTTGGAATCTTGCTGCCACTTCTTTGCAATAGCGAAAGCTGCAGGTTTGCAGGATGTATTGGAAATGTGCAGGGAACATTTTCTTCATTTTTGCCAAATTTCTAACGTAGTAGCATCTGGTATTCACATTGTGTCTCTGCCTTATGCATCTCACTCTCATTTATCTCCCTGTGCCTTCTGTAGCCTTCTCTGACAAGAAAGCAGGTGTACTCAGTAGAACCTTGCCCCCCCCCCCCGGCTTACCCACTCAAGTCATCATAGAACAAAATATATAAAACCTGTAAGGTCATTGATTCGTTATTTATTGTGGGGTATGACTTTTGATGTATTGATGGTGATAAATAGTTATCCTGTGACAGAATCAAATTCTTTCAAGATGGGCACCTGTCTTTTTCTATTAACTGTAAACTGACTGAAATCTGAGAGTGGGTGCTCAAGTGGAACAATATGGAAGAATGCTGTGTAATGTTTCTGTCTTTATAAGTTACTTGCTTGTCACTCTAGTAACCTAAGCTCTCTTGAGAACTATACCCTTAGCTTCAAACATCAGTAAAGCTCCTGAGAAGGTCCGAATCATAAGCGAGGGCAGGAAAGTCCCAATCATATGAACAAAGGGAGGGAGTTCATGGGATAATGAGATCGGTGTGTAATCTGGTCAGGAGACATTTTTATACTCATGCTGGAGTCTGATTCCAGCATTCACAAGAACAGCTCTCCTGAAAGGGTCAAGGGATTGAACGTCTCTAGCAGTCTGTGGGTCTTTCTGGCAATGACTAGATTTGGTTTGAATGATAAGCCAGGTTAAGTCCCTTGGGAATTTTTTCCAAAAGTCTGTCTTTCCAGAAGAAATTTGTTATAAGTAACTTTGACAATTTTTAGGTACGGTTATAGTTTGTTGCTAACCTCTGTGTCAACTCTGGTCTGATGGTGGATTTTTAGTTATTGGAAGGCTGTCTACTTCTAGGAACTACGGTGGATGAAAGGATTCCATTAGCAAGAATAGAGCTTCTTATCAAAGTGTAACTCAAAGTGAACTCCGTTCTATTCATCTTAACTGGAGCTGAGTTTACCCATATTCAAACATGTTACTTCAGGGCAAAAACCGCTTTGTCAGCACCTTTAACTATGCCTTTTAGTCTCCTACATATGCTGTGCTGAGAAGACCATGGTCCTTCCAAGTCTAGCTTACTTCTTTCCTATTTCTTGGTAAAACAGAAAAACATATTAATTTTTTTGTAAGGGACGCAGGAGTATTTTTTTCTTTGTTACAAGGATGGTAACATTTTAAGTGAAAATGAGGGATTGAGCTTACTGTTGCACAAGGTGTGCTCTCTTTTTTGTCTTTTTACTTTCCTCTCCTACGCTGTACCTGTTGGAAACTAAATTTGCCCTTTCTGCAGGGTCGTCCTGGATTTTTTGCCTTTTTGCTACACCGTATTTACTGTATTTTTGCTCGCTATAGAGCTGTGTGTACTTTACCCCTGCTAACCAGCGGTAAAGTGCTTGTGCTCCTCCTTTCAACATGGTAAAATTTGTAAACTCCTGATTAACATATTTAACTTGCCCATAAGTCCCTAGTATACGTTATCCAGTGTACCTAGGGCATGTAAGATAAATGTCACCAGTGGGCTGCAGCACTTATTGTGCCCCACTGCAGGTACAATGCAAACTTGACTGCTGGCCTGCCACAAGTAGCCTGGCTGTGCAGGTTTAGATTGTAAATTCGACCTCTCAAAATAACCACTTTAGACAGGCTGAAAACTTTCCTTTTAAATATGTAGAAGTCCCCCTTAAGTAAGCCTTATTGTTCATACGGCAGATCCATGGTATTTAAAACTAGGACTTGTAAAAGTTTAATGTTAAGCATGACCTGACAGTGAAAATGCCGTCAAAGCTATTTTCACTGTAGCAGAGTTGGCTGTTCCATAGGAAAGCCTTGGGATACAGTATTACATTTAATAATGTTAACACTGCCTATGAAACGGCTACAAAGTTTTAATTTGGGGCTTTTTAAAATATTTATTACACGATCAATTCACTGATCAAGTCAGATTTGAAATAAATATTTTGGAATCCTGACTTTTAAAAAGTCAACTTTGCCCTGCCCGAAGTCCCTGGAAGCTAAAGTGTCCTTCTGCTAGCCAGCAATTAGCATTTTAATGTGCATGAATGAGTTGTGAACTTGGTCCCAGGACAGAGATAAAAGGCCTTCGGTGTGGGGGAAATGGTGTTGTGCCATTGATAGGATGGCTTATGGGTTGGGCCCAAGGACTTGATTACCTTCAAAGAGGCCTACTTTATCACAAGCAGATGTAGCTGACACCCAGGCCTGCATGCATCTTTTGTCCCTCCAGCCAGAGACGCTCTGTCTCAGTGGGCCTCTTTTTGACATCACAGTGTCAGTCTTCTGGGGTTATTCATTTAACATTGGGGGTGTGTACTTCAAAGGAGGGAAACAGAATGACTAAACAATTTGTGTGTATCCACTGTCTGGTTGCTGAATGTTCATCTTTGTCCTACCAGATGTCTGTCTCGGAGTTTGTTAGGGGTACAGGCACTACCTAAAACTGGTTTTTAGTGTTAGATGTGGAAGGACACTAGCGTTACCATAGTGTGTGTGTGTGTGTGTGTGTGTGTACACACACACACACACACACACCTACACACACCTACACACACACCTACACACACACACCTACACACACACACACACCTACACACACACACACACCTACACACACACACACACACACACACACACACCTACCTACACACACACCTACCTACACACACACCTACCTACACACACACACACACCTCCCCCCCCCCCCCCTCTGAGCCCACGTTTATGTGGCTTAAGACTTCGACAGCTTGAAAATGCCAAAAGTGGGTAGGGTTAGCCCTGGGATCCTTTACCCTATTGGTTAGAGCATACCCAGGGCTCATTCCCATCCACAAGCTTGTGCCTGGCATCTCTAGGCACTCACTGCAGAGGAAGATCGGAAAAGGACATCACCTGCTGTCTGAGACCTGAGAAGAGTCTAGAAGACTGGTCCTGTTCTCCCTCTTGTAGCCAAGAGAAGAAAATGGACCCCAGGGGTCAAAAGGCTGACCTATTATAGCTACAAGAGGCCTTTTCTTGCAACTGCTCAGCTGACCAGTGGTAATTGGACCTAGAATAGACCCTGCTGTGGCCTCTGCCAGATTTGAGTCTCTAAGTGCCTGCCCGGAGGTCTTGGGGGACATTAGAAATGTACTCCTGTGGTGGATTAGGACTTAAGGGACTAAAGTTAGAAGGTAACCTCTTTAAACTGGATGAACCTGGTTAGTGTATCTGGCCCGCGCTCCGTCACAGTCGGTATCAAGTTGCACCTGAGCCCTCTTCTACCAAAACCATTAACTATCATTGGCAATTATGCTTCTGGTGCTGTCTCTACAGAAAACTTTAAAAACTTCATATCTCTGGTTCTCTTTAATGAATATCATTTTGGTGTCATTTTGTTTATTAAATGTTACTCTATTTTCCTAATTTGTTTTGAGATTTTTATTGTTTTGCATTTTGACTTTATTACTGGTTTATAGTACTGCTTAAATACTTTAAACATTGCCTCTTAAGTTAAGCCCATGTGCCATAGCTACCAGGGGGTTGAGCTTAGGTTAATTAGTGGCATTGAGGGTTCACCCTGACCAGGGTTGTGCTTATTACTTGAGATACGTACTTACCCTCCTCAATTAATTAGCCAGTTTTTAACACTACCCTTTTCCTGTGCCTCTCTGATTACATCATTTTCCAACTCTTCTGCCCTTTCGCGTCTCTTGCCTTTCTCTATCGCTCCATATCCATCACATATCTATGCTCTCTATTCATTACCTGCCCTCATCTCTACCTTCTTCCCTTTTCTCTCTCGTCTCCTCTTCTCTCAATCTCTTGTCTCTCTCCTAGATCTTGCGCCTCCTGGTGGTGGACCCTGATGAGCGCCTGACAGCAGACCAGGCTCTGCAGCATCCCTTCTTCCAGAGCTATGAGCGGGAAGAGGTGCGGCACTTCACCCCCTACCGCAAGTTCCGGGTGAGTGTAGAGTTACGGTGCATCATTGACATCACCTTTATTTGATCACTGTTCACAGCACTACGTTGTTACTTCTGCCTGAGCCTCATCACTGCCTCCAGCACTGGCAACCTATTCCCACCCGTCCCAACTAGTGCGCTTCTGCATTCCTTGATATAAATGAGTGTTCTTAACATCCTTCATAAGACCCCCTCTCCCCTCTATATAGAAACAGTCTTTCACTCCACCTTCCAGGGGCTTCCTTGTGCCAAGGCACTCCTACTCCTTTTAGCACTGGAGCACTCTTTCTCTTCCCTCTTCCCCAACCAGGGTGCTCTGCTGCTCACTCACCTACTGCCGAGCCATACCACTCTATTCACAACCAGAATGCTCAGACCTTTTTTATGGTGGGGGGGGGGGGGGCAAGCTAATGCGTTCTTCCAATCTACCCCAACCGGAGATCTTTTCCCATTCACCCAAGAGCATTTCCCGTTTCCCCATCCCCTGCACTCCTCTTTCCCCCTTGCCAGTTTCAACACAATTGCCTCTATCCCATCATGGTATTGTTCCTCCTCCCCCATAATTCCCTCTGCTCAATGACCACTGTGTTTCCTACCACTGTCCAGTCGCATAACTGCCCAGTGACAGTGCTATCCACTTCTCCCATTCTCTGGTCTCCTGACTCAAAGAACTCTGATTTCCTTTTAAAGCTAGCACACAAATGTAAAAGTGTTAGTGTATAATAGTTGCTAAGTATTTGCTACAGTGTCAAACAGCTTTTCGCCATTGGGTGTTGGGGGCGGTGGGGGTCAGTCCTACATCTTTGTAGCCAAGACCAACATTCCTGATTACCACATAAGGGCACCCATTTGGGATGGTGCACAAGAAGTGATGTCAAGCAGTGGCATATTTGGCTCAGAAGAAAATCTGGCCGAAAGTACATAGTAGCATGACCGAACCCAGGACTTGTTGAAGTAACCGTGTCTGTTGCTCATGATTGGAACTTAATACCCCAATCGTCACTTTTTCTCCCTTACTGACCTTTTCTCTTTCTCTGCTGGACCTTAAGATAGAGCAGAGAATCGCAGGTGGGTAGTAACTTCCTCAGCTGCTCAGCACTGTATCACAGCTTCGTCATGGTTGTTTGTAGGAGGAGAGAGGCTTCTAAAGTGTCTTTCTAGTTAGTCACAAATGCTGAGAGTAGTGTGAGAGCTACCAGGATTGTAGGGAGACCTATTGTGTAATCATCTATAGTATGGGACATTACACCTGTGCTCCGACAGTATCATCTAGAGAGTGACCTTCCCATCATAATAGTGGGTAGCTTGCACTATAGGTCCTTTCCACATTAAATATTACTCCTACTGGTGTACTGTCTTTTAAAAAAAAAAAAAAATTATGCTTGTCGTATAGGAGGTGTGGTGCCCTCTTGTATTTATTTCCTTGCGTGTGAATTTGTATTTTACTTTCTAATCAGCCACTGAGGTCCAGTTTATTTGTACCAGTTGCATGTCCGTGGTGGTCTATTTGGAATATATTACCTACCTACCAGTTGACTGTTGCTTTGGGGCCTTGTGTGTTACATTCTGATCACTTCAAGCAGCAGACCCGGGACAGAAGAGGGCTGGGGAAACCCAACACAAATGCATCTAATCTTACCCTCAGCTTTTTGGAACGTCTAGAAGTTGTCCTGATGGCTCTAACATCATCTTCCTTGGATTCATCACTTACAGCTAGGATAAGGACTGTATTCTCTTTTGTCATTTTACAGTAGTTTTCAATCTGTCCTTCCTCTTCCTTCTCTGATATCCTGGATCACATAACTCTGCCTTGTTGTCTCTTCCCTGCTTTCTCTAGGCTTATATTTTTGATCTCCACCTTTGCGGTCTCTCTTCCCACATAACGCCTTTAACCCTCTCTGGATGACTGGTTCAAATGGCTCTTTTCCCACGTTCCAGGCGTCTTTAATTCTTCATTCCTCTCTCTCTGTAGGTTGCTATTTGGACAGTTCTTGCCTCCATCCGCATTTATTCCAACTACCGGAAGGTGCGCCTGCTGACCAAGGAGATTTTGATGAGAGAGCCATATGCCATAAAGGGGGTGCGCAAACTGATTGATGCCTGTGCCTTCCGCATTTATGGCCACTGGGTGAAGAAGGGAGAACAGCAGAACAGAGCTGCGCTGTTCCAGAATGTTCCTCAGGCTATCCTGTTGACACTGGCTGCGGAGGACGACGAGGAGAGAGGGCTCTTTGCCACATTTGAGGAACAGGAGAGATCAGCAGGGGATATATTGGTGTACTAGGAAAGGTTGTGGAGCCATTGCCCCACGTCTGACTGATGGCATGCTGGGATGTAAGAGTACTGTATATTATCGTATATCTGTCTGTTTCCTGCATTTTTGTAGCTATCCAAGTATCTGTGCTTCCCACACACCATCCCTTCTTCCGGCACACATTTCTCAACTAACTTAAGCTTTCCCTTTCTGAATTGTGAATCCCTACCTTACCCTACGTGCTCCCATTTCTGTTCCCGCTCTCCTTTGTTTTTATTTCCATTTTACTGTATCATCCAACTTTCCTCCATTGTGATTTTCTTCCTGTTGACTGCTTTAGCTGCATCAACGCACAGTCTGATGAAAGGGCAGAGTCCCCTTTAGGGCCCAAGACATTGTGGATTCAGATATGTATTGGCGATTCATGGATGTACCACGATTCAGGTGACCCCAGACAAGCCCAGTATGTAAAGGAACCTCCACCTAGAAGCCACTAAATTTAAAACGAACATCACACAGGGCCTACAACTCAAGGCATCGGCACCTAATTCCCAGAATTTCACATGGCTTTTGGAGATCTAATAATGATTCCGAGAACATGTATGATCCTGTGCCTATTAACCAGTAACAAGAAATAAATGGGAAGTGGCACTCAAAGCCTCCTAGGTTTAATAGAGCTAGAACCCATGGCTCGGGAAATCCCAGAGTAACCAAGCTAAATCATAGAATATTTAAGTCCACGAAATAATGACATGTATACCCCCTATACACACACGTAGGGGAGTCCTAACCCTAAAAGGCAAATTCCCCAAGGTAAGTTGAAGAGGAGAGACAGATGCAAACGTCTCAGATTGGAATACACAGTGGCTGAGAACAAAAAAAACAGATGATTCGCACTTTCCATGAGATGTAAGGGAGAACACATGGTCCAAGGATTCTTTGTCAAATAATGAGCTGCTTAGCATCTGATGGATTCACAGCCCCTCTAGGAGAATCATGATAGAAGAGTCCTGAGCACGAACTCTGTAAAGAACACAACACTTAAAGGGCCTGGGCCTTTACCCACAATCCCCCAGAGGATTCATGATTCAAGATGAGCTGAAGGAGGAAAATACAGGGAACACGAGATGCAGACCGCTCATAACATTAAGGAAATGAGAGATTTCCTCAAGCATCCAAGAACCGCAACACTTACCGGAGCAAAAACCAGGTAACTGAGCTCGAGTTCCAAGAACTATTCAAAAGCCCAATATTAAACTGAGGAAGCACCTACCTCATCATAATGGATCTTTCTCAAGACCTGCTGCTGGGGACGGCTTCAGTCCTACCAGTTGTCCACAGAGCCACAAACCGCATGCAGCTTTGAGTGAAGGACGCAACCTGGGCATGTTGTTTGTGCTATTAGGTGCACAGTTTCTTTACTCCAGGCTGCCCTTCAGTGGGATTCTTGATTCCAGACATTAGGGATTTAGGGGTTCACCAGTTGTTTATATTTTTTGTTTACATTGTGTTGTGCACTGATAATGGTGAGAACTGGCATACATTCTAATAAAGGTTTCATTTGCTTGTTTTTTCGTCTTTGGTTCTCCCTGAAGCATGTCTTAAGTCTGGTGAAATTAAACCGGGGGCAATGCAGAGAAGCTCCCACACATCATAACCTATATTTATTGGGATTTAAACAGCACAAACTGGTCTAAGAAGCAACAGAGTGCTGTACCAGATAATGACAGTGATTAGTAAACATTGTAAAAAAACTAATTGTGACGAGGAAAGAGGTTAGGGTTTCTTATTGATGATACATAAGTTGCTCACTTGAAGAGGTGAGTTTTCTTCTGGATAGTGTTGGTGTATATCTGCAGAAGGCTTGCTTCCTGTTTTTTTTATTTTTTTATTTCTCGTATTTCTTGATTTCCAGTCTGTTGCTTTTCTTTGATTCTTTTGTTTTTCTGGGGTTCTTGAGATGCACTTTCTACAGTCCAAGAGTGTGGCATGTTGTAATTGTTACGCAATCAAAACAGCAAACTGGACATGAGAGTACATCCAG
Organism: Calotriton arnoldi; assembly: GCA_963921515.1. Classification (NCBI taxonomy): domain Eukaryota; kingdom Metazoa; phylum Chordata; class Amphibia; order Caudata; family Salamandridae; genus Calotriton; species Calotriton arnoldi. The sequence goes on along the minus strand of CAWUFW010002661.1, from coordinate 869,431 downwards.
AATTAATGACCGTATATCCTTTATTCTAATGGGTAGATTTCATTAAAATGAAAGGCAAACCCTTACTCACCAACCTAGGTGGGATCCATCATCAGATTTGTCTCACCCATCTGACATTCTTAGGGGGACTGGTGGTCTTCCTCCCTAGTGTTGTCTATCGAGTAATTAGGGGGAAGATGTATGTATCTTTATGTTTAGATTGAGATCCAACACAAGAGGTTACAAATCCCTGTAGATAATCCAAAGGAATAATTGTCAGATTTTAAGGGGAATTTTAAAACCAAGTGAACGCAGAGAGGTAAGGGGCATCATTAATCCTGCATCCCACTGGTTGATATGCTCCATCTGTTTTAATGGCCACCTAGTGGGATCCACAGCTTTCTTCAGGACCTGGGTCTCTGTGTAGAATATAACCTGTTATGGCCATATGTTCTGGAGCAATAAGATTTAGTACCTACACATTCATGCGCAACACTAATACTAACATCAAAAGGTTGAGTCTTCATATTCGAAAACTTCTTTAAACATTTTTGACACTTTAGGACAGTGCTCTAAATTGGCCGGTACTGAGTACTGGCACTTTTTTATTTTGAGGGGGAGAGTACCGGCACTTCTCAGAAACATGCAGGTACTCTAGTACAGAGTACCTGCACTCCTATTTTTCCATTTCAAGCGCTGACTATGAGACACATAGAAAATGTAGTTCAAGTACATGGGGAGTCAGAGTAGTCCACGTAGCTGTTATTGTGCTCCCTAGACAAACATGAACCGTTACTGCAAAAACATGCGGTACAGAAAATAGCATATATAAACACCTCATTTAGTGATCATCCGGTGAAACATTGTCATACTCGTACTTAATAGTATTACCCTACTCGCACTACGTAAAGGGCCCCAGGGAGGGAGGTACATAGGGAGCCTTCTGTGGTCCCACACTTTAAAGGTTGAAGAGGCATACAGGTGAGTTACAGTACAGTGATGAAGTTCAGAGGGATATGTGGCTCTGAAAACCTTAGCCAAAGTGAGGAGAAAGGTTGAGACTTGCATCGCCAAGAAAGTATCCTACCAGAATACCTATTGGCTGTGCAGCCTCCTGATATTGTTTTTGTGAAGTTACAGGTCTGATTTTAAAGAGCATGGCATCCTCCGTCTGTGCAGGCTGTGCCTAACGTTATGAGTTTCATTTGCATGTGACGTTAGACAGAGAGCGTTATGACATCACACGTCCACGATTTGTTAGTAACTAACCATGGATACCAGATGTGATGGGACTTGTGTAAAAGTCCAGGGTAGAGTAATGCGGTGGGTCTCAAATTCATTGTCAGCAATAGCGCTGTCTCGTAGGATTGTTTACCCCTAATGAGGACATTGTCAATATTCTGTGTCATTAGATAGTACCTTATGTCATGTATGTTCAAATGTTGATTCCCTGAGAATAAAGAGAATGTGGTAGAGCTAGGAAAACTGGCGTAAGCAATGATAAAATAGGTGGTTGTGGTATCTTTGTAACTATAGTCATGGTATACTAGTTACAGGTGGTATGGTTCTGGTATGGAATGGGAGTGGGGAGCGAAGGTGACAGTTGGAGAAAGACTAGATGAGGGAGGATGCTGTCTTGCTCGCTCCAATAAAGGATACTTATATTTACTTACCAGTGTGAAGCGGTTCATTCTACAATTTGGTGAAAAGTGATGCAGAGGAATTCTATGTGTGAGTACTCGCCAGTTCCTGAAAGCGGAAAAGTGTATCAGGCAAGCAAAGGGGTATTCTCTGGTGGGGAACGTCGATCTCCGAGACATACAGAAGATATGGGATGTGCCAAGTGATGCGAGATGTCTCAAGTGCTGAGCGGGAACATTACAGCTCAAAGAAATTATGGAAGAGAGTGCGTGAGCGATTGGTTCGAGCAAGGAGTATGCTGCGTGCGCAATTGTACCGTGCACACCAACAAAGTTAGTACATTGCCTGGTAACCTCGTCACAGCGTTTGTGGGCCATCAGGAAGTCAGTCGTGGCTTGATGTAACACGTACAACGTTAGACACACGTTGTACGTGTCAGTGTCGACCATCTTGGAAGGAGAGTGAAGTGCAGTGAGCTATTCCCCGACCGAAGATTTTGACAGCCGGGGTGGAGAGGCTACACTGGACAATGTGTGGTGAGATTTCCACCCTTCTGAAGATTCCGATTGTAAGTGCAGAGAGACTACCTAGAAGTGCGCGTCCACAGTGATACACAAATTTTGAAGTTTAAAGTGGTTCTGAGGTAAAGAGATAATAGCAAGCTTTCAATTAAGTCTGGAGTTAAAACATTCTAGGTATCATGTAAACAAATATAACCACACAATGAACCGACTATTAACTGAAAACAAAATCTTATTTCTGATTATAAAAATATTTTATTTAATTATTAAGTCACTTTTTCTTGGAATTATTTTCCATTCTTAATCAATTGTGTAAATATACATATATACAAAGAGGATGAACACATAATAAATACATGAAAAGAAAAAAGTCAGTCCAATTCATACGATCAATAATTATATCTTTCTTAAAAAACTTTACAGATTAGATGAAGGCTAGCGGTAGATGACAACTACGCGCGTTTCGGCACTTCTGCCTTCGTCAGGAAACCGTCTATTGCGAACAAAACTGTGAAAAACATAGAACAATTACAAAATATATATACCAAATGCTAATTTTATATACAACTATGTACAAACATGCTCAAAACCTAGAATTTGGCGATACCTCTTATTATTCTATATAATTCAATGCAAAAGATGAAATCAAAGACGGACAATCAACGTATGTAAATTTACAATGCAAGTACAAATATGTATATACATTCTTCAATGTGATTGATATATGCTGTAATGTAATACATTTTGAAATACTTTTTTAATTACTTTTCTGTAGACCTAGTGGCCACTAAATCATTGCAACTAGAACTGAACATTAGAGAAAGAATATAGAGAGCTTAGTAGGACCAAAGATAAAAGAACAAAATATGGTGAAGTCCTTAGAATGATATTAAAACAAAGTGAAAGAGATATAGTTAATAGAAAAAGAATATAAGATCCAGACCAAAATTCAAAAAAGTATATGGTATGAGGAATGTACTGTTAGCTCCCCTAAAGAACTCTAGTATTACATTTGACGATAGTTCTAAGGGGGCTCCTACGATGGAAAGCTTTTTAAAGCTCAATCAGGAGAAATTATTACTTACTTCAAGCATATATGATGCTGTGAGACCCTGGATGAAATACGATGCTGTGTTGGTTGTTTCAGAAAGGAGCAAGGAGTGCTCCTTATAATAATAAAAAATCTGAAAACAGTAGTGATAATGAGGCCAGCAGCACTTACTATGTATGCGTCACACAATATTATAACAGCTGACTCAGTGGGTCTTGAAGAGGAATAATATCAACCAGAGTTGGCATGGATACCGGATAAGCCAGGGTACCAAAGTACTTCTTTATATGATGCTGTGTAATCGCCCCCATAGCTGGATGTATCTATCAAAAGAGGTATCATATATATCTAAACTCAGCATCGTGTGCTCGATGCTGAGACTCTTTGTAATGACAATCGGGACCGATGCATTACAATCTTTCTTAGATTGCTGGTTAGATTCGTTGTAATGAGTCCTATTGTTTTAGTACTGTGCGTTTCCATTAAGGCGAAATATTGCGCTTCTTTTTGTCCTGACAAGTAACACTGGTTGGCATACCAGTCGCTGCATTGCTTTGTTTTAATATACAAAAAAAGATTTCCCCGTTTCTCCCCCGCATTTTATTACAGGCTGGATCTAGGAGCAATAGTGCGTTCCATAATATTATGCCATATACTTTTTTGAATTTTGGTCTGGATCTTATATTCTTTTTCTATTAACTATCTCTTTCACTTTGTTTTAATATCATTCTAAGGACTTCACCATATTTTGTTCTTTTATCTTTGGTCCTACTAAGCTCTCTATATTCTTTCTCTAATGTTCAGTTCTAGTTGCAATGATTTAGTGGCCACTAGGTCTACAGAAAAGTAATTAAAAAAGTATTTCAAAATGTATTACATTACAGCATATATCAATCACATTGAAGAATGTATATACATATTTGTACTTGCATTGTAAATTTACATACGTTGATTGTCCGTCTTTGATTTCATCTTTTGCATTGAATTATATAGAATAATGAGAGGTATCGCCAAATTCTAGGTTTTGAGCATGTTTGTACATAGTTGTATATAAAATTAGCATTTGGTATATATATTTTGTAATTGTTTAATGTTTTTCACAGTTTTGTTCGTAATAGACGGTTTCCTGACGAAGGCAGAAGTGCCGAAACGCGCGTAGTCATCTACCGCTAGCCTTCATCTAATCTGTAAAGTTTTTTAAGAAAGATATAATTATTGATCGTATGAATTGGACTGACTTTTTTCTTTTCATGTATTTATTATGTGTTCATCCTCTTTGTATATATGTATATTTACACAATTGATTAAGAATGGAAAATAATTCCAAGAAAAAGAGACTTAATAATTAAATAAAATATTTTTATAATCAGAAATAAGATTTTGTTTTCAGTTAATAGTCAGTTCATTGTGTGGTTATATTTGTTTACATGATACCTAGAATGTTTTAACTCCAGACTTAATTGAAAGCTTGCTATTATCTCTTTACCGAAGAGCCTTTTTCCCTGCGTTTAGTAAGCACATTGTATCTGTAGGGGTCCCCCCTCTTTTCAAAAATGAAGTTTAAAGTGGTAACATGCGTTTCTACAGTGATTCGCACACTAAAAACAATATATTAATTATATACAGTGCGACTATTCAGTGATTCGCACACTGGATAAAGAGGTTGCTCAGTCTGGTGTATTCAACAGTGATTTTCGCACTAGAAAGGAGTATATGGTGCAAATCTCTGTGATCTGCACACCATAAATTAATAGAGCAGTTGACATTATAGAGCAAGGTAGTTGAATCATCGGTGTGAGTACATGATTTGCAATGTTGTAGATCCATGTTATAAGATAGTAGTAGTATTTTGAGTTAAAGTGTTGATAGCAGTAAGGATAAGTCAAGAATAATATGCAAGGTTACTTGCAGTTTATAAACACTGTAGTATATCGGTATGTGTGCCCAGAATAGCGGTCTTATGCCACCTGTGCTTTTTCTCTCTCGTCCTGGTGAACCTCTATTGAAATGTTCAAACTGGAAAGAGAACTTTATTAACTATATTTCAGCCTTAGAAGAGGAGAATGATGAAGCGTTTCCGTCATCCAGGAGGAAAAAATCCTTTTACATAGTCTTGGGCCTGAAAGATTAAGGGTATATGACCAGATGGAGAAGGACAGACCAACTGACCGAACAAATGTATTTGAGGGTGCATTGGAAGACCTGGATGCACATTATCATCCTGCAGTAGTGTAGCTTTTGATAGTTACACTTTCTTTCAAAGGAAACAAACTAAAACGGAATCTGTGGAAGACTATGTATCAGCACTTAAGAAATTAGTAATCAACTGTAAATTTGGGGTCCTACATGATTTTTTCAGAGACCAAGTAGTTATGCATTCAAGCAATGAGGGTATACAAGAGAAACTATGGGTGTGGCAATTCGACCTTAAAGGAGATGGTATCTTTAATAAAGAAGGCGGAGATGTCAAAAAGGTGTGCGAAAGCAGCAGAAAAAAATGGTGGTGAGTGAGGCAGTATGCAAAGTTTTGAATCCAAAAGTGGATGGGAAAAATTTATAAAGTTGGTGGGAAAAATCCTGGATGGAGACGAACTATTGGAAAAAAGCATGAAGTTGTAGACAAACGTCCTGTATGTTTCAGATGCCGTAATAAGGGCCATATGGCTAGAGATAAGAATTGCCCTGCTGTTAAGTCCAGGTGTTCATTTTGTGGAATTATAGGACATTTTGCTATGGTATGCAGAAGGAAAAACACTAAAAGTGAGAGAAAATCTGTTAGATGTGTGATGGATGGTGAGGTTGGAATAGAGAGGGAGTTCTTAATATTGATATAGCTGATTCAGGATCCCCATACACCATTGTGCAGAAATCTTTGTGGGAGGTGAAATTTGCAAATGTGATAGGTGATAAGTTGCACCCCACTGACATTAATCCAGTTACCTTTACGAGTGAAAAAAAATCCTATGGTGGTTTTTAGAGAACTGAAGTTTGAATTCAAAGGGAGGACCACTCAAGATAAGCTGTATGTGGCTGGAAAAGGTCCATCTGTACTGGGATGGGTGGACCAAGGGAATTTGGGAATCACTTTAGATTCTAACAGTGGTGAACAAGTGAAGCTGTTGGATGAGCGGAAGGAACAGATTGTGGAGGCCATAAAGGAATGATTTCCCACCTTGTTTTCAGGTGAAGTTGGTAAACTTAGCGGGTTTATTCATAAGATTGTACTGAAAGAAGGAGCTGTACCTGTAATTCATAAGGTTCGTAACATATCTATGAACATCAGAGATAGTGTGATGAAGGAACTGGACATACTTGAAACCAAAGGTTTAATAGAACCAATGAAATGTGCTGAATGGTTGGCACCCTTGATGGTGGTTCAAAAACCTGATGGGCGGTTACGCCTCTGTATTGACTTGCGAGAGTTGAATAAAAACATAGTAATCGACCAGTTTCCTTAGCCAAGAATAGATGAGCTGTTGCCTAAAACAAGAGGGGTAAAGTGGTTTTCGAACATACATTTGACTTTGGCCGATCACCAGATTCAATTACATCCTTCCAGCAGGAACTTAACTGCATTTATCACCGCCTTTGGATGTTACAGATTTAAACGCATTCCGTTTGGCCTTGCGTCCGCAGCTGCGGTGTTCCAACGTCTCATGCATAATCTATTCAAGGGAGAAACGTACTTCCAAGATGGCATACTGGTGATGGGCCGAGACAAAGATGAACTTGATAGGAGATTAGAATTGGTATTGGAAAAATTGTCAGAGAAAGGGACTCACAGCAGAATTAAGGAAATGCAAGTTTGCATTGGTGTATGACTTACCTGGGACATGAGTTAAGCAGTCGAGGTATAGCTCCGAAAAAGGACATAATTGAGGCAGTTAAGAATGCTCCGCCTCCCACATCAAAAGACGATGTCCGGAAATTTCTGGGACTGGCATAGTTTTATGCAAAATTTGTACAGACCTTTGCCATGAAGACATATGGATTAAGACAATTGTTGAAAGTAAGAAAGGAATTTAATTGGAATGAGGAGTAACAAGCGAATTGTGAGAAAATAAAATCAGACATAGTGGTAGCAGTTCCCTTTTTTTTTTTATACCATCTATATTACATTTCAGCCAAAATACTAATTACTCCTCCCCCCCATCCAAGCAGATCCAACACAAGAGAGCATAGAAAATTTGGTTGCCGAGCAGGCAACATAGTAAACCAATATAAAAGATGAAAACAACACATGTGTAATTAGAACAAGTCAAATCCTACCACAGTGTAGCCGCACAGGGCCTTAACAAAAGAAGAGAGCCTTAAACAAATGACAGGCGCCCACATAATCCTAAACGAGGAATAGATCATCCTTGCCCCTGTTACGAGCCAATTCCTCAATGGAGCCCAAATTTGCCGCCCCCTTTTTCGAGCTCGGTGACCCTTGTGTGCGTAGTCGGCCCTTTCTATATGATAAATTGAGATTAGCCGGGTTAGCCAGTGATTAAATAAAGGGGGGGCAGGATCAAGCCAGGCTGTCGCCAGGCACAATCTAAGCACTGTCATAGCATGAAACAGAAAGGAGGATGGAGCCATGGAAAGAGCTTCCTGTTCCTGGGCCCCTAAAATTCTAAGCAGAATCAGTTGAGGGGTAACCTTGATCCGGAGCTTTAATTGTATCTCGAGAAAGTGAGATATATCCCTTCTCAGGTTCACTAACCCTGGACATTCCGCCAGCATATGCACTAAGTCTACCCCTGCCTCCTGACAACGCGGACAGTTTGTGCCAGAAACTCCTCCCCACTTTTTAATTTTCGCTGGGGTGATATACAAGTTAAACCATGTTTTGTAATGTATCTGAAGGTTAGCTGAAATGAGTTGTACGAGCTAGTGCTGGGAGGAGAGAGTGTCCTCCTCTATTACCTGCAATGTCCCCATCCATCGTGTAACATGTTTCCCAATATCATCCCCCATCCTGTTGTTTAATCATTTATAAATGCTTCCATTCGATGGGGTATTCCTGGCTAATAGGTCTAACAGCTCGACCCTATTGAACCCCTCCCCACCTCTTTTCCTCCCCAAGAAATCCCTAATTTGTAAAAACTTAAAGAATTCGTTATTTCCTAGAAGGAATTTGCTCCTCATGGATTCAAAGGAAGTAAAGCCTGTGTGAGAAAAAAAGTCCCTAAGAATAGATGGGCCCAGATTTTTCCCCCACCGTCATATATAAGGATCGTGAAATATATCTGGAAGCAAAGGGTTGTCTAGAAGGAGGGTATAGAAACTATGACGACCGACCCCAAATTTCTTCCTGACACTAGTCCAGACTCGAAATGCATATGAGAGGGTCTTAAACCTAACCTTCTTGAAATAGCTAAATTCCAGTTGTCGAACCAAGCATTCCCGAACCACAGCACCAAGGGTCAGTTCAAAACAAGATGGGACAGTATTCAATGCAGGGCCTTCCTGAGGAGAGTCAAACAGCAGGGGTTTTAGTTGTTGCAGCGCGGCGGACCAATAATACAACCGCTCGTTTGGTACTGCCCACCCGCCCCGTTCCCTGGGGAGGGAGAGGAACTTCAGGGCCCTACGGGGTCTAGCAAATGCCCACAAAAACCTCCCAATCATAGCATCCAAGGCCTTAAACCAAGTATTGCTCACCTCCAATGGTATAGCAGTAAAGTACTACAAAATTCTAGCAAGAAACAACATTTTAATCAGATTAGATCTACCAATCATGGTGAGTCTAAGATTATTCCATCTAAGCAGCTCCGCCTTAGTTTTTATTGATTAAGGGACCCAGATTAGCTTCTACCATTCTCTCAGTATCTGCGCAAATATTGACGCCGAGGTATACTGCGCTGGGAGCCACCCGTGTATCCTCACACCTAGCATTCTCATTTAGAAGTATCTACGTTTTGTCCCTATTGAGTCTGTATCCCGAGATATGACCAAAGAGATATGCCTCTGCTTCAATTTCCTTAACTGCGGTTGTGGGGTCGGGGGTGACGATTGCCAGGTCATCAGCGTAGGCCAAAATTTTAGTATCCCAGCCACTGGTGGACATCGGCAGGATTAGAATATTATCTTGGATTCGATGGATTAAAGGATCAATATTAAGGGCAAAGAGCAGGGCGGAACAAGGACAACCCTGTCTCGTCCCCCTCTGGATTTTAACTATCCCCGATTCTCCCCTCATTAGCAAAATTTTGGGCGTAGGTTTGATATATAGCATTTTAATCCAGGCAATAAAGTCTGCTCCCAACCCCTTTTTCTCCAGTATCGCCCACAGATAACCCCAGGAGACCCTATCGAAAGCTTTCTCAGCATCTAGTAATATCAACGCCTTATGGTCTCCTTGGGTTTTGGCCACATCAAATAAAGTAATTACTCGCCGAGTATGGTCTGTTGTACCCAGTCCCGGGATGAAACCATGTTGCATAGGTGACACCATCTTTTTTATAACCTAGAGGCATGGATTTTAGCATAGATCTTTTTGTCGGAATTAATTAGGGTAATAGGTTGATCTGACCCTAATTGATCCACCGGTTTCTCCTTTTTAGGGGACACCACCATCCTTGCAGAAGCCCATGAGTCAGGCGGGGGAAGCCTTTCTGAACAGCTGAGAAAACCTCAAGCATAAATCCATAGAGGGCAGTAGTAAAAACTTTGTGAAATTCCCCAGGAATAAGATCTGTCCCTACTGCTTTCCCTGGCACTAATTCCGCTATTGTAGTGGTGATTTCTTCTGCAGTTATGGGTTGATCTAGTAGGTATGGCTAAAGAGCCGATGAGGACGGACACGTGAGCCCGGAGCTCCGCGCCGACCCCATCGATTATCCTGTGTTGAGAGCCGGTGACTGCCATCCGAGGACCTGCGATCACAATTGCTGGCCCAGGGAGTCACAGGCGGCGGTCCTGGGCGAGACTGAATCCCTGCGGTCGGCTGGAGACCGAGCGAGACGGAGCGCCCGGCCTGCGCTCTCTCAAGATGGCGCCGGCCGCGGCAGATCGGCGCCCGTAGCGCGGCTGGAGGACGGAGCAGAATCGAGTCCCGGAGGTCGCGGGGGCTCTGATGAGCGTGACCTGCCACACCCGCCTGTGTCTTCAGCGGGACCCCCGGAGTGATTGCTGAGCGGGGGCCGCAGAGACTTGACTGCTGCAAGGGCTGGACTGGCCGTGGGGACGCCCGATAGTGCTGCGGACTGCGGAGCCGAGGAGAGTGGGCGGTGGAGTGGCCCGTGTCAGCCGTGGTGAGCGGGGATCTGAGGGGGGTCTGGCGGTGCCTCCCTTGCTCGAGACCCGGTTCGTTGCCCTTGCCTGAGCTGCCGGGAGCGGGCCTGGCTGCCATCTTGGTCGCACCGGCGGACGGCGGAACCTGTGACTGGAGGCGAGTGAAAGCGGCTCCCCAGCGGCGACTGAGTTGGCTCTCCTGGATCATCGCATACGGAGAGACTCCTATTGCTGGTGCAGCACGGTTGAGAGGAGCGCTGCAAGTCTCCTACCGATGCAGGACCTGTCTGGCTCGTTTTGGATTACGAGGTGAGGGAAATTATCGGGCAGGGCCCTGGATGGCGGAGTAGGGCTACTCCCTGAGAACACTACCGCCCGGCTGATGACTTTCCTGCCCTAACTGACTGGAGGTGAAGAGTGGGCCTCTGGAGAGGCGGTATTTGACTGAGGGTACCCCATAGCTCGCCCTACGCATTGGTGGTCCTTACGAATAGCCGGGACTACCGAAAACACAAAGGGCCGGGGTTCGCCCAGCAGAGGCAGAGTGATCTTCTGGTTGTTAGCCGTTCGACGGGCGACCCGCTATTGAAGCAGAGTGGGACAGGCCTCGCGCATTGCGGGCACTTTCTGGAGCTCATGACCCACTCTGACAGAGCGCAGGGATCCCCGGGGGGTCGGGCTGGTGGCCTGGTGCATCGAAGGCTATGGGGAAACCACGGGGGAAGCAGGGGGGAGTACCCCCGAACCCAGAAGATTTGGCAGCGGATCATGGGAAGCAGGATGCTGCGGAATCGCAACCCGAGGCCCTGATGCAACAGCAAGTTGACCAAATACTGAAGGCCATCACTGACACTAGGGATGCCCTACAGCAGGACATTGCGCATGTGGCACTAGGGCTGGGCCTCCTTCGAACGGAACATGCCAAACTGACCAATCGGTTGAAGCAGACGGAAGCGACGCTGGAGGTCCTGGAGCCGACTCAGAAGACACTGGCGGCCCAGATGGGGGATGTCACGCATCGCCTACAGGCCCTGGAACGGAGAGCTGAGGATGCTGAAGGTCGAAACCGCAGGAATAATATAAGGGTGGTGGGACTGCCGGAAGGAGTGGAAGGGGCCAACATGGTTGACTATTTGGAGGACTGGCTGAGATCTGAGGTTGCACCTGAGGGCCTGTCTCCTTTCTATACCCTGGAGAGAGCACATAGGATTCCGGCTTGCCCGCTGGCGCCCGGAAGGCCACCTAGGCCGGTGGTGGCGCGACTACTCCATTATAAAGACAGAGATCTGCTACTGCATAAAGCTCGCTCATCGGGCCCCTACAAGGTGGAAAATAGTAATGTGTCACTATTTCCAGACTACACCCTTGAAGTACAACGCCGTCGGACTTCGTTCTTAGCGGTCAAGAAGGCACTGCGAGACGAAGGGCTACAATACTCCTTGATGTTACCCGCGCGTCTGAGAATAATCTTGGACGATAAAACATACTTTAGCGATAGTCCTGAAGAGGCATGGGCCTGGCTGGAGTCTTATCGAGCAGGTACGGGAGAAGCAGGGCGCAGTATGAGGCCACCTACGGAAGGACCGCGCCCTCGCAGATCGCAGCGTGTCAGACGGCGACGCCCTGGTCTAAGGCGGCCCACGGTAACCGAAACGGAGATGGAGAGATCAGCAGCGCTGCAGGCTGTGCCGGAAATTTCCCAGGAAAGGCTTTCTCCATCGGTGATGGACACGGAATCGGAGAAGGGCTCGGTGGAATCTGACTCGGATGGGACTGAGACGGGAAGTGTTCCACTGTCGCATGTCACACCTGGGACAGCTGATGAGATTGCTGATGCTTAATGTTGTAAGATTCTGACTTGAAAGCTTCTAAGCGGGGCTACCTCCTGTCTGTTCCCCTCTTCTCATTGGCCTAGGCTCGCAATTGTTTTGCAGTGGTAATAATGGCTGACAGGTTCTTGCGATACCTGAGAACTGGAATGTGACGGCTCTCTCAGAGTTGCGAGCCCCCTGAGAAATTGGGGCTTAGTTATTAGTGGGGGTATGGCGCCAGATAGTGGCGGCACTGTAGGTCTGGTCTTCTTGGCTCTTGGTCGCCTCCCCTGTCTTTTTTGTTTGTTGTTCCTCTGTAGCTACTAGAGGAAATAGTTTGTTTGCTAGTTTGGATGGGAACTAGAGTTTTAGTGCCTGTTCTGGGGTGGGGATGTTGGGGGGTTATCTGAGTTTATTTTGGGGCAGTTGGGGCCACCGGTGTGTCCAGCTGGAGAGTGCAGTCAATTGTAGGACTTCAAACGCAACATGGGGGCGTTACTTGAATTAAAGTGCATGACATGGAATGTTAGGGGGTTACATACAATGCTGAGACGCCATAGGGTGCATGCTTATTTGGTGCGAAGGGGGCCCAGATTGCTTTTCTCCAAGAAACTCATATTAACCGTGCTGAAGGGTTGGCAGTGCAGCGCCGATGGAGAGGGCACATTTTTTGCACAACATACTCTGCATTTGCACGGGGTGCGCTGATATGGATTAGGGCAGGGGTCCCTTTTCAGCCAACACAGCATTTAGTGGACCCAGAGGGGAGATTCGTGGTAGTAGCAGGTCGCCTTAATGGTAAAGATGTGACGCTATGTAGTGTATATGCTCCCAAGGTGGATCAGGCGGCCTTTTTTAACCACCTATCAGGGAAGTTAGCGCCATACTTGACTGGTCCGGTAATTATGGGCGGTGATTTTAATTCTATAACGGATACAGTCATGGATAGATCTCACCCCCCATTGCCTGAGGCGCCCACACACAGAATCTCCAAAGCTAGACGAGACTGGCAGACTAGATGGGGGCTGATAGACACATGGCGCGCGCAGCACCCGGGAGAACGAGACTATTCTTTTTTCTCGGCGCTGCATGACTTTCATGTGCGGCTGGATGCGATACTATGCACTCCAGACATACATGCTAAGAGGTGGGACACAGTGAATATCTCACGAGAACACTTTCGGATCATAATTCGTTATTGTTGAGACTCCAGTGGGCCCAGGAGCGGCCTGTGGTTCCGACCTGGAGATTGCGTCCAGAGGCGCTGGAAGACCAGGTCTTTCGCGAAGAGATCAAGACAGGAATCACTCAATACTTTACTGAAAATGAGGGAACGGCGTCGTCGACGGTAATTGAATGGGACGCTTTTAAAGTGGTAGTGAGAGGACTGTGTATAACTAAAATGGTGGGAGTACGCAAGACGTTATTACAGGACGTAGACACAGCAGAACAGCGCTTGCGAGCCGCAGAAAGAGCCCGCCCTGAGTGCCCTGATGAACAGGGGGAGGTTTCAGATGCTAGAGAGGCGGTGGCAGTTCAATTAGAGAGGCTGCGTTGTTTCGACCATAAGAAATACTTGGCGCGTGCGCACGCGGAACAAGATAAAACAAGCACCCTGCTGGCATGGTTGGCCAATCCGGCCCCCCGAGGTACGCCCATACTAGAACTGGATTGCCCGACGGGAGATCCGGTGTACACCCAACAGGGGATTAATAGGCTGTTCTTGGAATACTACACAGAGTTGTATCGGAGCAAGTTGCGGGTTAATGGGGACTCCATAGGGGAATTCTTGACAGATATAGGATTACCGCAACTAGAAAAGACACAGGCTGATCTACTAGGACAGGAGATCACGCTGGGTGAAATTCGGAGTGCGGTTAAGCATATGGCGCGTAACAAAACGCCGGGAACGGATGGGTTGCCAATAGAGTTTTATTCGACTTACGTTGACCGATTGGCCCCTAAACTATTGGCTGTCTTTAACGAGGCGAAAAAGGTTGGAGTACTGCCGACTTCAACCTGAGAGGCTGTCATTATTCCGTTGCTGAAACCCGGGAAGAGTCCCTCAGATAAAACAGCCTATCTCCCCTTGTCCATGCTTACAGCCGATTATAAAATTCTGAGTAGGATTCTTGCAACTCGACTGCTACCACACATGGTGCAAATGGTCCACCGAGACCAAGCGGGATTTATCCCAACTCGGAATACTGCCACCAGTGTGCGGCGTCTGCTCCGCATCTTGGGGGAGGACTCTTGTTCTACTACCTCCGCCGCCATCCTATCGGTAGATATTGAGAAGGCGTTTGATAGCCTGGAATGGCCATATTTGTTCCAAGTTAAGCGCACATTCGGTCTTGGAGATGCCTTCGTGGGGTGGACCGAAATTCTATACAAATCTGCAACAGCTCGGGTTCGGACAGGGGCCCTGGTTTCCTCCTCTTGCTCAGTAGGGCGCGGGACACGACAGGGGTGCCCGCTCTCCCCCTTGTTATTTGCACTGGCCATAGAGCCATTAGCGGCACAGGCCAGACTGGGACTGCGATATACTGGGCTTGACTTACGCGGGGTTGCGCAGTATATCTCACTCTATGCCGATGATTTACTTATGTTTCTAGCTAATACAACGGAGGCCCTAGATGGTGCGACGGCCCTCCTTCGCGAATTTGGAAGGGTTTCAGGACTTGGGGTGAACTGGGCGAAGACTTGCCTGTTCCCGGCAGCCCTGTCGGACGCTGGCCTCTCTCACACTAATGGCATAAGGTGGGAGTCTCGCTGTTTGACTTACCTGGGTACCAACATCTACCATGCACCCGCAGATTTGCTAGATGGTAATATAGGCAGAGCTGTGCGAGGGCTCCGAGGTAGCTTAGCGTTTTGGGGCACCTTGCCGCTCTCGGTGGCCGGACGAGTGGCGCTCTTGAAGATGGTAGCGCTTCCCCGTTTGTTGTATTACTTTAGGACATTGCCAATTTGGATTCCGGGATCAATTTTTAGACAGATCCGCTCAATGGTCGGGGGGGTTTCTATGGGCGACTGGTAGACAGCGGGTTGCA
Source organism: Calotriton arnoldi (assembly GCA_963921515.1). NCBI lineage: Eukaryota > Metazoa > Chordata > Amphibia > Caudata > Salamandridae > Calotriton > Calotriton arnoldi. Next base: position 854,154 of record CAWUFW010002661.1, on the reverse strand, counting down.
TTAGATACGATGATGCGTCCGAGGGCTGATGGGGGATTAGCTGTGCCAGATTTTGAATTATATTACTTGGCGGCCCAGCTGCAGTGGCTGACTCAGGCAGTGGCACTGGAGTTTAGGGGTCCAGACGGCCCTGATGGACGCTGGATCCCACGACACGTATTGTCCTCTATTATCCTCCGGCAACAGCTACGCCTCGGGACGCTCCCTGGCGAGGTTCGGACGATGAGGCTGTGCTGGAACCGGAGCCAGCGCAGAGCTGGATTTACCCGTCCATACGCCCCGGAGATACCTTTGGTTATGTGTGCCGCTTTCCCGCATGGGGGGGATTGGACCGCGCTGTCCGAGTGGGAGTATTGGGGGACTTATTTATATGAAGATGGCGCCCTATTACCCTATCAGGCTCTGCAGGACAGATATGGCCTCCCTTGTGGGGATTTCTTGCTTCATTCGGCCCTAGTATCGGCAATACAGCATCATTGGAGGGAGGAACTATCGGAACCGAGGACGGCTATGGCGTGTCAGTACGTAGTAATGGCAGCAGGGACCTTCAAAGCAATTACATGCTTATACAGGCGCATGATAGGCGAGGGAATGGAACCGCTGAGAGACCTGCAACGGAAGTGGGAGGTGGATCTGGGTAAGGAGATTCCTGAGAAGACATGGGCTCAACTAGTTAGAAGAGCGTGGAAAAGCACCAGAAATGCCAGATTCCAACTGATTCACTTTTTTATACTACATAGGGCATACCTCACTCCTGCCAGGATTAATAAGTATTTTAACATAGACACCGCAAAGTGCCCGCGCTGTAATCTAGAGGGGGCGGATTTTAACCACATGATGTGGGATTGTCCACAACTAGGAACATATTGGGAAGAAGTGGTCAAGCTGCTCTGTGAGGTCACGGAACGACGAATAGAGCCTGACATGGGTACCTGTTTACTTCATTGGTTTCCCCACACAACCAAAACGAAGGTACTGAGCAAGTTTTTAGATTTGGGATTGTTGTTGGCCAAAAGGGATATCACAGCGCACAGGAAGGCCGCACGAGGCCCCAACGTCAAGAGGTGGAAAGCGGAATTAACTAAATGGGCAACGAGCGAAAGTACAGTCCGGCTACAAGCTGCCAAGCGGACTAATGGTGATAAGGCACTGGAGGCCGCAAGGGCCTGGGAGGCCCTAGTTGTATTGCTGCAAGCGCCAGAGGCAGGTTCAGATGCAAGCTCAATTTTGAATGTGCAAGCGGTGTCCCCCTGAGCCACATGGGCAATACGAGATTCGCTGTAAATAACGCTAAATGATTACTGAAGCAGAACAATTAGGGGGCTAGCATGTACTGTATTAACATTTTCATGTTGAGCAATGCTGAGTAAAATGTTGCACTGTATTTCATAGAATAACCTTAGTTAGGACACACCGGGGGACGCGGGTGGGCTAGGAGGGAAGTGGGGAATGGGTTGGCTTATTTTTTGTTATATTACTTGGTTTAAGTGTCACAGTCACACCTTGGTTATTAGCCAATGATGAACCCTTATTGGGTCGTAAGTCGCAATCATCGTATATGGCTAGCGGGAGCTAACCTGGAGATCGTATAAACAGGCTTCACTTGATTACGAGGACAATATACAGTGGAACCACTAACTAACGAGGGTTGTTGATTTGATGACTACTGAGTATCTTTAATTCTGTATTAACTGCCTGCTGTTGCGGTGAAAAATTCAATTAAAAAAAATGGGTTGATCTAGTAACTCCCGATCCTCCCTGTCTAAAATGGCTGGAGCCACGTGCTCCAAATATGTTTCTATTTCTCCAGGATCTGCTTGTTCCTCAGCATATAGTTTCTGATAATACCTTTGGAAAGCGGAGTGTATCCCCCTTATATCTGAAATGGGACCGAGTACGGGGGTCTTGAATTACCTTAATGTCCCCATCTGTAGTCTGTTGACTAGCCTGGAAGGCTAGTACCTGTCCTGTTTTTTCAATAAGTTCATATGCTTTATTCTTCCATATCGTGTATTTTTCGGCCGCTTTTTTGGCCGAGATGTCCCCTAATGCTGTTTTGGCTAATATAACTTGCAGCTGGGCCTCCTCTATGTCACGTTCCCTAGACGCCGCCTCCACAAGACCCACCTCGGCTTGTGATAAAGCTAGATTAAGTTCCTGCAATTGGTGTTTCTCCTTCTTCTGCCTATTCCAGCTAAACCTCGCGGTTTCCCCACGAATCCCTGCTTTAAATGTATCCCATACTATTCCAATGGGAGCAGACCCTAAGTTTTCGGCCATAAATATTGGGATCCACTTCCTCATATGTATAATATAATCTTCATCTAGCAACAAGGCTCTTTCAAACAACCAGCCCCCCCTTAGGTTGCGAAGTCTTTTGCATATCTAGTTCAAGGACCAGGGGATTGTGGTCGGACATCACACGCGGGAATTTAAATATACGGGATCAGACATCAGTCTGCTAGATATAAAAAAAATAATCCAAGCGGACATGCACCTTATGCGGGGCGGAATAGTATGTGTAGCCAGGGTCCAATGATTCCTTATCAGCCCAAACATCACAGAGATCATGCGTTTCAACAAACTGAACCAAGGATGGGAAGATTTTGGGTTTGCTCCCTTGATGTTTATGTTTATATGTTTATAGAGCGCTCGATTGCCGTGGCGTCTTGGCGCTAGGGTGTGTGAACAGGATCTGTGCCCTGTATTAACCGGGAACCTATGCGGAGGTGAACAGCCATGTTTTCAGATCCTTGCTAAAGAGCTGCCTATTGGGTTGAAATTTCATGGCCGTAGGCATTTTATTCCATAACTTTGCTGCGATAGCGACCTGCCCCCCCCCCCCCCTTCCCCCTCGTGCCCGTCTGGTCTTAGTAATCTTAATAAGACCCAGACTGGCAGATCTAAGGGCGCGTGGGGGGTATAGGGTGGGAACATTCTTTGGATGTCCTCGGTACCGCCACCGTACAGTGCCTTATGCACAAGGCATAAAGCCTTGAATTCCACCCGCTGTTGGACAGGGAGCCAGTGTAGTGATTTGATTCCTGCCGAAGTTGACTGTCCTTTAGGTATGCCTAGAAGTAGTCTTGCTGCGGCGTTCTGTAGGGATTGCAGTTTTCTCATCTGGCACTTGTCAATGCCCAGAAAAAGGGCATTGCAATAGTCCAACTTGGACAAGAAAAGTGCCACCATCACCGTCTTTTGCAACTCCTGTGAAATAAACGGAAAGATTTTTCTCAGGGTTTTTAGTAGAAAAAAGCAGGAGGAAGTGAGACTATTTACCTGGGCAGAAAAATTCAATTGGTCATCAAAGATGACCCCGAGGTTCCTGACCTTGGGGACAGGGCGCGGGCATTCCCCGGCCTCAGTCGGCCACCAGGAATCATTCCACAGGGGCCAGCCCGGGCCGAATTCCATCACCTCCGTTTTATCGGTGTTAATTTTCAGGAAGCTATGGTTCATCCAGGTCATGATCTCAGTGAGACAGACATGAAACCTGGCGGCTGTGGCCTCAGGCTGATTAGTAATGGAGATGACAAGCTGGGAATCGTCAGCATATGAGACCAGGGCAAAACCATGCCTCCTGATAAGTCTGGCCAACTGGGTGACGTAGATGTTGAACATTGTCGGGGATAGGGCTGATCCCTGCGGGACGCCGCATGGAAGTTGGAAACTATCCGATTGCAGTCCATCCCAGAACAGCCTCTGCTCCCTCGCCTCCAGAAAGGAGGATAGGAGGGCCAGGGCAGAAGCCTCCACCCCCACATCTCTCAGCCGCTGCACTAACACTGTGTGATTCACGGTGTCAAATGCAGCCGACAGATCTAGGAGTACAAGGACCGCCCACCCCCTCCCCCTCCACCACCCTGCGGATCTCTTCAGTTGCAGTGATCAGGGCTGATTCGGTGGAATGGCAGGACCGGAAACCATGCTGTGTGGTATCCAGTAGATTATTGGCGTCTAGATAGTCAGTCAACGCTATGTTTACTGACTTTTCCAGAATTTTTGCTACTATTGGTAGGCCAGCGATAGGACGATAGTTTTTTGGTTCGGTTGGGTCCAAGTTTGGTTTTTTAAGAATAGGTCTGATAGATACTTTTTTTCCAGGTTTCTGGATAGTTGCCTGATTCCAGAACTCGGTTGATAAGAGGTGTGAGATTGTCGCAAATCTTCTTGGCGGCCAAATGCATGATGGCAGGGGGGCAGGGATCTGTGGGTGAGCCAGATTTTATGGAAAGGAGGAATTTTTGTACCTTATCGTTTGTGATTGTCTGGAAACGGGATAGTCTACAGTGAGTTAAACGTACCGCTTGCAGTTGATCTTTTTTTATCCTGAAACCCTGGAGTACTCAGAAGGCCGTTATAGATCCCTTGCACCTTATCCTGGAAATATAGGGCCAGTTTGTTACAAATAGCTTGGTCTGGTTTAAAAACATTGTCCTGTTGCGGTTTAGCCAGCAGATTAAAAAAATTCCTTAGTGGAGTTTCTCGCTTCCTTTATCTTAGTTGTGAAAAATAGCTTTTTTGCGGCGATAATTGCTTCCTTGTATTGTTGGATAGCTAAATTATAAATTGTTTTCATTTCATTACTGTAATCCTGTCTCCAGAGACGCTCAGCTCTTCTGCAGTTAATTTTTAGGCACTTGAGCTTGGGGCTGTACCAAGGTGACGATATCTTAGATCTCTTTACCGTCACTAGTTTTCCTGATAAGCTGCTGCACCTGCCATCAGGGTACGTCCTTTAATGTTGATATTAAAATCCCCACACACTACTAGAGGAAGGGGCCACCGAGCTAGTTCGGCAGAGATCCAGTCCAATACCGCTGAATCGTCAGTAACGGGCCCGTAGATGGAACAAAGTGTGAACACCCCACCCTCGTAAGTACATTCTACAAAGGCCCATCTTCCAAATTGGTCCGCCTTAGATCTAGTGCATCTAATCTTGCCTTTACGTGCCAAAATCGCCACCCCCGCCGTGCAGGTACCTTGTAGCGTTCTAGAAATAACTTGGTAGCCAGTGAAGTCCAATAGTCGTTTCTGGGATCCCTCTACATGCGTTTCCTAGAGACACAGTATATCTGCTTTTAAATACTGCAGATCAATATTGACCCTCTGCCTCTTCTGAAAATTGTTAAGGCCACAGATATTAATAGAAGCTATTCTTAAGCTAGTCATTGTTTTATAGAATAACCTGAGAAAATACCTGCCTGAGCAACCCTAAGTACAGCTTCCCTCTTTGCTTGGATTCCCTGCCCAACCCCCTGCCATCCCCCCCCTACCCCACGCCAAACCACCCCCCAACCCCCCTCCCCCTACCATGAGCAAAAGGGTCACTCCTGACCCTAGTGATGGTGTTAGCTTGCGAGCCACTCCTGCTCCCCTACCCACCGCACCGAGCCCACCGGCCTCTACACTAAAACCCAAAAAGAAAACCAAAAAAAAAACCCTAGCACACCATAACAAATGGAGACCACTTCTACAAAAAGCCTACAATACCCGGAATACCCCACCCGAGAGATGAAGAGAAATATGTGCCCCCGGGAGAAAACTTCAGTGAGTCGAAAAAGTAGCCAGACTCTAGACCCGCCCTCTTTCAGACCGGGGGAGAGAGAGAGAAATGACAAAACCAAAAAGCGAAACCCAACATTCGATCAACCCAGTCCAGTCTCATTGGAGATTGTTTTGAGGTACTCTTGCGCTTTAACCTCTGACACAAAAGTCCGAGTGGTTCCCTTGAAGATCACCTTGAGGCGGGCCAGATTTAACAAGTACACTTGGCATCCACACTGCTGAAAAGGGGCAAATAGCTGTTGGATTCGCCACCTCCTCTCGACTGTCGCATGACAAAAATCCAGCCGTACAAAAAAGGTATGTTCATCGTGTGATCTCTTTGCCTCCGGTCTAGCCTTGTCAGATACCGCCTGCCGCAAAAGGAAATTACCGAAATAGACCAGGATGGCCCTAGGTCTCTCCGGTTGTTGAGGCTGATTTTTCTTGGGGGTCAGGGGAAATCGGTGGACCCTTTGGATTTCAGAGTCCCAATCCCAATGGGCAAGCTCGGGGAAGGCACCCTTAAGTAATTCCAGCATAAAGGATCTGATGTCGCTTCCCTCTGTTTTCTGCCAGACCAAGAAAATGCAGGTTGTTTCTCCGTTGACGATTCTCAAATTCCTCTTGCTTCCACATCATATCCACCACCTGGGTCTCTTGCAGGTTTTGCCTTTTCTGGACAGTCGCCACCGCAGCCTCTACTGCCTTTGTCTGTTCCTCAGCTAAGGTGATTCTCTCTGCCATCTCAGAACATAGTTTAGTGACTTTGCGCACAGCGCCTTGTACCTTCTTTGTAGCCAGATGCGCTCTTTTATATTCGACTCTAGCCTCCGACTGTATCTGTTTCAGTGTGGAATAGATCATATCCATTGTAGGTACGGGATTCTTGTCCCCAGGTGGCCCTCCTTGTGAGGTACTTGCTCTCTCACCCTCTATATCACTGTATACTTGACGGGTTGCTGAATAGTCCAATTTCAATTGCCTAGTGATATTTGCCTCTGGATCAGTTTCTTTGTCTAATCTCCTTGCCCTCTCACTGCGCTTTTTTGAGAGAACAAGTCGTTTCTGAGTGGACGGTTTTGTATTTCCCCCACTCTGGCCATCGCCCGATGATCCTGGGGCGGAGTCGTCATCTGTCAGCTCCTCACTGAGTCCAGAGAGGTCCGACTCATCTGTTAGGGAAAATAATTTTTCTGTGGCATCGGGGGACCCTCTTATCTGCATAGCATCCCTTAAGTTCCAGCCATAATCCCTGTCTCTCTCCATGGGAACACTCCTGTCAGCCTTGTTTAATTCCCCATTTGAGAAAGCCGAGGCATGTAGCTCTGTCCCCTGCGCCCCAGCCTCCACTGTTTCAATCCTTGACTCTTCATCGCTCCCATTTCTTTCCATCTGCTTTCCCTTTTTATTTTATTTTCCGCCATTTTGTGCAGCACTATCCGACAAACCCTGCTCAATTCCCGCATCTCCACCAGAGGTGTTAGCAACTTCAACCGCGGGTGCAGATTTAGTAGAGATGAAGGCAGAAGCAGCAGGGGGCTTGGCCAGCTCTTTTGCTTGTATTCTCATATATAGTTGCCTCTCTCTAGAGGCTTCGAGGCCGGTCACAGTACCTTGAACTTTCAGGGAGTCTGCTTTCGTCCCTTCTCTACCACTGGGGGCTTTCCCGGCAGCATTCTCAGAGTTCTCCTCCGTCTTCCGCGATGTCAATTTCCTACCCTGCGTCAGAAAATGTGCAGGGGCCAGACCAGGAGGCTCTGCCCGTTCCTTTGGCGGTTTGTTTGTCTTCGGCGGCATCACTTATCCCTGTGATTGCCAGAACCAGGAGAAAGTGTCCGATGCGAATATGAAGTTCCTGCCTATCTTCCCCACCCCGAGCAGCCTGACCGCGTACGTGAGGTGTCGCTGAAATTGCAGGCCGGCACACACGAAGACAGAGGTGAGCTCGAGCATCGGCGCCGGTGGTAAGCAGGGGTCGGGAAGCAGTTAAGTGGTGATCTAAGCGGCCGCCATCTTGCTCAACACACGTACATCTTGAACAGTGTTAGCTGTTCCGTTACAAGGATTTGAAGTGGGATTTAGCACATTGTGACCACTGATGCCAGTGGTAAAGGGCTGGGAGCAGTTCTTACTCAAATATCTGAATTGGGATAAGAACACACTGTGGTGTATGCTTCTAGATCTTTGTCTCTATCGGAGGACAAATTCCCAGTTATAGAGAAAGAGATGTTGGCTGCAGTTTGGACTATGGAGAATTTTGGGCAGTATGTGTGGGGTTCCTGATTTGTGCTGCGTATGGATCACAAACCATTGGTAAAAATCCTTACATCAAAAGGTATCATTAATGGTACACCTCGTATTGCCAGAATGACATTAAGAGTACTGGATTACATGTATGTATGTATAGAACCTACCTTGAAAAAATAACCAAGTTGCAGATTATCTGAGAGGTCTCCTTTGCCTTGTACGGAACAGGAGTGTGGAGAATGGGAGAATTACAGTGTAGCGGTGGTAGGGAAAGACAATGTAACCATCCTAGATGAAGAATGGAAGACCAAGTATGTGCAAGTTGAATTTCTACAACAGATAAAACAATTGATTGTGGAGGGTTGGAGCAATAAAATTATTTTGAATGAGGAGTGTAAGAAATTTGGGGAAATCAGGGAAGAATTATCTATTAGTAATAATGGGTATTTTTAAAAAGGAGACAGATTGATATCTCCAAAAGATCTCAGATCTAGTATTCTAGAGCTAAGCCATGAGGGACACCTAGGCATCATCAAACTAAAAAGAAGAGTGAAATCTTTCTATTGGTGGCCGGAAGTGGATCTTGACATGGAGCCCGAAATATCGCCGGTAAGCCGTAGCCCAGCTGGTGGCCGCTCCTGCGTCTGAGTGGGGAAGCGTCCCTGGCCTACCCGAGTCTCCCGTGTGGGACTCCATTACGTATGGAAGTCGGGTGCTGGAGAAACTGAAGCGGTGATTAACAGCTGGGCCGGCCACACCTGCCCGCGACCACGCTGCAAAAGGAAACCAAAGGGCAGGAGAGGACAACCCGCCTGGGGCTAAATAAGGTTTGGTGAGCGGGAGGAGAGCCCATCTGAACTTACTGTGCCATAGGGAGCATCCCGCAGAGACCCGTGCCTGACGCCAAAATGGCGATCACATAAGACGAGGAAGGGACGGCTGAGCGCGAAGGGCCGGTGAGTGTTCCCGGTAGACTCGGGGGGGGAAACAATCAAGCGAAGCAGATTGAGGTGGGGAGCGCCGCAAGTCATGTTCAACTGCAACCATGCACACGCCAGCTATAAAGAGCGGAGAGGCTGCAGGGAAGCACTGTGTGGACCCAAGTAAGCAATGCGCATTGAGAGACCCTCAAGCAAGCGTGGTATAGTACAATCTCCCCAGTATTCGCCAGGAGTAAACTGTAGGCACATTGGAAGGAGACGAACGCAGGGGCTCAGCAGAGATGAGGACTGTGGGACAACCACGAGATGTGAGCCTACACAGCACCAAGGTAGAGATCGCGCAAAGGGAAAGCACAAGAGACAGACTGCAACAGGAGACAGCACGTGGCGCCGAGCACAATAATGCCAGAGGAGCTGCTGGCACAGGCAGTCCAATAACACCCCTGAGAACACATTGGGGAAAGATATAAATGGGGACCGGCTGAATGGAACACCGGGGGCAGAATCCCTTGCCTGACCCCAAGATGGCAGCCACAGTGGTCCTTTACCACGATGTGCTACTACTACTACACCCATCTGGTAATTGAATCTGTGAACTTGCCACCGGCCGTTGCGACCTAGCATTTTTGCCGATGCCCGGTGGAGCTACCTTGATAGCTATAGAGGAGATGGGCTGTGGACTTCCCCCTCGGCCGTCATCTACCCAGCCGGACTTTGGGCAAACTTTCCTTCGTCTCTACACTGTATCTCCCTCCTACCCTTTTACCTTACTCCCCTACCCTTCTACGCTCCATTTATCTCGTCATCTATGCTCTTTAAATGTTTTCTTGGAGACCTAGCATTTTGGCCGATGCCTGGTGGAGCTACCTTGTTAACTATAGAGGAGATGGGCTGTGGACTTCCCCCTCGGCCGTCACCTAGCCAGCCGGACTTTGGGCAGACTTTCCTTCATCTCTCCGCCGTATCTCCCGCCTACCCTTTTACCTTACTTCCCTACCCTTCTACGCTCCATTTATCTCGTCCTCTATGCTCTTTAAATGTTTTCTTGCAACAAATGTAACTTGTAACTGATGTAACTTTGTAACAATGTGGAACCTTATGTAAAGCGCTCTGATACCTCCGGGTCTAGCCAGCGCTATATAAAACTCATCAAATAAATAAAAAATAAATCAAATAAAGATTTGTGAAATCTTTGCAAATTCAGATAAAACCGAGTTTACGTACACCGTCCCTAGGGGATCGTTAGAGGCCTGAAGGTCCTTGGGAAGAACTCAGTGTGGACATTTTGGGACCTATCTTAGATGACTGGGGAGGTTTCCAAATATGTTATGGTCCTTGTGGACAATTATTCTAAATGGCCTGAAATTGAAGTATCCGAGACAATTGATGCTAATGGTTCGGTGCATTCGGTGTTTATCCTGTCTGAATATTTAACGACTTCTGACCAGGAAAGGAGTAGCTCGATCCCTTCTGTATTCATACCGGAAAGAGCATGTCAGAACATATCGTAAAGTATAGAGGGATGCTTTTTCATGTGGAATGGAAGGAAGAACAGGTTAAGAATATCATAATAGTTAATGTATAATGGAGTTTGTCCGAAGGCTAAAGTGCAAGATAAATTAATTGACACAGTAAGATCACATTTACAGACTGTGTGAATGAAGTGTGCTGCGCGTTAAATGTGCATCTGGTTGCTACGTGTTAATGTCTCCTACGCTATGCCACTGTTAATGACTTATTAGGAGATCAAGTCAAAATGTAATTAACAGGATACCCACGTGTCCCCAAGGTATCTGGTCATTCAGCCTGTGGATGTGAGTTTCTCTATGATGACCCATCTAAAATCATTCTTGCTATGTTTGAGTTCAAAAACAAAATTGCCAATCATTCTAGTGATGTTAAGTTAACATCTGATATTGCTTGTACGTTCCCTAATATGCATGCAGATTTTACTGGATGTCATGTCTGTTGTGGAGACCTCATGGGCACATGATCGTGTAAATCACGTCTGTGTTGTAATTAGTATGTGTTCTAATAAGCAGTTGTCTGGTCAGAGGTTTTTGTGACTGACGTGAAGGGGCATGCGCTACACCTTCCGCAAGGATAATGTCTTGTTACAGGCTGGAGACCCGATAATATGGTGGCTGCATAAGTCCGGTTATGTGAATATGTTACGGATATGGACTGGTTGGTCCTTGATGTTAAGTCCAATTTTTGATTGGAAAAAAAGGGGGGGGGGGCTGCCAATAGTTTCCATTGGTATTCAGAATTTTCCAATATATCAACCTAATCTTTTTGATCTTATTTGAGGCAGCATAGAGAGTCGTAACACAAATTCATTTCTCGTTCTTTGGTTTGTGTAAGTCTCAAGGAGGGCTTTGCCACAGTTATGTGCTCTGTTTGGGTAGTTGTGGTTAAATAGTTTTCGGAACAATTCAGAAGCTTGTTCATCGTACCTAAATGTATTCAAACAGTTAAACCTAATAAGTAAGAATTGTCTTGAAGCCAAATTCCTACAGAGGCTGTGGGTGATGACTATTAAATCTCAGTAGCCCATTTCTTTCTATGGGTTTGTCGTAGACCTCTGTTTTGAAACTATCATTCTTTGCAGTGAGCTTTAGGGTTAGCAGCATTAGGTCAGTGTGACTAAGAGCATGAGTAAACCTAAGTAAGGGATCTTTCTTGTTGATCCATTTGATGAACCCCAGGGCCTAAGATTCAGTTCCTGTTCAGATAATTAGTATGTCATCTATGTAATGGTGCCACAGTTTTAAGTATGTTTTATGAGGATTATTATAGTCAATGAAATTCTTCTTTAACTTGTGTAGGTACAGAAATGCTACACTGATGGGAAAGGTGTTCCCCAGGGAGGTACCCTGAACCTGATAATATATCGTACTCCCCTGTTCTTTGTGAAGGCCAGCATAGCAGATTCCAACACTAAGTGTTTTGAAGTATATGTAATTCCACTAAGTTTCTGTTCAGATAGACTATCACCTGTTGGGTCTACTCCTGTGGGATACTGGTGTAGAGTGGCTCAATATCAAGGCTGATCAGAATATCCATGCAGGTATTTAAGCTTGCGTCCAGTAGGAGTACGAGGACACCTTTGGTGTCTTTAAGGAATGAAGGCATTATACTGACTCTTTAGCCAATCCCCGGCACAATAGGTCTGCCTGGAAGTGGTCTTTGTTTTTTTTATAAATTCTAGATAATGTGTAAAAATACGGAAAGCAGATTTTTGGCAATGTTGGCTATACGCCTCTATATTCGGATTGCTACGTAGAGAATCTAAGGATTCCTGTTTAGCCTTGTCTTTGAAAATTGGGAAAGACCTGTTTTTCTTGCATGGGCATAGTTTCAACCTCGGAACTCACTATTTGTTCAAAGGTTAGGATTTCCACAGGATGAGAATGTATAGGAGATTGAAAGGTAGAATTGTTTTGTTCAGGCCAGTATTAACAGGTGTAGTGTCAAGTTCCTGCTTGTTGAAAAAGAGCTTTTAGGCGAATTTTGCAGAAGAATTCCGCTAGTTCATATCAGAGACTAAACCTATCCAGTAGTGGGGTAGGTACAAAGCCCTGTGACTGGATAGGTTTATTCCTTGTCCCCCCTTGCTTAATATAGTGCATAGTGATGGTATTATCTATTTGAATCATGGTGTTCCTTAATGTTAATGATCGCGTTGAAGGCCATATGTACCACTTACAGTTCTAGAAAATTGATGGGGTAAGTCTTCTCTTTTTGTGTCCAAACGCCTTGAATTGTCAGATGGTTTAAATGGGCTCACCATCATGACAGTGTTGCGTCTGCTACTGCGATTGGTCTTGGAATCTTCTTTTGAAATTAATGCCTTTCAAGAGATTTGTCCTGTTACACCACCAAGTTATGTCATTCAAAATGTATATAGCGCACGTCATGAAGATATGAGTAAACCAATATCTTTTATCTAAGATAGGCTGCAACAACTGCCATACATTTTGAGAAGGTTCGGTGAGCTGACTTTAGTTTGAACGGTGGGACAGTGTACTGGTAATAATCTTCACCCACTATGAATCTTAGGAATTGTCTGCGATGAATTGAGACTTGTGTGAAAACAGGCTTTTTGGAGATATATATATAACACCACCTATCTTTCCTTTTTTATGTGTGGGAAAATTTGGTGTAGGGTCCGCACCCTGAATTTTCCCATGAAGATGAATTTGTTGACCAACCGTATATCTAGAATCTGTCTGAAGTGTTGTCATTGACCCTTCATTAAACCAAGAACCATCTTGAGTACACTCCTTTGTTTTGTTGACTTGATGTGCATTTTCTATTGCTTGCTTTGATAATATGCAAAACACCTTTTGTGATGCTGGCTGTTGAAGACTTATTGAAGGCTTTGGTGGATTAGGCAGTGAAATTGCCTTGAAGCGTATTAAATATCCCTGGGATATGATGTTTATGACCCATTTGTCTGTGATGATCAGCATCCACTCTTCCAGGTGAGGCCTCACTGCTCCCTCTGCAGGAGTGGGTAACTGCAGGATGGGTGCTGGAGCCTAATTGTCGATTTCCGGAGGAATTTCTTTCTCTGGAGTGACATTTTTGGCAGGGTGGCTTTGGCTTTTTGTTATTTCTTTCGGTACTGCTGTCTTTTACGCTGCTTTTGATGTTGTTGAGACTGGTACGAGCATCTCGTGGATTGAACCCTCTGGTGAAAGTATCCCTTATCTTTGGGGGTGTATTGTTGCTTGAATAACGTTTGTTCTTCTAGGCTAACTGCTTTTAATGTCTCCGCTTTATTCCTTATCCACAACAGCTTTTCTTCAGTATGTTGTCCAAACAGTTGATTCTGAAATGGACAGATATGCTATTTTCTGTTTGTGCATCTGGCGTCGGAGATAATAATCGAAGCCATGAAATCCTCCTCTAAGTGATACTATGGCTGTATCCAATAGAGGCTAATTCTGCAGAGTCCACTGGGCACTTATTACTTGGTTTCAGACGAAGGAGCCTTCCTTCATCTTTTTTATAAAGACTTCTTGCCAGTGGCTCGGCAAATCTGGGAAGAAAGGCTGCATGCCATCCCATATTTCTTGATGGTATCGCCCGAGTGGCACCATTGCACTGTTATTTTTAAATGAGTGGCACACATGTTTTTGCCTGTTGAAATTGTCCCCTTGCTTTCTCTTCCCGGGGGTTGAGATGACTCCAGCACAAATACATGCTTACATCAGGCTGCTTTAGACTGAATCCTGTTTCAGGTCTGCTTTTAGGACATGTGATCTTGTTGCCGAGGTCTATACTTTATTGGTTGGCATGGTTTTACTTCCTTAGCTATTGTAGGTGTTAAGAATTTTTCCTCGAATATTTCTAAAAGGCCTGCTACCAAAGGCAATAATAGAGGTGTTGCTGTTGCCCTTGGTTGGAAAGTTTTTAGTATACCAGAGACTGATGGTTGAGAAGTCTCAAATTTAATAATAGGTTTAGCAGCCCTCTTCCAAGTACTTCCAGACAAGTCATATGTCATCCAGTGGTAATGCTCTGGTTGTGGACTTGGGAGGTGACATAGGTGTGTATGATGGTTGATACACATCCGTGAAAGAATCAGGAGATTGGGTTCTGGTGTACGATTTCCTTCATCTATTTATAGGAGTAATGTGAGGAGAGTAATTTTGGCTCCTTGTAGACTCCTGGGGGGAAGTAAGTTTCCATTTTCTATTTGGAGGCATGGAAGTAGCTTTTGAGGATTTCCTTGGAGTCGGAATGCCAAGGGGCCATAAAGTAGTCTGAACGTGAGCCTTATAAGGAATTATCCCCTTTTTTGGTCGATTGGGTAAAGGAGCTGGTTCAGGGCATGTAGCCAATTTCGAATGACCAAAAGGAGTTTAAGACTTGTCTATCTCTTTTTTTTTTAAAAGACTGAGATTTATTTATCCAGTGTAGGTCTATCTGTGTGTAATGACTCAGAACAGTTTGAGGCTGGTGATAAAGACCAGACTGCAGGCGATACAGGTGGGAAAAAAGTATTTTTCTTTCTCTTCGATGTCTACGGTGAGGTGGTTGACATTGATCTTAGCCTCTTCAAAGGTGTTAGAGTGAGTGTCGCTGTCGAACTTGGTGCTTTTGCCATTGACTAAGAATGTGATATCGTTGAAACAGGTCTTGCTGCCATTTCTAGAGATTTTTTTCCAACGGTGTGACTGTTGATGATGGAGGTCGATGCTTTGTTGTCAAGAAATTATGGCTTTCTCTACACTTACCTTGAGTGTCTGTTGATGAGTAGCCTGAGAGCTCTCTTCGATGACGAGCATGTCTGCACCGATGCTCTTGACAGCAGTGTCTTTGTTGTTTTTCTTCTATGACTAGAATGGTGAGAACGTCATTCTGTCACTTGATTTTATCTCTCTGAATCTCCCCCTATGGGAAATCTTGTCGGAGGGAGCAGACTTGTTGAAACCTGCTCAAAGGCTGATCTTTCTAGACACTTTTTTTCTTTTCTTCCTCGAGTTTCATATTCAAGCATACCTCTCAATTTGATGCCCTTTCTGTCTTTTCAAGTTCTTTGACATTTCTTGGCAAATATCACATTCCCTGACTTTGTGATGGAGGAAAGCAGACCACACAAAGCTTGTGAGCATCAGTAACTGCCTTTTTTTCTCCCATGAGGGACACTTTGAGAAAATGGAGGGCATTCTGACTAAAACAAATTTTGTCAGAATGACCTGTAAATTTGCACTCCATGGCAACTGTTACCAAACGTTGAGTGGAATAGGATAAAAAAAAAAATCTTGACAGGAAAAAAGATTCTTGAGGTGTAAAATTCTCACAGGTGTTCTGAGATGAAAATCATTACAGTAAAATATACACTGCTATTCGCCCCCCTCCCCTGCCATCCGATCTCATGGATATCAAAACTGCAAAGTCCCCCGCATCACATGTACTCTTAAGTTAGTATAAGGTGAGCTTTGATATGGACACGTGCTCCTGTACATTTGATTATATGACCTAAAATCGAGCATGTCCCCTGTAGCTACTGGGGCGGGAAGCACAGTTCTCAGTGATTTCTTGGGTGAAGGTACAAGGCAGTGTGCAAGAGGAGGCAAACGGTGGACCTACTTTGTTTTCCTAATGATGAATTGTGGAAAATACCCATTCTTTGCTTGGGATAGCAGGACAATTTATGTTGTTCTTCTTAAACTTTAGACAACTTAAATGCACCTCTCTAGATTCACAGTCGTGCATATGCAGGTCAGATATGAGTATAAATGTTTTTATTACATTACATAAAATATATGACAAATCATCAACAAAGTGCAAAGGGTCAAGCTTGATCCCTACTAGGTAAGACTTGACAAGGTGCAGCATTCAGTTGCCTGCTTCTTACAGGTTTGTACTACCATCTTCTAATGCAGCCAGCTTCTGATATTGCGCACATTCTGTGAGGTCGCCTGTGTCCAATTTCCTTAGAGGTCAGTACTGCCCGCTTCCATCACTTGCGCTTGCCCTTGCCCTTGGCAGACTTCTTACTTGATGGCTCCTCCAGAGTGGCCAGTTTTGCAGAGAAGGTGTCTGCGCTCTCTTGCAGCTTCTCCTGCACAGAGGATCTCAGCTGTGACAACTCCTCACTCAGCTGGGCCCGTATGTATTCCTTCAGGGGTGCTGTAGGAGCTGGAAGACATGGGGCAGTGAAAGATCAGGAGAGGTTGGGCTCAAAACCATAGACCATAACCAAAGCAGTCTCTTCATTAATTAATTTATTAATTGATAGTCGTGAGATATCAGGGATTATTCCTAACCTCTTCTAGTTTTAAATTTGTGTGATAGCAGCCTTTCGTCAGAACCTGCATCATATTCGGGTGTCATACCGGGGTAAATGACCCTAGTCCCAAAAGGAGAATGTGATCTTTGCAGAGAAAAGAAAAATGGACAGATGTTTCTAGGGGAAACATCCTGAACAACGACTCCGGAACAACGAGTTCCGGAGTCATGAAAGCGGAACTCCGCCCTGCCCGAACAACAACTCAGCCTTAACCACGCATGTGCATGGTTAAGGGTGATTCGGTCTAGTGTTCGGGCAGGGCGGAGTTCAGAGAGCGTCATGCAGTCGCAGAGGAACAGGTAAGAGGGGTTAATTTTTAGGGGGTGGAGGGGTTTGGGGTTAGTTTTGAGGGGTTTAGGTTTAGTTTTTAGGGGGTATGGGTGATCGTGTTAGTTTAGAAGGTGTGGGAGGGATTAGTTTGTAGGGAGTAGAGATCGTTTTTAGGGGGCGTTGATCGTATTAAATTTTAAGGTGGAGGAATTAGTTTATAAGGGGTTGAGTATGGTTTTAGGAGTTGGGGGTGATCGTGCTTATTTATAGGGTGGGGGGATTAGTTTTATGGGGGTTGAGTTCGTTTTTAGGGGTGGGGGTTTGGGATTAGTTTTTATGGGGCTATGTTTGTTTATATGGTGTGGGGGAATTAGAATAAAAGGGGTTGAGTTCGTTTTTAGGAGGTGGGGGTGATCGTGATTATTTTTAAGAGGGGAGAATTAGTAATAAGGGGGTTGAGTTCGTTTTTAGGGGGTAGGGGTTTGGGATTCGTTTTTAGTGATTGTTAAAAGGGTGTGGGGCAAATTCATTTTTAAGGGGCAGGAGGGTTTGGGGGGATCGGAGTAGTGGTAGAAAAACATTTTTTTTAGCACGCATTTCTTTAACACGAAAAAACGTGGTAAAGGAATGCGTGGTAAAAAAAAGTCGTGGTTTAGACGAGGTCGTGGTTGCGACCTCGTTGTTAGGGAAGTCGTGGTTGTGAAACTCGTTGTTCCAACATACAACCGTTTCTAGTTATCGTGACAATTACAAATGCTCCATGTTTTTCATCACAGTTAAGTTTAAAACTCAGTTTGCCTTGTGGTATTACATTACTACCACTTATTCGCTCTTCCTCATTGCTGGCCACACCTTGAGATTCGCCACCTCCAGAGACCTGCCCATTTAAGCCGAGACACTTTTTTTTTAAATTTAAAAACTCTTCCCCTTAAGGGAGGTTTAAGTGTGTGGGGGGTTTGGAGTCTGTTTCTCCTGCGTTTAAAGAAATTGAGCAGTGTAAATAAAGGAAAAATAAAATGATAGTCAATGTTATCATTTTATTTTTTCCTACTGCGACAGCTTTGCGGGCGGGGCTGCTCTGCTGACAGAGGAGCAGGGGGAGGAGTGGTGGACACTTTGTAAGTGCTCATGAATGTTTGGCCTGCCGTCTTGGGCCAGCCAAACAGACATTCGCACTTTGCATGGTCTCCACCCAGGCTGCATTATAGCCTGGGTGGAGAACATGCCCAGGATCTCAGTCCCCGTCTGAGCGCCGAACTACGGCGCTCAGACCATTCACAACTCCGAGTTGCGATTGGCTTAGGGAAGCCTGGGTGCTTCTTGTTGTGGCCGGAGCAGAGCGGCGAGGAGGAGAGGTGCGGCGAGGAGGTAAGTGTAATTTTCTTTATCTTCACCCCCCCCCCCCGATCCGTGCCAGCCTCTACTGAAATTTAGCCCCTTTTACTAATGTTTCCTGAAGACCTATACAGAGCTGTTTTCATCTCGTACATGTAGGCTTTTGGAATACTGCTGCAGCTCTCCTGGGACATATATATTGGTTATCAGTCCTCTGTTTCATTGAGCCACACCTCAACTCTTACGCATGGATGCATCTTCAGATGGGTGAGTGGGGTGCAGCACACCCCCAACAATTTCATCAGTTGGGGAATGTGAAGAAATGGGGTGTATCTGATAGAGACATCTAGCCGCAGATTCCTTACCTTTGAACTTCCAGGCGTCTGGCTGGATCTGGAAGATTTTTCTTAGCAGTACCCCTGCGCGCCGGTAGGTGGTGTCGGTCGACTCCGCGTGGCGTCGTCACGTCGGCATCGTCAATATAACTGCCACTCCGGCGCGCTGACGTCTGTTCTTTTCTTTACGCGCCATCAGTGCTGATCCATTGAAGAGAGCTACCCCCTGTCATTTTTTGACAGACTTTTTTCGACTTTTTGCTGACTTTATTGGTGTGTAGGTTTCCATGTCAAGCAAGAAGACTTCGGGGTTCAAGCTGTGCTGCGCCTGTCATCGTGCCATGTCAGTCACGGACCCCCATTTGGTCTGTCTGTGGTGCCTGGAGCGCGACCATGACTCCAAGTCGTGCTCCGACTGCTGGGCCATGGCGCCGAAGGCTTGTAGGGAGCGGTCACTACAGCTTCTTGCGTCCGGTGTACTGCACTGCGGAGGTCACCTCGTCGGTCTCGATTCCGGTCTAGGTCTCATTCAGAGGAAGGTCCGAGCACTGCTCAGGCAAATCTAAATCCTCTTAGTTGAAATCGGGTAACAGACACCACAAAAAGCACAAGAATTCGAAGCGTGCTTCGACTTCACCCCGCCCGTCTCGTGACGCGGCGGAGGAACATCGGCGTTCGAAGGCCCTGCTCTGCGGAGCGGGAGCCTGGGTCGGATCTGCATTTCCCTCCCTTTCCGGGGCCGGGAGTGACCCATGCCCAACTGAAAGAATTTTATGACGCCATGTGCACCATATTTGGGCGCCCTGACCCTGCTGGCGCGCCTTTGGGCCCCGCAGTCTTGGGAGCTTGAGGGGCCCCGTGGTTCCCATGCCGGTGGCTCCGGCACCACGGCCTCCGAGTGGACCTGTTACCGGGTCCGGACCGACGCTGGTCACACCTCCACAGCGACCTTCCCCGGCGTCGCGTCCGGCGCTGAGATCCTCGCCGATGCCTACCGGTGGCACCTACCCGATCCTCATTCCCGACGATACAGTCGGTCGGGCGTCCTCCGATGCCGAGACCGGCGCCTACGAAGTCGTACAGCTACATGCCGTTCTCTCTGCCCAATTCTGAAGGGTTAGGGATGGAGGAAGAGGATTGAGAGAGGGAGCAGGATCCCTTAGAAATCCTGCAACAACAAGATTGGGGTTGGTATGAGGAATTGGGTGAGGCCAGTGGTCTGAACACCTCCCCAGACTCTGGCATGCTTTTCCTTCCTACCCTGGCTATGGAGGAGGGAGCTTCTTTTGCCAAGGTGGTGCATAGGGCTGTGGAGGTCCTTGACCTGCAGCTTCTTAAAGTGGCGGCCAAGACGAATGTCTTGACAGAGGTCCTGCAGCCTGGGGTCTCGAGTTCGGAACCCTTACTGCCTTTCAATGAGGCCTTGACATACGTCCTTCTGGGGACATGGTCCAAACCCAGCACAGGAGCTCCTGTGAATAGGACGATCACCCGCCGCCATCGCCCTGCACCGGGCGATCCCCCTTTTCCTCACCACCCACCCCACCCACCAAAGCTTGGTCCAAGCTTCCACTTCTCGTGGCGCATTCCCTTCCGCACCCCTGGACAGGGAATAGAAGAGGCTGGAAAACTTCAGTAAGAAAATGTTTTCTTCCGCCAGCCTTGCATTGCGGTTGGTGAACACGCTTGCCTCTTGGGCCGTTACTCCCATTCCATATGGGATACGGTAGCGCAAGTGCTGCCCAGAGTCTCGGAGGAGGACCGGGCTCTACTCTCCCAAGCTATATCGGACAGGAGGGACGCAGCTAAGTTCGCCATCAGATGTGGCTTGGACACGACGGACTCGCTGGGTAGAGCGATTTCCACGACGGTGGCACGCCTGGCTGAGAACGTCTGGTGTTTCGGGAGATGTCCAGGCTAACCTCATGGACATGCCCTTTGATGGCTCCCATCTCTTCGGAGACTAGGCGGATTCTGCCCTTGAGCACTTTAAAGACTCGTGGGCCACGGCCAAGTCTTTGGACCTCACTACCGCCCCCAGGGCTTCATCCAATTTTCGCTCTTTTCGTGGCTACAGAAGGGGCTATCAGCTGCGTCAGGCTATGATACCGATGTTTCAGCCTCTATCTTGGATCCCGGTGAGAATGACTCTGAGGCTGTTGGGCCTCATGGCCTCCTGCATCCTGCTAGTGACCCATGCACGGTGGCACATGTGGGCTCTGCAGTGGGACCTGAAGTTTCAATGGGTACAGCATCGAGGAAATCTCACCAACCTGGTCCAGATTTCGGAGGGCACTGCGAAGGACCTGCAGTGGTGGCTAACAAACCGCGATTGGTTCAAGAGCAGACCCCTCTCCCTTCCCCACCCAGATCTCACAGTAGTGACGGATGCGTCCCTTCTGGGATGGGGTGGCCATCTGGGGGAGGTGGAGATCAGAGGACTCTGGTCTCCGGCGGAAGCCAAGCTCCATAATCAACCTGTTGAGCTTCGGGCGATCCGGCTGGCACTGAAAACCTTTTTGCCATCAATAAAGGCAAGGCTCATGCAGGTGTTCACGGACAACACTACCTCCATGTGGTACTGCAACAAACATGGCGGAGTGGGGTTGTGGACTCTTTTTCTAGAGGCCTTGCATCTCTGGTCTTGACTGGAACAGCAGGGCATTTCCCTGGTGGTTCAACACCTGGCTGGTTCTCTGAACGCCAGGGCGGACGAGCTCAGCTGAAGGTGCCTTGCAGATCACGAATGGCGTCTCCTTCCGGAGGTGGCACAAAGTCTCTTTCAGCGGTGGTGAGAGCCTTAGTTGGATCTCTTTGCCTCCGAAGAGAACGTGCACTGTCAGCTGATATTGCGCGTTGCAGTTTCCAAGGCGGCACTCGCTCGCCGATACTTTTCGTTGCAAGTGGAGCTCAGGCCTCCTATACGCCTTTCTGCCCATAACACTTCTGCCCAGAGTGCTTAAGGAGATCAGGAGTGACCGGGCACAAGTTATTCTTGTGGCTCCGGACTGGGCATGGAGGGTTTGGTAACCCAAGCTTCTAGATATGAGCATCGATCCTCCAATCAGGCTGCCTCTTCGGGAGGATCTTCTGTCGCAGCAGCAGGGGAGGGTTCTCCACCTGAACCTGTCCACTCTCCGCCTCCTTGTGTGGAGATTGAGCGGCGACAGTTGACAGCTTTTGACCTCTCTCCCAAAGTCTGTGAGGTTATCTTGGCAGCCAGGCGTCCCTCCACAAAATCGGTAGACGCCTGCCGATGGAACAAATATTGTACAGACAGGTCTATCGACCCCTTATCTGCTTCCTTATCTGAAGTACTTCTGTTTATACTTTCTTTGGCCCAGGGCTCTGCTCTGGGCACTTTGTAGGGCTACCTTTCGGCCCTTTCTTCTTTTTTTCGACTGCCTGATCAGCCCTCTCTATTCAAATCTCCTCTAGTTCAGAGGTTTTTGAAGGGGTTGACCCATTTGTTTCCTCCTTCACCCTTCATTATGCCCCAGTGGGACCTTAATTTGGTGCTCACTTTTCTGATGTGTGCACCATTTGAGCCGCTGCATAACTGTCCTCTGCGGTTGCTCACCATCACGACAGCTTTTTTGGTCGCTATAACCTCTGCCAGGAGAGTGAGCGAATTGCAGGCACTGTCCTCTCAGCCTCCTTACCTGACAACCTTTCTGGACAAGGTAGTACTCCGGACTAGGGCATCCTTTCTGCCTAAGGTGGTAACACCCTTCCATCTAGGACAGTCGGTTACTCTTCCCACCTTCTATGCACCCCCCACATCTTTCCAAGGAAGAGGAACGTCTCCATCGTCTGGACCCAAACAGAGCGTTATCATTCTACCTTGATCGAACCAAAGTGTTCCGGGTGGATGACCAACTCTTTATTGTATACGTGGGTGCAAAGAAAGGCCGTGCTGTCCAGAAGAGGACTATATCCCGATGGGTCATCCTCTGTATTAAAATTTGCTACGCTTTAGTGAAGAAGGATCCCCCTGAAGGGCTTAGAGCCCATTCCAACAGGGCGATGGCAGCCACCACGGCTCTTCAGCGCGGTGTTCCCGTCTCTGACATTTGCCAAGCTGCCACGTGGGCATCTCTGTACATGTTCACCAGACACTACTACCTGGATTCCCAGGTCTTCAGAAAAGGCCTGTTTGGTTGCTCTGTTTTACAGGATTTTCTGGTCTAAACCATTCTGCAGTCCCTCCTCCGGGTATGGTATTGCTTGGGTATCTGTTCAACGGTAAGGAATCTGCGGCTAGATGTCTCTATCAGATGGACAAGTTAATTACCTTCGGTAATGTCTTATCTGGTAGAGACATGATCTAGCCGCAGATTCCTTACTGACCGACCCATCCTCCCCGCACTGCGGAATTGGTTTTAAGTGTCAGGGATGTACCCCTTCAGGACCCTAGTTGTTCATTTTTTAACACACCATGGTCAGTCACTTCATGGTTTCGCGCTTCTGGCATGGAAAGTCTTGAAAAGTACTGACATCAGTGCGCCGGAGTGGCAGTTATATTGACGACGTGGACGTCACAACGCCGACAAACACGATGCCGACGACATCACGCGGAGTCGGCCGACGCGACTTAACGGCGGGCAGGGGTATTGCTAAGAAAAATCTTCAGGGTCCAGCCTGATGCCTGGAAGTTCAAAGGTAAGGAATCTGCGGCTAGATCATGTCTCTACCAGATAAGGCGTTACCGAAGGTAAGTAACTTGTCCATTATGTGGTGTGGTTGTGCAACCTCACTGTGTGATACACTTACCAACCCATTTAGGAACAGTAGGTTTCGTTTGTCAAACCTTCACCTCAACCGTGGGTAGCTGTGGCTCTGAGCAGCAAGACTTACACAAAGGAACAAGTGTAAAGCATTTAAACAACACCAAAGCAATTGAAGAAGAAATCGACATGACACTCAAGAAATCCGACACCGTTTTATAAAAATAGACTTTATTTTTATGTATTTTTAGACACCACCACAACAAAAAAGTTCCACCGGAGGGCTCCGGACATACAGAATTTACAAGGTATAGTAAACCGAATCATTTCACTCAGCCTCAAACAAGCATTGTCAAATTCAACAAATTTGACACTTAGAAACTTTTTCACCAGAAAGTTGGGCTAGTTGTATTGCGGTCACTTAGGAGTCACTTTAGATGGCCAACTCCAGTAGGGAGTCAGTCAGGGGAACCAGCAAGGTCCTTGGAATCAGTTACCTCCTCAGATGAAGCAGTTCGAGGCACTTTATCCTTTTGAAATGGATTCCTATTGAAGTGGTCCTGATGGAAGGGGTGAAGGATTTTGAAGATGCTCAAGGATGCTGTGGATGCGATGTTGGGGTCTTCCGCTGGCTACTCCTCTGTCCACGAAGGGCATGAGGCGATCCTGGTCATAGGGTCAATGTCCCTCGAAGTCCTCTCTGTGCTGTTAGAAGTCCAGTCACTCTGTATCGAGACACCCCTGACACCCGGAATTTAGATTCGACGGATCAAATTGAGGAGCACAAAAAAGAGCAGCGAGAACTGAAGACTGCTGTGGATGTTTGGCTCTAAACCCTGCCTGCCTGCCTGCACCAGTCTCGACAATCATGACCAGCGACTCGTCCTGCAGCTGATCAGATTCCAGGAACCCTGGGAGACTGCCAGCCCTTTGTAAATACCAGCAATCTCTCTTGAAGTAGAGGAGCTACTCACCTGCACTCCGCAGGCACCGAAACGCAAAGTCCAGTTTACTGAGTTGCCGCTCACCAGCCAGCCTGATGCAGAAGCCTCCCAGAAAGAGGACCCTGTACTCCTGAAGGTCAGATCTGTCCCTCGACCAAGTGAGAGGAAACCAGGGCCAACCGGAGCCACACAGGACCAGTACCCGGGATACCGGACCCCTTATAGCAAACAGAGCCGGTGGAGAGTCCAATTCGGATTCTCACTGCACTGAGACTGAGCAGCCGTCAAGGGACATCAGCACTGCAGAGACCCACTTCCAGAGTGGCCCAGCTGTCCTGATTCTGCACCCTCAACCAGCGAAGACCGACCACCGCAAGGCCCTAGGACGCACAGATCACAGCCAACATTTCCACTCTGCACACGAGCACATCAGCCTGGATAACAATGAACCAGTTGTGCCCTCTTCTCCCCAGGACCCCTGTGACCCAAGACCCATGCTGGGAACTCCCGGACTTGTCCCCAAGTCCCCCTCTGCAGCCTGTTTCTAGGTGGCCCCCTTCTTTCCACCAGCGTAGTGTGCACAGCTACCAACCCGACCCGCACCTCTGCACCGGACGCCCCAGGGCAGGTAATGAGTAACTGCTGGTGGTACTTTGGCCCCCTACGACCCTAAGTCCTGAAGAAGACCCTCAGAAACCGAATGCAAATAACTGTATGCAAAATATGCCTTTTCTCCCATAGGGAAGCATTGTTGCATAAAGACGCATTAAAGTGAACTATTCACTTACCTGTAAAAATTCATATTTAAAAAATAAGAGTTATTTTTCTAAATTGTTCTCGGATTTATTCTTGAGTGTGTGTCTCATTTATTGCATCTGTGAGTATAACAGATGCTTAGCACTATCCTCTGATAAGCCTAACTCCTTGCCCACACTACCACAAAAAAGAGCATTTGTGTTATCATTTTCGCCTCTGTAAACCAATTGGGGTTGCCTGGATTCTTTACACAGTGTACCTTGTTTTGGTCCATTATATAAAGAGCCAGCTTCCTTCACAAACTTGCACCAGCAGACTTCTCAGTGGTTGTGGCCTTGTGCTGTGAGCAGAAAGTAAGCCAACTGACCCTTGCAGTCTCTTTGCTTTGGCTGACCTCTGGAGACGACTTCTTCATGAGCAGGACACAGCAGGCACAGACCCTCTTCTTTGTAGCCACCTGGTTCAAAAGATGCAGTCCATGCCAGTGCAGCCCCTGTTTGCCAAGTCCACCATGCAAAAGGGCAGTCCTACTTCCAGTTGCGATCTGAGTGCCACGGGTGCCCTATTTATGCTCAGAAAATGCCCTCAGGCTAGGATGCACTTAGTAGCCAATGCGCTACCAGGTTTCCTTCCACCTGATGACCACTTCCTGGTAAGTATGGCACCTGGCCATCCCAAAATGCACCATTCTGCCCACTTTCAACCTTGAAGTACCTCTTTCTCAGCAACCCGAACTCCCTAGTCCAACCCAGAGGTGTGGCTACCAAGGGGGCTACACGCCCCTGAAAAAACAGTTTCTCCTCTCCTTCCCGGATGCCAGCTAGTCTGCCTAAACAATGGGGCTGCCCCTCTCCCAAATGTTCACCATTTGCTCTTCAAAGGCGGCTTCAACTTTGAAGCTCGCCTTTTGGGCCAACATCTGTGTGGCTTCCTGCAGGAGCAATTAACACCTCTCTCTAGTGAAGGCTCATATTGTCTCCTTTCCTGGGAGTTGTTAGCATGTCTCCAAAGGAAGGCAGAAAGCTGCCTTGGGTTCAGGCTCCTCGTATAACCGTTAAGGGCACAGAAGATTGAAGACAACAAAGTGGCAAAGTTGTAAAAGTTGCACACTGTTACTTGTTAAATTAATTTTGACTTGAAAATCAAGTCGGGTTTAATGTAACGAGTTGTTCGTTACCTTGGAGTGTCAACTTTGGTCGTCTTGTTCATGAGTTAGCACAACTCAGGGGTCCATGTGTAACCTTGTACTCGCCAATGGGGCGGCCAAATCTTTCCACAGTGAAAATTACAGTTCTATGTTTTTACTGCCAAAACATGTAAAATACATGCTATGTCCGTGAAATATGCTGCACCCTACCTTAGGGCTTGGTAGGCCTGCCATACGAGTGACTTATGCATATTACAGAGGGGGGTATGGCTTTGCCCTTGGTTTAAATGGTTCAAAACTGCTCTTCCAGTCTGCAGTGGTGGACTGGGAGACTCGTTATACATGTGTCACACCCAGGACAGCAAAACCAGTGCTGCAATCTCTGAGGTGACTCTAACTTGCATTCTGTGGGTGTCCTATACTAGGGACTTACCGGTAAATTAGCCAATGTCATTTGGGTATAGCCAATGTAACATACACGTTTTAGGGTCAGGGCACTGGCATTGAGGTATATTTAGAAGGCCTCTGTGCACTCTGAGTTGAAAACCAGCAGCATCAGTCCAAAAGCTTCGAGGGACCATACAAAAAGAGGCATTTCCTTACAGGGAACATGTCCTGGTTAACTGACTGGGGAGGTAAGCTTCTCCAGCTTGAAGTCCGTTGTGTGCAGGGTGACTGTTTCTATGGCTACGGAGTATGATTTTATTACAGGGCACAGTGCGGGTGTGATCTGAAATAGACACTGCATGCTAGTAGACCCCATCACAGTGTCTCGATGCAATACATCTCCAACAGCAATCAATAATTCCCTGCAAGCTTACTGTGCATGATCAGGACTCTCCTTAATAGCCTTTGTCCTTGTTGTGATTTGGAAGACAAGAGTTAAACAGTCAGACTTGAGTCTGAGTCCCATCTAATAACCCTTTGGCCAAGGGATCCGGCTCTGTCCTTTTTACAGCTCCTTTAACCAACGTTCAGTCGGGTCTCTGCATCCCTTAGCACTCTAGTCCACTGCTGCTTTAAAAACAGTGGCATGTGGGGGCCTGCCTGTTTGTGTCTAGGGACTGCTGCTTGACTTACACAGATAAAGTATAATCACTAAGGTATGCAAACAAAGTCCCTGCTATGTAGCCTCTGTAGCCCACAAGCCACGGTATTGAAAAGTAGGACATGTAGAAATTTAATGTTAACATGTCCTTAAGTAACTAGCACCGAAAAGCTATTTTTTTTGTTCCTGTGGCAGGCCTAACTATCCTATTTAGAAAACGAGAGCACATATTAAAACCTCATTGGTTAAGTTGTGCCTAGGAGTCATTTCCACCCACTAGCTCGTGCCAGGTATAAATGTGCCATCTCCAGGCACCCACTTCAGAACACTCCTGTCCCTAACAAATATAAGAAGACTGAACTTACTGTCTGCAACCTGAGAAGGACCCTTAAGGACTGGACCTGCTTTCTCTTGTACCTAGGACAAAGAAGTGGACTCAAAGGGACATAAAGCTGACCTGGTAAAGCTACAGGGATACAACAAGCTACAAAAGGTCTTTTCCTGCAACTGTCCAGCTGACCAGTGGCATCTGGACCTAGAATATAACCTGCAGTTTGGCCCCTGCCTGGCACTCTGTGAGTCTCTAAGTGCCCCCCCCCCCGCCCCCCCCCCACCCCCTTGAGGTCCTGAGGGGCTTTAGAAGCATACATGGTAAAATCTTTCACCAGGATGCGTCTGGTTGGTGTATCCGACCTGTGCTCCATTGCAATCAGTATCAGATTGTGCCTAGGTTCCGATCTACCGCAACCATTAACTAATTTTGGCACTTTATGCTTCTTTGCACTGATCCTACTTAAAATGTTAAAAATGCATATCTTCGGTTCCCCTTTTTTTGGATTTGTCATTTTGTTTATTAAATACTATATTTTTCTAATTCGGTTTGGGATTTTTATAGTTTTGCATTTGGATTTTATTACTCTTTTGGTACTGTGTAAATACTTTACACATTGCCCTAAGTTAAGCCGGTTTGGTCTGTGTAATGGGTACCTGGGATTGAGCTCGGGCTAGTTTAGTAACCTTGAGCGTTCACCCAGACAAGGGTTATGATTATTCCTTGAGGTGGGTAGTCACCCCAACCAAAATAATCATTTTCTTACACCTATCCTATAGGTTTTGTCCACCCAAGTTATGACCAGCAGCATGGTCAGCTAAGGTCTACATAAAAAGCTGTGTCATGTATGCCGCCCCCACTTACCTTATTATGACTTAAGATATGAAGTCGGAATTTCTGAATACCTTCAACCTATCTGTCCGTTTTTCTGAACCCACCACTGCACCGGCATCCTATATACCTTTTGTAAGCATGCTGTTGTATGGAGCGAAGCCGGATCGGTTCATGTGAGTTCCTGTATCTTTACACAAGACATTGGGAAAATGCTTCTTGTTCAAAATACATGCAAAAGCTCATGGTTATTTTTTCCCTCTTTCTTACGAGATGGACTACAAACCTTCACTAGTAGCGGTATTTCATCAACTACTTTAACAAACATTGCATGCACTAGAGCAGCAGTTCTTAACCTTTTGACTTGTGTAGACCCCCAATGAATCATTACAGGAATCAGAGGACCCCAACTAAGTGATTATTGGAAGCTGGGTACCCCGGCCTAAGCAATTTCCGTGATTTGAACCTCAAAACAAAACACAAAAATACAAAAACAAGTACATACCAAACTAATTGTTCGAAATATTTTGCTTAATTCACAATCAAATAGAGAAAAGTTTTCAAATTTTCAATTTTGCTCATTTATTTTTATATATTTTATTCATTTTAATATTTAGTTTTGTAAAACAGTTTCAGACCCCACCTAATTAGGCCTCATGCACCTCCATTGGCCCTCGGTCTTTGGGTTAAGAACCATTACACCAGAGAATGTAAATTTGACTTCAGTCCTGTTAGCACGATTCAAGATAAAAAAAATTACAATCTGTCCCTGTCTAGAGGAGTTGGTGTCCCAGGCTGCTAAAGGTAGGAAATTGACTACTCCATTTCATCTTTGTTTTGTCCCCCTCAAACCTCTGAGACATCTTTTTCAGAAGTATCCTCTTCTTCGATCTGCTGTGACTCATGGTCACTTTTTCAGGAGTCACAGGAGAGAACTTGGCTCTGATCCTAAGGAACATACCCTGCCACCTAACTACCACAACCCACCCCCACCAGCCCTTCCTGATTCTCAGATTTCCTGACTATGTAGGGTTGTTCTCTCCACAGCCAACTCCATCTCGGGTAGGGATCTCATAGAAGTTTCCTTCATCGCTTGGACTGATGAGATCTAGAACCCAATTGTCTGAAACAGTGTAAGTGGCGGACATTCCACTGAGTTTGTTCCTGTTCCTCTTCAATTCCACCCAACTTCTTAGCTTCCACATCCTCTGATAAGCACTGCGCTTTAGCAGGGGCTCATCTATCTTTTACAAAATGCCATCTCTGTTGTTCCAGACTCAGAGCTAGGCCTAGGAGTCTATGCAATCCTCTTTTTTGTTACCAAGCCTTCACAAATTTTCCATCCCATCATCAATAAATAAGTTGTGAGTACCTTTGTCAAGACCATTTTATTTTGCATGGATACACTTGAAATAATTTCAGTCATCTTATATAGGAGACTTTATAACATCAACATATTTAAAGTATGTGTACTTGCGCGTTTCCATTTTGAAGGAGCACCAACACTTCCTGCGATTTGTCATCCCAAGTGGATACTAACTACTTGAAGTTCTCCCATTTGGTCTCATCTGCTCCTCTGGACTTCACCAATGTTCTGGCTCCCTTTGCGGTGACTCTTCATCCAGAAGGCATCCATATTCATCTGTACCTAGATAAATGTCTTGTCCATGATGTCTCTTTACAGAAGGCTTCCAAGGACACTCCGAGTTTGTTCCCTCCTCAAGACCACGGATGGGTAATAAACCAGGACAAGTCAAATCTTCATCCAAGCTAGTGTGTTCAGCTAATAGGAGGCCTTTTTGATACATATGCTGGAAATGTTTTCCTTCCTCCTCAATGGATTCTCAGTCTTCGGTTTTGCTCCAGCAATCTTCTGAAGGGATCGTCAGCTCGCAGTTGGCTTCAGGTTTAAAGGGACATGGTTGTCTCAGTTTTTGTGGTTCCTTGGTCATGGTTCCACATGAAACCTCTGGTTTTACACATCCTCTTTTTCTGACGGTCAATGATAATTCTTCTTGACATTCAAATTACAGTCATCAGCTGCTTTTTCCACTGATAGCTTCTTCCCAGAAGTTTCTCCAGCGGGACAGACATGTCTCCTCCGGCTCCCCTGATTATAACAACTGATGCCAGCCTGAAAGGATGGGGAGCAATCCTCGGTTATGCCTTCTTCCAGTCTATGGTCTCGGGCAAAGGCTGCTAGATCTTTGAACTGGTAGGAAATGTGCACTCCTCAGCGCTCTTGTACCCTTCACTCCAGCTTTGACAGGACATGCAGTTCTAGTTAGAACAGACAACCAGGTAGCAAAATGAAATTGTTATGTGAACTGACAGTGGAGGGGTGTGTTTAATCTCCATTCTGTGGGAATTGTGGCTCATCAAATCTTCACCTGGGAAGTAGCTCATCTTTCCCTTTATGCAAGTTACATACCGGGGATAGATCATGTGACTGCAGACCTAAGTAGGATCTCTCCCTCATCAATGGACTACTCCCTGAGTGTGGAATTCTTTCAAGTGATTTGGGGTTCCACTTACGGACTTCTTTGTGTCCTCCTAAAACTCACAGCTTTCTTTGTTTCTCTCTTCAGGGAGGGATCCCAAGGCTATGTGGATAGGTATTCTATCCTCTCTTTGGCCTCAGGGATTTTTGTTTACACCCATCCCATCCCCTTTATCTCTGGGCATAGAAGTCTGAAGAAAGTGCAGGTCATCATGCTAGCTTCAAGGAAGCATTGGTCCCACCTTCTCAGGAGTCACTGTCAAGTCCAGAGTGGACTCTACTGTATGCTCTGGGCCCTTTTCGATGACCTTCTGATTCTCTTGTTCCTCATCTGTCTTGAAATTGAAGGTGTGGCCTCGGAAAGGCAAAGCTTCTGTAATTTAGGAGCTTCTCCAGAGGTTGCTTTGGCTTTAAAAAAAAAATCTTGAACGGTTTCTACTTTACATTCCTACAACAAATATTGTTAAACGTTTGGGCCCCCTTTCCTGGAATCACCTTTGTTTTATGGAATTCTTATAGTAGATTTTTGTGAAAGAGCTCTGTGCTTCTACTTTTTGTTGTCAATTGACTTCCTTTAGAACTTTTGCTATCTTGGAATAATCTTGGCCTTAATTAATCTTTGCTTTTTCTGGTTTAAAATTCCCAGTTGTATTTTATACATGTGTTTTATTTTATTGCATATTTTACAAGTATAAACACAAATTGCACTTTATTTCTTTTAGTTTGCACAAATACATTGTTTTAAGTTTGCTTTAGTATGATTGAATAGTTCAGCAATTATTTGCTATACGCAGCTTAAGTGTTTACCGGTGCTTCATACTGTTTAATGTTGATCCGTGTCAATTTTCATACCTACAATTAAATTGTCAACAATATGTCACAGAGCCAGTAAGTAGGGGAAATGTCATATTGATTGCTGTTCTCTGTAATGTTCAATATGAGATATGTTGATTGTAATTCTTAATAACATTTAATAGAAGAGCCCCTGGAAGGTATATAAAACCCATGCATTTGGTAGCTAGTGAGAGGAACAAGCAGATTGTGGTTTGGCGCAGGAGCTGCAAACATCTTCTTCAAAAACAAGGACACTAGCTGTCTCCTTGAGAAAGCAATACAGTCTTAACAGCTTTTGCTAGAATACCATAACTGCTGGTGTTATGTAGCTTACATTTAGTCTCCATTTTAGCTTATCATTTTCTAATGGTCATTTGCACATGTTTTCCCAATTGCAAGGATGTGCCATTTCTTTCGTGATAGATATTGTCGCCCTGTAGTCTGCACATTTAGTTCCAGTCGGGCAACTGAGAACATGATGCCTCGTTTTATTTTCATTTATTTTTGCTCATTGGAGAAGACTCTTCTGCTTCAGACTAATTACAGACGTTGTTTTGCACCTCTGCCACAGTGTGATAAGCTGGCTGTTTTAGTATTTAAACAGCATCCGTGCTGAAGTCGGTGAGAGGTTCCCTTCCTGCCAGAGTCATCATGGAACGCTGTTGTGGCAGATGCAGTTCCGCGGTCCCCAACCTTCATCCTGAGAAGGAAGACAGCTGTACACTCAGACGGAGGTGCATTCGTGAATGCACTGAGCCTGGCTTCCTAACATACAGTACCAAGGTATGGGGTTAGGTCATTCCAACATGCCTGGCAGATGGGTACTCCTGACATGATCTCTTTAGCATATAGAAATTAGTAATAGATAGGAGTAAACTTAGTTACCCTATAAACTATTAACATGGTTGAATTGTTTGTGTTTTTTATCATTCTAATAATGCATATAAAAATGTCTCATCATTCTTAGAATCACAGTTCATGTTTTGCTCGCAATGATTTGATTTTTTCAACAACTGTTTGAAAATGCAATATTGTAGCTTTTCTTTGTGACACTTTGGGCATGCAAAAGTAACAAACGGGTTAGATCTGTTTCCACGATTTCCTTGGGAACCTGAGTCATGTTTTAGATTGCTGACAACATCTATAACTTAGTAAGTTTAGGAGTTTAGATGCGGGACTGTGAGCTAGCATGCACTGATTATATAAGTCTCTGTATTATGAAGTTTTGTTGTAAATACACAGTTCTACTGATTTGTAGGAACCATATAACATGGCTCCACCAACTTTGTAGGTTTGGTACCTATTTAATGGGTCTCCTGAGTAGTTTTCCTATGTGTGCCCAAAGCTCCTTTTTACCTCTATACGGAGACGTCCGTGGAGATGAGGGTTTATCCTTCTTCAGCTTAATAGGAAGCACCTATTTATGCCTGTAGGTTAATCAAGCTTGATTGTTTAAAAGGATTATCCCGTATAATGTTTTCCTTTCTTTGAATTCAATTAATTAAATATGGCACAACCAGTAGTTATTCCTGTTAATTGCAGGCAATCGGTAAGCACACTTAACTAGACATGGGCTCGCCCATGGCGGTGGATAAGTTACCTTCGTGTTTGAGGCACACGAAACGAAGCGTACAGATGCGAAGATTTTTATTCCTGGGTTGATTTTCCTGCAGTCAATGCCAATTTATGCTCGTTTTACACATGCACTGAGGCAGCAGTTTCAGCTGCATATAGACCTTATGAATATTTTGAAATTCCTCTGACTTACCAGGAACATCATAATTGGTTCCACTATTGCAGCATGAACAATAGGGTGTTTTGCATGAAATCTACGACATGAATATGAGGTTGAGTCATGCCATTAATTTTGTTGCCTTTTCCACAATTTGTTCTCCAAGCCCCTAATGTGGACTTTTGTGTGCGACTCCTCCTTTGTGATACAATTGATATGCACATCATTTTTCTCTTAAAAACTAAATTTGTTCAGCATGCTGATTAGCTTATATCTATTGACTTACTTTAATAATGTCTTTTTATAGATTAATGTTTTAGCTTGTTTGTTTAAATTGAAGTTAAATAAGGCTATGTACAAAAACACCCTCACTATGGCAAATGTGGCAGCGCACTCCTTTCAAAGCTGTTAAAAGAAATTATGTATTTTATTTCTGGAGTTCATCCTTTTTACTGCTGTCTAAAAATCCCAGACAGTCTGAATTTTGCAGTCTCTCATAGACTGTATCCTGTACCCAGAATAGTTTCCCTCACAAATGACCAGTTGTGTGTCCTTTGGACCGATGTGACCTGGGGAAATGTTGCACCCGTCTCTTCAGAAAGCTGCCACTTGGACCAGGGCTTAGAGAGCATGTAACCCGTGCTCACAGAAGGTGTCCACTTGCTAATGGCCTCCATAGCATTAGCTTCCAGTCTCCTTGAAACTCTCCTTTTACCATAATGTACTTGATGATAAAATCAGGTCCAAGCATTTAAGTGCCACTAATTCTTGAATCAGCTTGTTGTTGCCAGAAAATGGAATTGAATTTCCTTAGTGAAACATTGTTCAAGGTGAAATCCTCTCCTAGCATGGAAAATGATGGAACAAAAATACTCCTGTCATCTCTTTTAGTGGTCTGGGGAGGCACATCAGTCCTAGTGCTAATAAATAAGGCCATTCAAAGTTTAAAGAGGCAGACCTCGACATAAAATGCTTTTGAAGGTGAAGTCGTGTTCTCATACCAAAGCCATTTCTGGCCCAAGGTGATTATAGGAAAGAAGCCTTACCCCCAGACCGTTCTCCAAAGGACATATCTCCAGTTACTCCTAATTATTAGAAAGTGCTGTTTGAAAGAAACTTCGTAATTCGATGCTCGATTTCCCTGCTTGTCCATCGCATAAGCCACTGTCTGCAACCCCAGGAGACTTGGGTTCTAATTGCTGCTTCCACTCTTGACCACACTGTGCCATCCTGTGCAAATCATATTATCTTCCTCCACACCAGTTCCCATACACTCACAACAGAAGTGATTTGAAACAGACTAAACACCAGTGTTCTGTAATTATACAAACAACTGCACATTATAGCATCCCTGATGGACCAGCAAAAACCTTGGCACAAGCATCAGAGGTTCCTAGGGGCAGAGCAAGAAGTAGTCCTGTAGTTTCTTAATTGGTTAAGTTAGGTAAGTGTATCCTTCTTTAATCTGAAAGTACCAATAGTAAGGTAGGTAAGTAGGTGGAGGGAATAACCAATAAGCTTGAAATTCAAAGGGTCACACCCAGGCAAGTTCACTTAGCCTTTAATCCTTCAGTGGTTGAGAAGAAAATGTGACCATCAAAATGGGCACTAATAATAAAACCTATTGTTTAAGTACTTAGTGACAGTACAGCCACTGGTGCCGTGTGCAGTATAAGCAGCCATTACTGTTTTGTAATTATATAGCACTCGGGGAGAAGGGGTTTGAAACTGAAATAGATCATTGCACAGCAATGTGGAAGGTTCAAGAACTATGAATCTTCAGGTTAAGAGCTGGCAATTCAGGATGGAGCAGAGAGAGCCTCTCTGTGCTGTGCCAACCTCCCTCCCTCATAGGAGGGAGCCAGTATCCTTGAACCTACAAGAAGCTGAATAAGTGAAGATGAAGAACATACTGCCTCTTCGACCTGAGCCATCTAACCACCTGTCCCAAAGTGGGTTTCAAACAAGTTAATTAAGAAGGTTTTTTCTGCCTGCAGGACTGATCTTTTCAGTTCAACAGAGATGTCCAAGATTGCCTTCAACTGTTCCTGGACCTGTCAGCCGCCTTTAAAACCGTTTCCCATCTCATCTTGATCAGCAGACTCCACCACATCAGAATCCAGGAAGACGCCCTCAAATGGATCGCCTCAAACCTCACCGGAAGAAACCAGAGAATCCGTCTCCCACCGTTAACCTCAGAACCCAAGAAGATCATCTGCAGCATCCCCAAAGGCTCGTCTCTCAGCCCCACCCTCTTCAACCCATACATGACCCCCCTCCAACACCATCACTTCGCACTGACTTACCATCATCTCTTATGCAGACGACACCCAGTTCATCCTCTCACTGTCAGAAGACCCCTCCACCACCAGAGCCAACTTCCACAGATGGATGGCAAACGTTGCAGAGTGGATAAGGGATAACTGTCTCAAAATCAACATAGACAAAACAGAAATACTCCTCTTTGGGAACAACACCTCCCCATGGAACAGAGCATGGTGGGACTGCTGACCTCGGCCTCTCCTCGACAGACCATGCCTGTAACCTCAGCATCATCCTGGACAGCAAGCTATCCATGAAGAATCAGGTAAACGCAGTCTCATCTGCCTGCTTCCACACACTATGCATGCCACGAAAGATTTTCAGGTGGCTCCCAGTCGACACCAGAAGGACCATCACACAGGCCCTCATCACCAGCAGGCTGGACTACAGGAACACACCCTACGTAGGAATCCCCGCAGGGCTCCTGCAAGACTCATCCTTGACCTTCCCAGACGGACCCACATCACACCCCACCTCAAGAAGCTACACTGGCTCCCGATCCAGAAAAGATGTCAGTTCAAGATGTTGACCCACGCATACAAGGCCCTGCACAATGAGGGACAAGCATACATCAACAAACGCATGACCTTCCACCAACCAACCAGATACCCATGTTCCACCTCCCTCTTCCTTGCAGACACCCACGCCAAGCCAACGGCGGAGAACGCTGCTCCTCACACCTGCGGCCAAAGCCTGGAAGAAACTTCCCCTACACCTCGGGATCGCCCCAACGCTCCAGCAATTCCAGAAAGGACTCGAGACCTGGCTGTTCGAATGATCAGATTACCAAAAAGCAGCCAACATCCCCAGCGCCTCGAGACCCTCCCGGGTAATTTGCCATGCCTTACAAATCCCGATTGAATAAAACTCTACCTCTAGTCTACCTAAAGTCTGCTTGCCAGCCTCTGGTGTTCTGCTTGCTTGACTCAATGAACAATAAACACTGCCAGATGGTTTAGAAAGACAGCATGGAATACTCAAGATGGTTCACTTCACTCCAGTTTATTTGTGTTAGGCCAGTATGTGTAGGGTGCACATTTACCATTTCAGTGGTTTCTTGCCAAATGCCTCCTAACTGACAGTAATGTGGGCTACACAGGGAACAGCTAAGTATTTACATTTTGTGGAAAGAAAGTCTACAAAGTTGGCATTTAATCAGCATAGTATTGCCTTTCCATGTTCACTCCTGGACATTTTCCCTTTTGCAGTCCCATCGGGATTGCAACATCTCAAAAATAATGTATCCTCATCAGACTCATTCCTGGAGTGGACTAGATAGAGATCATCAGTGCATCTCCAAATGAAATGACAGTTAGTGGGAACTTCAGATTACAATATTTATATCTTGCTAGCATAATAAGCTCATTGATATAAGCACCTGTTGAAGACATTTGTGCGTGCTTTTTGAGAATTTCCTACAGTACGCCCTTAAACAGTGATTGATCCAGACCCCATTGTATTTAGACACACAAGCCAAAGAACAGCTGGACATGCTTTGTAGACAACCAAGGTAGAATGTTACTGCTACAGACGGAAAAGGTTCCCCGGGCCACATGTGAAAATATAGATTAAAAAAAATATCACTAGAACATACTAAAAATTTAGACTTGAAAAATCAAGACTGTAGACAAATACTAACTTGTTTTAAATTCCGCAATCTATCCACACTCACTTGACACCTACTGTATTATAGAAGTGGGTTAAATTGTTCTAACGCCAGTCCTACCACATTTGAGGGCACATTCTTCATGGTTGTATTACATGCAAGTCGTTTTCTTGTTTTTTTTTGTAGATAGGTGTTTTGGTCTTTATTTTTGCAGTCTGCATTGATTAGTGTATTTTTGTAGCTATAGTTATCAAGAATAGGGTCAAGCCACTTGGTCACCAAGAAATTAGGTGACACACAATGTAGCTGATTTGCAGGTACTAAGCAAAATAACTGTGAAGCCAACTGCAGCATCTTTTTCCTGGTTCAAATCCTGTTCTCTAATCAACAGCAGCGGAAGGAGCCTCCCACATGGTCTATGAATGCTCTGCCAGGGGTGGGTGTGTGCTTGCCATTCCAACACCAGTGCCCGCCTTTTACTTAGGACAACACATCACAGAGTAGAACATGATAAAAGCCTAGATCAGGTCAGTTTCAAACTTTATTCAGCTAATTAAAAAAAAAAAAAACAGCCATAAAACTACATAAAACATAATTATAACAGCACAATATAGCAAGATGAAATACAATACATCATTCATGATGGGATATAATACAGATACATAATTAACTATTTCCCCTGGCCAATACAATCGAATACATGATACTTTTCCTCAAATTATTAGCCACTAAAATAAAAACAGCAACGTTAAAACACACTTGATTGTCATTTAAAAATAACAAATAATGCAAGGCTGCTTTGTGATTCCTAATATTCGGTGCAATAAAAAGCGGTTTAAGATAGTGGCACCTATAAGCAGAATAAAAACTACAGAATAATATAAAGTGCATCGTGCTCTGCTTACTTATACCATCACATGGGCAGGGGATCGACTCAGGTGGACACAACTTCATTGAGGGAAAAGATACCAGATGGTGCACAATGCCAAGACGATGCCTTGTCAGCACATATCGGTGTTGATTATTAGTAACTCGGAACAGATAACATTTATATCCCTCCTCCAAAGAAAGAGACATATACATGGGGACTGTTGTTTTCATCATTTCCAAACTCATTCCAAGATCCGCCCTATGCCTAGTAAAAGTAGTTTTAATCAAATTATTAGTGAGTGTCAGGGTTTTCAGAGATTGTCCCACACTGACAGTTTAAAAAGAGTGCTAAAAGAAGAATTAATATATGACAACCACGAAATAAGTGAGGCATTGACCAAAGTTAAACGGTCTAAAATAATCGATTTGGTGAAACTAGTCTCTGCCTTTGACCAGATGGAAAACCAAAGGAGCAAAGGCTTAACCAAAAGCAAATCCTCTAAATATTGTAGTCCCAACTCTTGATTAACTATAAAGTTAGAAGCAGAAGTGGGTAGGCAGAGTAAACCTTTAGTGAAACTATTCTCCTCTAGTTGCATTTGCTTACTAGAGGTATACCCCCAAAGGCCGGCACCATAGGTAGCAGTAGCCACTTCTCTAGCCTTGTATATCTCTACCATTTCTTTAATTGGCCGGTTACCCAACTTGGAGGAAAACTTGAAAATTCCATTGGTATTTCTGGCCATTTTAGCTTTAGCATTAAGAACTTGTTGGGTCCAGCCTAGATCAAATCTTACTTTCTAAAACTTTCACATTCTCTGCAGTGGTCTCTTCTTCATCCACAGCACTCGCCCCTTCTTCACTGTCTCGAGGTGACTGCTCCTCTGAAAGAGATAGATCATCTGGTCTCCAAGCATGATCATGGATTGAGACTGTTGAAGACACATAGACCTTTGCTCCGACACCATACATTCAGCCCGTAGCTCTGACCACCCTACCCAATTTTTTCCATACCTTTCATAATAGCCAGTATCATTACACCAATCCCCACAATGTTACTGAGCCAGTTCTGGAGGCAGGATTCCAACATTATTCTCCACAGACCTTACTGTGCCATACTTCAAAGTAAACCCTCTACAACATCTCCAACAGAAAGCATCGCTACATCCCTCATAGCCTGTGCTCCTACACTATCATCACAAACAGCACTCTTATACTCTTGGTAAGATCAACAACCACAGTCACCACTAAATTTGCTGCTGTTTTCTAACACGTTCTGAAGCTAAGCCTTTAAGGTCACTTACCCATGGGGGTTTCAGGCTCATCGAGTCCTTCGTAGGAGATTGAGATGTCCAGCCGAACCTGAAGTGAGAGACTATGTCAGAACGTATCCTTGCAATCATGATAATGCACCCATGTGTGGAGCCTAGCAGCGTGAACTCTGGTGTGTATGATAAGCATGTGAGCAAATCAACTGTTTAGGACAGAGCTGGGTATAAAAATAGAAGACCATAACATGGTACAAAAAACAATGATAACATATTAATTAATTTGTCTTTGTTGCCTCTCCCAAACCACCCATACACAAGGATTAGTACACTTGTCCATATGTTAGTCAGGAACATGATCAAATTCATGATCAAGATGAAGCCGTCATCAGCTCCAGCTGCCCACCATCAGGATATCTTCCTTTAAGAACATGCACCTCCCCGCTCATTACCTGATCCAAAGTTACACCCAGCCTTACACAAGCATGGGACTCTGCTCCAAAAGAAAGCCAATTAACACTGAAATGACCTGGCCAATTGCAGATCAGTGTCAAAACCATCAGCAGAATTTGTGAAAGGGAAGTCATCCAACAAATCGAACTAGCACCCTACTCTAAGACCGTAAATCAGGATTCATACCTGTGAGAAGAACTAAAACCACCCAGACAAATAGGAGGAAAAACCTGCAAACCGCTTTACATGACAGTAAGAAATTCTCTAACACTTTTGGAAAAGTTGGAAGGTGCGACACGGTAAACAAAATAATAAGACTAACAGTGTATGAAGGGAATCAATGGTACCATACTAATATGGATTGAATGCCATGAAAATGACCAAACCTTTAAAACCAGCCACTCATGGCAACAAAAACGTCCTCATCTCAACAAAATCCTTGCCATCGCAGCTGAGTACTCCCTAGATTCACCTTGTTTTGTTGACCGCAATAACCACTGTCCCAACGCAACATGTTCATTTACAGACTCCAAGGGACCACACATCCTCGTTCAAATCATTCCTTCGCAGCAGAAAGGGTGTGTGTATATATATATATATATATATATAATATATATACACATATATATATAATATATATACACATATACACACATCTCCAATGCAGTCCTACATAGTCTACCAAGTTGATCATTGCTCTTCAGCACCAACGTACTGCAACCTGAGCCCACAACATCTCTGCTAACACTTATGAAGTGACAAAACCAAGATGTAACAGAAAATCAGTAATCTCAGGAATGCTTCCACTCCTTTTCACCCACTTGATAGCTGTGGAGGAGGAAGGAGGAAAGAAACAGAATGGCTCTGAGACTGAACTGTTCATCCTAGGCCTCAATACATGACCAGCTCACTCACATACTGCTTAGCTCCAACTTCTTCAAGTACCAGATATCATAGCAAAAAAACAATAACGTTTAAAACTTTGGATCTACATAGACCATACTCTGCCTTTCTTTACTGTAGATCAATGGTACGGTGATGCAGTTTCTTTTGGGTCCAATGACGTGAAGGAAAAATCATCCTTCACTTGTTGTTGGCCCCCCCCCCGTGTATCAGTCATGCACATCCTAATACATGCCAGCTCTACTTGGTCAATGCGCGTTCCAGTTAAACTCAACAAAAGCTTAGTAGAAAAGAGAGAGCCAATGCCTCTTGTACTGTGAATCCTTCTCTGACAGGGAGTCAGATGTAGGATCTATTGAACATTATTTTGGCACATGCTCAGATGTCCAGCAGGTAAATTCCAGGGTGCCTCCATGAGACAATCGCACCATATTCTGACACAATACAGCTGGAAAACAATCGCGGGTTAATGACACTCCTCACAGACCCCAAAAGTAAGCCCAACCTCCTTTTTGAATAACATATAAACACCTTCTCTCTTTTGCTTTAGAAAAGCCAGACAGACGTTTTTCTTCAACCACTCATGATAACTGGCTCCAGACCGCCAAAGGAAATCCTGACAGTGGAACAGTAAAAGCGCTGTGGAACACTGCAGTTTGTAGCGTGCGTGCAGTACCTACACAATACCTACAAATCCATGAATAAAAGAACCCAAAAAATACTACTGGTGAAATATAGGAGATCAAGCTCCTCCAATCCTTTCTGTCCAAAACACGTAGGGGCCTCCTACCCATGACATTTCAATTCCAAAAACCTCCAATTGTCCATTTATGTTGATGACAGTGAAAACCACATCTGATTATGTCAGGGGTTAGGGTACGGCTGCCGCAATCCCAAAACTTTCAAGCTCCCTATCTAGAATCTGCCAACAGATGCAAGATAGCTCCTTGTGTCCAAATGTGGTAAAGACAAAACCTCCTGACAGGAAACTACCCATGAAATCAGATCACCCTTATATGGGAGCATCTGGTGATAGACAAAATCCAATAAATTATTTATTTCCTAGCCCAAACAGGACGCTCTAGAGCTCTCCAACCTGTGGGGTGAAGACATATTTGTAGAGCTTGAAGTGACGGAAGTAGGTGTTCACCACGTAGTCCGTGATTTGCTGCACCTGCTCCTGGTTGAAGAGGTCAATGCTGAATGGAGGACGCTGAGGAGGAGACAGATTGGATTAGAATTAAAAGATCTACTTACACTGGTGTTTTCAGTCACATGTTCTTTTATATTTAATTTAGCTGGCTGGTTTAAAAAAAAAAAAAAAAACAACACAGAAAACCCTGGCCAATATAGTATGTTTTATACTGCGGTGTTATTTATAAAAATGTTTTCTTGCAATTTGCATGTGTGTTGCGATATTCTACCTTTTATGAATATGAGAGGGAATCTATTGAAGAAGGAGGTGAGATTGACCCTACCGTGCGCCCACCTAACACTCCATGAAGCTGCTCATTAAATTAACCCTATTAACATTCTGAAATTCTGGTGTAATATTCTGGACACAAAAAAACCATGCGTGGTACCCACGTGATAGGTCAATTTCTCCTGCAGGAAAGTCGCCGCTCTCCGCAGCTGGAGTGGGCGTATGTGTGTTTGGGGTCCTAGATGCATTGTTTGCTCCTCCACATGAAGGCATGCTTGTTGTCAATCATCCTTCTGTTGTGTATCTTTCGGTTTGTGACTGCTGGTCCTACAGTACCACCCATGTTTCATCACTAGTGATCCTGTCCCTTGATAGCCGCCCTAGATATTCGATGGACTTTCATGGACAGTCTGGCCTGGAAGTAGTTTGGAGCCCAGTGCTGACCACCCTCCGGATAATTGGGTTAAAGACACTTCATGCTTCTTACTTCGATAAAACTAGGGTTGTGCTGCGTGAATACCCATAAAAACGCTAGTAAACCTACCTCTTTGTATTTTATGTATGAGAGCAAACGCCGTTAGATTGTTCCATGTACTATACATTTTTTGCTGAATATCGCTGCATTATTGAAAGGAACATTCCTGAAACTTCTAGGACAATCCTGTCAAAATTGGGAGTGGTGGCAGGCGAACATTAAAAGTGCTCAGTTGTAAATACCTACTTCGAATAGGACTGAGCGAACAAGCAAGCCTGACTCACTTTGGGTGTGTCCCCATCCGATAATATTTTAAAATAATGCAGCCAAATCGTGTATTTTTACAGCACAATTTTCAAGTGAAAGCCCTAAAAATCCAGAGATTTTAAATGTACTATTCTAATACTTTTGTGGTGTGCCAGGCAATCTAACTGTATTACAAGAAATACAAATACCTGGTTATCCAATGCACACATGGCCCATCGTTTGTCAAAATGTATATAGCAGCAATGGCTTCTCTCTCTCACCTATGCTTCTTTGGTAGACCTTCCTTCCCTAATTCCTCACCCAACTTCTCACTTTACCCATTCTTAGCCATCTGCCTCTTACCACCTCTCCCTGTTCCATACGCCTTCCCTTTCTTTTCTCCTTTACATTGGGCAGTATGACTGAGTATCATTCCTACCCCTCTTCTTATTGCTACACCTTTTTGGCCTAGCCTACTCTTGCTCCCAATAGTCTCCAGTACCCTTTATTACCTCAGCCTTTGCCTTCAACTCCTTCTATTTATCAAATATACTGCGAAACACTTAGGGGCTGATTACTATGGCGGGAGGTAGCACATCCGCGGTGCTGGCGGTGGCAGAAAATGCCCTTTTCCGCACTCCATCGGCGGTCCTTGCGTCCGCCGTATTACAATGGGCAAAGATAGCCCATTTCCCGTCCGCTGCGGTGTCCCTGGAACCGCCAGAAATCCCCCTCCGCAGAGGTGGCGGACGGAACCAAAAGGGAGGGACCGCCGTGCGGAATGCGGTTACGACTGCCGGTTGTATTACGATGCCACAAACAGCCCACCACACCGCTGCGGAGAATCCGGCCAATCGAGGATGGCGGTGGCAATACTGCGGATAGCCCTTAGTCAAAAAGAACCCCCTTTGGGTAAATACACATGCATAAAACCACACTTACAATAGACTCCCTATGTCACCAATGTACAGACCATGAACAAAGGAATAAAGAAATCAAGTAACAGATGCAATTATGAATGATACAAATTTAATTAGCAAATATATATGCGTATCAGTGTACAATGTATACTAATAATAATAAAAAATACATAAAAAATTCATCATAAAAACAATATAAACAACCATATGAAATCCAATATGGGTAGTGCAATTAAAAAACATACATACAATATAGCTGACAAAATTAAAAATTGGGAGAACAAGCAGGAAAATAATTCCAATTTGCAGAAAGAACTACTAAATCTCAAATAGATCAATTGTTATTTTATAAGAAAATTGTCAATCTTAACAGTTGTCCACATTGATTTACAGTAGGCCTTCCTTTATTAGTGCATCGACGCGTTGCGGTGGGCACTATATTTTGGCCGTCACCTTCTTCAGGAAAGGACAATAACTCCCAAACATTAAAAACTGAATCTTAGATGTGATGTCAACACTAATACCAGAGCGCGACTCGCTTCAAGTATCCACATATATTCAGATACCGT
Source organism: Calotriton arnoldi (assembly GCA_963921515.1). NCBI lineage: Eukaryota > Metazoa > Chordata > Amphibia > Caudata > Salamandridae > Calotriton > Calotriton arnoldi. The sequence goes on along the minus strand of CAWUFW010002661.1, from coordinate 809,764 downwards.
CCAAATCAGTGTATAAATGTGGAACCAAAAGGGAGGGACCGCCGTGCGGAATGCGGTTACAACCGCTGGTTGTATTACGATGCCACAAACAGCCCACCACACCGCTGCGGAGAATCCGGCCAATTGAGGATGGCGGTGGCAATACTGCGGATAGCTCCATGTGTTCCTGGCCGCTGGGGAAACGGCGGTCTTTGGCCTTTCCGCAGCAAATCCGACCGCCGCGGACAGATTTTCAGCTTTTCTGCCGCTGAACCCTGGAATCCGACCGCCGCGGTAGGGAGTTTCTGGCAGTGCATCCTAATCTGGCCGGCGGTTTTGTCGCGGTACCTGCGGGCGGCAATTTCCCGCTAGCACGGCGGTCGGAGTGCTTTTCCGACCGCCATAATCAGCTCCTAACTTTCTTGACGATTACCCATTCTCCTTGTCATAATGTCACGATAGAAAGCAAACTCCTTACCCCACCAATCCCCATTCACCTCCAACAGAGCTCCTACCCATTATAAGCTACCCTATCCTATTTTAGTCTTTTACTGCTTTAACCGAAGCTGCAAACCTCTTCTTATTCTATCTAGTCTATAACCTCTCCAAACCTACATAATGATCCCTTCCCTCTTAATCCTACCTTCCCTCTAACCCAGAGGTCTTCAAACTTTTTTGCTCTGAGCCCCCCTAAGCAAAATGTTTTGAGGTCGGGGCCCCCCTCCAAAACTTTATGGCAAGGATTGGGGGAGCAGGAGGGACATGGTTGCATGCAAGTGGCAGGTCTTATGAGATGATTTCAGGAGTACTTTTTCTATAGTTTATAAACTGCACTAAATATGAGACTTATAAAACAGCAAATGCATCAGACAAAAACATGCATTACCCCAAACATACATATCCCCATAATTGGGGTGGTGTGAGCCTCTCACACTCTTGGACCCCAAAGCAACTACACCTGCTGCGCTAATGATAACTGTAGTCCTGAGTAGCAGGCTACTCCTCTGCATCTTTTACCTCTTCCCCACCATGACGGACCATCACCTCAGTCCTAATGCTAGAAAGGAAAATAAGCTGCCATGCCCATTTTTAAAGGTAGACAGTCATAATTGTGATGCAGTGGGCCCCTCAAACCCCTGGGCCCCAGTCCTGCTGCATCTGCTTCCTTAATGATAATCAGCAGTGGCCACTTACACTCCTGGCAGCAGTGCCAGCTTCACTAATGAATGAACCTTTAAAAAATTTTTTTTAAAACACTTATATTGTCCCCTTCTTTGGGGTATCTCTGTAAAAGCTGTTTCTGGCCATTTGTAAACATAAAAATGAGTCCCCATACAGTGCTCCCTATTCTGGGCCCTCTCTTTGACAATATCTATGAATCTCACTCCTTTCCTCGGTGAGGCCCCAGGGGTCAAGAGGATTAGGGCTCTGCATCTGAATGCAATCCTGCTGGCCTTCTACCTGCCACCCCATGGACTCGGCTTTCACACAAAAAAACTGCCCCTGAATGATTAATGCTGACTTTGAGGTGCCTCTGCCTGAAAGCGAAGGGTGTGGAGGTAGTGCAGAAAGTTAAAAAGAAACCAGCCGTTAATTGATTGAGTCACTTAAAGCCAGGGCCACTGGAATTAAGAGTTTCTGCAGCAGCAGCGTTTTCCACATAATTATGATTTTACCGCATTTGCTACATAATCCATAATCTGCAGATTCCAACAAAAGAAACTTGATTCTAGCTCACACAGAACACAATTTACTTAAAACATGGCAAAGTGTTCCAGAGCAGTGGAAGGCCCTTTGCAAAGATTGACTGGTAATCTTGTAGTTGCTTACTGCTGTATTTAGGTGTTTTATAGATTTGACACATAATCCACCATCTGCCGCATCATCTGCTGATATTAACAACAAAAAAATGGTTCTAGCTCAAACGGTTCCAAAGTTAGTAAAAATGCCATGACACATGGTGCCGCGCGGTGGAAGGCACTTTGCAAAGCTGGCCTGGTCTTCTTTCTGTTGCTTATAGTTATATTTCGGTATTAAACTGGTCCTAATGAGGTGCAATCAATGCCCAGACAGTGTTACCAAGTTTTAAAATGAAAAAATAATGAAGCAATACTATCAAAAAAACGTGCCGCATAATTTGCCTATTCTTGCTGCATCATTTACTCAACTCTGTCTCATAATTTGGCCCTCTTCTGCCGCATAATTCCAGTGGCTTTGCTTATAACCTGGACCTCAAGCTAAGCATTCTAGGTTCTTGTGAGGTACAGGCGCTCGCCAAGTCTAGAACTAGGCCCTGTAGCTCTCAGGCACCTATGACATTCCTACCGAATGTTAGAACTACCCACTCTTTGATGTGTGCAATTTAAATGTTAATAAAGTTTTTGAAACAAAAACTTATTAACTCTTCATCCCATAATATAATATGACAACCGTGAACCGAGACAAGTGAAAGCAGCAATCCCTCCTCGTGCTCAAAACCAAGACACTGACCAGCAAGACTCATCCTCGTGAAACACAACCAAAATCATCAAAAAATAAACGAGGAAAACGCAAAGTACAAAAGTTGCATTTATCACTGCACAGTTAAAACGCATATTCAAACAAAATCTCAAACAAATATAGTTTTCACCAGGACACACACCCCACGAACTGATTTCACATTGAGTATTTGTGCAGCCTTTACTTATTGAAACATAGAGAAAATACATGCCACACTCACTGACCCCTGCCCCCACGGCTCAAATCACGGGCTCGGAATAAATGAAGACAGCCTGGAAATGCAGCAAATAAACATCGCTCGCACTTCCAGGCCATCTTCATTTACATATACTTGCAGAGGCATCTGCGCCCCCCTGGGAACCCATCCACGCCCCCCCAGGGGGCGCGCCCCACAGTTTGAAGACCTCTGCTCTAACCTCTCTTAGCAATGCTAACGCTGTCAAGTCCCCTCGCCACGCCCTCACCCAACCTGAGGAGGACGATCCTCAATAGTGATGCCAAAATAATCACAAAGGTTCTTATATTGCAGCTAGATACATTTCTGCAGTAGCTGGTGGTTGCAAATTCGTCTGGCTTTATTAGGGAACATTAGGTAAAAATTCCATCACATATAAATGTGGTAGCGGTTAAAGTTGAAGAAAGAAAAAAAAACAACCATGACAATTAGGGTTTCTTATGGCTAGTAGCTGGCAAAATAGGCTTTGGCGCCAGATTTTGCAGCTGGATCTTTTATAGTTACAAAGATCTGAGAGCATGGGTATTGGTGAATGGTGATTGGTCAGACGGCATAGCTCTAAGAAGGTGAACACAAAAGGGATGATCTCTTTCTCCAACCACTCTTATTTGTATTTTCACAGATGGCGAGATTTTAACTTCAACTAAGCCTGAGACTTAGTGGCACTACTCCCACAGTTGGGGACTTTTGCAGGATTTAAAATGATTAAAGAAAAGTCGGAAATATTACATCTGGCGCTGTCACGGATTTGAGGATTGCAGTTAGTCTGCCCATTTCAAAGTGCAGGGAAGTTCCTTTGTTACTGGGGAATTAACCTTACTAACTCCTTATCCATGTTTCTGACTGCAAATTGGCCCCACGTAAGGCAGTCATTCAGATATATTTTAGCAAGTGAAGAACACTGCTGTTGTCATGGTTGGGACGACCGACCATGGTAAAGATGAATATCTTGCCAAGATTAATATATATGTTTCACGCTTTACTGGTTTTGATCCCCAATGTTAAACTTGTAGTCTTACAGATGGGTAGAGAAACACTTCTGGCAATATTATCAGGCAACATACTTGCATCTACTACAAATGTGGATGGCACAAGAAACGGACACAAAAAAGGTCCAAAATGGATCGTGTGGATGTGGGAAGGACACTATTGGACAATTTTTGGCTCCGGAGAAAGACCAGGTCACACACTGCACAGTGGCAGCCGACACAATGAAGAAGCGGTGGGGCTTGTGGAGGGGGCGCAGGGAAGGTGGGTGTATAATAATAAAAACATTTAAAACCACTAACCTGGAGCTGCCAGCTGCCTCCTGTGTCGCGCCTCGGGCTTCTTGGTCCCAGCAGGCACTGGGGCAGCATTAGACTCCCTGTGCAATCCCTGCGCTGCTCTCATGCTATGAGAGCAGCGCAGGGATTGGCCTGAATGGGCTGAAAAGACACTTCGCTCGGACCAGGGAGTCTGTGCTGTTTCTCCAGCCTGGCTGTTCAATACAGCCGGGCTAGAGAAAGATAAGTGCGCATGTGTGTTTGGCCGGCCTGAGACGGCAGGCCAAACACACATGCACACTTACAAGTGCACATAGCACTCCTCCTCCCACTCCCATGCCCCGGCCCCGCCCATCTCTGCACACATTGGCTCAGAGCTGGCAAATGAAAAATAAAACTATTATAGGTAACCGTTTTATTTTTCACCTGCTGGCTCTGAGCCAGTGGTGTGATGCTCCTCCGCCATCGCGGAGGAGCCTCCCCTGACAATGCATATATTAGGGAGGTTACTAGAACCTTGATGCAATTCATCATAACCCTGATTTTATCCCTGCTTTGAAGGCCCCTATCCTTTTATATATGGAGAGAAGGCAAATGCCAGACATTATAGAGAAAGAGTTGCTATGGGGGATATTAAATCTTTTGACTAGTGCAAGTTGGATTATAAATTAACTAGCACTTACTAGCTAGCATATATTCAATTACAACATTGGATAATGGATCCATTTAGCAGAAAGGTGACAAGGGATGTGACCGCCTTCGAATCTTCTATGCTTAAGTGTGCCTCTTCTGGGTCAGTGAGCATTTAGAAACTAACAGGAGGAGAATCAAACGCACAAAGGAGACACAAAACCACGTGGGAACACATAAATTCAGCAGGGAGAAAGGTGATGAGGAGTGGGGTTTTCTTGGAACATATTTCAAAGGTCTATAAAAGAGCCCATCGCAGAACACAATATTACAAGTTAATTATAGTTGCTATTTTATCCCTAATGGGTGTGTTGAAGCTGTGGTTCATGATTGTTGTCACTGTCTGAGAATGCGGGGATTTTGAAAATAGCTACTTCAGTGTATTAAACAAATCCTAGGTTGCCCAAATCTGCAATCAACAAGAGTGATACTGCAGGGGCTTCAGGATCCCTCGGCGGAAGCAATATCAAGACATGGGAGGTTACTGCTGGAACATTTATTGTTGGCAGTGAAAATGCCATGATATCAGAAACTGTGGTAAGTCCTAGCAATGGAGATATTTACATACGGTTTGAATGGGCAACAGAATACTTTTAAAATAATTTGGTATCTTCTGACTGACCATCTCACGCAAATAGACACCATGATGATGAGACCAATGTGATTCGGTGTTATATTTGCATTACTAGTGTTCTTGTTATTGAATATGTGCAATACATGATGTATCTGTGGAGGGATGGAAGATCATACTTAAAACAACAACTGCTTGTCCAAACACAGTGAGAGGGAATAGGAGTAAAGGGGTTTGTATATTAGCCAGGCAATACTGGGTCCACTGAGGTTACCTTTTTTTGGGTGTTGGTGCGCTTTGATAACTCAGGCTAATGAAAGTAATTCACTTTCATGCCACTTTTTTTTGTTTCTTTCTACTTTTCTTTATGCTGCTAAATGCAATAAAATGTTTCAAAGATAAAATGGAGATGCTCACTTGTGGAGCTTAGCAAAAATATAAGTGGGCTACGTTTATGCCAGGGATAGCAACAATGCCCACATTATTTCAAGCGTGGGACGATATTATACCAGGGATGGCCAAAATGTTGTGAAGAATGTCCATAGTATGTAATGGTGCGACCAATATAATGCCGGGGATGGCCAGGGCATTACCAGGAATTCCCACATTACATCAAGGATGGGCCAATATTATGCTAGGAATGGCTAAAATGTCACCACAAAGCCCCCCATAACTCCTTTACCTATTCCTAAATACCCTATCCCCAGGACAAACACCTATACAGACGGCTCTCACATGTCCAAGCTCCTATCGCTGACTTAGGGGCCAGTTGTAAGAAAGTGGCTCTGTATACACTGTTCCCAAATAGGTACAGTGTGCACAGAGTCCACACTCCCCAGAGGTTTGGCAGAGGCTAAAGTTAGATATAACCTTACTCTCTAAAGTGGTAGCTTGGTCGAGCAGTAAGGCAGTATCAGAGGACAGTGTAAAGCATTTGTTGTACACACTCAGTCAGCAAATGGTCTCACACACTCAAGAACTGAACTCTAGGCCAATGGTTTTGTATCAAAATATATTTTCTCAGAATGAGTTACTTTAGTTAAATACTTTTCAAATAGGCAATAGACTTTTGAATACAATAGTTACAGTTGTTGCAATAGGCAACACAATTTCAAACCCCAGGTAGGTCGCTCCCCCACCACACAGCTCCGCCTGTGCTGTCTGCCCGCTGCTCCTGTAGGTAAGATCGCCCTCCGCTTGTGGCCCCGGTGCCCGTTTTGTCTGCTCTCCCCCTGTTTTTCCTTTCTGTGCCCCTCGCTGCCCCACTGTTGTTGTGCCCGTGATTTTGTCTGCTCTCCCCCTGTTTTTCCTTTCTGTGCCCCTCGCTGCCCCACTGCTGTTGTGCCCGTGACTTTGCCTGCTCTCCCCTGTTTTTCCTTTCTGTGCCCCTCGCTGCCCCACTGTTGTTGTGCCCGTGATTTTGCCTGCTCTCCCCTGTTTTTCCTTTCTGTGCCCCTCGCTGCCCCACTGTTGTTGTGCCCGTGATTTTGCCTGCTCTCCCCTGTTTTTCCTTTCTGTGCCCCTCGCTGCCCCACTGTTGTTGTGCCCGTGATTTTGCCTGCTCTCCCCCTGTTTTTCCTTTCTGTGCCCCTCGCTGCCCCACTGTTGTTGTGCCCGTGATTTTGCCTGCTGTCCCCCCGTTTTTCCTTCTGTGCCCCTCGCTGCCCCACTGTTGTTGTGCCCGTGATTTGCCTGCTCTCCCCCGTTTTCCTTCTGTGCCCCTCGCTGCCCCACTGTTGTTGTGCCCGTGATTTGCCTGCTCTCCCCCGTTTTTTCCTTTCTGTGCCCCTCGCTGCCCCACTGTTGTTGTGCCCGTGATTTGCCTGCTCTCCCCCGTTTTTCCTTCTGTGCCCCTCGCTGCCCCACTGTTGTTGTGCCCGTGATTTGCCTGCTCTCCCCCGTTTTTCCTTCTGTGCCCCTCGCTGCCCCACTGTTGTTGTGCCCGTGATTTGCCTGCTCTCCCCTGTTTTTCCTTTCTGTGCCCCTCGCTGCCCCACTGTTGTTGTGCCCGTGATTTGCCTGCTCTCCCCCGTTTTTCCTTCTGTGCCCCTCGCTGCCTATCGCCATTCCCGCCGCTGCATCCCCTGCGGCCCCGCCCCCCTGACTGCCCATTCGCTGCCCCTGCCTCCCGCCTCCCAGCTGCTCCTCCCTCCCACCTCCCCATAAATGGCGGCCGCTGCACGGCCGTGCAGCGGACGTGCGCAGCGGGCGCGCCGCTGGCGCGCCGAAGGCGCGCCTAAGGCAAGCCCGTCTGCGCCCGTCCGCGACTGGACCGCGCCCAGCGCCAGAACCCCTGGAACCCACCAACGCAACACTACTCGACGGACCTACGACGCCGCCACACTCACCGCACTCAATGCCGGCCGGAACCCTGCCTGCTACCGAGCCTCACCGAGACGCACCCACGGACCTTTCACCTGCCAAACCTGCCGATTCACCTGCCCCCGGACGTGCACCACCTCCGCCAAGTCGAGCAACAGCAGCAACCACCTGAAATGCATCCTGCTGAACACCCGCTCCGTCCACAGGCACGCCGTGGAACTCTGGGACCTGCTCGACGCAACAGCACCGGACATCGCCTTCCTCACCGAAACCTGGATGAACGCCTCCTCAGCGCCTGACATCGCCATAGCCATCCCGGATGGATACAAGATCACCCGGAAGGACCGCGTCAACCAGACGGGAGGAGGCATCGCCATCGTACACAAGAACACCATCCGCATCTCGACTAACTCCGACGAGACCTTCACCGCCGCCGAACACCTACACTTCCAGATACACACGGACCCCAAGACCACCCTCCGAGGCACCCTCATCTACAGACCCCCGGGACCACGCACACTATTCAGCGAAGACATCGCAGACTTCATCAGCCCGCACGCCATGCCCTCCGCCGACTACATCCTCCTAGGGGACCTCAACTTCCACCTGGAGAACAACAACGACAGAAACACCACCGCCCTGCTGGACAACCTCGCCAACCTCGGACTCAAGCAACTGGTGAACACGCCCACCCACTACGCCGGCCACACGCTTGACCCCGTCTTCTCGTCCAGCAAGCACATCTCCTTCAGCCACGCCACCGGACTCCACTGGACCGACCACAGCTGCGTCCACTTCAGCTTCAGAAAGACTGCGACCCACCACCACCCGCAACAGGCTCCCCGCCGGAGCTGGAGCAAGATCACCGCCGAGCAGCTCACCGCCTCCTCAGCCAGAACACACCCACCGACACAACGGACCCAAACGAAGCAGCCAGCAACCTCGCCAAGTGGCTGACCGCCTGCGCCCGACGACCTCGCACCACTAAAAACCCTCCCAGCAGACCCGGAAGCAAGAAAACCCCTTGGTTCACCAACGAACTCAAGGAATCCAAGAAGAACTGCCGCACTCTCGAGAAAACCTGGCGACTCGACCAGACCACAGACAACAGGACCGCCCTCAAGCACGCCACCCGCAAACACCACCAGCTGATCCGTGCCACCAAGAAGTCGGCACTCAAAGAACGACTGGACAACAACGCCCATGACAGCAAGGAACTTTTCAGCATCGTCAAAGAGTTCTCCAACCCCAGCGCCGGAAACAACGACATCACCCCCTCGCAAGACCTCTGCAACTCACTCTCCGCGTTCTTCCACCGCAAGATCACCGACATACACAACAGCTTCGACGCACAAACAACGCACCCTACCGCCGAACCAATGCCCGCCACCACCACCCTCTGCAACTGGACCCCGATCAACACCGAAGACACCACCCGCACGATGAACTCCATCCACTCCGGATCACCAACCGACCCCTGCCCACACCACGTCTTCAACAAAGCCGACGCCACCATCGCACCCCATCTCCGGGACATCATCAACTCCTCCTTCCACACCGCCACCTTCCCGGAGAGCTGGAAGCACGCCGAGCTTACCGCCCTCCTGAAGAAACCAACGGCGGACCCCACCGACCTCAAGAACTACCGCCCCATCTCGCTCCTTCCGTTTCCGGCCAAAGTCATCGAGAAGACCGTCAACAGACAGCTTGCCGCCTTCCTCGAGACGAATGGATCCTCGACCCTCGCAGTCCGGGTTTCGGGCCAACCACAGCACCGAGACCGCCCTTATCGCAGCCACCGACGACATCAGAACCCTAACCGACAACGGGGAAACAGCTGCCCTCATCCTCCTGGACCTCTCCGCGGCGTTCGACACCGTCTGCCACCGCACCCTAGTGAAGCGCCTCAGCAACATCGGAATCCGAGAGAAAGCACTGGAATGGATCATCTCGTTCCTCGCCGGAAGAACCCAGAGAGTCCGCCTCTCCCCGTTCAGATCCGAAGCCACCGAAGTCATCTGCGGCGTTCCACAAGGATCCTCACTCAGCCCGACCCTCTTCAACGTCTACATGAGCCCCTCGCAGCCATCGCACGCCGACACAACCTCAACATCATCTCCTACGCCGACGACACCCAGCTGATCCTCTCCCTCACCAACGACCCCACCACCGCCAGAGCCAACCTGCACGACGGGATGAGAGACGTCGCCGACTGGATGAGGAACAGCCGCCTTAAACTGAACTCAGACAAGACGGAAGTCCTCATCCTGGGCTCATCACCCTCCGCCTGGGACGACTCCTGGTGGCCCCCGGCCCTGGGCACCGCACCCAAGCCAACGGACCACGCACGCAACCTGGGCTTCATCCTGGACTCCTCCCTATCGATGACCAGACAAGTCAACGCCGTCTCATCTTCATGCTTCAACACCCTGCGCATGCTCCGCAAGATCTTCAGATGGATCCCCACTGAAACCAGGAAGACCGTCACCCAGGCACTCGTCACCAGCCGACTGGACTATGGGAACACCCTCTACGCCGGAACCACAGCCAAACTTCAAAAGAGACTCCAGCGCATCCAGAACGCCTCCGCACGACTCATCCTGGACATCCCCCGACACAGCCACATCACCGTACACCTGAAAGACCTGCACTGGCTCCCCGTCAGCAAGAGAATCACGTTCAGACTCCTCACCCACGCACACAAGGCCCTCCACGACCTGGGCCCAAAGTACCTCAACGACCGCATGTCCTTCTACACGCCCACACGCCAGCTACGATCAACCAGCCACGCCCTCGCCACCGTACCACGCATCCGCAGAACCACCGCCGGAGGAAGATCCTTCTCCTACCTGGCGGCCAAGACCTGGAACTCCCTCCCCACTCACCTTCGGCGAACCCAGGACCATCTCGCCTTCAGGAAGCAGCTCAAGACCTGGCTGTTCGAGCAGTAACTTACCCCCTCCCCCAGCGCCTTGAGACCCTCCCGGGTGAGTAGCGCGCTCTATAAATGCCGTGATTGATTGATTGAAACACAATAATACATTGAGCTCAATGGGAATTTCTAGTTAAATGCAATAGATTACTTTTTGGATTACTTTTCTTACCACAGGACTGGATCCTAGATTCAGTCCTGGGACATCTCCTGTAACCAGTTGAGTAAAAACGTTTTGGTTACAGTTGTGATTTTGAAGGAATATTATTGTATTTTAAAAGTTGACACTTAGAAACTTTTTCACATAGAATCACCAATGTTATCCTATGGGAGGAAATTCACTTAGCAGGTAAGTGGGGTTATTGTTACTTTTTCTAACTCAGTGTTGGATCCTGGATCCAGCACTGGTGCATCTCCTGTAAACAGTTGAAAGAATGTGTTTTTGTTATACAGGCGATTTTTAACGAATATTTGTAAGTTTGCAAAATTGACACTTAGAAACTTTTTCAGCAAAAACCAGGCAATGTTATCCTATGGAAGGAAATTCAAGTTACCGGTAAGTACAGTTATGATTACTTTTCAGGGTCAGTGCTGGGCACCAAGATCCAGCACTGGGATCTCGCCTGATAACAGGTGAGTAAATTCGTTTTCGTAATTCGGCTGATTTTAGATGAATATTTTAAAGTTTAGAAACTATACACTTGGAAACTTTTTCACATAGAATCACCAATGTTATCCTATGGAAGGAAATTCAATTCACAGGTAAGTTACTTTTTAGTTACTTTTGTAATTCAGTGCTGGACTCCTAGATTCAGCACTGGGACATTTACTTAAAACTGGTAAGTAATTACGTTTTTGTAGTTTGTACGATTTTTAAAGAATATTCTTGTATTTCAAAAGTTGACACTTAGAAACTTTTCCACAAAGAACCCCCAATGTTATCCTATGGAAGGAAATTCAATTCACAGGCAAGTTACTTTTTAGTTACTTTTCTTACTCAGTGTTGGACACCTAGGTTCAGCACTGGGACCTTTCCTGCAAACAGTTGAGAAAATTCGGTTAGGTTATTTGTGCGATTTTTAAGGAATATTCTTAGTTTTCAAAAGTTGACACTTAGAAACTTTTTGGGAGAAAAAGTGTCAATGTTATCCCATGAGGAAAAACGAGTTATCTGTTTCAAGGTAAGTAATCGGTCTTTTGTGTTAGGGTTCTGGGGTTAGACTCAGGGGTCTCCCAGGGTCAGTGATGCACTGTTGTTGCACCCTCAGCGGCACTAGGGCGGCCGGGTGCAGAGTGTTGAGGCCCAATGTTATCCTATGGAGGATAGGGGGACTCCGGTTGGTGGCTGCTGGGAAGCAGACCACGGGGTTGTGGGAGCAAAGCTCCTAGGGTTAAGCTCAGGGCACGTTTGGGACCAAGTTAGCACCAAAGGGCCACCCTCAGCGGCACTTGGGCGGCTGGGTGCTGTTTTGAGGTCGGGTGCCCTGTTGATTTCAATGGAGATTCTCCGGGACAAAGAAACACTGCAGGCTCGGGGACGAGGACCTTCCAGGAGCAACCACCACTTCGAGGGGTAAGTTGGGATGTAGAGGGTTGGTTAGGCACCGTTGGTTGGGGCACACAAGGCCGTGGGGCGTCGGGTGCAGGGGTGCCTTGGGACGTCGGATTTTCTTACCCGCTCTGGTCGCGGTAGGGGGTCCTCTGGATTGAGGCTGCAGGCGTCGTCAGGAGGCTTGAGGCAGGTCAGGGGTCGCCGGATCTCGGGGTCAGGATCGCCGGGGACCTCCTCTGGGTATTTGCCCACTCGAGCTCGGGCCGGATTCGGCGGGTCCAGAGTGTGCGGGATTCGCGGTTCCTGGCTGGCACCAGAAGCTGCAGGTCAAACACGTCCGGTGTTCACGGGAGAAACAGCTTGGAAAGTGAAGGCAGGCAGGTCCTCTGGGGTTTTTGAGGTTGCTGGCCGCTGGACACGCCGGGGTTTTGCAGGAGCAGGTTCGAGGGGAGACAGGCCTGTAGGGCTGGGGCCAAGTCAGTGGGCGTCGTCCTCTTGTTAGCTCTGCACGGCTTCTCGTCCTTCTTCTTCCTTTTCTTGTTGTTGCTGGATCTGAGGAAGGAAGGTTCAGGGTGCCCCTAAATACTAAATTTAGGGCGTTACAGGTAGGTAAAGGGCAGGGACCAATGGGTCCCTTCCCTGGGGTGGGTACACTCCCTATCCTGCCCCTCTCCTGTGGGAGGGGCAGTAGCCTAGTCCTGATTGGGCAGGGCTCCCCATCTTCAAGATGGCGAGAGCCCGGAGTTGTGCTTCACCTCGCCTCCCCACCGGAGGGGTGGGGTTGGCAGAGGCTGGCACATCCCCTTTCCTCCCTTGGGGTTTCCCGCCAGTCTTCCCGCCAGAGAGGGGGTCAGAACCGGTGGGGGCCAGTTGCTGAGTACAGCAAGTGGCCTGGAGAAGCTCACAAAGGCGGCATGCCTTTGAAGCTTCCCCTGCCCATCCTGGGGGAGGAGACCTAGCACCTCGCCCAGGATGTGCATTGTTGCAGGCCCAGAAGAGCGGATGGCTCTCCACCCAGGGGTCCAGCAACATGTCTGCTGTGTGGCAGCCGGGCAGCCCCTCAGACAAGACGTGGATTGTAGGTTAGGTTCAGGGGGCAACTCTAAGTTGCCCTCTGTCGTGCATTTTACATTATATCCCACACTGGCATCAGTGTGGGTTTAATGTGCTGAGAAGTTTGATACCAAACTTCTCAGTCTTCAGTGTAGCCATTATGGTGCTGTGGAGTTCGTAATGACAACCTCCCAGCACCATATACTCTTAATGGCATCACTGCACTTACAGTGCCCAGGAATGGCCCTGGGTACTGTAGGGGCACAGGGCTCATGCACATGTGCCCACACCACTGGCATAGTGCACCCAGCTAGAGGGGTGACTGAGGTATGCCAGGGCAGTGTGTTTGTGGGCATGGCACACAGGGATGTGTGCCATGTCGACTCTCTGTTTAGTTCTGCACCAAAGCACTCAGCCTGCAAAGGCAGGGTGTGTGTGTCAGGGTACAGGGCCTCTAAGGGTGGCACAATAAGTGCTGCAGCCCTTAGGGGCCTTCTCTGGTCACAGTGCCCTGGGTACCTAGGGTACCATTTACCAGGGGCTTACCTGTGGCCAGAGATGCCAATTGGGTTTAGGCTTTAGTACAGTTTTTAGGGAAGGAACACAGGCCCTGGGTACCTGATTGGCAGGGACCCAGGGCACACCAAGGAAAAGTGCATCAGTTATCAGGCAAAAAGTGGGGGGGTTACTGCAACAGAAACCCACTTTCCTACACCAGTCTTTCTCATTCCCGACTCCCACTGCCACTGCCACATACGAAAACACATAGGTACTTGTACACACTTCATAACCCATAGGATGACATGGCTCCTCTGATGCGAACAGCTCCTGAAGCTTGTGCGTCTGTTATCCTAGATACCGCCTTTTCAGAACTCTAGCTTGGCTTCTTATGAGACAGAGGGCGAATTTTTGAAAATAAGTGCCCAAACATGTTCCTATATTTCAAATCATTCTAGACAGACAAACCCATGGCAAAATACTGGCGCTGGAATACTGGAGGCAATTCTTAGTATGACGGGCACCTGTGACGCAATACTGGCATGCTGGAGATAGTTCTTGGCATAATGGGCTTCCATGGTAAAATACCTGGACTGGCACACTATTGGTAATGCTAATGCTGGCACATCTGTGGTAATTCTGGTCATAAAGGAGGGCAACCATTGCATATGAGAGAGCGGCAACCATGTCAAAATGCTGGCCCTGACAAACTAAAGGTCACTTTTTACATAGGGGTTATCTCTGTCATGTGATTGCCAATAATGGCACAATTCTGCCACAGACATTTTGTATATCATTTGTGGCATAAGGGGCACCCATGACAAAATGCTGGCCCTGGGACAATGAAGGCATTTTTAACATATGGAGGCACCCAGAGAACAGTTAGGAAAAAATGGGGTCAACTCCTGAGGATCATCAGATTTACTGTGCTTGGCATAAAACCACTTGAATATTTAATGAGCCTTTCAGTGCTTACAGCTTTTTACCAAATTAAGGTAAAAATTGTGCTTTAAAATACAGTATTTTACCACATTTGTTTTCTAAATATTCTTGAGGAGGAGATCCTCCTTGTGCATCCCACCTCCCAAGAACCCAAGACGGTGTCTGGCTCATTCACTTTGCTTGTTTGCTACAAATCAGGGCAAGTACTACACCCCACCACTTTCAGAGATCATGCCAGTATCCTAATACAGGTGGCACTTAAAATAGACGTTTGTCTGAGTTGTGTTGTCATATTAATCATGCCTGCAGTTATTATGGAACTTCAGTAATGTCAATGATCGTGACGTCATCAGGGTTAAGGTCCTGTGACATCACTCTTTAGGAAAGATTCACAGCCGTAGGCCATATGATGTCACTTACTGTGATGTAATTAAGGTCAAAGGGCGTGTGATGTCACTTCTGCTCCTCATTGCATATTGGTGAATCAACATCCAAGCATAAGGCCAGGGACATTAACTAATTTACCCAGGATCACACAATGTTGAGTTTAGTGCAGAGGCCAAGATTCGAACCTGGTTTCCATGTTCTAAAGGGGGCCACTTGAGCCGCTAGGGAGAGATAGCAAACTAATTGTTTTGTGTCTCTGTTTGTGTGTACAATCAATAAAAAAAAGAGGAACCTTAATTAAAATCTTCAAAATGTGGCTACTTTTGAGTACGTATTTACCGATCAACACTGGCTATCCAGGCTGACTGTACATGAGGTTTGTACTGGAAGCCACAGGTACATGACTGTCTATGTTGGTGTATCGTTGTGGTCACCGGCACTATTTTATCATTACCCCAACATACAGCACACACTTCAGTGCCTTGTCAGGGGAAGTATACACTATATAAATTACAATATTATAAAATACACACACTTACCCGAGAAGAGTGGCACATGAGCAGGTCTGTAAAATAGCGGTAACAGCTCTCCAGATTCCCCAGTGGTGTCTCTGAGGTAGGGAGAGAGATAAAGGGGGCGGTGGGTTGAAAGCTCACACTCCTAGCATCAGGCAAACGGAAGGGAAAGGAAAAGAGACACCCTGCTGACCTTCAGGAGACTTCTCAAAACCTGGCTGTTCGAGCAGTAGCTGCACCCCCCCCCCCCATGCGCCTTGAGACCCTCACGGGTGATTAGTGCGCTATACAAATGATTGATTGATTGAGGTTGTTAGATTAGAGAGAGAGAGCGGCACAGAGAAACAGTGGGAACAAAAGCGTGTAGGGAAAGAGTGGGAGCGAGAAAGGGAAAGGCTGAGGGTTTTAGAAAAAGGCGGCGAGAAGTAGACTGCGTTTGTTTAAGGGAGCTAGAATGAGGCAGAAGGAGTGCGAAATAAAGGTTGAACAAAAGAGAAATTGCCAAATAGTGGGATAGTGAGACATGGAGTTCTAGAAAAAGTGAAAGAATTGGACAAAAAGAGATACGGAATGCAACAAAAAGAAACAGAAGGGTAAACCGGTTTAGAAAAGTAGGGTTAGGCACAGAGTTAGTAGGTGACTGTAGACAAAGCTTCAGAAAGTGTTAGACAAAATGCAGAGGCACAAAGTGTAATTAAGGGAGAGGAGAAGTACAGAGTGTTAGGGAAATGGAGTGGGCACAGGTTGTTAGAGAAAGAGAGAGAGGGGGGCACAAAGACAGTATAAGAGACAGGCATAGATAAAGTTTAACAGAAATTGATAGAACAACGGTCACAAGTGCAGCAGGTGCAGTGGTGCTGGGTTCAAGGAGTTTGTGGGGCCCACTGCCTATCCGCATCCCATGGCTGTCTTTTACCATCCAACCAATAGTCAAAGGACGCCATGTTTCCTTGCATGTTTTAGGGCTCCATGATAACCTTGTGATGCCACTAAAAGAGAGGAAGGGATTAAGGCAGAGAAAGGGTGAAAGGAGTAGGCAGAGAAGTATTGAAATATGGAGATGTAGTGTGGAGAAAAAATTACACACAAAAAGTAGTAGAGAAAAGGGAGAGACACAGATGTTAACGAAAGGGAGAAAGGCAGGGAGTGTTATAGAAAGAAGGTGGGATAGACTAGACTAGCGAGAGAGAGACTAGAGACGTTGACTCAGATGCACATAGTACTAGAATAAAAAAAACAGCTGTTACATGAAGAACTAGTCACAGAGAAAGCAGAAGGCACAAATGGGAAAAGAGGGACACAGAATCATACAAAGCTGAAGAGAGCAAGAAACAGTGAGAGAAAGAGTGTGGTGGTGCGCTCAAGAGTCACTGTCTTGTAGCAATGGACAGTCAAAGAAAGACGGATGGCGCCACAGCATGAGACGGGCAGACTCTTTGCTGAGATCTCAGTCATACTCTAGCGGTCTCTTACCTAGACAAGTCTGGTGCATCTCTTTCACAATGGAGAAGAAGCACGAGGTCTGTTCCCTTGTGAATCCGTGATCCCGACAGAACTGAATAGTGTAGAAGTACAGCTCGAGGAGAACGGCGGCTCGCGGGTTACACTCAATGTCCTGTAGGTAAAACAGCTCAGCAAGAACGCTGAGAGAAGAGAGATCAACCTATAGACATGAGACTGCCAGAGAGGAGGGAGAAACCAGCTCAGGGAACCCTGAGGGAGCAAGAGACACAAGCTCAGACTAATAGAATGACTGGTGGACCTGGCATAGACAGAGAGGCAGCTAAGAGAGAAGACATCGGCCTAGGGGCATAGTGCTCTCATGAGAAAGGACAGATCAACTATGTGACACCACATGAGAGGAATAGAGACAGCCTGAAAGCCATTGAACGACATGGGGAGAGACCTGATATGGGCTGCTGGATCTCCCACAGATAGTGACAGGCTGAGAGAAGACGTCGACCCAAGGCAAAGTGCTCTCCCTAAAAACTAGAAACGTGCTGAGGGACACCCCAACAGCAGAAGAGAGACTGCTGAGTGCCATGAAATGTCAGAAGAGACATAGTATGGGCCGCTGACACTTTCAGGCAAAGAAAGAGTGACAGGCTGGAAGAATACATGCAGCCCCAGGGGCATAGTGCTCTCCTGAGACAGGAGAGACTGCACGAGGGACACCATGAGAGGGAGAAAAAGAGTCTGAGAGTCATGGAACACCAGGAGGAGAGACATGGCATAGTGCAGCACTCAGAAGCAAAGAGCTGACAGAGGAGCTGGAGGCCCAGGGGAAAGCTGAGAACAGCTGAGGAACACCTCGAGAGAGGAGAGACAGACTGAGGCATACATTAGGGGAGAATGAAAGACAGGGTGAGGGATATGGAGCAACAGGAGGTAAAACAGACAGAGGGACATAATCATACCCTGTGAACTATAGGGACATGGGCTATCTGAGAGAGGACAGACTGTGGTAGAAACATCCTGAGAAAGGAGCAATAGGCTCAGGCACACAAATACTCAGAGGCAGAAAAAGAGATGCCGAGGGGCACCACATAAAGAGAGGCATATTGGGGACAACCTGATGGAGTTGGGCCTGAAAGATTACTTTGTGATTTTGTCTACCTTATGGACTACCTCCAGCCTTCTAATGTAAAACCCAGCATAAAACGGTCAAGCATAGACCATCCCTACTGCTTACTAAGGGCTGACTTTGACCCTTATGGTTACAAATACTGGCAGAGAGAGGGAAGGGGTGTTAAGAGGAGGAAAAAAGAGGAATATGGCCAAAAGGAGGGAAAGAAAATAATAGGTGAAGAGAGAGGGTGCAATGGTAGGCAGATAGAATGGGGGTTGTTAGAAATGGGATTTTTGGTAGGCTTGGGCAAAGCCAGGCAAAAACCAACACCCTAGTCAGGATAAGGGAGTTACACTCCTAAAATAACCCCTGCTCACCCCCTTGGTAGCTTGGCACGAGCAGTCAGGCTTATCTTAGAGGCAGTGTGTAAAGCATTTGCACATAACCAACAGTAATACAGCGTAAGCACTACAAAAGGACACCACACCAGTTTAGAAAAATATCCAATATTTTTATATACTTAAGACAAGACCAAAAACGATAAAAATCCACCATACAATACTTAAAAATCTTCAGTTATCAAAATGTGCTTTAAAAACAGTTCCTTGATGTCGATAGCTCCGTCCGGGGCTATCACGGCGTCGTGAGCAAACAAATCCAAACAGTTCTGGCTGACCGCGGCGTCGCGGGCGAGCTACGGTGTCGGGAAGACCCGCAAACAGTACCTTTTAGAAATGCAGGGCGTCGGCGACCTCTAGTTGGGCTTCCGAAAGCACGGCGTCCGCAGGCGTCGGTTCCGGAGGTCGGTGCAGGAGTCGTCGGGGCCCTCGAAGTCACACGCGTTGCAGATCGATCTCCTCTCTGTTGAAGTCAGGAGCGCTGGCGTCGGCAGGCGCCGGGTGCTGCGGTGCGAAGTGCAGCGGTGCGGCGTGCGGTGCCCTCAGGTCGCGGTGCGAGCAGCGGCTCGGTGGTGGCGTCGGTGAGACCAGGGTCGCGGTGCGAGATGAAGGCGGTGCTCGTCACGGTGCTGGCAGGTCACGGTGCAAGCAGCGGCGTCGTCGTGGCTGAAGCGCTGTCGCCGGCTGACGGACTGGAGTCGATGGCGCCGGCGTCGTTAGGCCAAGGCTGCGGTGCGTCTTGTAACTTTACGAGCGGTGCCCTCGAACCACGGTGCAAGCAGCGGCGTAGGTTTCGGCGTGGAGCGGCGTCGTCGGGGATACCAAGGCGTCGTCGTGAAGCGAGGCGGTGCGGAGTGCGGTGCCCACAGGTCGCGGTGCGAGCAGTGGCTCGGTGACGGCATCAGCAGGCGTCGTTGGTGAGACCAGGGTCGCGGTGCGGTGTTGCGGCGGTGCCCTCTGCGGTGCCAAGGCGTCATCGTGAAGCGAAGCGGTGCGGAGTGCGGTGCCCACAGGTCGCGGTGCGAGCAGCGGCTCGGTGGCGGCGTCAGCAGGCGTCGTTGGTGAGACCAGGGTCGCGGTGCGGCGTTGCGGCGGTGCCCTCTGCTGTGCCTTCGGGACACGGAGTCGGCAGCGGCGTTGTCGACGTCGCCGAGTGGCTTTTCTTCTGTTGCAGCACAAAACACACAGTCCCCAGTGCTGAGGGCAGAAGAGCTTGAAGTCTTTGTTGTGCCTGAGACTTCTTGAACAGGGGGCAAGCTCTACCTCAAGCCCTTGGAGAAACTCACAAAAGTAGATTGCAGAAAGTCCAGTCCAGGCCTTTCACTGCCCAAGACAGAAGCAGCCACTGCAGGCCAACACAGCAAAGCACACAGCAAAGTGGTAGTTCCTCCTCACAGCTTCTCCAGCTCTTCTTCTTGGCAGTCTTCTTGATCCAAAAGAGTTCTAAAGTTCAGGGGTCTGGGCCCCAGTATTTGTATCCAAAAATCCTTTGATCCTCTAGGCAGAGGGTGTCTGTGCCCAGCCAGAACCAGTTCTGCCTTCTCTGGTGTGATTTCCTGGCAGGAGGTAGAGACGGCATTGTCAGAGGCAGACCAGGCCCTTTGAGGTGCAAGGAAATCTCCTCCCCCTTCCCCCATTGTAGCCCAGGTCTATTCAGCCCTTTCCTGACCCACCTAGACTATCTGGAGCCCTCCTGCTCCCCAGCCTTCTGTCATCCAAAACCCAGACAGGCAATCCACATTCCAGCAGAGGCACACGCGATGACTAAGCAAGAAAATACCTACTTTCTAAAAGTGGTATTTTCAAACACAGAATGTAAAAATCACCTTCACTAAAAGATGCATCTTTAGATTCTGAGTTCAGGCATACTAAATTCTATTTTCTTACCGAATTCCCTGGGCCAGTTATGTTTATAAGATGTTGTAAACAAACCTCCCATTCTATCCTATGGGGAACTGGTAGCCTTGCAATAGTGAAAAACGAAATTGGCTGTAATTCACTATCAGGACATGCCACACACACCAGGGCATGTCCCACCTTTCACTCACACTGCACCCTGCCCACAGGAGTACCTTGGGCCTACCTGAGGGGTGTCTGATATGTAAGAAAAGGGAAGGTTAGGGACCGGCCAGTGGGTGCACTGGCCAAGTCAACATGGCAGTTACAAACTGCGCGCAGACTCTGCAATGGCAGGTCTGAGGTACCTTTTCAGGGCTACTCACGTGGGTGGCACAATCAGTGCTGCAGGCCCACTAGTAGCATTCGATTTACCAGCCCTGGCACACTCAGTGCACTTTACTGGGGACTAACAAGTAAATCAAATATCCAATCGTGGAAATACCAATCCATAACACAGTTTACCACAGGAGCACTTGCACTTTACCACTGATCAGCAGTGAGAAAAGTGCGCAGAAACACTAAGCCAGCACATACAGAGTCAAAACCGGGAGGTCAGAAAGCAAAAACTCAGGGGAAACACGCCAAAAGATGCCAAGTCTAACAGGGGTTTATTGAGTTAGCGAGGCCATGGCTTGCAAATACACAGAGTAGTTCCATGGGTTATTGAGAGGCACTGGAGTTAAAGAAAGAGGTGGTGCATGTTACATAAAGACATCTAGGAAGAAAGGCTGAGGGAATGCAGAGAGAGATGCCTGGGTTACAGACAAATAGGCTTGGGGGTTACAGAGGGAGGGCAAGGTTTGGAGTTACAGAAAGAATTTGATGTGTACAGAAAGTGAAAGCGTGAGAGATACAGAGTGGGGATGAGAGTTAAAGAGATGGAGGAGGATGATAGGTATTCAGTTGGAGAGGGATCATCACTCCTGAGTTAGAGGGAGCTAACAGTTATAGCAAGATAAACTGGCCAAGAGATGGGGGAAAAGCAGGAGAATCAAGGTTACAGAAACATTCTGAAACGGGGAAAACAGAGTGAAGGCTAAGATGCAGGTTGCTGGATACATTCTACAAGCAGGACGGTGGGGCAATGAGAGATCTATGCAGAAGAGAAGCACACATGTAGTTATGATGGGAGAAGCTTAGAAAACACATACCTTTCAAGAGGCTAAATACGGGTAATAATGTCGGGAGTGCTAACACCAAGAGAGGTGGAATCGCTAAGACTCTAATACGTGAGAGTTTCAAAGAGAAGCTCACTTACCACTTCAGCTCTTCTGCAGTTTCTGCTTTTTCTATTATGCTCATGTGATGCATGTTAAGGTCCCTCCTGTATAAATAGCAACATTAACATGTATTTTATACGAGGGAAGGATGATGCATCAGCGCTAGTTGCAAAGGAAGGTGTTGTAGCTGTGGCCATTACAAATGGTGTAGAATCCGTCCCTGTGGTTGATGTTATTGTGGTGCTAGCCTTATGGAGATAATGTAGGAGCTCTGGTCCAAGATGTAGGAGCACTGGCTGTGGCCACTGATAAGGGAACAGTAGTAGGAGATGGTGTATCGGCTCTGGCTGTGGGGATGGAGAATATAGTGTTGGGGTACCTAATATGGGAGAGGGTGCAGGAGCGCAGACTGTGGAAGATCTTGCAAGAGCTGCGGGCTCCATGCAGGAGAGCTTGGTGTGGGGGAGGTAGGAGTTTTGCATTTTGTGGTTTAGGTAAGAGTGCCGGCTACACTGTATGATGCAACCAGGAGCAGTGGCCATGAGGAATGGAGTGTTGACTCAATAATATTCTAGGAGCATTAGACTGTAGCGTATTCTTTTTAATTAACTATTTATGATCCTAACTAATTGATATCCTTGGCTAACACTGGCAAGTTTACAATTCGCACCTCAAGATACAAAGGCAACAAATACTGGAATTTACTCGACACGTAAGGATGTGCCCAACTCAAAGAACGAAGCAAGCCCACAGGCTATGCAGGATTTCACAAAAAAGGGTTGTATGCAAGTAGGACTTGATCAGAATGCACCCAGGGTTATAACCACTACTACATAATGTATTTTTCTCTCAGTCAGAAACATTCCACGTGCGGATAGCTCAGGTGCTGTAAAATATTAGTCCGTCCTCACAAAAAAGGCATGCTTGTTGACCCTCATGAAGACACACCAATACGTGCAAAAGACAGGCAAAGAAAATAAGCTAACGTTTTCGCTTAAAGATGGAATACAGACAAACACAGGTATGGGGAAACACAAAATGCTAATTAATATTAAGTGACTACATTGTGAGCACGCACACTTCATTTCACACCCTGACACGGCTGCTCAGAGGGAACACCAACTGTCTGGCATTTTTTCAAGAGAATTGGAACCCTTACATAGGAGAAGGGGTATAAACAGCCTTGTAGGAGTAGAACAGCAAACTATGTAACATGTCCTGGTGCTTTTTGTGGAGAGACTGAAACAGGGAGGAGCAAGTGAGACAAATGCAGGGGCAAAAGGCCAAAATGCAACCACATTAGGCCTGCAGTATTTGATAAAATGTTGCAGGGAGTACAGACTGCTTTACTCCTGGTGGAGGAAAGAAACCGACTATTGCTGCAAAATAATAGTATCGACAGCTATCCTCAGAGGTCAGGTCAGAAGTCAAAGGGCCTGGCTTAGCGGAGGCTCCAGCCAGAGCACAGAGTAAGTTGCCTCTTCACAAAGCAGACCACCAACTAAGAGTAACGTGTGAGTAGCTGCAGCAGGAATCATTGCATAGACATACTTTGAAAAATATCAGAACAAGTCCTGGTCCTTTACTAGTGGTCAAGTGTGCACCTTTATTTCAAATGTTCATGGACTAAATGACCTCCGACTTGTGACGCAAACTTGACTTTCTAGCACATCACCTTCCTTTCTTGATGTAAGGCCCTGTATAATTACTACATGATGCTCCATATGGTATATGTAATGATACACTACCAAGTTTCTGTTTTATTACCATTAGCTACTGTTATTTATGTTAATGTGTCTATATTTTATGTAGAGACAGGATAAACATAGTGGTAGTACGGCTTTTATACATATAAGGTGTATATGACTGATGTATTAGCTTACTAAACTCATCACATGGGTACACTTCATAGTGAAAAAGTCTAAAGCTGCTGTTGCCAGCGAGAACGGATACAAAAAAACGCTCTAACGAAGGCTGAAGGATCACATTTTCCAGGTAGCTGTGTCTCCAAGGTCATCTCTGGGATCTTCCCCAGACATAGCCAAGCACTATATGTGAGCTGTGCCGATCCAGGATGCGTACAGCCTTGGCACAGATATGCAGCTTCTCTATCACACTTCTCATAATGGCAGATTATTAACTACTAACTTTTTCTCCCAATCAGATTGTTGTAAAATTGTGGTATACCATTAGACATCTTGCTGTGATGTTGAACTTTGAAGTATTGGTTCCAGGGGAAAGTGTAGAGGTAAGGATGTTAGGCGTGGTGTGTGAATGCTTGTTAATGGGATAGGCTGGCGAAAGGCTGTTAGGCGTGGTGTGTGAGTGCTTGTTGATGGGATAGGCTGGGAAAAAGCTGTTAGGCGTGGTATGTGTGTGCTTGTTGATGGCATAGGCTGGGGAAAGGCTGTAAGGCGTGGTGTGTGAGTGCTTGTTGATGGGATATTGTAGCAGTGTCGAGCGTTAAGGGCTGCAGAGGGAATGTGCACCAGTGATAAATTGGGACATGGTGCTGAACAGCATTGCCTCACTACATGTGTGGTATTAAAACATAGCAGTGAGGGCTGATGTAGGAGTGCTGGCTGAGAATGGTGCCTGATCACTTGTATGAGAGGACATGGGAATGCTGGTGTTGGTATATGATATTGGAGAGCTGGCTGGGTGGACATGATATTCAGAAAGAACTGTGCTACACTTACCAGATGCAGATCCTGGCTTTGCGGACCTTAAAGAGAAAAAAAAGAGCGTCAGTGAATGCACTTCTGACCTGATCTGGTCTTATGACTTTTCATGCAACCACATACACAACAGTTCATCATCCTCCTGCTCCATCTACGCTGTCACTTATCCACTCCCAATTCCGCTTCTTGTCTGCTTTGTCTATCTTGCCCAGGCCTGTGGGAGAAATTCTGGGATTTAACATATAAAAACAAATATGCTATGCCCTTGGCTGGCTTTTATATGGTTCTTTGTTAGTTCTTCTATCAAGCCAAAACTACAGTAAGGGAGGAAAGCAATGACGTGACCCCCATTGAGATAACCTACAAAAGTATCATTGTTATACCAAATCCTATAAGTGGTACTGAACCACAGAGCCGCTCTGGGGTAGATGTTTGTTCTAGGGCAAAACTAGTGGCAGAACCAGGTCCAGTATCTTTAATAGCATTTCACACTTAGTGTTTATGTATCAGATTTAAGGAATGCTACATCACACCTAATAAAATAGGTCCAGACATTCTTGGGTAGTTATAAAAACAGAATCTGTTTATTTACTAAGAAAATGTAAACATGAAACTGCCCACAACGAAAAGAGTATACCAACTTAAATGACAATGGCACACGTTTATCAAGCACTGGGACACAGCGGAGAACAGTGGCCCCTTTTTAGGTCGAGCCTCGAGTAGCGCGCAAGCGCTGCTTAGAGGCGAAGACTTAATGTAAGCGAGTTTGAAAAGCAGTCCAACAAACGCTCGTGCGTCGTGGCTGGCCTTTTTGAGATGGGTACGCGCGGCAGACATATGTTTCCAATTATCGTGCCCAGACGCGGGCGCGATAAGTGGAAACACATGTCTGCCGCGCGTACTCATCCAAAGGCCAGCCACGACGCACGAGCGCCTGGTCAGCTGAGCGTCTCGTCAGCTGAGCAGGCTGCCGCGCTCGCTCGCCCCCGCCTCCTCTGTGGTGCGCGCGCACCACTCGCGGGCTTGTTCTATCAGGTGCCGTAGGTTTTAGAAAGCATTTGTTTGTAGTGAAATGTTTTTTTCAAATTAGATATTTCGATCATTTTTTAAAAAATAAATAATATTTTTTTTCAAATAAAAATAAGTTTATTTCTGGAAAAATACTTGGGCCTTTTGAGTTTTTCTTCTTATTGCTCAAGCAGTGTTCTAGTTGTTTCACCTGCAAAGAAAACATCCCGCTACATAATGGCCGCCGTATTTAATTTAACAGCAGCCATTTCTACCTCAACTCAGTACTCTTATCCAAGCGTTCCTTTCTAGTAGAAATACAGGACTATATATATATGTCACATGAGGCATTGCAAGCATTTTAACTTTTGTCAAAGCTTAAGAGCGGGACCGGTAATCTCTTCTGGAACAGGTATAGAAATAGAACAGCAGTGGATGCTGACCCCGTATTCTAGGTTGCAGCTAAGTGACGGCCGCATAGGTCTCCGGGTGGTTTCACTTTAAAACACCACACTGGGTAGGTAAATCTTTGGGGCGTTTAAGTGCTAAAATATTTTTCGGTAATAGATTCAAGCCGTGCAACAGGCTTTCTCATTGATGACCCCTGCTTATGCAATGTGAAGCAGGAGTGATTCTCCTATTCTGGCTGCTTAGATCAAACGGCCCTCCCTACCTCTTACAGCCCCCTCCTCCCACTCTTTGCCGGTCTCCAGTGGTCAGCAGCGCAGGCATGTCTGGAGCCGGCCTCCAAACTGCAACACTAACCTTTGTGCTCAGAAGCCCCTTTCCAGCCCCTCCCACTCCCTACGGATGCTTTAACTACTTAGTGAACGCCGTATCACTCAGTGAGTTATTCACACAACTGCATGTTTATTTCTATTCTTTCTGCCAAATGTCTCCCCGGCTCGCAATTTCCCACGGCTTGCGGCACAGCAGATGGAGTCCACCTCGTTACGTGTTTAGTTCCATTACACCTTGTTTAACACCAGCTGAACACTAAACACCCCTGGCCTCAGCTCGTCTGTTTTTGACTCAAAAGCTGCGCGCAGCATATTTGTAAGTAGGCAGCTGACATTGTGCTGTTGTGGGTTGTGTTGAAGGCAGCCTAATTCAATAGTGTAAGTGTAGACACCTGTGCTAAACATGTAACAAATTGGAAACCCGCGAACCAAGAAGCAATACATCTACATGGAAGGACAGATCTTAACACAAGACAGTAACAGAGGCAAGGATGACTGTTGGGAGATTCCTGTCTCCTAAGAGAACGATGACCTGTGACTTGCTCTCAGTCAGAGACCATTGCCCCTTTCAGGATCTTCCCTCGATAAAATACCACTCCTGTGGGCCTCATTTGCAATGTTTTTTTGTTTTTTTTTACTGCAAATGTTGTTTACTGCAGACAGATGTTATTTTATGCTTAAATGACTACCAATTCCACTGAACTAATCCTAGGAAAAAATCTTTGAGTAATGTGTTTAGCCTCTATCCTAATATTGCCTTTAAGAAGCCACCATTAGTATAGACACCTTTTTCAAAAATTATGAACCCAAGAGCTACTTCCTTGTCACAGTGCTGTGAGGGGCGGCCGGCCCATCCATTCACTGTAGCACACGCACCTGGTACATAGCAAGGGGCAGTAAGGTAAATGTTAAAAATGGGTGGGGCATAAACTTTGGGAAAACAAATGAATCTCAGTAGTAGTAGCCTGACCACCGGCCATCGCAAATTTGCGAATTTTTCTTGCAATCTCCTTATAAAAATAGGAAAGTTTATTAACGTGGCTGAGGTTTTTAATTGCTGCTCAGGGAGGCAGTTCAAGCAGAGGCTGGCAGGTGGTGCAATTTTACAGTGACAGCAACAGGTCCCTGGTGCCTTCCTTCCTCCCCTGGTGACATGCCCCTGTACTGCAGCAACCTGTAGCAAAGGGGTGATCACTGAGGGAGGCGCAGACAACAGCTCTTTACCGGCAGCCAGGACCACACTACAGGAAGTCTTCCGACACCACATGAGAACAGGTAAGCGAGACAAATTTTTTTTTTTTGGTATATGTTCTCACTACCGCTGAGCTGCCTGTTAGGAAAGGAATAGTCACTTTTTGTGGAGAAAACAAATGGCAAAATTGTATTTCCCTGTGGTGAAGTTCATCAGTTTTGCGATGTTATTTGTTTCTTACATAGCAGACTTCTGCCACTGGGGTAGCCTCACATTTTATCCTCGTGTTATGTCATTGTCATGTTGTTTGTGTAGCTCTAAAAATGATAATAGTACTAAGGGAGTAAAAAGGGGTAAAAGTGCACTGCTTGCTATAGTACTGTTTTTGCATAACGCACATCTGTAACTGTTATGGCCTGGTAGCGCTAGTAACTGCTGCCTCTTGTTTTATACTGATGTTATCTCATATTGGTAGGATAGTGCTTATATAACTCATAACCCTTTTCAAAGCACCAGGTGGAAGACAAAGGACATTAAGTGTAATGTTATTTAATTGTCTGTTCCATACTTTAGCGCTTGCTATAGCTCCGTAGTACCCTCAAAATCTGTCATCTGTTAATTCTCCCCTAATATCCATCCTCTACTCAAGTTATAATTCACAAACTATTTCCCAACCTCTTCCCTCTCGTTGTTTATATTTCCTCCCCACCCAAAACAAAAAAAAACCTTAACAACCATTAGAACAGACATGAAAAAGTTGCCAACATTACAAAAATAAAAACCACTAAACATTTTTTATATTAATTATTTTTTTAATAAAGTTGTTCAATTATACATAATCTCATCTTAATTATAGACAAGGTAACAAAAATGCATATAACAATTTTTTTAATATAACTTTGCAAATTCCTGCACACTACTCTACAACATAGTTTAAACACATAAGCAAAGCCAGTAGCTCTGGCTAAACACTTATAAGGTCCCAAAAGCGAGACCTATTGGCTTTGCCAATGCTTGTTTCTGAAAGCAAGGGCCATGTGCTAGTTAAGCGCCCTTCATTTTCTGCTGAACACCCACCTGTGTCCATAACTCTCCTTCTACAAGGTAACTTACCAAGTAAATAAAGTGATGGCACCTTTAGATCTTCTTCCTATTGGCTCCCTGCTCACTACCAATAATGAAGTAATGCATATAAACAATAGGTGGGGGGAAACACAATGTTTGGACTGCTTACTATCAGTCCCACACACCTGCTTCCAGAGACGTCAATGGCCTGCCAGCAAGCACATGTTCTTCCGGCACTGTTCAGAGTCCACAAACATGTCAGTACCCTTCTTACACTCGTATCTTCTCCCCCAGCAGCACCGCACTCCCTCTTCTGTCCCAGCCAGTGGTTCTATTATTACTGCCCATGAAAGGTATGCTCATCTTTATCAACGAATTACACACACAGAGAGTGCAGTGCATCAAGCTACATAGATTCCCTGCACAGGCAGGTCCTCCGCCTCGACCTGGTGCAGGCACCAAAGCTTCATGTGAGCCTATAGCTTCCCCCTAGTCAAGCCAGTTCCCAAATTGTAACTAGGAGAACTGAGCACAGGAGTCAATCCTTCTCCCCCAAACTGTAGGGCTGCTGTAAAACAGCAGCTCAGATTAAGAACCTCTTCAAAAAAGAAAGTAGATGTGTGCGTAGAAGTTCAAACTGGCCTTTCCACAATCATAGGTTGTTGGGCTTCAAGTACTTTGAACATCTATACCTGCTACAGTTGAACTGGTATGCTGCTTTCAACATGATATAGTACAAGTTCCTAATGAGTCATTTATTAGTCTCGGTGGGCATATTAGGGTTCACCCTTGAAAACTTTCCATGAAGAATAGAAAGTCAGTAAGATGAATGACGTGAGCTTTTGGCCATCCTCAATCCTGATGCGGGGGTGACCCTTAGGATCTCTCACACTCTCCCCTCCTTTTTAACGCACATATATGTGCTTTGGCTGACATAATTTTCCATAAAGGCCTATACTATCCGTTTTGTGCTAATGGTACCCAGGGGCTAGTGGAATTCAGGAGGTCGCTGATGCAATCCAGAGCAAAACATAGACCTCATGGGCAAAGCAAATGCAATGTGTTGTTTGATCCAGAGTACCTTTTCAGCTAGATCTAAAGGGCAATACAGATGTAAACAAAAGAGAAGTCTCACCAGGTTACGCTTCTGATGTATAGACAGCCTTACCAAGCTGTAGATGTTATGTAAAAATTATATAGTTATGTTACATTAAGGTTTTTCATAAAGCACATGCTTTCACCACCAAAGTGGTCTCTCAGCCTTGAAAGGGCCAGATTGCGAGTCATCGCTGTGATTGCAGCAAAGACCAGAGACCTAAATATGCTTGACGGAACAAATACGTTTTCAGTAACAATTTAAACTGCAAAACAAATTACTCATTTTTTATGGCTAAAGGAAGACCATTCTAAAAATATGCAGTGCACATCGAAAAAAGATAACCAGCCCATTTTGATCTTCTAATTTTTGGGATCCGGAGCCGGTCCTGGCTTACTAAAAGCAGAGGTCTCAAGAGACGATACCTGTTAACTCTGTTGGAGAAAGGCTGGGTCTTTTCCACAAAGTGCCCTGTGGACCAGACAAATTGACTTAAATTGAATATGCTCCCTGCGAACACCTGATTCAGTCAGTAAAGGCCACAAATCAAACATTTGTTTTTCTAAAGCTGCTGTCATTTGCATCTCAGATAGCTGTCAATTTCTCAATAAGAACTATTTAAGAAATGAGGTTGTGAGATAATTGCCACGAGAGATCATTACCCCTAATAGGATTGGTATTTTGTAGAAATTACAGAAACTTCAACGTTCTCTTAACCCAGAGCAGATGACAGAAGCCAGTACTCACTACTGTAGGTGTAATAATATGGTGATGATGTGCTGTAAAACGTTGTACCCAGTCTGCAGCTAAATCAACTCATGAACCCCCTCTAAATCAAACTGAATATTTATTGACGCAATGTACAACGCTCTGAAGCCAAGCTGGCTAGAGTCTGTGCTATATAACAATAACTCTCATATAATTAAATATAGTTGTAACTGCTCAGATTCTCCTATCCCTTACCAAATCCTGAGCATCCAACATTGAATCTTCCTCTCCCCCCCAGGCAGTGCACCATACCCCTACACCTTCACTTTCAGTGAGTGAAAAGACTAGAATACTGCTTCTAACATACTTGGCTTCCTTTGGACAATGTTCATTTTGCCACAATGAGCATTAACCATTACTAGAAGAGCTGAGATTTAAGCTGGAAGAAGGATAAAGGCTGACACTTCGGAAGAGGCAGCGAGAATCAATAACAGATGCAATTTTTCCATACAGAAAAGCAACACAGGCATTTGGAGATGCATCTCAAAGGAGGCACTACACCAACAGACCTTGTTGCGCATACATAATGTACAATCTGACTTTGTAGGTAGCCTCAGTTAGAAAGAAGCATTGGCAAACCCAACAGACTGTGCTTTTGAGACATATTGGCTTTGTCAGTGGTTTTTAGCATCTTGATGCTGTGCAGCATGGATAAATAAGATGAAAAAAAAGCCAAACACGAGGCCGGCCATGGTATTTTATAGGCATGCACTCCACGCATGTGTGCACCTACAAAATGATGCAATGTTTTTTTTAGTTTTTTTTTTTAGCTGATCCCAATTTGATTGGCACACAAAACAAATTGTGTGAAAACGTTTTTTGAAGCGCAGGTGGAGGGAAGCAAAAGGCAGGGCACTGGTGGGTCAACACAGAGGATGCAGATGGGGGAAGCAATGGGTGGGGAAGTGAAGCAACAGGTGACAGACGTGTGGCAGTACCAACACGGAAGGCAGGGATGGGAAGGATAAGCAACGAGCGACAGAGAAGGAAGACACGGATGGGGTAAGCAACACGGATGGCAGGCATGGGGAGGCGAAGCAACTGCAAAGAGAGCGATGTGGAGCTGGGGGAGGCGCACAAAGGTGAGAAAGCAATGGGGGAGGACATGAGAGAAAGAGCAAAATGGAGAGGGTGGGGAGAAGCATGTTGACGACAGTGAGCAACATGGAGTGCCGGGGGAGAGAATTACATGAGGCAGAGAGCTGGAAAATGCCTGCATTCATATGGAATGCCCAACCCAAAAGGAAAAAGTAGTAATGTTCGAAAAGCAAACAGTGGGAGCACAGAAGGCAGACAATCACAAGAGATGGTAAATAGGCTTTACTCCATGGAAGGGTCAAATATAATATTGACAAGCTGAGATACATATGAGCAGGCACTTTAGAGTGACAGGACAGCCAACCAATGGTAAGCAATGGGTGGGCTTCAAACCCCTGTATGTTCTTAGTAAGCCCACTATAGGTCTTGCAATAGGAAGCTCGAATGCTGTCTAGTAGGCTCAACCTAAAACAGATGTTAAAAGGATATAGAGATAATCCTAAAATTTACTCTGTCATTCACTTTTAGCCAGGAAAGAGCTCTTCTGGCAGAAGACACCTGATCACACGTGCTTTTAATATCTGCACAAGTCAGAGAGGAGCATGCTGTGCCAAATGAAGATAGTGTTACAAATTAGCTCAAATGCTGACATACCAAGATTTACAGTGATATAATAGCACGCTCACTGTATCATACACTAATGCAGAAGATGTAGAAATGCCAAATACCAAACACCTTTAATCAACATTTAGATGTTCCCTGCATGGGGAATTCAACACTCGGATCTTTTCTTGCAAGTACCTTAATCACCAGAGTTAGCTTGACATTTTAATTACGGCCTGAAAATTTCTGGGCACACAAGGAACTCTGCAGCTGGTGCTTTTAAACCTATATGACATTACAAAATGCGGTGCCCGGTTCAGCGTCCCCAGTCGCACCGCCCTAAAGCCTGCACTGTATCTGCCTATTGGATCCTGTCTGATTATTCTCCTTAAATGTCTCATAAATAAGAAATTGTGATTTAATTGTGTGAATAATGCTAAGCTTGAAAATGTGATTTGTTCTTTAAACAGAATTTAAGACTCTAGTGCTCACCATTCTTTTTAACTTCTTCCTCCTATGTAATTGCTCTGAACTTTGTCAGACCCAATGTAGCCAAACCCATCCTTAATCGAATCACACCCTTTCTGTTTTTTGTATATCGCTAACCTGATTCTAAGGAAAGGGCTCTGTTGCCCCTCTGGTCTAGTTTGTGCTATACAAAATCACAAAATTAAGGACCAGCACTGCAACTCCTCTCCACCAATGATTTATTGTTTCGTTTTTTTGCAGTTTTATATAGCATAAACTTGGCCCAAAGGAATTAGATCACTTTACATGAGCACCAGATTGCATTACATGAGGTTGGATCCATTTATTTTTTGATTTTTTTTAGGCACAGAGAGATCAAGTGATTTGCCCAGAATCCGACGCCAGGACTCAAACTTGGGTCACAATTTCGAAAGTTGGCAGCTCTGGCTGTAAGGCCATATCTCCCCCTTCATGTGTGCCAACTAAATGGATGAGAGACAGTTGTCCATGGTCAGGAGGTGAACAAATTGTCAAATCATTTATAAAGAATTGCCAAGTTGGCAATGCTTGTATAATTGGTCCATTGTAATGTATCTACAGAAGTTTTTTTGTTTTCTTTAACCATGGGTCGTTATAAGCCCTTTATTTCGATCAGTGGGAATTAACCCCTCCCCCCAGAAGCTATTAATAATCATGTAGAAGACAGCAGCAAACACAGGACGATTGATCACCAGTCTGGGCTCAGATGGTTAGTGAAGTGACAGTGCTTTATGCACATTTGTGAACCTCTTAATGGTTCCCCCGGGGTCCCAGCCGAGACGAAGGATCCCTTGAAGAATTCCTACCAATGATGTGTGCCAAACAATGTCTGCCTTCCTGCCCTCAGGATGCCAAAACCCCTGGGAGGGGAGGCAGAGACCAGGACCAACACTGCCGCCAAGGGTGGTAAGTCCCTTAGCGAAGGAGAGGGGAGACCAACAAGCCCAGCAGGCAACCCCTCCTCCCCCAAACATCTCTGCGTCCTGCGTTCTCATGCAGAACAGGCAGAAAAAAACCAAACAGTAGGATTCTGAGTAAAGCACCATTATATAGCACCCAGGAGGGTGGGTAGGGCTTACCAAGAATTCTGCTGCATATTTTCTTTCTGGAGGAGGAGTCACCTCTAGATGTAATGACAAGGACATGGGCTGCCCGGTTACTACCAGTAAATCGCATTATCCTTAGTCCCTAATGTCTTTGTCACAGTCATCATCCCTGCATCCCATATCCTTACCCCAGTCATTACTTCAGAGGTATACCCAAGCAAAAGCTGGTCTTCAAGACCAACAAAACTCTCAATAGAGAACAGACAACAAAATACATCAACCATGCTCACCAACATTTTAATCTGTGTAATGACATAAGAAATGAAATCATGCTGAAAATATAGCCTTCAAACATTTTCTCCAAATGAGTTGCCCTCCATAACACTTTCAATATGGTAGTGCTTAACAAATGTATGAGCACAGGCCCAAGTGGCCTCTCTATACATTTCTGAAATGGGAACTCAGCCCAAGAGGCTCCTACCCCCATTGCAAATCTACCTTAAATTATTTCAGGTAGGGGAGTATTAAACAAGGGAAAATCCAATACAATAGTACAATAGTACATCTAATCCATCTACTCAAAGAAACATTGGAAACTCTGCGACCCTGATTGGACCCACTAAAGGTTACAAAAAATGTTTAGATTTTCTATCATCCTCAGACCTCTGAAGCTAGATTTCACTTGCTTTTTTGACATCTAATAAATGGGAAGGCTCCTCCTCCTTGAAAGAAAGAGCGGGAAAAAACACAAGGAGCCTTGATATTCTAGAGAAAGGATTGTGAAACATAAGTACTATAAATTCCGGCCCTTAAAGCTAGGTTTGCCATAGCTGTTCTGGCAACCAAAGAGTCCACAGCAAAAGACTCTGGCATAGATTTATCCTCCTCCTCCAAGGGATAAAATCTGGCCATAAACCCTGGTACTGATATCTTGTACGGGTCCTTTAACTCTCTCTTCACAATATCCGATACATGTTGATAAATAGGAATACCTAACACCCTCACTGGAAACAGCCTTACAACTAGTTCTAGAGAAGTCCCAGGCAACTCCTCAGGAAGAAAATCCATATTAAATCTGACCCTGCCAAGAATTTCAGGCAGCAACTCCTAATCTATGTATTTTGCCTTTTAAATTCGAGGGCACCACATACAAACCTTCCTCATCCCCACAGACTAAAAAAGTACTGCTCCTCAAAATTAGGCTTTGAAGGAGGAACTTTGACAGCAGATAAAGTCTCAAGCACAATCCTCCTAATGTTTTCCTTAACGGCATTGCTGACCGTTTCCTGGATGGAGAGGAGCTAGAAGATGAAGAATTGTGAAGGGGCGTGATCTGCAGCAGCAGCGGGGGGCTGGACTATGCTTTTGCACACCCGAAGCATCTCTGGGGTGGGACTTTGTCCCCCAGGGTGCAGCCTGTTGTGGGCGGGACAGTCCCCGGACGAAGCGCTCAAAAGCGCACAGCCAGTCCCACAGCGCAGGACACGCGCAGGTCGCGACCGGACCAAGAGCGGGCACGTCTGCGCCCATCCGCGGCCCAACGAGGTGGGCTGGGCTGGGTCTGCTCTCTTTGAAGCCCGTCAGCAATTTACTGTCACACAGGAAATTTTGAGCAGATGAGACTTAAGATAAGCATATGACTATGGGTAAGCGCAAAATTGCTGGATTGACTATGGTGACCCAACCTACAGTAACAATTAATAGTATGCTGGCAAGAGCTGTTGGGGTCATTTTTAATGAGATCGTATTGGCTGAGCACAGATTATTATTGGAACTTGGTCTCCCTTTAAGGCAACACAATAATGAGAGTTTCACCTCCGTTGATGGTGCGGCCGTTGCTCTGCCCTTACCCCTGCCCTGAGCCCCACCCCCTCAAACGTTTGCCTAGTGGACAAAGGGATTATCATTGATGCACCAGATACTGATTCTAATCAACCTTGTATACTTAAAGGTCCACATAAAAGCCTACTAGCATCTTAAAGAAGAAACCTCCGTGGGGTACCCAAGGCATTGAGCACAGCAACTAATCTTAAACATCCTTCCCTACAAGGTTTACACCAAAGTCAACTACTCTCCTGGGTTAAGCCTTAATCTCTTCTAACCCAGTCTACCCAAACACAACCAATTGAAACTGTACAAGCACAGGATATGTTGTATACGACGGATTTGAATGTTCCAATCTGTGCGATCCTGGACCAGAAAGTGAGCCCTCTAATAATATGTTTAATCCATATAGAGGGCCCTATAACAGGTCTTTCTGAACAGTGCAAGGCTACTAACAAGGACAGTGTTTTTTGCCCCGACTGTGCCGGCGCAACCCATCCACCACCAAGCAAGGGGTGAAGCTGTCCAGGTTCCTGAAAGTAAATTGCTGGGTCTTCACGCCCGAGCTGGCAGAACTATCAATAAAATTGCCGCAGTGGAGGCCGCTAGTAGGCCCATTGCTAAGGATGCTACCTCTCGAATACAGACACAGACACTCAGATGGACAGTTCTAATGTCCCCCTTAGAGGTGAACAGGAGTCCAACTGGATACCCTGTAAAGATTTGTTGAACTTGAGGAAGCAAAGATGGCGGCGGCGTAGAATACCGCAGCAGAGCTCCTCTCCTTTGCCCCCGAAGCATCCCTAGGCTAGCGCGGCTATCTGTGCCTGGATCACGGCTCGAGGCTCACCTGCGGACCGCGACCGGCGGTTTTTGAGCTCCCGTGCAGGGGTTTGCTGATGCCCTGGTTGGGTTTGGTCAAGTGGTTCGTTTCTCCGACGCGGGAGGAAGCGTCGGACGGCGTCTCCGTGCTGTGGGGCTCAGGGGCTGTGTGCGGATCGGCTGAGACAGAGCGGAGGAGGGACGGCCTCAACCCGAATGACGTGCTGGCAGACATAGCACGTTCACTACGGTCCACCCTGAGGCTGTGGGTGAGCATTGCTGCGACTCTTGGACACAGACTGGCTTTGAGGGCATTGACAACAGCAACCAGCTCTAGCTTGGCAGCAGAAAGGATGCCCCCCAAAGCAATGAGGCAAATTAAGGAAGCGGTGGGACGAAACTCATTGCAAACACAAGGATCTAGATCCGAGTCTCCTCCAGTTTCCGGGGGTCTGGCAGGTAAGCCCAATGAGCCTCGCAATGCGAAGAAGCAGGTGGACAGTGGAGGGGCTGGGAAACGGAGGAATTTGGTTGAGCGCGCACAAACTGTGGGGCGGAAAGTGATAAATCTGAAAACAGCGGAAGAAGGGGTCGTAGTCCCACAGGAAGATAACCCAAATGCGTCTTTTGCACCAGCCCAACCAGCTATTACTGATTTATTTATTTTTAAACTAGGGATGGTACTTTGGGACACGCTGGTGAATCCCTGGGTAACTCTGGCCTGGAGATAGCTGACCAGAATGTAAGCGTACTTTTGGGGGATGTCAGGGGGGAGACCCCTTCAGCACATATGGAAGTTCGGGAGGAGAAGGAGCTGAATAATAAAGATACCGATACCCGGATGGAAATGGAATTCGGTGTCAGTGGGAATGATACTAGAGCTTTGCCTGACCCCCAATTCTGTGTGGTAACATCTTTATCAGAAGGCGCTGCTGGGGGGCGGTGTGCACCACAGGCCTTGAAGAGCTATCATCAGCAGCTGGTGATATTATTTCTGCTGGCACAGACAAGTTCTTTTCACTTACTGAGGAATCACTTTCAGGTGTATCTGACTCAGATCACAGTGAAAATGATTATGGTTAGGCTTTCCTGTTTTCAGTTTCTATTTTTGGTCAATTCTGGTGGGGTTTTTTCAGTGTTTTCCAGTGATTTCAAGACCTTAAAAAAACAGTGGTTATCAGTGGTTACCCATTTTCGCGCCATTAAAAACAACAGAAACAGTATTTTTCCGGTGTTTATGGAACGTTTCGCTTTAATTATTGCTTGCTTTCTACACTGATAGTGCATGACATATAGAAAGTGTACATACAGTGTATATGAGGATATAAACACATTTCTACAAATCAAACTTATTGTAGTACCCCATACAATGCTTCTTCAGTGAGTATAGCTAAATCCCGTGCACACATACATAGTTAAAACAAGAAATACAAGTGTCATTCAAAGCAAATTGTACAGAATTCTTGGGTGATGTCGTAATTTCTTTATTCTGATGGAAACGCAACCAGCCGACAAGTGTTTCGTCAGGGAAAAGTAGTCCCACGACTCTTCAGGGCTGAAGGAAGTTGCCAGAAAACTGTGATGTCCCTAGGCTGGTGATAATTCCAACCCGGTAGGGCACAAGTACAAGATATATTATAGATTCCAAGATAATTAAAAGTAGGGCGTCTGAGAAGTGGATCAGCAGTGTTGCGTGATCGGAATGCCGGTGATACTTCCAACCCGGCAGAACTCAATCGGGGTCAAAATACACGAAGCGAGTATCCTGTGATAATCTTTAATAGGTTAGCGAAATGGCCAGAACCGCCAGTAGAGTGCAA
The DNA here is from genome assembly GCA_963921515.1 of Calotriton arnoldi. Classification (NCBI taxonomy): domain Eukaryota; kingdom Metazoa; phylum Chordata; class Amphibia; order Caudata; family Salamandridae; genus Calotriton; species Calotriton arnoldi. The sequence continues at coordinate 772,028 of CAWUFW010002661.1, read as the reverse complement.
GTAAAAACCAGTTTGATATCCCTATAGTCTATGAGCAAAGATAATTCACCTATTGGTCGGACTTGGGTAAATTCAAGGCTGAACACGTGTGTGTGTTCACCATATCCGTTTGGATGAAGAGAAATGAATGCGTCCTGGCGGCGCCGGATCCCTAGTTCTTCAGTGAGTCTTTGGTCATGCGCACTCGCTCTTTCCTTCCCATGTAAACTTTTATCTGTCAAAAGGCCCTCTCAAAAATGATGGATGCACAGTTGTTTTACAGGAAAGAGCCTGTGGTCTAAATCCTATTACCAGGGCCGCAGCAGGCTGTGCCTGGATCATGGCTGAGCTCAGACCAGGGAACATGGGAAGGGTAGGGGTTCATCCGCAGCAGAGGCAAGGGGAGGCCCTCAGTGAGCACTATAAGGCTGCCCTACTCTAGCAACATCTGTTGTGCATGTTTTACCAAATGCTTTTCTGACACATTCCAGCTGGAGACTGCTTCCCCAATGTAGGGCCTGGGGGCAAGCCTAGTATCAAAGTGCAGTGCAGAGCGACATTATATGATCTCTCCATGACTGGGTTGGTACAATCACAATCTAGTACCACCTGACTTAAAATCCTTGTTCCTCAGAGCTGAGACAGGAGTGCAGTCAGCATAAAAACACCCTCTTTATGCACGGGCCCACAAGTGAGGCACCAGCTGTCTTGTTCAAACATCTAGTCTTCTGGCTTTTCTGTTGCCGGCCAGAGAGGCTATTTGTTCCAGGAATGGGCCCAGATGGAGGCTGGCCAAGGAAGAGGGTTGACAATGATCTAACCATAGTTGCCATGAGTGTGAATGAGCTGAAAATGGAAAATAAATTCTGCGTTGTTCAGTGCAGGGGGCCCCAAAGAGATGCAGATGCTGTGCAACAGATATAGATGCAAGGTACAGCATTAACAGATATAAGCACTGTGCCAACAAATAAAAAGTGTAGCAGCATATGAAAGGTGCATCACTAACAAATACAAAGGCTTGTTATGGCGCCTCGTTTGTTGATGCCAGATGATGGATTGGTTTGACATTGGTAGCAGCCACCACATCCTCTCAAGGAGCAGGTCAAGTACTGCCAGCTCCGAGACACTCCTACCACTCTGCGGTCTTGGCGGTGAATGCTGGACGGTGGACAGCCTCACTCAGACACTTTATTACTACGGCCTTGTGAGACCCACTTGATGGAGATTCTGAAATTCTACTTTGGCCAGAAAGTGGCAAGAGCTCTATCAAAAAACTAGCCCGCTTTGCCTATTACCAGCCCACCCACAGAGCCTTCCTTCTTCCCTTTCCTATTTCTGCAGCTTGCTGGAGATATTCGCCTTCGGTAATTATCAAGTGCAGTTAAAGGAAATGTAAATGTGTGGGGGTGGGTGCTGTGGCATTTCTTCCTAAGTCATGCTGAGCAGCGATGCTGTTAATTTTAAAATTGTTAAAAGGCACAGACCCACCTCTCTGTTAAAGGAAGAGGGAAGGTTTGTGCTCCCCGCCTCCCCGCACCACCCAAAGGGATAGCATAGGAGATAGAATTTTTAAACCAAACCGCAGGGCACAAGTCCAAAAAAAGGAAGTGGGGGGACTAACCAGGTTAGGCAGTATCCAAGTGAAATCATGACGCTTGCCATCACAGCACATGATGTCACAACGTGTGACATTGCACGTGACATAACAGGAAGTGACCTCACTGGATGTGACATCACAAGAAGTGACATCAGATATTAAGACCTGATACATGTTTATCTGGTATATAACGAGTACATTTCAGCACATTATGAGATTTAACAAATGAGATTTGGCATCAGGGTTGTGCTAAAGCAGTGGCGCAACCCCGACGCAAAATCTGGGCCTCAACTAATATATTTATTTTTTTAAACACTATCACAAAGAAATTGGCAACAAGGAGAAGCATGGCCGTAGAGCTCTTCTGCTTAATTGGTTACAAAGTCTGCATTTTAAAATATTTTATGGGTTAAGGCATCTGCTGTAAAGGTGCCCAGTACATCTCAGGGAATAGTAATAATGGTGAGATAACTCTGGAGGTGAACGCATTTGTTGGAGAGATCTTTGTTTTGTGAACTCCCAGATTTGAATCGAAGTAGTATAAGGTTAATGTGTCTACTGCCAAGCACATCATGTAACACGCAGATGACAGATTTTTATTTTATGTAGATAGTAAAGTGGGTTACTGCTTTTAACATAGAGATCCTTTTGTTACCTGCAGTTTGTAAATTGTAATCCTTTTAATATAGCACAGTGAGCTATGAAGGACACGTGGGACATGTGACTCCTACACCTTGTAACCCTGTCTCGTGTAACTCAGCTTGTACATTGATTTAAACATGTACATGATTTATTGTCAATGTATAATGTGTATGTTACGTAAAGAGCTCTGACACCCTGCATTGGGTTGCCTAGGGCTATAAAAGAAAAAAAATAGTGCTATTGAAATTGTTATTTGTGTAAAAACACGGGCCACCTATCTGTACGCACTGCTATCATGTCCACTGCTGTCCGAACTTTCACTCTCTGCCATCTATAAAGAGCACACTCACCTCAGGAGTGCAACACTGCTCTCTGTCACCAGAGCACACGACAAACACCTCTCACATGTGCACTTTCACTCTCTGCCATCTATAAACAGCACACTCAGTCCCAAGGAGTGCAACACTGCTCTCTGTCACCAGAGCAGACGACGAACACCTCCCACATGTGCACTTTCACTCTCTGCCATCTATAAACAGCACACTCACCTCAGGAGTGCAACACTGCTATCTGTCACCAGAGCACACGACGAACACCTCTCACATGTGCACTTTCACTCTCTGCCATTTATAAACAGCACACTCACCTCAGGAGTGCAATCATTCTCACTGCGGCACACGGATTACTGTTGTTTGCTTATAAGTTTAAAGAGCTCTCTCTCAGAAAATTACTTCCTGCAGATCTTTAAATTATTGTCGATCATCGATGAATTTCTTCACATTTTTCCCTCAATCATCTAGTTTAAGTATCTGCCAAAACCTATTACTTTCGAGTTGAAAGAGAGGCGACTGACGAGAGGACTTGGCTCTGAAGCCTTGCAGGTAATTTTCAACCCAGAGGGAAGAACGAATTGACTCGGTAATGGGATTTCATAATACACTACACATTTTAACAATGAGTTCGGTTATGCGTCAATGTATGCGTGGTGTAAGTAAAGAAATACAGAAAAATAAAAAATAAATCCCACTTGGGTCGCTATTTTCCTAGACATTGTTGAAGTTCATGGAACTAGAATGTACACAGCAGTTTTTAACGAGGGGTGCTTGATAAAAGGGGGAGGCTGTGTCCTGCACGCTGGGCCCCGGCCAAAAACAATCGCCGTATCCTGTGAACAGGGGCAGCCGTAATGATGATGTAAGCGACGTAGCACCACTTTTTTGATACTGTGAATTCAAGCATTTGCAATGCAATAGGTCTCGCATTTATGCGAGTTTGAGCTATTGACATTGCAAATAACAATGCCTTTTATTTTTGTTTTCGTTATTAAAACATAAACAAAAGGCATTGTCATTTACAATGCCAATAGCTTAAACTCGCATAAATGCGAGACCTATTGCATTGCAAATGCTTGTTTAAGTGTGAGGTTCCTGGCCGCCGCCAGTCAGGATATTCAGACAAAAGGAGGCCTGATGCCCCCTTAACTTGCACATAAGGTTGCGTTCCTCTAATTTCGCTCTGTTGGTGTAACATGAATCCTGATTTCAGTAAATAGCCCGAGCCCGAGTGATTAACTGAACCTTTAATCTCTATTGTTAAAATTGAGGACTGTGCTCCCAGCAGAGAATGGACCCCCGGGTGGGCCAAGTGTGCCTCTCATAAAAGAAACGGGGGCGCAGGGGAGGTGGAGAGTCAACTGCACAGCTGGAAGCACTCTAACCTACCAGATAGCAGAGCTGAATTGGGATCACGGAGCCTGCTGCAGTGATCTGTGTGCAGCCGGCAGGCCCGATTTGGTTTAAGTGAAAGAATAGATTTTCATTTTCCTAATGTCATCAATCGGCCCAGGAGGGGAGCGGATGGCGGGCAGCAAAGCAACGGATGTTGAAAAGAGAGCAGGACGAGCATGCAAAGCCACGGATTGCAGGATGAGGGAGGAAGGGAGCGAACACCACCATGAACAGCGGGAGGAGGGTGAAATGTTTCATTGGAATTACCGATGCCTAGCTCGGTTGCTGGTTTGTACTGCTTTGGCTCCCTCAAGTGGCCAAAAGGTGCAAGTGGCCAAGTGGTGAATCAAATTTGAAAAAATCAGCGATACTCGGTTTAAACCGGGTCAGCTGATTTGCAGTCGGTAGGGTAATGTCGGGCACAATCGGTTTTAACCGATTTCCGGACAGCCTAATTATGGTATATCGTCGACAGGCTCCAGCACTCTTGAAGCACCCGAGACTGCCCTGAAGCGACAAAAACATCGGACAAATTCTAAAGGGTCCAAAGGTCATATCGAGACACAGAAGAACAGGGGAAGGCGCTCTGCTGGCCCTGGATTGAAGTGGGATTATTCTCACACAAGGATAACAGGACCTGCGGAATTGGCGACTGAGCAGCCAGAAAGTTCCCTGGGGGGACTTCAGGTTAAGGGAACAGCTGATATGAACTCCGCTCTGAGTATGATATTGGAATCTATAAAAGAACATCGCGTAGAGACTCGGGCAGATGGAAAGAAGGCAAGACAGGCTTCAAAGAAACTGGAGGGTGCAGTGCGGAAAGTTGGCAAGGCCTGTGTAGAGATTGGTGAACGGATGAATTTCTTGGAAGAGAGAACCACTGTTGTCGAAAAAGAGCTGTGTGATGTGAGAGGAAACAAAATCTCATGAGGCTCAGCTCACTGACGCTTTGTGGAAGCTCGAAGATATGGAAAATCGTCTGAGGAGGAATAACCTCCGCTTTCTTGGGATTAAGGAAGGCTTGGAAGGGGAAGACGTTCGCTCTTTTATTCTAGATGTTCTTAAGGAAGCCTTTCCTGAGCTTACGGGGTGGGACTGGAAACGGGAAATCCAGAGGGTTCACCGGTTCCCGTTTACCCGGCACAAAATCTCTGGTAGAGATCTAAATCAACCGAGGGCCATTCTGTTTTTTTTTGGCAATTATATGCTTAGACAGGCTATATTTGAGAAAGCCCGGCCGGAGGCTAGAAGGCAGTATAAAAAATGTTCTTTTTTTGTGCGTCCTGATTTTTGCCACGTCACTGTGGAACGCAGATGGCGACTACAGCAATTAATTAAGCCTTTTCAAGATGCGGGATTCGAGGCATTTTTACTGGCCCCGGCTAGGCTGAAGACAGTTGTAAGAGGGTTTGTCAAATTTTTCACCTCGGAAATCCAAGCTAGAGAGTATCTAGATCAAGCCCGGTTGGATAAAAGAAACATATAAGACTTTAATGTATTCAAATGGTTAAATTAATTGAGCCCATGCTAATGAGCTAAAAGCCACACGAGCAGGGTGGTGCCCTGTTTTCTTTCGGCTTTCTGTCTCCTCATACATTATAATGGTTTGATAGGGTGCGAAAGGGGCCGGGGGGGGGGGACTGCAGTGTTTCTTGCTATCTCTATCACACAGACCCTATGGGTCTGGCTGCTTCCAAGGGTAGGCAAGGGAGGGTGGGGTGGAGAGGGGGTGTTGGGAAGGGCGTGGGGGGGGGTTAGGGGGGGCACACAGTGGAAAGTTGAAGTGTAAATGGCAGCCGAAGTATATCTTTTATGATGTCTGTGATTTTTGCGATTTTTTTGTTGGTATTAAAGGCTAGAGAACAATCTGCAAGTAAGATTGAATTTGAATGTTTGGAGGGCCAGTATATTATTTGTATTAAGCGCGGTAAGGTACTACAGCTGGATAAAATGCTCTACTGGAATAATGGCTAAATTACGCATCGCTACTATTAATATTTGCGGGCTAAAGGATAGTGCTAAAAGGAGGAGGATTCTAGAAGATCTTAAAGTATTAAGGGCAGATGTCTATTGTCTCCAGGAGACCCATATTGCGCGGAATGACAGCAATTTACTTAAGTCCCTGGGGCTGAAGGTCGCAGCCTATACAACACAAGATGTGAAGACTAAGGGTGTTGCTGTCTTCATAAAAGGCTGCACCATTAATCCAGGAAGGAAGGCTGTGGATAGGAATGGCAGATGGGTAATACTGGAGTGTAGACATAGAACTGGCTCATTTACACTATGCTCAGTCTACGCTCCAGTGTTAGACGATCCGGGGTTACTGCATTTTTTATCTAATGAATTACCTTCCTGGCCCGCACCGTACGTGGTGTGTGGGGATCTAAACCTCAATGGATCTAGAGGGGCCTCAGAGGCTCTCGGGATTTCTAGTAAGGGACGTAAACCACATTCTATGAGGGCATTTAAAAACCTTGTAAGGGATATTGGCTTGGTAGTTGCTTGGTCTAAATTAAGAGCCCTGGAGCCTGGCTATACTTTTTATTCAGCTCCACATGGCAAGTTTGCCAGGCTTGATTTTTTTTAATCTCACCATCCATACTTCAGGAGGCACGGATTGAGCTTTTTCCTAGAGTAATGTCAGATCACAACCCTGTTGTCTTGGAATTTTCATATGCCGTAGCAAGAAAGGAGCATTCGAGATGGACGTTTGAGAGGGCACTTCTATCAGATCAAGAATTTATCAATCATATGAAGGGTTGGATCAGGGAGTTTTTTGATAATAATAGGGGTAGCGCCCCCCCCCGGAATGGTTTGGGATGCCTTTAAAGCATCAGTGAGAGGGGAGACGCTGCAATATAGCCTAAGCAAACAAAAGAAAGAGGCAGAACAGATTAAACGGCTCTATCAAAAGCTTGCCCGATTGGAAACAGAATTAATTAGTACTGTGACTAACGGAGGTGATGTTTCTACAATCATGAATTCTATTAATATAACCAAAGCCTGTCTGATTGATTTTAACGCTGAGAGGATGGCTGGGAAGTATTTAGCTAAAAGACTGAACTGCTATGAATACAGCGAGACTGTGGGCAGATTTCTAGCAATTAGGGCCATACAACAGGTGGCAGCTAGACACATAGAGAAGGTTAGGAATATGCAGGGGAAAGTTGTCACAGATTCTGGCGAAATCAGGGAGGCTTTTAGGGAGCTCTATGAAGATCTATATTCGGCTCCACCCCATGATGGTCATCCAACAAATGATGAATTGTTAGAATTTGACCCGATTGGAAGGGTCCCCCAGGAGGAGGGTTCCCAGCTAGGGTTAGGGATAACGCAGGAGGAGTTATATAGTGCTCTCCAGGCCCTTCCATCGGGCAAAGCAACGGGAACTGATTGTATCCCCATAGAATTTTATAAAGTCTTTTTTAGGGAGACACTTCAGGCCATGCTTGGTTTATTTAAGGAGATTAGGGAAGGGGCTGCACCACCTGGCTCTTGGGGCATCGCTAATATTATTATTTTTTTTTAAAAGGGTAAAGATCCTATTAATTTGGGCTTATATAGACCTATTACGTTGTTAAATAGTGATGCCAAATTATACTCTAAGATCTTTGCCTCGCGCCTAAACTCGGTGATGAATCACCTTGTCTCAGTTTGGCAGCATGGCTTTATACAAGGGAGGGGAACTGTAGATCATGTCAGGAGGGTAATTTCACTTTTTGACGCTACCGAGGTCCTTACAAAACCTATGGGGGTAGCCTTCTTGGATGCCGAGAAGGCTTTTGATAGGGTGTCATGGAGCTATCTATGGAAGACCCTAGAGGCTAATGGCCTAGGGGACTCATTTGTGAAAGCAATACAGGTTTTGTATGTCAACCCTATAGCGCGATTACGAATAATGGGGGAAGAGACGGAGACATTTTCAATTGGCAGGGGGACAAGACAGGGATGTCCGGCCTCCCCCCTGTTATTTGCCCTATATATAGATCCCTTCCTTAGACGCCTGGAGGCCTCCGCAGATATCATTCCTGTTAGTTTGCAGGGCTGGGATACTAAGTTACTGGCCTATGCCGATGATGTGGCTATAATTACATCTGACCTTGACAGGGCAATGGGCGCGGTGGAAAGCATTGCAAAAAACTTTGGGTCCCAATCGGGCTTTTTATTGAATAAGGCCAAAACTCAGATTGTGATCAACAGATTTGCTACGGGCTCGGATAACAGGATTGTGGAAAAAGCTATTTACTTAGGCATTACCATTACGGCGAAGGTGGAAGATATAGTGGACCTAAACATTACTCCTATAATGGGGAAAATCAAGAATGACCTCCAGCGATGGGATAATCTGAAGCTGTCAATATTGGGGAGGTGTAACCTCATTAAAATGATGATTTTGCCAAAATTGTTGTATATTTTTCGCACGATTCCCTTGGAAATTCATAACTTTTGGTTTAGGCAAATGGAGACGGATGTAGCTACATTTATTTGGTCGTATCGAAAGACTAGGAGAGCTAACGTGTTTCTATCCTTACCTAGGGATAGAGAGGGATGGGGCTTCCACATCTTAAGCTATATTTTCTAGCAGCTTCACTGCAATATTACTGGCCTCTCTTTGGTGTTAAAGAGAAGGATAGTGATGACCCCCGCCGGGTTCCGTCAATTTATGAGATATTGATTGGAGCCCGGGCTAATGGCTGCCTTCTGAAATTTTATGAAACAAGCTATTTAAAAAAAACACGATTTAAGGTATTAATCACTGCTTTTCGTAACTGGCCAGGCGTAAGGAAGAAACTTGGGGTTGGGAGGTTTAGCAGGTACTCTCCTATGATAGGGAGTGATCAGCTTCCAAAGGCACTACAAGATGCATGTCTGGTAAGGTGGTGAAAAGGCGGCTTTTACAGGATAGGCGACCTTCTGGTTGGGGACCACATTGCTTCCTTTGACATACTTAGGGAAATATTTGGTATTGGCCCCCGGGATTTTTTTTAATTTCTGCAGCTGAGAGATTTTCTGCTTAAAAAAGCTGGTGGAGCTGCAGGTTTTGGGCAGGTATCTCTAATGGAATTGCTAATTAGCAGTTTGGGTTCTTCAATTGCGCAAATATATAGATGCCTGCTGGAAGGAGTGCCAGATGATTTAGACAAGCATAGGTTGAGATGGCAGGATAAGTTAGGGGTTACGGAATCCTGCTTTCTGAGATCACTAGAATTAGGGGACACCGTACTGTGCTCCGCCAATTTGCGGTCCCAACACTTTAAGACTTTATTTGATCTTTACATAACGCCTGCTAAAATTGCTAGATGGGGTGGAACGGAGGGAACTCACTGTTTTAGATGTAAGACATACGGTGTGGATATAGTACACATTTTTTCCACTTGTCCTTGCATAGCACCTAGAGGTCTTGAAATATCAGGTTTTTTAGAGCAGGTGTTAAATGAGGATGTCCCTCTGACACCTCAGCTAATGTTATTAGGTGTAAATGATTTAGAGCGGAACAACGGAGTAGAACTCACTTTTATAGCGATGGCCGATGGCAGATTTTAGGCTCTGTGTCGCCTCAGCTTGGCTCGATCCGCAACCTCCAACCTTTCAGCAGTGGAAGGGACGATTTTTGCATATATTTAATTTGGAAAAAGCACTCTATGAAATAAGAGGCAGAAAGGGCAGGATTAAAGGGAACAGGATTTGGGGCCCTTTTACTGTCTGGGTTACAACATTTACTCAATTGGAATAACCCCTAAGGTTATTGGTAAAATTTGATGTAGTGTATAAACAGATCCAATTTATTCTAAAAAAATGTTTGGGTTACTTTATGCTGTTAGCCTTTATTTTATTTCACTCTCTAGCCTATGACATACTGCTTTATATAATCAATGTATTATTTGACTGATTCTTACTTCAAATGAAATTGTGGTTTTCTGGATGGATTGTATTAATATTTTGATTATCTGCTGCATTTGCACTGCTTTATCGGAAAAAAAAAAAGATTTGTTGAACTTACCGCCTGCTGCATGTCCATTTGTATTGATATTAGCTGGTGTCCCTCCACTCAGACAAAGCCAAGATGATTCATGGCCCCAACTACAGAGCAAAATCACTAAATCACTCACTGGCTGAACAGGCACAAACATTTTGATGTAAGAAATATGGATGAAATCATAATGGCAAGGAGGGTGGGCTGGGTGGGTCAGGGACGCAAGGACATTTCAGGGGATTGCATAGTGGTACAATTTTGGGATCCTGCTTATGTTCGCAATATTTTGAGAGTGAAGGAGCAAGCACACGATGTCAATTCTCAAATTGCGGTTCTCCCACTTGGATATTTTTATGAGTCAGTAGTTTATTCACCCCATGCAGTTGTTCCCCTTTGGCAGGCTCCTTTGCTCTTGTGTAGTAATCGGTATGAAGTATTGAGCAGGTTAGAAGATGTAGAATGACTACAAGAGGCAGTGCCCACTATTCAGTCCCTACCCAATATGCCAACATCCTCCTTTACTAACCCTATTGTGCCCCTATTGTGCCCCCTTCACCTATTGAGAGCATTCCATTAAGAGTAGTGAGTTGGAACATGGCTGGGCTTCGGTCTAAGCTCTGTTTGCCCGGCTGGTTGTTATTTATCAAAAACTATGATAACATTATGCTTCCGGAGACATGGGATGTTGCGCCTTCCATAATCAACCGGTATCAATGTTATAGTACCCTGGCAAACAAGTCCCATTGTGGTTGAGCTTTAGCTGGGCTAGTAGTCTGGTTAACTACAACCATAGGAGGACACGTTGAGCTGTTGGAGACGCCTAGTACCAGTTTCCAAGTGGTATTATGGCAGAATCATTTTAGTCTGTATCTGGACAATTTTTATAATAATGATTTTATCAATACACCGAATCCCAAGTTTTTAGAGTTATTTTGTTATCTTACAGAGCTGGCAGACAAGGTTTCCAGTAAAGAACACGTAATGCATTTTTGCCTAGCTGATGATTTTAACGTCCATTTTTCTGGCTTCCCTATTACCACAACCAGCCCTATAACTTCACCAGACCCAAGAAGTCAGGAGTTGCTGTCCTTCTTATCTCCACTTGACTTAGTAGATGCAATGGAGATTGAAGGTAGGGATACTATTGCCCCACCTACATATAGAGGTAGAGGTGCTTCTTCAACAATAGATTCTATATTTCTTACAAAGAGTTTGGAGGAAGTGCTTCTTTCTGGTACAGTTGTCCAGTCTACTTTCAGTGATCATAATCCCCTTGAAATTGCCCTATTAGTGGTGCCTGGTAAAAAGCATTCCAAAGAGATAGGGTATAGTGATCTCCAACTCACTTCGGACAATTTAAGGTTGATATGGAGAATGCGTGACCCTGCCCGAATATTTGAATTAATAATTAAGGAGAATAGGGGGTTGGTGGAGACATGTTTGGTTGAGGAGGACCACGGCTCCAGATTCTGGTTGCTTTTAATGGATTATGTTTAAGTATTAAAAGAGTCCTTCTTAAACCTGTACGGCCAATAGATAAATGTAAACGTTAGTTTGATCATGATTGTATGGTGGCTAATCGGGACCTGAGGGTAGCCCTCAGGAAGAAACCGAGAGACCAAGCATTAGTTACCACCCTGCAGAAACAATATAAGACTATCACCTCTAAGAGATGGCAGGAGGTGTTATTTGATCAGTGGAATGCATCAGCAAAGGCAGCCCTTCTGAAAGATAGTTGGCAGTTCTGGGTGACTGTCTCCAAAATGAGACGTAAAAACCAGCCAGTGTCTTCAGTTTCCTGTCATATCACTAGCAAGGCATGGGAAGCTCATTTTAGAAAAGTTTATGCCACCCCACCGTTAGAGGACGATTTTGAAATTAGTAGTAGGCTGTTGACAGATATTAAGCTAACTTTGACCGAGGTGGCAAAGGCTATTAGCCAGAGTGCAGGGGGGAAGGCCCCTAGGCCTGATGGTGTACCTATTGATTTAGTAAAACATAACATTGATTTTTGGGCCCCCTCTCTTGACCAATGTGTTTAACAACCTTGTACACTCAGATCTGCCTACCTTGTAGCATACATCAATTATTGTCCCCATATTTAAGAAGGGTAATAGGGCAGACCCTAGTTGCTATAGGCCCATATTGCTTATTGACACCTCTGTTAAGATACTAGGTCGTGTTATCTATTGTAGAATTAAAGAGTGGGTCCCAGCAGAGGCCATATTGCACTCATCACTGCATGGTTTTAGAAATAAGATTGGGACAATCGAGCAATGTGTAAACTTGAACCTGGTGATAGGTAAATATACTGTTGCAAAGCGAACCCCTCTTTATTTGGCGTTTATGGACTTATCAGTCACCTTTGATTGTGTCAGTCGTCCCAAGCTATGGCAAATGTTGATATCTAGAGGATTGGATGCAGCACTTGTGCACATTCTTGCATATTTGCACACTAATATGAGAGCCAGGGTCAGAATTAGTGAAATGGGGATGTGACAAAAGACAGAGATCAAGATAGGGGCGAGTTGATCGCACCCACGTCAAGCAGTCCTGTGCCCCGCTAGCCGAACAAAGCTGCCATCATGAGACGGCCGGGGATGCGGCGCTGCCACTTGTGCCCGACCGTTGCGGTGCATGTACCTGGAAGGCAGTGAGGTTCGCTGGAGTGGCGTGGCCCTGCAGCTGAAGAGGAGTGGCCCCGCGGTGAGAGTGCAGTGAGTTGGATCCACCCCGCTCGCCACAGCGCTGCGCAGGCCTTTGTCAGGTCACATGTGCTCGCGGGCGGCTCCCTCCTGCTGGGTTCGCCCGCCAAGAAGGCCTCGCTGGAGCACGCTCAGCGGCGTTGCTCCATGCGAGAGAAGACTGTAGTACCCGAACCCCCTCTGGCACGGCAGGATGCCGAAGAGGCAAAAAGCAGAAAAGGAAAAAAAAACAGAAAAAAAAAAAAATAAGCACAAGTGGGAATCAGAAGAGCCCAAGAAAGGGACAAATACACAAAGGAAAAAAAACAACAATAGAACAGAACGAAAATATATGGCAAGAAAACACACATTGGACACCTGAAGAGGAAAAAATATATAATAAATAAAGAAAGAGGACAGAGAGGGAAAAAAAAAGAAAAGACAATACAAGGAGGGGACAGGAGCGCTCAAGCACAAACCCCCCAGGGAGGATTGTCCCAGAGAAGCCAGCACCCAGCAAGGGTAGAGAAGCACCCGCAGACAATGCCAAAAGGCGGACGACACTCAAGCCCAGTCCTAGCAGAGGGCCCCCGTGAGGACACGCCCTCACCGGAGTGTTGCCACCGTTCAGTGAACCAGAAGACCCGGCGATGGCATCCCCATGGTGGAAGATCTGGATTGAAAGGCTTAACAACTACTTTGTTGCAACGAGAGAGACCTACGGAGCCGTCAAGAGGTAGTTACTCCTTCACTACGCCGGAGACGAGATATTCAAACTGTTCAAGCATCTACCAGACACAAGTATCGCCACGGACTATGACGCTGCCGTGAGGGTACTTAATGCTCACTTCGACCCACAGCTCAATCCAGATAGAGATTCAAGCTGCGCCAAGCGCGACAACGTGAAGGAGAGTCCATTGATGCGTTCTACGCCAGACTACACGAGCTGGTCAGCACCTGTACAGTGGACGACCAGCCCAAGGAGATCAGGGCGCAAGTTATCCAAGGGGGGCGAGACAAGGTACTCCGAGGCCTCATTCTGCGCCAGCCCAACATAAGTTTAGAAGACATCCTGATCTTGGCACGAACGCACGACCTGTCAGCAGCACGGGCCAGCAAAATGGACCAGGCCCTCACAAGGGTCCAAGAGTGGCCAGCGAACATCAAGACAGAATGGACTGACGCACTCCGGACGAGAACGAGGAGTGACACGAACAAAAGACAGAAGCCTCCGACAACCAAGACGAAGTGCGGGTACTGTGGGCGCGACAAACACCCAGCCAACGAGTGCCTCGCGCAAGGCCAGACCTGCCCCAACTGTGGAATTCCCAACCACTTCGCAGTAGTCTGTAGGAAGAAATTGTACTACAAGGGGTATGCAGTTTCTAAGGGGACGGGGAAGACAGGTCTTTCTTCGTGATGCCCTCACACACCCCGAAGGATGTCATGCTTCATCATTGGGCTTTGCTCCTCGTCGGGCCGGCGCTGCAATGCCCGACGGGCTCACCGTAAACGGCGGTCTTTGGCGGAGATCTTTTAGAAGAAGCCTTGGGGTGCGTGCGGGTGAGAGGGCAAGGGTAGTGCATGGGTGGTGGATATTAAAATAAGTCTGGAGCAGTTCTAGTCAAAAAAGTTTAATGTTTAGGGTAGTTCCAGCTTGGTTAAAAGTATGTGGATGCCCTATGTGGATGCAATGTTCCTAGAGGTCTATCGCTGTGAGATGGGTCAACATGTTTCGTGCCTTTGTTGCTCCTAACGAGTCGTGTGGCACTTCTTCAGGACCTATGTAAAAGCGTGGTGCACTACTAGAAGTCTGGTTCCAAAATTGTTGGGTGGTGTGCAGACAACATAGAGTGGCGCCCTAGTAGACCTATACTGGGCGGCAGAGGAAGACCTGTAGGGGGGGGAAACGGGAAAAGAGCAGACAAGACAATGGCAATTAAAACCTGAATAAACAGGGGGTGTCTCTGTTGAGTTTAAGACCTAGCACATGGCTGTGTGGTGGTGTGATTAAACATGCACGAATTAGCGAGTATAGGTGTTGTGGCGTGCAGGTAATAGTGCTTATGTGGTGATGATGGCCATAGTAGTGGCCAGTGCTTGCTACTTGTATCCTGCGTCGTGTATTATTGTACGGAGAAAAGGTGCCCAGGAGAATACGTACTTGGTTAGGTTGAGTTCCTGTGGAAACAGAGGAACCCTCTTTAGCCAATGTACGGTTTTTTCTTTAATTGTATGTGTGATTCCGTAGGCTGTGCGGCCGGAAGTGGTCCCACGTACACGGATAGGCACTTTTAGTGGCAGCACTTGCGATTGTGTGCTGCCAAAGACATGCGCCTAGTTAAAACGGTGCTTAACCACGTGGTGCAAACATGCACGAACCTGTGTCACGTGGGTGAATGCTTGCTGGCAAATGCTGAGAGAAACAACCAATTATTTACACGTAATGTGGCACCGCCGAATCACAGTAGCTACACATGAATGCTTGCTGGTTGATGCTGGCCAGTGCTGAGAAACCAACAACTTATTTACACATAGTAAGGCACCACAGAATCGCGTATTTGCCGGTGCACCGAAAGGGAATAGGGGTGTGGTTAGAACTAGAGACAAATTGTTGTACGGACTGATCCAGTCAAAGCATGCACTCCCCAACACAATATACAAATGCATACTTATGCGGTTATCTGCTTAGAGGCAGGGATGACTGCCTCGCTGTTAGTAATACCTGAGAAGGGGGATCGCTCGGTAACGCTACTCACCCTCAGTATAGAGGTCTACGGCCTGACGGGGGAAGTAACAGAGCACGTTGTTGCTCTGAAGCTGAAACAAGGAAAGGCGATTCCGGTTTACAACATGGTTAGTTACAAAGCGTACCGGAAAGTTCCACACTGGCTGCAGCGTTGTATACTCACGGCTGGGTAGACGGCAATTAGCTGTGATCCTACCCTCGCTCTGGGCCCCGTGACTGCTTCTTCCGGGTCTGCGTATTTGAGCCCAAGCGTGACTGAAAAAGCTGGAGCGCTAATCGAGCGGCCATCTTGGTTGTGGTTGGAAACCTCATTCAAACTAGGGTGTGTGATAGGACTGAAACACTAACCTTGCCTGCCATGTTGGTAGTGGTGGTAAAACTTTATTGAGTTTATGTGATGCAACAAGTAGTTTCAGTGCAAAAGCGGTGATGTAATCGCCATTGTAATTATGCCGAGGGGGAGTGCCTGGTAGTAGTAGTGGCGCTGGTGGCAGCCGTCCCTTGGTCATGTATATAGTGAGTAACTCAGCAGTTACCGGTGCAACAAGTAGTTGCGGGGTGATCGCCATTAGTAATTCATCGGGCGTAGTGGCTGAAACGGCACAAAGGCCCCCTGATGAGTGCTTGATCAGTGTCCGGGGGGCTGGTCTAATGCCAAGTTAATTGTGATGCCTATGAGTGGAGGCTTAACAGAACTATTTCAGCTAGCTGATCAGTGGCTGTGGGATATATTCAGTTCTGGAACTATGGTGGGTAATCATCTTGGGGTCTGTGTGGCTATGTCATGTGTAGCCAGGTACATGATAGCTTAGTCACGGATGGGGCGTGGATGGAAGTGGCCCTACATTCTGCGTATTATCGATGTAATTCTACCCAGGGGATGTCGTCATTGAGCCCCATGATATGGGAAGACAGTTTGAACACCCAGCGTTGTTCTTTTCTGAAGAGTGCTTCTTTAGTGATGTTTTTGCATGATTCCAAAATGGTCCAACTGAGATCGTTGGGTGTGTGTTGTGCTTCTGCATAGTGAGTACACATCTTGGTGTTGGTTTTTTTACACCTGATATTACTCCTATGTTCACCAATCCTTGTTTTCACCGGCCGGGTTGTCATGCCAATGTACTGGCGTCAGCAGGGACATGTAATCAGATACACACAATTGCTAGTGTTGCAATTAGTGTGTTTGTTTTGTTTCCATATCCATGTATCTGTCAGTGCGATGGTTTTAGTTGCTTTGGTAAGCGGGCATGCAACACATTGCCCGCAGGGGTAGTGACCCGTAACGGGTGGTAAAGCCCAGAGTGTGTTCGGTGGTGTGGTGTGCTGCCTTGGTCTAGTATTAATCAGCAGGTCCTTAATGTTTGCTGTACGTTTAAAGGCGAACCTGGGTTTACTAAATGTTTGTTCCCCTACTTGTAGGATTTTCCAATTTTTGTTTTAATTGCCATTGTCTTGTCTGCTCTTTTCCCGTTTTCCTCCCCCTACAGGTCTTCCTCTGCCGCCCAGTATAGGTCTACTAGGGCGCCACTCTATGTTGTCTGGTCACCACCCAACAATTTTGGAACCAGACTTCTAGTAGTGCACCACGCTTTTACATAGGTCCTGAAGAAGTGCCACACGACTCGTTAGGAGCAACAAAGGCACGAAACATGTTGACCCATCTCACAGCGATAGCCCTCTAGGAACATTGCATCCACATAGGGCATCCACATACTTTTAACCAAGCTGGAACTACCCTAAACATTAAACTTTTTTGACTAGGACTGCTCCAGACTTATTTTAATATCTACCACCCGTGCACTACCCTTGCCCTCTCACCCGCACGCACCCCACGGCTTCTTCTAAAAGATCTCCACCAAAGAGCCCTGTTTACGGTGAGCCCGTCGGGCATTGCAGCGCCGGCCCGACGAGGAGCAAAGCCCAATGATGAAGCAGGACATCCTTCGGGGTGTGTGAGGGCATCACGAAGAAAGACCTGTCTTCCCCGTCCCCTTAGGAACTGCATACCCCTTGTAGTACAGTTAACTAAGAGCCCTGTATGCAGGACCTATTTAAATAACGGCTCCCGGTCCCAAAACCCCTCTTTTTGACGCTGTAGGAAGAAATCCCAGGGAAAAGACACCAGGAACCAGAGGCCACTGTCAAGAGCGGTACGCCAACTGTCCATCACAAATATGACACAGCAGGACGACCCCAAGGGGCCTAGCAGGACATACCGGAGACTCGAAGACTCCTCTCCTGATGAAGAGAAGGAAGAGACTTTCCTCATCTCCTTCACACGAGAGTTGAAACGCCGCTGGAGGCCACAGCCGACGTGCGTCGTCAAGGTAGCCGGGTCCGAAGTCAGAGCCATCATCGACACAGGGGCGTCAGTCAACGTGATGGGAGTCCAGCAGTACAACCGCCTCCAACCCAAACTACTCCTCACAACGTCCCGAACCAAGATCTTCGCTTACGGGAGCTACTCCCCGCTGCCCCTCAAAGGGAGAATGTCGGTGCCGGTGAGATCGGAAGACAAAGAAGTCATGACGACAATCCACGTCATAGACCAGGAGGCGGACACCCTGATCGGTAGCCACACTGCTGAAGAGCTGGGATTAGTATCTTTCACCAGGAGTTTCCGAACACACCAGGTCGACGACATCCTGGACCAATTTCCCAAGCTATTCCATGGCCAAGGGCGCCTCAAGTGCGCACCTATCAAACTGCTCATCGACCAGTCAGTTGCACCGGTGGCGATGAGACACCGCTGCGTCCCGTTCCAATTCCGGCCTCTGGTTGAAAACAAACTTGAAAAGCTGGAACAACAAGGGGTGATAGAGAAGATATCAGGCCCTATGCCGTGGGTGTCTCCGATGGTGATCGCAGAGAAGCCCAAACAACCAGGGAAGATACTGCTGTGTATCGACATGAGACTACCCAATCGCGCCATCAAGAGAGAACGAGACATCACGCCCACTATGGATGACATCATCGCGGATGTCAATGGCTCCAGGTGGTTCTCCAAACTGGACCTCAACGCCGGGTACCACCAGCTGCCCCTGGTGGAGGAGAGCAGGTACATTACGACCTTCAGCACGCACCTGGGGCTACGTCGGTATAAGCGCCTGAACTTCCGGATTTCATCAGCTGCCGAAGTCTTCCAGAACACCATACGTGACACGCTATCTGGCCTACCCGGGGTCCTAAATGTCAGCGATGACATACTCATCCACTCTGCCACAACAGCGGAATACCACAAGCAGCTGAAAGATACACTGCGGTGCCTCAGCGAACACGGAGTGACGCTACACAGTGACAAATGCTTGTTCTTCCAGCTGTCATTGGAGTTCTTCGAGCATGTCTTCAATCAGGAAGGCATTCAAGTGGACCCCCGCAAGTCACAAACGATACGACGCGCACCTGCCCCCGGCACACTCTCGGAAGTAAGGAGCTTCCTCGGCATGGCCACCTACGGCGGGAGGTTCATTCCGGACCTCGCGACCCTGGCAGAACCACTCCGGGCCCTCACAAAAGCAGAAGCCAAATGGACCTGGGGCCATCGTGAGGAGGAGGCGTTCCAGAAAATGAAGGACGCCCTCCTCAGCGAAGCCACACTGGTGTATTTCAACCCTGAAAGACGCACAGAGCTGCTAGTCACCGGCAGCCCTGTGCGGTTCGGAGCAGTTCTGACTCAAGAGCAAGAGTCAGGGCGATGGACCGCCCTTGCGTTCGCCAGCAAGTCATTGACACCAACCGAAGCAAGGTACGCTCAGATCGAGCGGGAGGCCCTAGCCATAAAGTGGGCCTGCAACCATTTCCACCTTTACTTGAGCGGCCAACCTTTCAAGGTCGTGACCGACCACTAGTCCCGCTCTTCAAAGGCTCAGCCCCTCACCTGCAGCCGCGGATCGAAAGGTGGGTCATCCAGCTGCAGAACTATCAAATGGAGGTAGTCTACCGCCCTGGGGTGAAGAATCCAGCGGACATCCTGTCCCGCCACCCTGCACTGGCAGAGGGGCATGAACTCCCCGAGGACACAGAGGAACACATCTGGATGATCTTGAGTGCAGCATGCCCCCAGGCCATGACCCTCGAAGACATCAAATGAGCGGCAGAGTCTGGCCCAGTTTATGCACGACTGATTAAGGCTGTCCAGAACGGGTCATGGAGAGACTCCGAGATGCGAACGCCTAGGCCCCGGAGGATAAAGAAGCTTTGGTGAAAATGTGGAGAGTGAGAAACAAGCTGAGTGTCACCCAAGAAGGAATTCTGCTGCGAGGGCCCTGCCTCCAGATCCTGAAAGCACTTAGACAGCAGGTCAGGCAGCTGACACACGGTGGTCACCAGGGCACCATCAAGATGAAGTCTAGAATGAGGGAGAAGGTATGGTTCCCAGAATTAGAAGCCATGGTAGAAGACCTGGTACGAAGATGCCCCACGTGCCAGATGACAAGCCTGCCAGAACACCCGGCTTCAGTGATCACCGAAGAGCCGTGTACCAACCCCTGGTCCAAGCTGAGCATGGATTTCTGCAGTTTTCCCAGAGGGGGAACCACTCTCGTCCTAGTAGAGGCGCACTCCAAATACCCCATGGTAGAAGTAGTCGCCTCGCCGGCCTTCATCCATGTGGCGCCCGTCCTCGAGAAAGTGTTTGCGACCTTCGGCCTCCCCGCCGAAATACGGAGTGACAATGGGCCCCGGATCCACGGAGCTGAGCTTGCCGAATTTTTCAAACAGCGAGGAATCCGCCACCACCCGATTACCCCGCAGTGGCCACAGGCCAACGGGGACGTCGAAAGGTTCATGTGAACGCTGAACAAGATGTGGTCGAGCAGGCTGACCCGGAACAGCGCCTGAACCTATTCCTCTGAGAATACCGGAGCATTCCCCACTGCACCACGCTACAGACCCCGTGGGCACTGATGCTCAATGGACCACAGAGAGACCTGGACTCTCACAAGGCTCACCACCAGGCACACCCCCCAGCGAGGTGAGCCGCCATCGCTATAACCTGAGGCCAAATCCACAGCCAAACCAACGGCTCCAGAACTTTGCGTGCTAAACATCCTGAACAATTCTTAAGACCAAGTTGGGGAGGGATGTAACAGGTCCTGTTGACCGTGATGGAAACTGGATGTACTCTGACCGTCATCTGTGGGCCAGGTGTGGCCCGCGGGGAATTAATAAATGGAAGTGAACCGCACAGGGTTCATCTCCGGCACGAGTATCAGTGTGTCAGGTTCCCTTCACTTGCTGCGCAGCGAGCCATAGCCCGTGACCCCCGGCCTACTACACAACACTACTGCATAGGTCTTCAAACTGTGGGGCGCGCCCCCCTAGGGGGGCGCAGCATCCCCTCAGGGGGGTCGCGCACTCCACCCTACCACTTCACCTTTCATTGATGCTTCCAGGCGCGCAATGCCTATTAGGCTGAAAGGGCTTTAGCCCCCCCCCCCGTCGTGTGTCTCAGCCTGGGCTGCTGCTGCAGCTGCAGCTGCTGGGGGCTCGGCTGGTCAGTGTCTGGAGTCTTATCTCCAGCACGCCCGCGTTTTTCACAGGTCTTTAAAGACCATGTGCATATTTACTTACTGTTGTAAACTGGTTACAGAGGCAGTTTGTTTTCTGGTTCCAGTACCCCCTGGGCCCCCACTCTGCCTATTCCTTACGTTTGACGGCAAGGCGGACTTCGGATGCAGAGCCATTGGGCGCATCAGTTTTTACAAGGAAACGGCAAATGCGAGTCTTGGAAATCCACTGCTCTCCTTATTTAATACTGACGTCGGATCAGGTATATTTATTCACAGGGGCGGTGGAGGTGTCAGAATTCTATGTGGGTACCTACTGCTGGGGTATTTGTTTTTAAAATGAACCTCAAGTTAGTGGAGCCTGGGGCATGCTTGCTATTACTCCTGCCTCAACAGCCTAGCTGACTATCACCTTTGTGTGCCTCTCCTACCCTAAAACCTCTTTCATAGGGTAGGACAGAAACTAGATACATGGGTCTCATGTACACTATGCACCATATGTCTCAGAAACAGATCAATGCATGTGTGCATATTTTAGGAGCCCCTTATGGGCTACTCAAGGTGTGAAGACAAGTGCTTCAACTCCTCGGTAGTAAGCGCTATATAAATGCAATTACAACACTACAATACAATTTAAATAATTCTAAAGCTGCTAGATTCATTACAGCTGTCAAAAACGCTTGGTGCACCGAGTCGCCAACTGTGGCGGACAAACGAATCTTTGCTGCCCTCTTGCAGGAGTCCAAGGGGGCAGAGCTCTGCACCATCAACCCCTGCATGACACCTGGACTAGGTTGGGGGAACAACTGGAGGCAGCTTGAGAGCCAGCATATTAGTTTCTCCATAGAGGTCAGCGTTAAATAAAAACACAGAAACTGACCATGCTTATTTTTTAGCTTCTGTGACTACCCAAATGCCTAAAGCAAAGAGGGACATGAGGGACACAGGTACACAAAGAAGGGAAATTCTGGGAATGTTTGTTTTAACGGAATTCCCACCAGCTATCAGGGTCAAAGAGTTCCTGCAAATGCGCAGTATGCCGACACTGAGCAGCATGATGTTCACATGCAGACCTAGGTTCTCACTCGGAAGTTCACACTGACAGAGAACGACTACAGAAACATTTGCTGTTTGTGAAAAAGGCCTTTGTTTCAGAAGCAAGTTGAGTGCACAAACACAACATCCTTCGGTTTAGACGTACATTCTAAACTGACGTAACTACATCCTAACATGGTCAAACTAGCCCATCTCTTCTCCCCTGATACACCACTCACATCCATGGGGTTGTAAAATCCGTCTTTTAACATCAACTGCAGAAATATGTCTACCGTTTAGCCTGCTGTTTATTTCCTCAGTCTTGAATTCCTTCCAAATTCCTGTCCAGCCAGACCACGCTAGGCCCACGCTGCATCCTCTTGCATTTTGTTAGGGTCTCTCCTTCACTTTTCTGTTTCTAACCTGCTCCCCCCTCGCACAGTCTGGGCTCTCTCTTCCCATTTGCCTCTTGTGACAAAACTTAATATGCCAATAACCCCCCTGCCCAACCAATTTGTAACATAGCCTGGCACTCTGTGCCAGAGTGGGAGTTTGCCTTGGCTCCTCCGAGGGATTGTGAACATCCCTCTGTGTAGGCAAGAGGGCTTTGCTCTGCTGAGGGATTATGATAATCTATCTGTGCATGTGTGGGCTTCACACACATGCACAGATGTGCATGTGTGAGGGCTCATAGACACAGACACCTGTGTCTTTGAGCCCTCACATCTCTGTGCTGAAAAGGCCATTCCTTCCCCCTCCAAAAGGAACCTGCCTTTAGTGAGAACAACTCCAGACACGTTTGCTGTTTCTAAAACAAGCACTGGCAAAGCCAATAGGTCTCAGCAATCAGTGGTAATACATTTGTGTATATCAATAAAAACAGCCCCTGAGCCATACACAAATGCACTTACATTGCCATCGCCTATAGCTATCTGATTGCCGAGACCTATTGGCTTTGCCAATGCTTGTTCTGATATCTTGTCTAGGGCAAGGATGTGGCGCAACAACCAGAGCTAATGACTGTGGAGCTGGGGAACCAGGTTCAATTCTTGGTGTCTGCTCAACATCCTGTGATTCTGGGAAAATCACTTTATCGCCCTGTGCTTACAAAAAATGAATGTGTGCTTGTGTAATATAAGAGATGCTCCTGTAAAGCGCTCCAATACCTTTGGGTCATGTTCGCGCTATATAAAACTGCAAAAAATATATTAAAAAATGTTGTGAGCAGTCCAGTTTCCAGGTACTGCTCAAGACTGGAAGTGGAGCTCTTTATTTAATATTATTTGACCTTACGACCTGGGCTCTGCAGGAGGGAATGGCCATCAATGATGCAGAGTACCAGCTTCCAGAACTTTTTTGTCAGGTGGTGATGGTGGGGCTCGACGTGTAAAAAGGTTTAGATGGGGGGGCTCGACGTGTAAAAAGGTTTAGATGGGGGGGCTCAGCCGACAAAAGTTTGAAGACCTCTGAACTACTGAGTGGAACTGTGGATGCGCAGAACACAAGTGGATGGGGTCACCCCATACCTGCCAACCCTCCCGATTCAGGCAGGAGACTACTGATTTCAAGGCTAGTCTCCCGCCTCCTGATTACTACGTGCAGAAACCCGATTAGGAGTTTTGTAAAACTGCCAACAATAAAATGTTGATGCCTGTCACGCATGCTCCGATCTCCCCCTCCAAGAATTACCACTGATATCAAAGGCTAACGCTGTCTCCTTAATTCTTGGAAGAGGAGAATTGAGCATGTGACAGGCCTCAACATTTTATTTTTGGCACTTTTACATAGCGCAAACAAAAACAGAGATTTTGTTTGCCAGAGTTTATAACTCTGCTTTTGTTTATGCAATGTTATTAAACTGACAAAAATGAAATGCTGCTTGTTTGTCACCATACATACCAAGAGAGATTGCCTCTGCTTCAATAGAAATCAGTGAGGAATATAATACATTCTCCCAACTATTTTTTTTTTAAATCCCACTTGCCTGCTCTAAAACATTGTCATGTATGTTACCCTACCACTTCATATTTTTCTCTCCTGCTTGAGGGGGCGGTCACCTCAAAAATAATGACTCGGAGGAGGACATGAAACCAGCCTAATCTCTGCCTCATCTTCTTTCCCACTCCTTCCGCCTCTCCTGCGCCCTCCTCTGCCCGTCTTCTCTTCAGTCTACCAGCCAACTGCGCACCTTCCAATTCACATTCCCTTTAGTATCAGGCCTCTGGCTTCAGCTTCTCCTCCACCCAGCAGAGTCCTGCCATCTACCACCCTCGCCCCAAAGCCGTGCCGAGAGCCCCACATCACCTTTGCCTCGGTCTCCATCTCTATTCATCATATAAAATATGGTATAGTTCTGTTTCTACGCTCGTTTGATGCTGTCGCCACAGCAACCGCAACTACCGAATCACAGCTAGGAATCCTCTTCCTTTATAACCTTGAACCAATAGAAAACCAGCACGGTCCCACAGCCCCGCCTCCTGAACTAAAGGAACGGGAGGACATCTTAAGATTGGAAATCATTTCTTTAATCGTAGAGCTCATCCGCCAACCAAGGGGGTTTGCTAAAAGAGAGAACTGTTGAGTACAGAGCGAGAAGGCGGCGTGTGTGAGGACAGCACCACCCTTTGTGCCGGTGGCAACACGCACTGTAGTGTGATGTTGCGGCTGCGAAGAAAGCCACGGTTCTCTTACGAAGCAGCGCTAAATGAGACTACCGGAAGTGACACATTTGATATACTGTATGCCCCGGGTGGCACACATCGGCGGAAGTGCACGCCTAGGAGTGCAGGAAGGGCTACCGGAAGCTATTCTCTCGTGACGAAATGTACAGGCCGGGTGGCTATTGTCAGCGGAAGTTTATTGACCGGCACCGGTCCTAGGGGGTCTTCCAGCTGGCCCAGGCCCGGATGCCTGCTCGTGATAGAGGCAGGCAGAATTCATCCAATGAAGAGACAAAAGTCCGTTAGGAGACGAAAGGCGGGACTCATAGCAGGTACTTACTGTGACAGGGGTACTCTGCCTGGAAGGAAGCAGGCGTCTTGTCCGTGCCGTACACATTGGCAACGACAGGCTCGACCTGGTCACTGACTGTAGGTAGTGGCGGCATGGAGTACTGTCCCCGCCACGGCTAGGTGTACTTATTAGAGCCAGAGAACTACCCGGTGCGAGTAGCTATGACAGTCATTCTTCGTGTCACACAAGGACGCAGTAGAACGTCACATTTGTGCTCTTTCAGAGTGAAAGCCAGTACAGCTTCTGGATTTCTGTTTTTTTTTTTTAGCAGATTATTTCCATTATAGTACCCATCAGCTGGTGTTCCATCCGCTTTTTAATCTGACCGAGTACATGGGCGTTTTCAATGCTGTGTTCGTGGGAATCTGCTATTTCCTCTGACAGCTTAATCTTGCAACTGTGTACCTTGTTCTGACTCTTCAGGAGTGACGCTTCTTAGGTGTCCAGCTAGGGGTGTAACATGCACTATTGAATGCTGCTCCTGATGTGACCGACTGACTTTTCAAAGCGCGCGTCAGTCATAGGAGACATCCTCCTTCCATACATGTGTTTTTTTAAACACAATTCCGAGTGTTGGTCAGGCCCCGAGAGCGGGCAGCGTTCACTTTTAGAAAATTCGGATCTTTTCTCAAAATTACCGCCTATTGTGCAAATTTCTGCTTGCACTCACCGTTTTCTTTCTTGTATGCGAGAGAGATCTCTAACATTCACAAGCCCTTTAACTTTTTTGCTACTTGGTATAGTTTTACATTGATTTAATGTCCTTTACCAATACTGATACAGGTAGATAGTTGTTTCTGAGACATTGAATAGCCCTTCTCCCGCATACATCTTTTGTAATTGTCTGGTGTAATTGGATTAATCCTGAATCCAGGCGCATACATGCACTACATAGAAATAAGTGCCAAAATGTGTCAAGTGCATTAGGCAAGAGAATAGTCGTTCGTTTAGAGGAGCCATACAGGCAACGTAGGGTGATGTCCAACACTCACAGCCTTTTCTAGGTCACCTTTATTTAGTTAAATGGCAATGCATGGTTTCCATGACCATGTTGAGCACTCGTCCTCAGCCCTAATACTGCTGATTTCCCAAAAGTGAGAGCACTTGGAGGAATATACGTATCAGCCTCTCAGTTCAATTTGTGGGCCAACAGGTGACTTTCTGGATCAGGCCTTATGTTACTATCTCCCCAATGGACTTCTGTTAGTGTGTGGGTTCATACATCTCTAACCGCACGTCTGCCCCAGCCTTGCCTTTTCTGTCCCAAATGTCCTGTCCAGTCAACTAGACGTTTAAGATTTGGCGTAGTCTACTATCACTATGCTACACATATCACCCACGTTTAAGACATTCTACTTAATCACCCAATCAGTACACAATCGGGACTTTTCCGTATGCACAAACACTTTTGACATGATATAATCCGCTACCGTTGGACAGCTAACAGAGCCTTTCACCCAGCAATACTCACTACACAGTACTCTTCCAATTAAACATTTAATTTGCTTTTTTCAAACAGAACATGCTAGGCAGACCCCCTTTCAACCTCAGCATATCGTTGTCAAAGGGTTGCCAACTCAGCGGCACCTCCTGTGCCACACCTTAATCATCTTCGAACAGTTCAGATAAAGTTACCATAAACATACCACTTCCTCGTGGGTACAACATTGCATTATATCATAACCTGGCTAGAGATGCTGCCTAAAAAGTAATTGATGAGGGTGAGCAATGGTTAACTAATCACAGAGCGGAACAAAAAATGAAAGTTTTGTGGCACACACATCAAACTCAAAACTGACCGACTACTGACATCTTTTGCAATATAAAGCAAACACAAAGAGACAATGGATGGAGCGCTGAAACTTTTCAGACACTCAACCCCAGTCACAGATCTAGGTTGAATCCATCATCATTCTTTAGCTCACTTCGCCACCCCAGTTCAGACCCAGCTATATGCAAATCAGTCTTGACCCTGTGCCTCATGGGAACAGTCCACCTGAACTGCCAAGTCTTTCCTGGACCGCATCCTGGGACCGGTTTCGGGGTAACACCTCATCAGCCAGGCTTTAGCAATATCCAACTAACTTTTACATCTATACTAGCCAACACAAACAATTACTACACTGGGCAATTAACAGACCTCTGAAAACCACAGATAAAGGGCTTGATGGAAATCCAAAAATTGTTCAGAATGTGCACCCACAGTGAGGAAGTGATACTGTGAAAGTTAGTGCTAGAATATACTCTGCAAATGCTGATAACGTAATATTATACATCTCGATTACCACTGAACAGTTTCCCTGCCACTGGATCCCTAAGATTACATGTTTCAGTATTCAACCCCATGTTCTGTTTTGTACCACAACTGGTTTAAAAGCTCCCCATAAACACTTTTATTTGATGCTCCTCCTCCGATGTCGGACGTGCATATTTTTTTAATAACACCCTACACTGACTGTTCTCCCACCTCCTTTTTGTTCGAAGCTGATACTTTACACTTCTTAGTTACACTATATCCTTGTTATAGCCATGGACCTCTTACCAACCCTAACATCTACCCATATAGCTTCTTTACTTAGCCACTATAGATTTCTCCTCTTTGTTAGTTGTGTTTGTACAAATAGAGATTTATATGTTTTGTTCAAAGAATATTAAAGACAAGGAGGCACAGAACAAATGCAGCTGTGTTTTATTTCTGTAGCAAAATAGGAAAACTAATATGATGTAACAATGATGTTGGACAATAAGGTACAGCTGCATCAAACCTCCAGCATTTTTATTGTTGCTCTCTGTGGTTCCAGGTAAAATTGATGCTTGTTCTGGTATTCTGCGCCTTTCTTACTGCATTCTTTATATATAATCCTTGCTCTGGTAGATAACTGCATTCTCTGAAAACGTGACCCTTTGCATAAGGTTTTCTACATTTCTCTATAGCCTTCACCCCAACAGCCCTAGTGTACCCTATCTTCCTTTTTAGGTTTCGCCTAAGACAGCGCATGTACTGTCTCTTGTGAGACAATTTGTTAGCTTACAGTGAGCTTATAGACTATCCGTTACTTATCCTTGGCTGGCTACATTGTTGCTCTCATTTGTTTGCTTCTAATTCGTTGGTGTGTATGGGCATCACTGCCTCTTGGGTTTGTTCCTCCCTGGGAGCTTGGAACCATTACTCGTGTCCTTCCCCTGCTTTTTTCTTCTTGTTTAAGCACTCCACAAGAGTGCATGTTTTTTCGTGATGCCTGCCTTGTGTACATCTCCACCTCATCTGTGTTTGCTGCCTGTGTGCATCCCCGCTGCCCTTGTGTGCTTATTCCTCCCTGTAGGAAAGTGCCCCTTTTTGACATGGTCACCCCCACTTTTTGTCTGGTATTTGATGCATTTTTGACAGAAGTGCACTGGGTTCCTGCTATCCAGATCCCCAGTGCCAGATCTCTTTCCCTAAAACTGTACAATTGTTCTACCCATTGGCAATATCTTTAGCACCCATGTAAGTCCCTGTAAATGGCACCCCAGGTACCTAGGGCATGGGGTACTATAGAGGGTCCCTAAGGGCTGCAGCATGTATTGTGCCACCCTAAGGGACCTCTCAGCACACTCATGCAAACTGCCATTACAGGCTGCGTGACATGGTGCAGAGAAAAGTGAAGACCCAACATAGCACACCTCTACAGCAGGCCTTACAGCCCTAAGGCAGGGTTCACTATATTACATGTGTGGCCATAGCTACATGAGCAGATATGCCCCTGTGATATCCAAGTCGATTCGTAGATATTGCAAGTGAACAGGGAAGCCTCTTGAACTACCTGTGCTGGTCACTGGTAAAACGAGTTCCCCAGCTACATGATGGTTTAACTGAAACTAGATATCCCCAACAGTAATTGGCAAAAACATTATATTTGAAGTTCCGCTATGGCATGCTTGAGATGGGGTCCCTTACATTCATGTACAATGCTGGCAGGACCCTTATGACCTCTGTACAATGTGCACCTTGACAGCAAAAGAAAGTATAAGCCATGTCTTGTCTTTCTACCCTGCATACAAAAAATCGAGAAACAATTGGATTCGCCCACTCTGTAACCATCTAGCCACAAGGAGGCACACTGACGCCTTAAGGGTACTAAAGGTTGGTACATCTATTTACACAATGCCTACCCTAAGTACCTACTTATTTCTAGTAGGGCTGATAAGGAAAGAAAAAGGTCAAAAACTTTAGGCCTTGTTGAGCTGGCTGACTGGTAAAGCACGCTGGGCGATATCAAGCATATCTGTTCCCCTTTCCAATCAATTCAGAAAAGAACGAACTGCATAGTTATTTAGGAAACATATGCTAGGTACTGATGCACTTTCTTTAATTCACAATATATTTGAGTTTCTGTGGCCATTTTATTGTAATCATCTATAACCGCCCTGCAGGAAAATTCCCATTAAATAGGCTTGTTTTATAGCACTGCATAGCATTATGGCACTAGATAGTTTTTATCAGCTATCATTTTATGTTTTATCTGATTTTAAGGTATGTGCAATATAACTTATTATTTCCATCCATTGGAAGATTGGTGCAGAATGGACATGAAATGCTATAACCGTTATTATGCACATTCTTCTTGGATTTACAGCTTAAATGTACCATTCAAATGTTGGTTTATTTTATGAAATGTTTTATTGTGTGTATATTTTATGGAATGAAACCTTTCTGAAATAAACATTGAACCCACTGAAACTAGAGATGTTTGGTACCAAACACCTCACGTTAATAAACCCACACTGATTCTGGTGATGGATTTATTAATACATGCACCCAGAGGGCACCTTAGAGGTGTCCCCTGAGAACCTACCGACTACTAGTGTGCTGGCTGTCTGTTGTAGACCAGTCTGACACCACAAACAGGTTTCTGACCCCCCTGCAGGTGAGAGCCCGTGCTCTCTGAGGGCAGAAACAATGCCTGCTCTGGACGGAGGTGTTGTCTCCTCCTCAAGCAAGATGGCTAAGTAATCAGCTTATCAAGGCAGAAGGCTTCAAAGGCCTCTACCGCCTTTGATATGTGACCCAATGCATCCCCAGACAAGGGAAATGCCACCCTGCCAGTGCCCATTTGGCACCATGACAGGCCGGAAAATTAGCTAGTCAGGAGCCGTGCTCCTTCATCAGGCTAGTTCCACCCCTAAGGTGGGCTACCTGATGTGAACACGAAATTTAGAATTCCACAATCTTAGTTGTGGCGGAATTAGGCTCTCTGGTTCAGGGTTATGCCCGCTTCCCACAGGAAGTGGTCATATACAGGGTGTAGACACCCTAAAGGTAAGTAGCCCATTGGTTACCTCCTGTCACTCCGCTTAACGCCCCTAAATTGAGTATTTAGGAGGCACCCTTGATGCCAGGAACTCCGATTTGATGGATCTAGAAGAAGAGGACCAATAAAAGCCGCAAGAAAAACGAGAACCGAAGACTAGCTGTGCACGTTTGGCGCCAAACCCTGCCTGCCTGCACCAGCCTTGACAATCATTACCAGTGACTCGTCCTGCAGCTGAGCACCTTCCAAGAACCCCTAGAGACTACCAGCCCTTCGCAAATTCCCAGCAATCTTCCTTGTAGTGGAGGAGCTACTCTGCTGCAGTCCGCAGGCACCGAAGACACAAAGTCTGGTTCACCGAGTTGCAACTCCCCGGCCAGCCTGACGAAGCAGCCCCCCAGGAAGAGGCACCTGTGCTCCTGAAGGTCAGATCTGTCCCCTCCCCCCACTGGGCGAGAGGACACCAGGACCGACCGCAGCCGCACAGGACCAATACCCGGGGTACTGGACCCCTTGCAGCAAACAAAGACAGTGAGAATCCAGTCCAGACTCCAACAATGCAGAGACCGAGCAGCCGTCGAGGGACGTCAGCACCACAGAGACCCACCTAAATAGTGGCCCAGCTGTCCTGATTTTGCACCCTCAACCGGCAAGACCGACACCCGCAAGGTGCTAGGACACACAGCGCCCAGCTGACCTTTGTACTCTGCACCTGAGCGCCCCAACCTGGGTACCACCAAACCAGCTGTGCCCCCTTGTTCCCAGGATCCGTGTGACCAGAGGTCCTTGTTGGGAGCTCCTGGACTTGTCCGCAAGTCCCCCTCTGCAGCCTGTTTCTAGGTGGCCCCCTTCTTTCCAGCCGCGTAACGCTCACAGCTACCAACTCGACCAGCACCTCTGCACCCGGACGCCCCAGTACAGGTAACGAGTGACTGCTGCTGGTGGTACTTTGTACTTTGGCCCCCTATGTCCTGAAGGAGACCCTCAGAAACTGACCGTAAATAACTGTATGCAACATATGCCATTTCTCCCATAGGGAAGCATTTCTGCGTAAAGACGCATTTAAGTGAACTGGTTACTTACCTGTGAAATTCAGTATTAAAAAGTACTTACCTACTAATTAAGTTCTTGGTATCAAAATTAATATAAAAATACAACTCATTTTTCTAAATTGGACTCAGATTTATTCTTGAGTGTGCCTTATTTATTGCCTCCTTGAGTACACCAAATGCTTAGCACTACCCTCTGATAAGCCTAAAATGCTCGCCTACACTACCACAAATGAGAGCATTTAGTGTTATAATATTTGCCTCTGTAAACCAATAAGGGTTGCCTGGACTCTTTATGCAGTGTACCTCATTTTTGTCCACTATATAAAGAGCCAGCTTTCTACACTCCCCTGCTTTGCTTTTTCGCCTTTGTGCTTCTCCCCTCACCTCTGTGTTGCGTGCACTCTCGTTTGTTTCCCACACGTTCCTCTTTCTCTGTTTGCTCCTTCCACTCAGTTTCTTTCTCGCGCGCTCCATATTGCTTCCCCCATGTTGGTTCAATGCTTTTGGTGTTGGCCCCACTCCCTTGCTTCCCCCTCTCTATGTTGCTTTACTACCATGATTTGGACTACTGTTTTTTTTTTTTTAAACCAATTCAACTAGGATCAGGAAACATGAAAAAAGCACTTGTCAATTTGTAGGCGCACACACGCTTGGTGCGCGGTCTACAAAATTATGTTGCCTGTTGCTTATACCTTATAATTTTTTTAAAGTTTTAAATGCCATACTGCACATCGTAGAGGATGCTGTACATATTGGCTAGCACCTTTGGCAAAGCCAACAGGTCCAAAAGACAAGACTTATTGGGTTTTCCGTTGCTTATTCCCCTTGTAACTTCTTTCTTTAGGGAAGAGACACAAGCAGCACATGCTGTACTTCCCTCACCTACCATTTACTTTTTCTCGAGATCTTGTGTTTCTCTGCAGTGGAACTATTAAAATTAAAATAGTTTCAGGAAGCTCAACATCTTGCTTTATTCAATTATTTCAGCTGAAAATAGTTTCAGTCAATATTTAAGTTCAAATTTGTGGTAATTTAGTTGCTGTGTTGTTAAAATTCTCCCTTCTGTCAAAAAACACTTGCATATCAGAGGCAAAATGTTACAGGGCCGCACTCTTTATACTTGTCTGTGCAGCATCTACTTCTGACTCATGAGTTTTCTCCCTCTTATCAGATCGGGTGCCCCTGTTATCATAAGACCCTGGCCTTCAATGACAATTACAGATACACGTCTCTTAATCTCAGGATGCTTCTAAATCCTGGGTGGCAGCACCACATGTGACTGGGAATTTGGTTGAGGATAGTAGTTGTGCGATCCTGGTGCCCCACCTCCCTCCCAAATGCTTAGCCTCACTGGACGTGGGGCACCTGGCATTTGGCACTTTCCTTCAGTGGCTGTGGGCAGAGACTCTAATATTGTTCCCTCTGGCTTGCTGACTTCACCCTCGATGGTGACATCCTGCTTCTTACTAGAATGTCTGCTGCGATGGGCATCACACCCTCTTACTGTCTAATTGTGCATGCTCTATTGCAGTTCCTCCCATCCACACTCACAGAAACATCTATGGTCCTACCAAAACTCTAAAAAGTATGGCATGTGGTAGCCTGAAGAATATGCAAAGTATGGTGCTTCCCCAGGAAGTGAGACTGCAGTCAGAAATTATCACAGTAGCCTCTTCCTGTAGAGACCTCAGACTTTCACAATTGGTGGAGGAAAACTTTAATTGAGAACATTTGGGAGATGGAAAGGAAGTCTCTGTGTGCTAAAAGAAGAGTTACATTAAGAAAGAGGATGAACGAGTATGGTATTAAGTATAAGGGATGGAAAATGGGTTTGGGGATTTATGGTGGGAGATAGTTGTTTTTTCCTTCTGATAAAGTTTGTTTTTATTCTCCAGTCTCTGCAGGTGGGGGAACCTTGCAGAGATTGAGCCCCCGAAGGTTGGTAGAGTAATTTCCCTCCGGGTGGATCCTTTCTCACTGAGAGCAAGGCTCCCTACATTGAGTCTGCCATGTCTGGGCCAGGGAGTAAGCGGGCCGCTGGGGATAGTGGCTCTGGCCCCTCCGAGAAGAAAGCCAACCGTGAAGAGAAGACCACCACAACACTGATCGAGCCTATCCGATTAGGAGGCATTTCTTCCACGGTAAGTGTGACTCTGTGTAATGGGATAATAAGTTGCATGTGGCTTGTAGTCATCCTGCTGGGGGTTGCGAAGTAAAGGAGTAGAGGCATCAGGAGAATCTATTGTTATAAAAAGTGTAGGATGAGCACTTACTGGGAAAGGAATATGGAAAATGCAGTTGTTCGAAAAGACCAAAAAAGTATTTGGAAAATCGCAACTAGGGTAAGAGTGTAAGTTCAATAACTCATTACCTCTAGTGCCGCACTTGAATGCTGCATCTCAGGGCTGTGTGTCATATCTTAGCCTTGGTTAAGTGCACTCATTCTGCATATTTCCATCAACCGGAAAACCTGCCAGTTGGCCAGCCTTATAAAGACACAAACGTCCCTTACTGTGGAATACCATAATGTATATTACATAGAGATACAATGAGGTCTAAGTCAAATGTCCAAATGGAAGATAAATACATTTCTTGATTAAATTCAGCACATCAATAAGGTGGGACAGCAAACAGAAGGAAGTTTAAAAAACTTGTCGGCTCAGACATTTATCCATGTGACTGTAATGAAGAAAACTTGATCGTGGCACATATATTCTTAAGTAACAATGCTCACAATGCCAATTACATAACAGTAAGAGGAGTCATGGTACTGTGGTCGATGTTTCAATCCCTTAATTAAATGTACAGTGGTTCACTAAAAAGACAGCTGCAACAAATGATGGACGGAATGCTGAATGATTCAAACATTCTCCCCCATTCAACAGATCTGGGTTAAATCCATCGTTCTTTTGCCCACTACGCCACCCCAGTTTGGACCCAGCCTCTTGACTGGGGGAGAATGTTTGAATCATTCAGCATTCCGTCCATCATTTGTTGCAGTTACACTTTTCGCCCTAAGTAGGACGGGTATGCGCAGACGTAGGTCCCTTGCTCACTATGCCACTGGATTCAAGCTAGCCTGGCTGATGAAGGGTGACATACCCAGAAACCGGTCCCAGGATGCTTGTTTCCGGTCCAGGGAGGACCTGGCTTGGCAGTTCGGTCTGGACTGTTCCCATGAGGCACAGGGTCAAGACTGATTTGCATATGGCTAGTTCCAAACTGGGGTGGCGTAGTGGGCAAAAGAATGATGGATTTAACCCAGATCTCTTGACTGGGGGAGAATGTTTGAATCATTCAGCATTCCGTCCATCATTTGTTGCAGTTTCACTAAAAAGACAGTCCAGAACAATAACAGATAACTAGATAAATCCAAATTCTATGTAGGACAGAAAGACAAGACTCAAAAACAAGACTTAAAATTGCTAACAGCAAGGGTCATTAAGAGTGCCAGGGACCCCACGATAACATAACATGCATGATACTCTCTTCCTCTTTCTAGAACCTTTTATGAAACTTGTTGATGTTCTAGTACAGAAATCCAACTGTTAAAATGCCTGATGCAGAAGGACACACATGCCTGGTCATCTTATCCTACAGAATTTTGGGGGTCATCTTGCTTTGAGAAGATAAAATGGGGCATAGCATGTAGATATTGGTGCATATCGCATATTCTTGTATTTGCCGAACATTTCCATCTTTAAATACCAGCATGTTTGACCTGCCAAAATGTAATGAGGATGTAGACTTTCACATCTGTTAATTACCAGGTGCAATTACACATGAATGGCACCTGCTTTTCTACGTTGTCTGGACTGCATATTGCTGTACATGGGGCTTGGTTACCAGCTCAACTGAAAAACTATACCCTTCAGAAGGTCAATGTGCTGCTCTTTCAGTGGTACTGGTTGCAGCCTGGTGAGTTGGGATTAGAACTAGAACCTTTTTATGTGCAAACTGGCGACCCATGTGCGAGAAGGTTCCGGATGGGGCACTTTCAGACAGTGTGTAGGCCTCATACCAGGAGGTTAGCATCCAGGTGAAATTGTTCCAGGTGACATATGAGTCCGCTGATTGAGGTCCTGGACCTTACGCTGCCCTCAATGGCAGTCAAGACAGAGGTCTTGACAGAGGTGCTTCAACCAGGATTCGCCCTCTTAGAACCTCTTCTCCCTTTTAAAGAAGTCCTCACCGATGTCCTGCTCGGGTTCTGGGACAATCCCTGCACAGGGTCGCCTGTGCACAGAACAATTGCCTGCCGCCATCGCCTCACTCCTGGGAACCCAGCTTTCCTTGCACAGCATCCCACCCCGGAGTCTGGTTGTCCAGGCCTCCACATCCAAAATCAATCCTGGTGCATTTCCTACCACACCACCAGAAAGGGAATCAAAGAGACTGGACACCTTTGACTAGAAGAGGTTCTTTTCTGCCAGTCTTCCACAGCCCTTGGTGAACACTGCGTGCCTTTTGGGCCGATACACCCAAACAGTTTGGGATTCGGTTGTGCAAGTGCTGCCCATGGTCTCGAAGGAGGCCTGGGCCATACAGTCATGGACTATTGCAGCTGGCAGAGACGCAGCAAAGTTTACCATTCGCTGTAGACTGGATACGACTACTCGCTAGATGGAGCGATTGCGTCGTCAGTGGCACTCAAACGCCATGCCTGGCTGAGATTGACTCGCTTTTTGGGGGTTGTCCAGATGTCCCTTATGGACATGCCCTTCCGTGGCACCTGTCTCTCTGGAGACCAGGCAGATTCAGTGCTGGATCGCTTCTTTAACAACGGAACCACTGCCAGGTCCATGTTCCTCTCCAATGGCGCATGCCAAACACATTCTGCCTTTCATTCCTTCAGTGGCTACAGTAGAAGCTACCAACTGCGCCCATTCCTGCCCAGCCACCAAGGCCAACAGACTCACCAGTCCTTTCATGGCTGCAGTTCCTGCAAGCCTCCTGAGAGACTCGGACAGAGGTCCACCTAGCTCCCTGCCCCCCCCCCTCTCCCGGTACCCTCAAAACCACTTTAGCTGCTCTTTTACCATCACGGTCATCCAGTTGGTAGCAGGATCAGTCATCACATCACTTGCCTCTCTGGCAGTCCATAACATCAGACAAGAGGGTACTACAAATTTGTTAAGCAGGATTAGTCCATTCCTCTGCTAGAAACCCCACCACCCATGCCACCATCCCCAGACTGGTATACAGAGGACCACCTCTTCCTCTTCTGTCAGGAAGTTCATGCTCTTTTGGCTTAAGGAGCAATCTAGAGTGGGCCGGCATGAGAAGTAGGTCATGTTTGCTATTCCTACTTTCTTATGCCTAAGAAGGACGGAGGCATCTGCCTTGTTTTAGACCCGTGCCCTCTCAATTTCTTCTTGAAGAAGGAGAAATTCAAGATGCTCAGTGTGAGAAAGTGCCCTCTTTCTGCATGGTATGCCCCCACTTTTTGCTGAATTGCTGATGTTCTTTGACTGAGTGTGCCCTGGGCTCCTGCTAATCAGGTACCCAGGGCCTATGTTCCTTCACTAAAATTGCATTGAAGCCTAAACACAATTGGCATCCCTGGCCACAGGTAGGTCCCTGGTAAATGTTACCACAGGCACCCAGGGCCCTGTGACCAGGGAAGGCCCCTAAGGGCTGCAGCACTTATTGTGCCACCCTTGGAGGCCCTGCACCTTTTCACTCACACACTGCCTTTGCAGGCTGCGTGTCTTGGTGCAGAACAAAGTGAAGAGTCGACATGGCACACATCCCTGTGTGCCATGCCTACAACTGCCCTGGCATAGATAAGCCATCCCTCTAGCTGGGTGCACTATACCAGTGGTGAGGGTACAGGTGCATGAGCCCTGTACCCCTACAGTGTCTAAGTCCATTCTTAGACATTGTAAGTGCAGTGCTGCCATTAAGAGTATATGGTGCTGGGAGTTTGTCATTACGAACTCCACAGCACCATAATGGCTACACTGAAAACTGGGAAGTTTGGTATCAAACTTCTCAGCATATTAAACCCACACTGATGCCAGTGTGGGATTTAATGTAAAATGCACAACAGAGGGCATCTTAGAGATGCCCCCTGAAACTCGACCAACTTCTAGTGTCCCGACTGAGTGGCTGCTTAGGCTGCCCACCAACAGACATGTTTCTGGACCCCTGGGTTTAGAGCCTGCTGCTCTCGGGGGGCCTGAAACAATGCACATCCTGGGACGAGGTGCCAAGCCTCCTCCCCCAGGATGGGCAGGGTTCACGAAGGGGAAGCTTCAAAGGCATGCTGCCTTTGTGAGCCTCCCCAGACCATTTGCTGCTTTCAGCAACTGGTCCCCACTGGTTCCACCCCCCACTTTGGGCGGGAGAAATGGCGGGAAAAACAAGTGAAGGAAAGAGGTGTGCCCACCTCTGCCAACTCCACCCCTCAGGTGGGGGAGGCGAGGTGAAGCACAACTCCGAGTCCCCGCCATCTTGAGGATGGGGGGGACCCAACCAACCAGGGACAGGCTCCTGCCCCCCCTACTACTGGAGGGTGGCACGATAGGGGCTGTACCCACCCCAGGGAAGGCCCATTGGTCCCTGCACTTTACCTACCTGTAACGCCCCTAAATCTACTTGCTTCCTCAGATCCAGCCTGACAACAAGAAGAAAAGAAGGACCGAACAGCCGTGCAGCCAGCTAACAAGAGGAAGACGCCCACTGACTTGGCCCCAGCCTTACCGGCCTGTCTCCCCTCGAACCTGCTCCTGCGAAATCCCGGTGTGTCCTGCAGCCAGAAACCTCAAAAACCCCGGAGGACCTACCTGCCTTTACTTCCAAAGACTGCTTCTCCCGTGAACACCGGATTTGTTCAACTGCAACCTCTGGCAGCAGCCGGAGACCGTGGATCTGCCCCACTCTGCACCCGCCGTCCACAGCCCGAGCTCGAGTGAGCAAACACCACGAGGAGGTCACCCCGGCGGTCCTGAACCGAGATCCGGCGACCCCTGACCTGCCTCAAGCCTCCAGCCGACGCCTGCAGCCTAAATCCAGACGGCCCCCCTAACCGCGACCCGGAGCTGGTAAGAAGATCCGACCCCAAAAGGCACCCCTGCACCCGACGCCCCATGGCCTTGTGTGCCCAAACCGACAGTGCCTAACCAACCCCTAACTTCCCAACTTACCTCTCGAAGTGGTCGCACCCAGAAGTCCTTCGTCTCCCTGCCTGCAGCGCTTTTGCAAACCGGAGGTTCTCCATTGAAAACAACAGGGCACCCGACCTCGAAACAGCACCCTGCACCCGGCCGCCCTAGTGCCACTGAGGGTGCACCTTTGGTGCTACTTTGTTTCCCCATTTGCCCTGAGCTAAAGTCCAGGAGCTTTGCTCCCACAACCCAGTGGCCTGCTTGCCAGCAGCCACCAACCGGAGGCCCCCTATCCCCCTTTGGATAACATTGGGCCTCAACACACTGCACCTGGCCGCCCTAGTGCCGCTGAGGGTGTAACAAGAGTGCATCACTGACCCTGGGGGACCCCTGAGTCTAACCCCAGAACCTTAACTCCCACAGTCGATAACTTACCTTTGAACCGATAACCTGTTTTTCCTCCATAGGATAACATTGACAATTTTCTTCCCAAAAAGTTTTTAAGTGTGGAGTTTTGAAATCTAAAAATATTCTTTAAAAATCGCACGAATAACCAAAACTTATTTACTTACCTGTTTGCAGGAAATGTCCCAGTGCTGAATCTAGGTATCCAGCAGTGAGTTAGAAAAGTAACGTAAAGAGTAACTTACCTGTAATTTACTGAAAAAGCCTATTCATTTCAATGTACTGTATTTGCTAAGTATTGCAACCTACTGCATCCCCTATAAATCAAACAAAGTACAATTCCTGTTGCATTTTTAAACTGTTCTACGATCAGCAACTTATTACTGTAAAGTATTTAATGCTTACCTGTGCCAGGCTTGCTTGGTTCTAAAAATAAAACAACAGTATATTTTTTATACAAAAACAATTGGTCTAGAGTTCAGTCATTGAGTGTGTGAATTCATTTGCTGACTGAGTGGGTACATCAAATGCTTAACACTGTCCTCTGATACTGCCTTACTGCTCGACCACTCTACCACAAATAGAGAGTAAGGTTCTATCTAACTTTAACCTCTGCCTACCTCTGGGGTCACCTGGACTCTATACACACTATACCTAATTTTGGTGTAGTGTATATATAGAGCCAGTTCCCTACACTCGGGTTCTGTCTGCCCTAGACCCTCGCGACTGCATGGTAGCGCTGGCCCTGCAGGATGCCTATTTCCACATTCCTGTCCTGCCTGCCCACAGAAGCAACCTGCGGTTCACGGTGGGCCTCAAGCATTATTAGTTCATTGTGCTCCCCTTTGGCTTCACCAGTGCCCTTCAGGTGTTGACGAAAGTTATGCCGGTGGTTGCAGCGGACCTGCGGAGATCACGGGTTCCAGTATTCCCCATCTTCAACAATTGGCTGTTGATGTTGGGCACCCCGTCTCCCACCTCCAGACTATGGCAGGCCTCCTGCATTCGCTAGGATACACTGTAAACATGGCGAAGTCACTCCCTGTCAGATGCTCCCTTTCATTGGAGCACAGGGCTCGAAAAATCCACTCACCCACTCGCATTGTCGAGCAAGATTTATTCAGGGCAAGCTATTTTTAGGGACTGTAAGTAAGTGCCTCTTTTTGCATGGTTGCCCCACTTTTTGCCAAACTGTTGATGTACTTTGACTGAGTGTGCCCTGGGTTCCTGCCAACCAGATACCCAGGGCCTATGTTCTTTCCCTAAAACTGCATTAATACAAAACCCAATTGGCACTCCTTGGCCACATGTCAGTCCCTTGTAAATGGTACCATAGATACCAAGGGCACCGTGGCCAGGGAAGGCCTCTAAGGGCTGCAGCACTTATTGTGCCACCCTTAGAGGCCCTGTACCTTTACACACACACACGGCCATTGCAGGCTGCATGTTTTGATGCAGAACAAAGTGAAGAGTCGACATGGCACACATCCCTGTGTGCCATGCCTACATCCCACTGCCCTGGCATAGGTCAGCCACCCCTCTAGCTGGTTGCACTATACCAATGGTTGAGGGTACAGGTGCATGAGCCCTGTACCCCTACAATGTCTAAACCAATACTTAGACATTGTAAGTGCAGGTATGCCATTAAGAGTATATGGTGCTGGGAATTTGTCATTACGAACTCCACAGCACCATAATGGCTTTACTGAAAACTGGGAAGTTTGGTATCAAACGTCTCAGCACATTAAACCCACACTGATGCCAGTGGGGTATTTAATGAAAAATGCACTCAGAGGGCATCTTAGAGATGCCCCCCAAAAAACGACCTAACTCTAGTGTCCTGGCTGAGTGGCTGCTCGCCAGCTGCCACCACCAGACATGTTTCTGGACCACTGGGTCGAGAGCCTGCTGCTCTCGGGGGGGGGTCTGTATCAATGCACATCCTGGGATGAGGTGCCAAGCCTCCTCCCCCAGGATGGGCAGGGTCCATGAAGAGGAAGCTTCGAAGGCTTGCCGCCTTTGTGAGCTACCCCAGCCATTTGCTGCTTCCAGCAACGGCCCCCACCGGTTCTGACCACCACTTTGGGCAGGAGAATCGGCGGTAAAACCGAGTGAGGAAGGGAGGTGTGCCCAGCTTTGCCAACCCCGCCCCTCAGGTGGGGGAGGCGAGGTGAAGCAACTCTCAGTCCCCGCTATCTTGCAGATGGGGGGACCCAGCCAACCAGAGAGGCATATGCCCCCCTCCCACTGGAGGGTGGCATAATAGGGGGTGTACCCACCCCAAGGAAGGGACCCATTGGTCCCGACCTTTACTTGACTGTAACGCCCCTTAATATATTATTTAGGAGCAACCCTGAACCTTGCCTCCTC
Source organism: Calotriton arnoldi (assembly GCA_963921515.1). NCBI lineage: Eukaryota > Metazoa > Chordata > Amphibia > Caudata > Salamandridae > Calotriton > Calotriton arnoldi. The sequence goes on along the minus strand of CAWUFW010002661.1, from coordinate 730,895 downwards.
AGACAAGAACCGACCAGAAGAAGAGAAGAAGGACCGAAGAAGCCGTGCTGAAATAAGAAGAGGAGGACGCTCACTGACTTGGGCCCCAGCCCTACCGGCCTGTCCGCACTTCGAACCCGCTCCAGCGAAATCCCGGTGTGCCCTGCAGCCGGCAGCCCCCAAGAACCCAGAGGACCTGTCCTTCCTTCCAAAACCAAGCCTTTGTCTCCTGTGAGCACCCGATTTGCTCACCCACAGACTCTGCCTCCGGCCAAATCCGCGAGTCTGCACCACTCTGCATTCGATGCCCACGGTCCGAGTTTGAGTGCCCCAACTCCACGAGGAGGTCTCCCTGGCGATTCTGACCTGAGATCTGGTGATCTCTGACCTGCCTCGAATCTCCAATCAACGCCTGCAGACCCTTTCTGGAGGATCCACGTGACCTGAGCTGGTAAGAAAACCCGACGCCTAAAGACACCCCTGCACCTGACGTCCCACGGCCTTGGGTGACCCAACCGACGGTGTCCCAGCATCCCAACTTACCTCTCCAACCGGTGGTCACCTCCAGAAGATCTCTGTCCCCGAGCCTGCAGTGTTTGTTGCAACAGGAGAATCCATACTGAAAACAACAGGGCACCCGACGCCAAACCAGCACGCTGCGCCCAGCCGTCCCTGTGCCTCTGCGGGTGCACTTTGTTTGCTAAACCGGGTCCCCTTTGCCTTGAGCCTAACACCAGGAGCTTTGCTCCTACAACCTTGTGGCCTGCTCGTGAGCAGCCACCAACCGGACGGAGGCCCCCTATCCCCATTGGATAACATTGGGCCTCAGCACTTGGCCGCCCTAGTGCCGTTGAGGGTGTTCTGAGAGTGCATCCTCGACCCTGGGGGAACCCTGGTTCTAACCCCAGAATTCCAACTCCCACAAATAAGTACTTACCTGCAAACCGTTAACTTCATTTCCTCCTTTAGGATTGCATTGACTGCTTTTCCTTGAAAATTCTTCTAAGTGCGGAGTTGGTTTGTATGAAACATTGAAAAACTGCAAATGTACTAAAAGTGAATTACTTACCTTTTGTCTAAGAAATGTCTCAGTGTGATATCTAGGCATATCACACTGATTAGCAAAAGTAAATTAAAAAATAATTGTAGGAAGCTGGCTCTGTATATACTATACCAAAATGAGGTATAGTGTGCTCAGAGTCCAGTGGAACCCCAAAGGTAGGCAGAGGTAAAAGCAGATAGCACCTTACTCTCTATTTGTGGTAGTGTGGGCGAGCAGTAAGGCTTTATCAGAGGGCAGTGTTAAGCATTTGTTGTACAAACTCAATCAGCAAATGATGTCACACACTCAAAGACTGATCTCAGACCAATTTGATTTGTATTAAAATATTATTTAGTTGTATTTATTTCCTAGAACCAAGCAAGCCTGGCACAGGTAAGTGTATATGATAATTTTCAAGGCAGGTTGAACAATAGAAGCAAGCTGAATGAAAATGACTTTGTTACAGGTTTGTAAATACTTTTAATACAGTGGAAATTACTGTTAGATTACTTTGGATTGCTTTACAGATTACTTTCTGGATTACTTTTTCTACTCGGTGTGATATACCTAGATATCACACTGGGACATTTCCTAGAGAAAAGGTAAATAAGCAGTTTTTAGTTATATGCAGTTTTTCAAAGTTCCATACAAAACCAACTCCACACATAATTTTTAGGAAAAACAGTCAATGTATTCCTATGGAGAAAAATGAGGTTAACGGTTTGCAGGTAAGTACAAGTTTGTGGGAGTTAGTATTCTGGGGTTAGAACCAGGGTTCCCCCAGGGTCAAGGATGCACTCTCAAAGCACCCTCAGCATCACTAGGGCAGCAGGGTGCAGAGTGCTGAGGCCCAATGTTATCCAAAGGGGGATAGGGGGTCTCCGGTTGGTGGCTGCTCACGAGCAGGCCACAAGGTTGTGGGAGCAAAGCTCCTGGTGTAAGGCTCAGGACAAAGGGAGATCCGAGTTAGCACCCAAGGTACACCCGCAGCCGCACAGGGGCAGCTGGGTGCAGGGTGCTGTTTTGGCGTCGGGTGCCCTGTTGTTTGCAATGGGGATTCTCCGGTTGCAACAAAGACTGCAGGCTCGGGATGAAGATCTTCTGGGGGTGACCACCAGTTGGAGAGGTAAGTATGGATGCCTGGGGATGCTGGGACACCGTCGGTTGGGCCACCCAAGGCCGTGGGGCGTCGGGTGCAGGGGTGTCTTTAGGCGTCGGGTTTTCTTACCAGCTCTGGTCGCGGTCTGTGTGATCCTCCAGAAAGAGGCTGCAGGCTTCGCTTGGAGATTCGAGGCGGTCAGAGATCACCAGACCTCAGGCCAGGATCGCCGGGGAGACCTCCTCGTGATGTTGGGCCACTCGAACTTGGGCCGTGGGCGTTGGTTGCAGAGTGGTGCAGACTCGCAGATTTGGCCGGAGCCAGAGTCTGTGGTTGAGCAAAGCCGGTGCTCAAGGGAGACAAAGTCTTTTCTGTGGAAGGCAGGGCATTTCCTCGGGGTTCTTGAGGTTGCTGGCTGCAGGACACCTAGGAATTCCGCTGGAGCAAATTCGAGGTGGGGACAGGCCGGTAGGGCTGGGGCCAAGTCAGTGGGTGTCCTCCTCTTCTTAGGTTCAGCACGGCTCTTCGGTCCTTCTTCTTTTCTTCTTGGTCGGTTCTTGTCTGAGGAGGCAAGGTTCGGGGTTGCCCCTAAATACTAGATTTAGGGGCGTTACAGGTAGGTAAAGGTTGGGACCAGAGGGTCCCTTCCTTGGGGTGGGTACATCCCCTAAAATGCCACCCTCCAGTGGGAGGGGGGCATATGCCTCACTCTGGTTGGCTGGGTCCCCCCATCTGCAAGATGGCGGGGACTGAGAGTTGTGCTTCACCTCGCCTCCCCCACCTGAGGGGTGGGGTTGGCAAAGGTGGGCACACCTCCCTTCCTCACTTGGTTTTTCCGCCGATTCTCCCATCCAAAGTGGGGGTTAGAACCGGTGAGGGGCAGTTGCTGGAAGCAGCAAAGGCCTGGGGATGCTCACAAACGCGGCAAGCCTTTGAAGCTTCCCCTTCGTGGACCCTGCCCATCCTGGGGGAGGAGGCTTGGCACCTCGTCCCGGGATGTTTATTGTTTCAGACCCCCGAGAGCAGCAGGCTCTTGACCCAGGGGTCCAGAAACATGTCTGGTGGTGGCAGCTAGTGAGCAGCCACTCAGCCTGGACACTAGTGTTAGGTTGTTTTTCAGGGGGCATCTCTAAGATGCCCTCTGTGCATTTTTCATTAAATCCCACACTGGCATCAGTGTGGGTTTATTGTGCTGAGAAGTTTGACACCAAACTTCCCAGTTTTCATTAAAGCCATTATGGTACTGTGGAGTTCGTAATGACAAACTCCCAGCACCATATACTCTTAATGGCATTACTGCACTTACAATGTCTAAGAATTGACTTAGACACTGTAGGGATACAGGGCTCATGCACCTGTACCCTCACCACTGGTATAGTGCACCCAGCTAGAGGGGTGGCTGACCTATGCCAGGGCAGTGGGTTGTCGGCATGGCACACAGGGATGTGTGCCATGTCGACTCTTCACTTTGTTCTGCACTAAAACACGCAGCCTGCAAAGGCAGTGTGTGTGTGCGTGCGTGTGTGTGTAAAGGTACAGGGCCTCTAAGGGTGGCACAATAAGTGCTGCAGCCCTTCGAGGCCTTCCCTGGCCATAGTGCCCTTGGTACCTGTGGTACCATTTACAAGGGACTGGCCTGTGGCCAAAGAGTGCCAATTGGGTTTTGTTTTCAATGCAGTTTAGGGAAATAACATAAGCCCTGGGTACCTGTTTGGCAGGAACCCAGGTGACACTCAGTCAAAGTACATCAGCAGTTTAGCAAAAAGTGGGGACAACCATGCAAAAAGAGGGCACTTTCTTACAGGGTTGGATTTCCTTGTTGTGTGTTTCATTTATAGACTGTGTGTGCAGCAAATGCCTAACACTCCCATTTGATAAGCCTAAGGCTGCTCGATGACACTACCACAAATAGAGCACCTTGGGATTGTTAAAGCAAGCCCCTGTACACAAGTAAGTGATACCTGAACTCTATACACAGTGCACCTCATTTTGGTACACTATATAGATAGCCAGCATCCTACAGTCAGGCAGTGTGCTCCCTACCCTCCTTTGCATATTTGTGCAATGCCTGCCAATTTGGCAGCCCCTAGTCAATGCCAGTCTTCAAAGATTGCTCCAAAACCCACCCCAAAAATTAACGAAAGCCAAAAGTGCAAGAATGGGGGCACACTGGCTGTCATTGGGATCCTTTTTGTGATTGTGGCTCAAAGTTTATTCAGTGCATTGGAGTCTCCTGGCTCTGGTTAATGGTGGATGGTACACCTGACAGGTTCAAGTGCCAAGGAAAGTGTCTCGCCTGTACATAGTTTCAACTTGGGGTGCTAGAAGATGTGCTGGCAACTTGCAGTAGGTACACTAAAACAAATAGTTTTGTTGGAGAAAGCTTGTTGCACATACATTTGTCAAATTCGTTCATATGAAGAAAAAAAATCAAAAGGACAAAAAAAAAAACCAGAAAATACAATGGTCTGTATGACTAAATGCATCACATATATTGAATGAAAATCCAATTACAGTAGTTCATTCAAAAAGGTGCTCCGTATGTGTCAAGTGAAATAGTGCTTGTGCAGTGCATCAGCTAAAAAAAGAATGACTTTACATATAAACAGAAAGCAAATTAAGATGCCTTAATGGGCCTGTCCAAACTTTACAAATGTAGAGTCTCTCATAGATGGGCTCCTTTCATCTCTCCTTTGACACCCAAAAAGTGGAGATGCAGTACAGGCAACATATAAACATCGTTGACGTTTCAACCCTCTTGTGCTGTGTATGCTTTTTATACATCTAAGCGGGTCTTCATCAGGACTGGATGCAGAACACCTGTGTATCAGAATACATGCAATCAGATCTCATGTTAAAAGAATGGGCAATTATCTCTTTGGGAGGTAAAGACTCGCCTGGGGTCATAGGAAGACAATGAATGGCCGCCTTGTACCCGGAAAAAAGCATGTGTCCTGGATAAATCAGGCAGTTAATTTCTATGCCGCCAGTGACTGCTTGGTTTGCTAATCAAGTGAAAGAGTCCTCTGTCAGAGTGACTCCTACAAATGTACAAAGTAAAAAACCAAAATTCAGTGAATTGCATCATGCATAGTTAACGCTTATTGAAAAATCACCATGCAACAACTCACCATATAGAGAGATGCATGTAGAGTCAATATTTAATCGCATCCTGTTCTGTGTCATTGAAGAAAAAATAGTGGAATACATCCTTTGGAAAATAAAAAAATGACTCAAAGTGGGGTATAAAAAGGAAATATTTCAAGTAATTTCACCATACCTCCTCCAAAATCAGCTTTCTCTCGCTCAGTGGGATGCTATTAATGCTGTGTGGTTTCAATGAGCTGATAGATAAAGCAGAAATGGGACGCCGCGTGCTGGCTCATTGATGCCGATTCAACGAATGAATCACTGTAATTGGATTTTCATTGATTACATGTGATGTATTTAGCCATAAAGACCCTTGTGTGTGCTTTTTTTTTTACCTTTGGGTTTATTTCCTCATGAATAAATTTGACAAGTGTATGTATTACAAGCTTTTTCCGACAGAACCATTTGTGTTTGTGTACCGAATGATACCCAGATTCTGAGGAACACTGGGTAACCCCTTTGATGCTTAACGTCTAGCAACTTGCAGTAGGTATTTGGCAGTAGTGAAGATCTTTAAATGTTACCTGCATCAAAGTTTCTAAACTTTAACACTTTGTGCTGGTGGCACCAAGGGTTTCACAGGCATTATCAACTGAAGAAGGGTGTGCCTATGGTGATAAAGGAGGAACCATCTTCTCCCAGTAATTGCCTGAGAACCATAGGTTGTAGGAAGGTTGTCCTAATAATTCCATGTTCAGCTAAGCCAGGACAACATACTGGTTAGCATACTGTATGTTATGTTATGTTATGTTATGTTACAGCAACTTTTATAGCGCACTAATACCCATAGGTGTCTAGGCGCTTAAGGACCGCGTACTGTAGGGAGAGCTAATTTTTAAAAAGCCATGTCTTAAGATTCTTCCTAAACTCAATCAAAGAAGATATCTTCCTAAGCGCGAGCGGGAGGGAGTTCCACAGCCTAATAGCACCATGTCTGAAACTCCTCCCTCCCCATTTCATAGTCCTGACTCTGGAAGTAAGCATCAGGAAAGCATTAGCCGATCGTAGTTGTCTGCTGGGGAGTACCAACTAAAGGCATGCCATAAAAATCGTGGACCTACTCTATAAAGTGCCTTATGCACTATACAGAGTGTCTTGAATTTCACGCGCTGGGCAACTGGTAGCCAATGCAACTTCTGTATCCCGGCCCTAATTGACTGATGCTTAGGGACATCTAGCACCAGTCTGGCAGCAGCATTCTGTGCCGCTTGTAATCTTCTAAGTTGATTAGACTGTAAATTTATGTATAGGGCATTACAGTAATCCAGTTTGGATAAGACCAAAGAAGTTAAAACAATTTTCCTCGTGTTTATCGGAATGAAAGGAAGAATCTTGCGCACGGTTTTAATGGTGAAGAAAGCAGAAGATACCACCTTAGAGACCTGCGATTTAAAATTCAACTTCTCGTCTATTATGACCCCCAGTTTTTAGCTTTAGCTACTGGTGTAGGAAGGGGGCCCAGTGTATTTGGCCACCAAATTGGTGACCAAAGGGGAGCAAGGTTTCCAAAAAGCACCACCTCGGTTTTGCTCGAATTGAGCTTCAGACAGTGCCTGCTCATCCACAAGCTCAGGGAGACCATGCAATCATGTAGTTTATTAGAAAAATCAACATCCTTGTCTATGGTAGAAATAACCAATTGGGTGTCGTCAGCATATGAGGTCGGAATTAGATCAAAGCTTCTAATCAAAGGGGCCAATTCGGACACATATATGTTAAAAAGAGTGGGGCTCAAGGAAGAGCCCTGTGGCACTCCACAAGGCAAAACAAAAGGCGTAGATTTAAAATCGCCCAATTGCACTGTCTGCACTCTACCTGCTAAAAAAGATGTTAAAAACAGCAGGGCTTTTCCTCCTAGACCAATGGTTTTCAGCCGTTCTATCAGTAAGTTGTGGTCCACGGTATCAAATGCCGCGGACAGGTCAAGGAGGATCAGAGCTGCAGATCCGCCACCATCTAGTGCGGTACGAATTTCCTCCGTAGTTTTAATTAAAGCTGTCTCGGTGCTGTGGCATGATCGAAAGCCAAATTGGCTGTGGTCTAAGACATTATTATCTAAAATAAATGTAGAAAGTTCCGTGTTAACAATTTTCTCAATTATTTTTGCAGGCAACGGAAGTCTAGCAATCGGTCTATAATTGGCCGGGTCCGTTACATCTAAATTAGGCTTTTTTAATAATGGTAATATACAGGCCTGTTTCCACAAAGTTGGAAAAGATCCTTGTAAGAACATTTGATTAAAAATACAAGATAACTGGGGACTGATAATGTGACTAATGTGACTGTAATTCCCTGTTCGAAAAGGTTCAGACTTGTGTTCCTCTTTGGCTCAAATGCCATATTTATAGGCACTCTGGAAAGTTAACACTTCTCAATGCCAGACGGACATCACAGAATTTGATGGGGTCTGAGACCTTTGGACTTTGCACAATCATTGCATATGGGGCTTAGAACTTGGAACAATGTACCATTTGTAGGCAAGGCACGTTGCTGAAGAATTATAAGTAATACTTGTGAACAAACCTCCGAGATAGAATCTCTGCTCTTGCTCTCTTTTGTGGTCTTTGGACCTTGTCAGCTTTGGCTAAAGTTTTGTATGGCTTCAAGCTAGGTCATCCTTAAGGCTGCCTTCCAGGCAGACTGTAGTTTCAGCTGTACCTTGTCTGTTGTCCATAGTCCAGGAGTAGCTACAGCAGTTTTTTTATTAGCACGATGTAGCAGCTTCAGATAATTCTCCAGGGTAGGGTAAGGGAACATTGTCCCAATCCCAACAATGCGTCTCTAGACTGAGCAGCAGAATCTGCCGGAAGTCAAATGAGCAAAACATGATTGTTCTGCAGGGCCAATGTTTATCCCAATCTTGAGCCACTGGCAGGAAGACCACGTTAAATCAATACTTTACCATCTTGACATTTAAGTTGCCATGTAACCAGAGCACAGTATCCTTTTTTGTTTCTTCCTGAGATTTTGACTCTTGGAGGAGGGGAGGAGCAAGGGAAGACGGCGTTAAGCCTGGGGAATTGTGTACTGAGAACCCTATGCCAAGGAGGCTTTTTGGTGAAGGTGCCAGGGGTATTAGTGGCTAAAGAAATGGCTGGGTGTTCAGCTTAACCCTAGTTAATTCAACCCAGATACAGGATCTCTTAGGCACAGCAATATGGCAGGGAAGGTGTGGTACCACCGCCTTGAGTCACAATCAGTGGCGTCATTCCGGACACCTTTCTAACAACGCACATATCACACATGTATCTGAAAGTATTTTCTACGAAATAGTGGATAGGCCTGGTACCAGACCTTAAATGAGTGTAACCAATAATCCATCTCAACATAGCCTGGTGTGAAGGCCTGCCCGCATGCTTTTTGGTTGAGGAGTCCCTTTGGATCTACTCCCTGTATGAGAGAGGCTAGTACTGTGCTGAAGAGTAACAAAAGGTGATCCACATTACTTGGTAATCCACATAAACAGGGCCATTGGTGAAAAGACACAAAAGAAGCAAGAAAGAGATGGCCTGATGGCTGACCTCGGGGCCTTTTTTTGTTACTGTTTGTGTCTTGGAGAACACTGAGAGTGTGCCTTGCTGAACATTGTGCTTGTAGTTTTCCGAGAGCTTTCTCAATTTCCGTACCTTAGGCAACCTACCAGGCAGTGCCCTCATCACAAGGAGGCAATGTTCTCACTACACACTCTCATGATTATTACTTTTGGGTGCATGTTTCAACATGGAAGTTATATGCACTTTCTTTCTGGAAAGAGATATATTACAGTAGGAAATGACCAATGGAGTAACTGGGCTATTCAAACAGACGCATTCTGAAAACTACACCCAGGCTTCTGCCATGATGCACACATACCACCAATGGTGGCAGTCTGTCTCTTTAACATAGCAGAAGGGAGAAGTGACAAGTAGTGGGAGAGAAATGAAACCTACAACGAGGAAATGAGACTAGTAGACCATACAGAGCAAGACACAACACCCATGCACTGTTCCCAGCCATTTTGCCTCACACCGACTCTATACAATATTTCTCTGAGTCTGTGTGCTTGCTTTCTTTCACTCTGTATTTGCTTTTTTAATTTCTTTTATTGTGTGTAGGAGGAGATGGACCTCAAGGTTCTCCAGTTCAAGAACAAGAAGTTGGCAGAACGTCTGGAGCAGCGGCAGGCGTTTGAGGATGAGCTACGGGAGCGCATTGAGAAGTTGGAGAAGCGTCAGGCCACAGACGATGCCACGCTCCTTATTGTGAACCGATATTGGACCCAGGTCTGTGGCAGTGCATTCCCCTGGGATGTATAGCCTACTGTAATAATGAGGGCTTGTTTTGTCCGACCTGCTTAACCCACTGCTATGTTAAGGAGGACCATGAATGCTCGGCTAAAAACGAGTACGAAAAGTGATGGATGGAACACTTGAATTGATCTCAATCACTGATAATTACTTTGGCCTGCAATGCAGTCCATTCTCTTTTTCATTGTACCTCATGCTCCAAAAGGGACGTCCAGCGCAAGTTGCTAAGCTACATCCAGTATGTATTGGAACATAAGAAACCTCAGACATGTTTCAGCATTATCAGCGACTTGTAGCTTGAGCTCTATGGCAGAGAGCTGTGGCCCTTATCATGGCATACAAATCACACTTAACTATAGTTCCCTTAAAAGAACAAAAAGTGGTGGATGGAGTGCTTGGATAGGCAGCTGTACAAAAGTGGACATCCTTTCATTTTTTTAAATTTTATTTAGTTTTTGCTTCTGCAAGAACCTGTAGTGGTCCTGTTGTACCCTTGTTGCTATGTTTAGTTTGTTCCAAGCTTAGTGTTCACAGGATCCTACACATATAGCATTTCAGGGTTTGCCCCCTTCTAGGAGGATCAGTTTGCGGGCAGGTCTGCTGTGGAAACTTTGATTGGCAATTTTGGCCAAACACCCAGTATGATTTGTGGGTCATGCAAAGCAACTTAATGGTTGCCCCCTATTCCATTGGGAGCCGCATGAGTGTCATGTTCTTCTTCGATTTTAATGCTTAGCACAACTACTTTAGCTGCTCAGATTTCGACTAGTTGAAGTTTTGTTTCTATTATTTTTTAAGAAGTCCTGCACATATGGTGTTGGAGTTTAGTTGATGTCAGTGCTTCATTTTCATTGTAAGTTTCCCATTGTGTTCTTCTATCCTCTAGGGATAGAACTTAGCTTTAACGATGTGACACCGTGCGGAAGTTCATTTCTACCCTATGTTTTATTTTGGACCAAGTAAAAATAACTATCTGCAAGACTATTGTCTGAGTTTTATGAAGAAAGAAAAAGTAAGCAAAAAATCCTCTGACAGGCTTGAGACCATGTCCGATCATCCAATTAGCATGTTCAGTGATATCTGCAATAGGCGCAGGGGTGGATCTGTCTCTGTTTTTTTCCTTTTCCTCTAGTGCTCTTTATGTACTGGTTCTCCTCAGAAGCCCTTTTTGTGATTTGGACATTTTTTGCAGGCTACTAGCCCTAGCATGCAATAGCAGCCTGCCCAGAGCATCACTCCCCATACCCAACAAATCACTCTGATATTTAAGGTATATGCCATTTATACTCCATCCCTCACCTGCCCTAGCCAATGGAATTTGTGCCCCCCCGTAACACCAAAAGGATCCCTCCATTATCACTACCAGTTATAAACAATATATATGGCAACAACAGTTCTGCCAAACTCATCTATCCCTACAGACGTGCACTGTGGGCCTCCTTTGACTATTCTTCAGAGTCCTTCACTTAATCTTCTTCCATTGACTGTCCATTTTAAGTGGACTGTGTTGTCACCTCGAGCATTATACATATCGGAACCTTAAGATTTCCAATCTGTACAGCTCAGTCATTTTGAATTTGCATTGACCCCCTCCCCCTGTTCCATCTAGGTTCTGTGACACTATCCGAGTTCAGTCTTAAATATGTGAGCCTGTGCAGCAGTAACATGTGTTCCATTTATACCATTCCAGTTGGATGAGAACGTGCAAAGCTTGCTGCAGTCCTACGATACAGACTGTAGCTCTTCCATGGATGGTTCCTCTGCTGGTGGGGAACTGCCTGGTACAGGGGATGAAAAGCAGTTCCCAGTTCCAGCAGATGCAGAAGAACCACGAAAGACAGAAGACCCAGCTCCTCCTGAAAGACCAGGTGAGAATTGCAACAGATGTCATCTATCTTGCAGTTACGATTGAGATTTGATTTTAGGCATTGTCTGCCTGCCTATGTTGTTTACTGGAATTTCTAATTGAATCACTTGTTGTTGTCACTGTTAAAAGTAACAATGAATTTAGGGGGGTGTCCCAAGATCTTATATTCTAGCCAGTTCAATAGTGGAGGTATGAGAATGCCAGTCTCCAAGTTCAGTTGTTTAATCCAACACATCCCTGATGCAACACTTGGATTTGAAGACTGGTGCCTCGCTCCATGTTTCTATATCACCTCTACCAAGAATTAGAAGGGAGTACTTTAACCATTGGAGTTTGGGAGGGAGCCAGTGAGAGTAGGCACACAGATGTGTATGATCCATGGTAACTCGTGTCTGTGATGGACAAGATTGACTTTGTTGTTTTTCTAATGTTTCAGGCCATGCATAACATGTTTTCAAATTAATACTCTAATTTCTTCTTATGTGAATGAAATCTTACTCTTGTACCAGAAGAAAGCAGCTGCCCACTTGATCTGAAAAGGTGATGGATGATAAACCATTGCCCTCCCTGATTTATTGAAAGCACCCTTGAAGACCCAAGACTTGGGCGTCCCCATAATAATGCCTGGCTGTCTGTGAAGGATAAATTATCCAGACTCATCTAGTAAAGGAGGCCCACAACATCCTTTCTGTTATCCAGTGCTTTGGGATCCTTTGCATGCATTCTTGGATTTAATTTGGCCCAAACCTAATATTTACTTTTCTTTTATTTGTAGATGCAGCTTCTCTGACACCCTCCTCTTCGGTACCAGAGAAGTCTGATGGGGACTTGAACGATACCACTCTGTCATTCCTCGAGACTTTAGCTAGCAGCAGCAGTGAGGAGATGGAATTGCAGATCCAAGGCCGCATGGAGTTCTCGAAAAAGGCAGTGTCACGAATTGTGGAGGCTTCAAACAAGTTGCATCGGAGGATAGAGGATCTCTGTCAGAAGATACACAGTGGAAGTAAGAGGTTATGTGACTAGGGTGGGCTGTAAGCTCAATACGCGACACTCAGCCTTTCTAAGGTCATTGAAGAGAAGTATGGCCAATGGGCCCTAGTCCCTCTCAGGTTGGCCAACCTCTGCTAATGTATTTTTCTTTGAAAAGCTCTAATAAGTAGCCAATTTTTCCATATCGTTCCCATACATTTTGCACAATCCATCTTGCACTCTGGTGCAAGATGGACTGTTTGCTCATGTGTTATGCCAATTGTTTTCATCCTCGCACCCTTGTTCTAAGACCATATCTAAATATGGTCCCTGTGACTTGTCTGCGGGCATTCTGTGCACGTGTTCCTATTCTGTTGGGCAGTGCTATTTCTCCTCCCATGCATCCACTACCCCCATGTCCATTCTGCACAGTAGCAGTGCTGACCATTTGATTTTTACAGCCAGCTTCGAGCACCTGGAAGAGCAGGCAAAGTCTCTGAACAAAGACTTGTGCAAAGAAAACCGACGGCTGCAGGACCTGGCAACACAACTGCAGGAGAAGCACCACCGGATCTCACTGCAGGTGAGGGGCAGGATAGAGTGGGATACTAAGGCAAGGACATCTTCAGGGCTGAGAGAAGAAAGTTGTGGGGTGCAGTTGAATATAGGGCAGCAATAAACGAGAGGTGATAAAGTGACAGGATTCAGACAATACCACTTGTGTAGCACTATTGATTCGTCGGGGGGCAACCAGCTACTTGAATAAATGTAAATTGTATGCAAAAGCTCTGTTATAATTGAATAGCTAAAAAAAACAACCGGCTGAAAAACTCATTTAAATCCACTTTGAAAAAAAAAGAAAAACAAAGCAAACGCATGTGTGAGCAGGCCGAAAATTAAATGCTTCTACTTACAGGCATGTTCTAATTAACTTGACAATAGTTTCAAAAATAAATCTAAAAAAGGTGTTCTTCATTCCCAAACACAGATTCTCTTGATTATGAAATCTAAGACCACTGTAATGGAGAAAACACAGATAAGCAATGTTTCCTTCTCTTAATTCCCCAAGCATTTTGTTTTTAGAAAGGTATTCAAATCGAGTCATGTGGATAAAACTAAGAAAATAAAATATTTTATTGACAAACAATTTGTAGCTTTAATCCTATTCCAACCAATTTAAATAGTGGCATAGGCATTAGATTATAATCTAGCAGGTAAATAACATATGAGCATTGATAACAGAAGAGATGTCTGTAAGTGAATGATTTAGGTTTGTTGTACCTTAGCTCACTGTGCCTTGAGTTTAAGGGCTGCTCACTTTTTTTAATGTAGTTTGAATGAAATTCCACAAATGAACTAACTAATCTAACATTAAAACACAATTTAAAAAATCACAAGAACAGGTAACACATTTTATCCTTCTCTGTCCAGCCGTCCTCCAAACGTATTTAAAAACCTTTCCTGTCATTTAAATCTCCATTATGCACATATTAGACCGTATAGGGTTATGTGGACTAAGATACCACAGTGTTAGATCCACTTATACTTAGCCTGTGACTTTTTACTAATCCTGTGCACATTTCCATGTGGTACAGGGTTCTGAAAAGACCCAATCTTAATTTAAAGAGGTTTTCTGCTATTTACTTCTGGAAAGCATGTTAAATACGGATTTGAGCTTTCTTGATGCCGATTGTAAGTGCTCTAAATTACTCCCCATTTGCAGATTCCATTAATTATTAATTATTTAGCAGTTAGTTGTGTAACAGCCTGAGTAACTGCTTTCCACGCTTGGTGAATGTGATGAGTCACGTTGGACTGCAAACGGTCCATCTTGCTGGTCCGGGTAGTTGCAGATACTTTACATTCCCCAGCAGGTTCTCAACAGACTGGTGATTCACAGCCTCAGAATTGTATTACAGATTTAAAGCCATGTAGATGAAGACTGCAGGCCTGTCTGCGAGGTTGCTCCTGCCACCTGCGTTCCTTGCGGCACAGCTCAGCTGCCACAGGGAGTTTCTGCATTTGTTGAAGTGGACAGATCTACAATGATTCTTCTTTACTAACTGATCCTGGCCCTAATGCAAATAAATTCTCTTCTATGTAATTTGAAGTCAAGGCAGGAGTGCCCTTGTTCACGTGTCCAGTCGGTACATTAGACTAGTTTTTCACCTCCTAATTGGAATCTCCAACTGTAGTTTCCTTCTTCAGAGTTGCTTCTGTTACCACAGGAAAGCTGTATGTCGGCATGTTCAGGTATGAGGCCTGCTTAATCCAAAACTTGCGCCATTATGGGTTTCTCAGAAGGAGAACCGCACCTTACCTCTTCTGGTCGCATTTAGTTCTGGAGAGAGGCAGGTAGCACTGTGGAAGTGCTTCTTTACTGTGAATGGGCTTCCTGTGACCCTGTATCCCATGAGTCTGCAGAATTCAGGAGCTAGCCCTGCACTGCCACAGACGGATCATGGCAAAGTTCACATCTATAAACTGAGCACTTTTACTATGCTTTAAAAGTAAAATAAAAAAATGACACCCTCTCCTGAGATGCGGAGAGCAGCATCTTGAGTACATTTATCTGGAGCTAGATTCCCCTTAGGGAGGAAGCAGGCAGTAGCAATTGCTTGCAGTAGAGGGCAGCTAGTGAGGCAGATATTTCATATACCTAGACAGAAGTGGAAGGAGAGGAGCTAGTGGCTAGAGGAAAGGTAGCTATAGAACATAGGGCTGAAAAGGAAGGTTTGGGTGAAGTTAAGGCCCTCTATTTTTTGGTTGCTACTTGGCAGAGGGAATGGAACCTATGAGTGACTGCTGAGGATAGCCAGGTGTGTAATGAAGACCGCTAGAGCGAGTCCACGAAAATCACTAAGGAGGAGCGAATAGGGGGAAGAGGAAGATAGAGGTGCATTTTCAAGGACAGTAGGGAACAGGTAAGTAGATGAGGGGAGAGCCCGGGATAGGCTGTTTGGGGTAGCGGTTGTGGGGGATGCTGTTGGGATTAAGGGCAGGTTTGTGTGAGATATAGAAGGTAAGGATGTGCAGAGCAGAAAATGCAGGGCAGGTGGGGGCATCGGGTGGAATCTATCTTGGATAAAAGGTCAGAGATTTCTCTAATTCTCCGAATACCCCCTCTTTCCTCAGTACAATGAGCTCCAGGACAAAGTATGCTCCTCAGAGACCAAAGTGTCTGAGATGGAGACAACAATAGAAGACCTGCAGTGGGACATTGAGAAACTGCGCAAAAGAGAGCAGAAACTTAACAAGCACCTAGCAGAGGCACTGGAGCAGGTAGAACTGTAGAACACATTCAGCATGCACTGTCTGTAGTCTGAAGCCAGTTGTTTTCTGTCTCTGTCTGGAGGCTGCCCTCCCTCCCCGTCTCTGTCTGGAGGCTGACCTCCCTCCTCGTCTCTGTCTGGAGGCTGCCCTCCCTCACCGTCTCGAGGCTGCTCTTCCTCCTCGTCTCTGTCTGGAGGCTGCCCTTCCTCCCCGTCTCTGCCTGGAGGCTGCCCTTCCTCCCCGTCTCTGTCTGGAGGCTGCCCTCCCTCCTCGTCTCTGTCTGGAGGCTGCCCTCCCTCCTCGTCTCTGTCTGGAGGCTGCCCTCCCTCCTCGTCTCTGTCTGGAGGCTGCCCTCCCTCCTCGTCTCTGTCTGGAGGCTGCCCTCCCTCCTCGTCTCTGTCTGGAGGCTGCCCTCCCTCCTCTTCTCTGTCTGGAGGCTGCCCTCCCTCCCCGTCTGAAGGCTGCCCTCCCTCCCCGTCACTGTCTGAAGGCTGCCCTCCCTCCCCGTCTCTGTCTTAAGGCTGCCCTCCCTCCCCGTCTCTGTCTTAAGGCTGCCCTCCCTCCCCGTCTGGAGGCTGCCCTCCCTCCCCGTCTGGAGGCTGCCATCCCTCTCCGTCTCTGTCTGGAGGCTGCCCTCCCTCTCCGTCTCTGTCTGGAGGCTGCCCTCCCTCTCCGTCTCTGTCTGGAGGCTGCCCTCTCTCCCTGTCTGGAGGCTGCCCTCTCTCCCTGTCTCTGGAGGCTGCCCTCCCTCCCTGTCTCTGGAGGCTGCCCTCCCTCCCTGTCTCTGGAGGCTGCCCTCCCTCCCTGTCTCTGGAGGCTGCCCTCCCTCCCTGTCTCTGGAGGCTGCCCTCCCTCCCTGTCTCTGGAGGCTGCCCTCCCTCCCTGTCTCTGGAGGCTGCCCTCCCTCCCTGTCTCTGGAGGCTGCCCTCCCTCCCTGTCTCTGGAGGCTGCCCTCCCTCCCTGTCTCTGGAGGCTGCCCTCCCTCCCTGTCTCTGGAGGCTGCCCTCCCTCCCTGTCTCTGGAGGCTGCCCTCCCTCCCTCCCCGTCTCTGTCTGGAGGCTGCCCTCCCTCCCCGTCTCTGTCTGGAGGCTGCCCTCCCTCCCCGTCTCTGCCAGGAGGCTGCCCTCCCTCCCCGTCTCTGCCTGGAGGCTGCCCTCCCTCCCCGTCTCTGCCTGGAGGCTGCCCTCCCTCCCTGTCTCTGTCTGAAGGCTGCCCTCCCTCCCTGTCTCTGTCTGAAGGCTGCCCTCCCTCCCTCCCCGTCTCTGTCTGAAGGCTGCCCTCCCTCCCTCCCCGTCTCTGTCTGGAGGCTGCCCTCCCTCCCCGTCTCTATCTGGAGGCTGCCCTCCCTCCCCGTCTCTGCCTGGAGGCTGCCCTCCCCATCTCTGTCTGAAGGTTGCCCTCCCTCTCCAACTCTGTCTGAAGCCTGCCCTCCCTCTCCATCTCTGTCTGAAGCCTGCCCTCCGTCTCTGTCTGAAGGCTGGCCTCCCTCCCTGTCTCTGTCTGAAGGCTGGCCTCCCTCCCTGTCTCTGTCTGAAGGCTGGCCTCCCTCCCTGTCTCTGTCTGAAGGCTGCCCTCCCTCCCTGTCTCTGTCTGGAGGCTGCCCTCCCTCCCTCCCTCCCCGTCTCTGTCTGGAGGCTGCCCTCCCTCCCTGTCTCTGTCTGAAGGCTGCCCTCCCTCCCTTCCTGTCTGTCTGGAGGCTGCCCTCCCTCCCCGTCTGTCTGAAGGCTGCCCTCCCTCCCAGTCTGTCTGAAGGCTGCCCTCCCTCCCGTCTCTGTCTGGAGGCTGCCCTCCCTCCCTGTCTGAAGGCTGCCCTCCCTCCCTGTCTGAAGGCTGCCCTCCCTCCCTGTCTGAAGTCTGCCCTCCCTCCCTGTCTGAAGGCTGCCCTCCCTCCCTGTCTGAAGGCTGCCCTCCCTCCCTGTCTGAAGGCTGCCGCCTCCCTCCCTGTCTGAAGGCTGCCGCCTCCCTCCCTGTCTGAAGGCTGCCCTCCCTCCCTGACTGAAGGCTGCCCTCCCTCCCTGTCTGGAGGCTGCCTTCCCTCCCTCCCCGTCTCTGTCTGGAGGCTGCCTTCCCTCCCCGTCTCTGTCTGGAGGCTGCCCTCCCTCCCCGTCTCTGTCTGGAGGCTGCCCTCCCTCCCCGTCTCTGTCTGGAGGCTGCCCTCCCTCCCCGTCTCTGTCTGGAGGCTGCTCTCCGTCTCTGTCTGGAGGCTGCCCTCTCTCCCTGTCTGGAGGCTGCCCTCTCTCCCTGTCTGGAGGCTGCCCTCTCTCCCTGTCTGGAGGCTGCCCTCTCTCCCTGTCTGGAGGCTGCCCTCTCTCCCTGTCTGGAGGCTGCCCTCTCTCCCTGTCTGGAGGCTGCCCACTCTCCCTGTCTGGAGGCTGCCCACTCTCCCTGTCTGGAGGCTGCCCACTCTCCCTGTCTGGAGGCTGCCCACTCTCCCTGTCTGGAGGCTGCACTGTCTCCCTGTCTGGAGGCTGCACTCTCTCCCTGTCTGGAGGCTGCCCTCTCTCCCTGTCTGGAGGCTGCCCTCTCTCCCTGTCTCTGGAGGCTGCCCTCTCTCCCTGTCTCTGGAGGCTGCCCTCTCTCCCTGTCTCTGGAGGCTGCCCTCCCTCCCCGTCTGTCTGGAGGCTGCCCTCCCTCCCCGTCTGTCTGGAGGCTGCCCTCCCTCCCCGTCTGTCTGGAGGCTGCCCTCCCTCCCCGTCTGTCTGGAGGCTGCCCTCCCTCCCCGTCTGTCTGGAGGCTGCCCTCCCTCCCCGTCTGTCTGGAGGCTGCCCTCCCTCCCCGTCTCTGCCTGGAGACTGCCCTCCCTCCCCGTCTCTGCCTGGAGACTGCCCTCCCTCCCCGTCTCTGCCTGGAGACTGCCCTCCCTCCCCGTCTCTGCCTGGAGACTGCCCCCCCTCCCTGTCTCTGCCTGGAGGCTGTCCTCCCTCCTCGTCTCTGCCTGGAGGCTGCCCTCCCTCCCCATCTCTGTCTGAAGGTTGCCCTCCCTCTCCAACTCTGAAGCCTGCTCTCCCTCTCTATCTCTGTCTGAAGCCTGCCCTCCGTCTCTGTCTGAAGGCTGCCCTCCCTCCCTGTCTCTGTCTGAAGGCTGCCCTCCCTCCCTCCCCGTCTCTGTCTGAAGGCTGCCCTCCCTCCCTCCCCGTCTCTGTCTGGAGGCTGCCCTCCCTCCCTCCCCGTCTCTGTCTGGAGGCTGCCCTCCCTCCCTGTCTCTGTCTGAAGGCTGCCCTCCCTTCCTGTCTCTGTCTGGAGGCTGCCCTCCCTCCCCGTCTGTCTGAAGGCTGCCCTCCCTCCCGTCTCTTTCTGAAGGCTGCCCTCCCTCCCTCCCCGTCTCTGTCTGAAGGTTGCCCTCCCTCCCTCCCCGTCTCTGTCTGGAGGCTGCCCTCCCTCCCTCCCCGTCTCTGTCTGGAGGCTGCCCTCCCTCCCTGTCTCTGTCTGAAGGCTGCCCTCCCTTCCTGTCTCTGTCTGGAGGCTGCCCTCCCTCCCCGTCTGTCTGAAGGCTGCCCTCCCTCCCGTCTCTTTCTGAAGGCTGCCCTCCCTCCCTCCCCATCTCTGTCTGAAGGTTGCCCTCCCTCTCCAACTCCATCTGAAGCCTGCCCTCCATCTCTGTCTGAAGGCTGCCCTCCCTCCCTGTCTCTGTCTGAAGGCTGCCCTCCCTCCCTGTCTCTGTCTGAAGGCTGCCCTCCCTCCCTGTCTCTGGAGGCTGCCCTCCCTCCCCGTCTGTCTGAAGGCTGCCCTCCCTCCCCATCTGTCTGAAGGCTGCCCTCCCTCCCGTCTCTGTCTGGAGGCTGCCCTCCCTCCCGTCTGGAGGCTGCCCTCCCTCCCTGTCTGAAGGCTGCCCTCCCTCCCTGTCTGAAGGCTGCCCTCCCTCCCTGTCTGAAGGCTGCCCTCCCTCCCTGTCTGAAGGCTGCCCTCCCTCCCTGTCTGAAGGCTGCCCTCCCTCCCTGTCTGAAGGCTGCCCTCCCTCCCTGTCTGAAGGCTGCCCTCCCTCCCTGTCTGAAGGCTGCCCTCCCTCCCTGACTGAAGGCTGCCCTCCCTCCCTGACTGAAGGCTGCCCTCCCTCCCTGACTGAAGGCTGCCCTCCCTCCCTGACTGAAGGCTGCCCTCCCTCCCCGTCTCTGTCTGGAGGCTGCCCTCCCTCCCCGTCTCTGTCTGGAGGCTGCCTTCCCTCCCTCCCCGTCTCTGTCTGGAGGCTGCCTTCCCTCCCTCCCCGTCTCTGTCTGGAGGCTGCCCTCCCTCCCCGTCTTTGTCTGGAGGCTGCCCTCCCTCCCCGTCTTTGTCTGGAGGCTGCCCTCCCTCCCCGTCTCTGCTTGAAGGCTGCCCTCCCTCCTTCCCTCTCTTTGTCTGGAGGCTGCCCTCTCTCCCTGTCTGGAGGCTGCCCTCTCTCCCTGTCTGGAGGCTGCCCTCTCTCCCTGTCTGGAGGCTGCCCTCTCTCCCTGTCTGGAGGCTGCCCTGTCTGGAGGCTGCCCTGTCTGGAGGCTGCCCTGTCTGGAGGCTGCCCCTGTCTGGAGGCTGCCCCTGTCTGGAGGCTGCCCCTGTCTGGAGGCTGCCCCTGTCTGGAGGCTGCCCTCCCTCCCAGTCTCTGCCTGAAGGCTGCCCTCCCTCCTTCCCTCTCTTTGTCTGGAGGCTGCCCTCTCTCCCTGTCTGGAGGCTGCCCTCTCTCCCTGTCTGGAGGCTGCCCTCTCTCCCTGTCTGGAGGCTGCCCTCTCTCCCTGTCTGGAGGCTGCCCTCTCTCCCTGTCTGGAGGCTGCCCTCTCTCCCTGTCTGGAGGCTGCCCTCTCTCCCTGTCTGGAGGCTGCCCTCTCTCCCTGTCTGGTGGCTGCCCTGTCTGGAGGCTGCCCTGTCTGGAGGCTGCCCCTGTCTGGAGGCTGCCCCTGTCTGGAGGCTGCCCCTGTCTGGAGGCTGCCCCTGTCTGGAGGCTGCCCCTGTCTGGAGGCTGCCCCTGTCTGGAGGCTGCCCCTGTCTGGAGGCTGCCCCTGTCTGGAGGCTGCCCTCTCTCCCTGTCTGGAGGCTGCCCTCTCTCCCTGTCTGGAGGCTGCCCTGTCTGGAGGCTGCCCTGTCTGGAGGCTGCCCCTGTCTGGAGGCTGCCCCTGTCTGGAGGCTGCCCCTGTCTGGAGGCTGCCCCTGTCTGGAGGCTGCCCCTGTCTGGAGGCTGCCCCTGTCTGGAGGCTGCCCCTGTCTGGAGGCTGCCCTCTCTCCCTGTCTGGAGGCTGCCCTCTCTCCCTGTCTGGAGGCTGCCCTCTCTCCCTGTCTGGAGGCTGCCCTCTCTCCCTGTCTCTGGAGGCTGCCCTCTCTCCCTGTCTCTGGAGGCTGCCCTCTCTCCCTGTCTCTGGAGGCTGCCCTCTCTCCCTGTCTCTGGAGGCTGCCCTCTCTCCCCGTCTCTGGAGGCTGCCCTCTCTCCCCGTCTCTGGAGGCTGCCCTCTCCCCGTCTCTGGAGGCTGCCCTCTCTCCCCGTCTCTGGAGGCTGCCCTCTCTCCCCGTCTCTGGAGGCTGCCCTCTCTCCCCGTCTCTGGAGGCTGCCCTCTCTCCCCGTCTCTGGAGGCTGCCCTCCCTCCCCGTCTCTGCCTGGAGGCTGCCCTCCCTCCCCGTCTCTGCCTGGAGGCTGCCCTCCCTCCCCGTCTCTGCCTGGAGGCTGCCCTCCCTCCCCGTCTCTGCCTGGAGGCTGCCCTCCCTCCCCGTCTCTGCCTGGAGGCTGCCCCTCCCTCCCCGTCTCTGCCTGGAGGCTGCCCTCCCTCCCCGTCTCTGCCAGGAGGCTGCCCTCCCTCCCCGTCTCTGCCTGGAGGCTGCCCTCCCTCCCCGTCTCTGCCTGGAGGCTGCCCTCCCTCCCCGTCTCTGCCTGGAGGCTGCCCTCCCTCCCCGTCTCTGCCTGGAGGCTGCCCTCCCTCCCCGTCTCTGCCTGGAGGCTGCCCTCCCTCCCCGTCTCTGCCTGGAGGCTGCCCTCCCTCCCCGTCTCTGCCTGGAGGCTGCCCTCCCTCCCCGTCTCTGCCTGGAGGCTGCCCTCCCTCCCCGTCTCTGCCTGGAGGCTGCCCTCCCTCCCCGTCTCTGCCTGGAGGCTGCCCTCCCTCCCCATCTCTGTCTGAAGGTTGCCCTCCCTCTCCAACTCTGAAGCCTGCTCTCCCTCTCCATCTCTGTCTGAAGCCTGCCCTCCGTCTCTGTCTGAAGTCTGCCCTCCCTCCCGTCTCTGTCTGAAGGGTGCCCTCCCTCCCTCCCCATCTCTGTCTGAAGGTTGCCCTCCCTCTCCAACTCTGAAGCCTGCTCTCCCTCTCCATCTCTGTCTGAAGCCTGCCCTCCGTCTCTGTCTGAAGGCTGCCCTCCCTCCCTGTCTCTGTCTGAAGGCTGCCCTCCCTCCCTGTCTCTGTCTGAAGGCTGCCCTCCCTCCCTCCCTGTCTCTGTCTGAAGGCTGCCCTCCCTCCCTTCCTGTCTGTCTGGAGGCTGCCCTCCCTCCCCGTCTGTCTGAAGGCTGCCCTCCCTCCCGTCTCTGTCTGAAGGCTGCCCTCCCTCCCTCCCCATCTCTGTCTGAAGGTTGCCCTCCCTCTCTAACTCTGTCTGAAGCCTGCCCTCCCTCTCCATCTCTGTCTGAAGCCTGCCCTCCCTGTCTCTGGAGGCTGCCCTCCCTCCCCATCTCTGTCTGAAGGTTGCCCTCCCTCTCCAACTCTGTCTGAAGGCTGGCCTCCCTCCCTGTCTCTGTCTGAAGGCTGCCCTCCCTGTCTCTGGAGGCTGCCCTCCCTCCCCGTCTGTCTGAAGGCTGTCCTCCCTCCCCGTCTGTCTGAAGGCTGCCCTCCCTCCCGTCTCTGTCTGGAGGCTGCCCTCCCTCCCTGTCTGAAGGCTGCCCTCCCTCCCTGTCTGAAGGCTGCCCTCCCTCCCTGTCTGAAGGCTGCCCTCCCTCCCTGTCTGAAGGCTGCCCTCCCTCCCTGTCTGAAGGCTGCCCTCCCTCCCTGTCTGAAGGCTGCCGCCTCCCTCCCCGTCTGAAGGCTGCCCTCCCTCCCTGACTGAAGGCTGCCCTCCCTCCCTGACTGAAGGCTGCCCTCCCTCCCTGACTGAAGGCTGCCCTCCCTCCCTGTCTGGAGGCTGCCCTCCCTCCCCGTCTGTCTGGAGGCTGCCTTCCCTCCCTCCCCGTCTCTGTCTGGAGGCTGCCTTCCCTCCCTCCCCGTCTCTGTCTGGAGGCTGCCTTCCCTCCCTCCCCGTCTCTGTCTGGAGGCTGCCCTCCCTCCCTCCCCGTCTCTGTCTGGAGGCTGCCCTCCCTCCCCGTATCTGCCTGAAGGCTGCCCTCCCTCCCCGTCTCTGCCTGAAGGCTGCCCTCCCTCCTTCCCTCTCTTTGTCTGGAGGCTGCCCTCTCTCCCTGTCTGGAGGCTGCCCTCTCTCCCTGTCTGGAGGCTGCCCTCTCTCCCTGTCTGGAGGCTGCCCTCTCTCCCTGTCTGGAGGCTGCCCTCTCTCCCTGTCTGGAGGCTGCCCCTGTCTGGAGGCTGCCCCTGTCTGGAGGCTGCCCTCTCTCCCTGTCTGGAGGCTGCCCTCTCTCCCTGTCTGGAGGCTGCCCTCTCTCCCTGTCTCTGGAGGCTGCCCTCTCTCCCTTTCTCTGGAGGCTGCCCTCTCTCCCTTTCTCTGGAGGCTGCCCTCCCTCCCCGTCTGTCTGGAGGCTGCCCTCCCTCCCCGTCTGTCTGGAGGCTGCCCTCCCTCCCCGTCTGTCTGGAGGCTGCCCTCCCTCCCCATCTCTGTCTGGAGGCTGCCCTCCCTCCCTCCCCGTCTGTCTGGAGGCTGCCCTCCCTCCCTCCCCCGTCTCTGTCTGGAGGCTGCCCTCCCTCCCTCCCCGTCTCTGTCTGGAGGCTGCCCTCCCTCCCTCCCCGTCTCTGTCTGGAGGCTGCCCTCCCTCCCTCCCCGTCTCTGTCTGGAGGCTGCCCTCCCTCCCTCCCCGTCTCTGTCTGGAGGCTGCCCTCCCTCCCTCCCCGTCTCTGTCTGGAGGCTGCCCTCCCTCCCTCCCCGTCTCTGTCTGGAGGCTGCCCTCCCTCCCTCCCCGTCTCTGTCTGGAGGCTGCCCTCCCTCCCTCCCCGTCTCTGTCTGGAGGCTGCCCTCCCTCCCTCCCCGTCTCTGTCTGGAGGCTGCCCTCCCTCCCTCCCCGTCTCTGTCTGGAGGCTGCCCTCCCTCCCTCCCCGTCTCTGTCTGGAGGCTGCCCTCCCTCCCCGTCTCTGTCTGGAGGCTGCCCTCCCTCCCCGTCTCTGTCTGGAGGCTGCCCTCCCTCCCCGTCTCTGTCTGGAGGCTTCCCTCCCTCCCCGTCTCTGCCTGGAGGCTGTCCTCCCTCCTCGTCTCTATCTGGAGGCTGCCCTCCCTCCCCGTCTCTGCCTGGAGGCTGCCCTCCCTCCCCGTCTCTGCCTGGAGGCTGCCCTCCCTCCCCATCTCTGTCTGAAGGTTGCCCTCCCTCTCTGAAGCCTGCCCTCCCTCTCCATCTCTGTCTGAAGCCTGCCCTCCGTCTCTGTCTGAAGGCTGCCCTCCCTCCCTGTCTCTGTCTGGAGGCTGCCCTCCCTCCCTCCCTCCCTCCCCATCTCTGTCTGGAGGCTGCCCTCCCTCCCTCCCTGTCTCTGTCTGAAGGCTGCCCTCCCTCCCTCCCTTCATGTCTCTGTCTGGAGGCTGCCCTCCCTCCCCGTCTGTCTGAAGTCTGCCCTCCCTCCCGTCTCTGTCTGAAGGGTGCCCTCCCTCCCTCCCCATCTCTGTCTGAAGGTTGCCCTCCCTCTCCATCTCTGTCTGAAGCCTGCCCTCCATCTCTGTCTGAAGGCTGGCCTCCCTCCCTGTCTCTGTCTGAAGGCTGCCCTCCCTCCCTGTCTCTGGAGGCTGCCCTCCCACCCCGTCTGTCTGAAGGCTGCCCTCCCTCCCCGTCTGTCTGAAGGCTGCCCTCCCTCCCGTCTCTGTCTGGAGGCTGCCCTCCCTCCCTGTCTGAAGGCTGCCCTCCCTCCCTGTCTGAAGGCTGCCCTCCCTCCCTGTCTGAAGGCTGCCCTCCCTCCCTGTCTGAAGGCTGCCCTCCCTCCCTGTCTGAAGGCTGCCCTCCCTGTCTGAAGGCTGCCCTCCCTCCCTGTCTGAAGGCTGCCCTCCCTCCCTGTCTGAAGGCTGCCCTCCCTCCCTCCCTGTCTGAAGGCTGCCCTCCCTCCCTCCCTGTCTGAAGGCTGCCCTCCCTCCCTCCCTGTCTGAAGGCTGCCCTCCCTCCCTGTCTGAAGGCTGCCGCCTCCCTCCCCGTCTGAAGGCTGCCCTCCCTCCCTGACTGAAGGCTGCCCTCCCTCCCTGACTGAAGGCTGCCCTCCCTCCCTGACTGAAGGCTGCCCTCCCTCCCTGACTGAAGGCTGCCCTCCCTCCCTGTCTGGAGGCTGCCCTCCCTCCCCGTCTCTGTCTGGAGGCTGCCTTCCCCCCCTCCCCGTCTGTCTGGAGGCTGCCCTCCCTCCCTCCCTGTCTCTGTCTGAAGGCTGCCCTCCCTCCCTCCCTTCATGTCTCTGTCTGGAGGCTGCCCTCCCTCCCCGTCTGTCTGAAGTCTGCCCTCCCTCCCGTCTCTGTCTGAAGGGTGCCCTCCCTCCCTCCCCATCTCTGTCTGAAGGTTGCCCTCCCTCTCCATCTCTGTCTGAAGCCTGCCCTCCATCTCTGTCTGAAGGCTGGCCTCCCTCCCTGTCTCTGTCTGAAGGCTGCCCTCCCTCCCTGTCTCTGGAGGCTGCCCTCCCACCCCGTCTGTCTGAAGGCTGCCCTCCCTCCCCGTCTGTCTGAAGGCTGCCCTCCCTCCCGTCTCTGTCTGGAGGCTGCCCTCCCTCCCTGTCTGAAGGCTGCCCTCCCTCCCTGTCTGAAGGCTGCCCTCCCTCCCTGTCTGAAGGCTGCCCTCCCTCCCTGTCTGAAGGCTGCCCTCCCTCCCTGTCTGAAGGCTGCCCTCCCTGTCTGAAGGCTGCCCTCCCTCCCTGTCTGAAGGCTGCCCTCCCTCCCTGTCTGAAGGCTGCCCTCCCTCCCTCCCTGTCTGAAGGCTGCCCTCCCTCCCTCCCTGTCTGAAGGCTGCCCTCCCTCCCTCCCTGTCTGAAGGCTGCCCTCCCTCCCTGTCTGAAGGCTGCCGCCTCCTCCCCGTCTGAAGGCTGCCCTCCCTCCCTGACTGAAGGCTGCCCTCCCTCCCTGACTGAAGGCTGCCCTCCCTCCCTGACTGAAGGCTGCCCTCCCTCCCTGACTGAAGGCTGCCCTCCCTCCCTGTCTGGAGGCTGCCCTCCCTCCCCGTCTCTGTCTGGAGGCTGCCTTCCCCCCTCCCCGTCTGTCTGGAGGCTGCCCTCCCTCCCTCCCCGTCTCTGTCTGGAGGCTGCCCTCCCTCCCCGTCTCTGCCTGAAGGCTGCCCTCCCTCCTTCCCTCTTTGTCTGGAGGCTGCCCTCTCTCCCTGTCTGGAGGCTGCCCTCTCTCCCTGTCTGGAGGCTGCCCTCTCTCCCTGTCTGGAGGCTGCCCTCTCTCCCTGTCTGGAGGCTGCCCTCTCTCCCTGTCTGGAGGCTGCCCCTGTCTGGAGGCTGCCCCTGTCTGGAGGCTGCCCTCTCTCCCTGTCTGGAGGCTGCCCTCTCTCCCTGTCTGGAGGCTGCCCTCTCTCCCTGTCTCTGGAGGCTGCCCTCTCTCCCTGTCTCTGGAGGCTGCCCTCTCTCCCTGTCTCTGGAGGCTGCCCTCTCTCCCTGTCTCTGGAGGCTGCCCTCTCTCCCTGTCTCTGGAGGCTGCCCTCTCTCCCTGTCTCTGGAGGCTGCCCTCTCTCCCTGTCTCTGGAGGCTGCCCTCTCTCCCTGTCTCTGGAGGCTGCCCTCTCTCCCTGTCTCTGGAGGCTGCCCTCCCTCCCCGTCTGTCTGGAGGCTGCCCTCCCTCCCTCCCCGTCTCTGTCTGGAGGCTGCCCTCCCTCCCTCCCCGTCTCTGTCTGGAGGCTGCCCTCCCTCCCTCCCCGTCTCTGTCTGGAGGCTGCCCTCCCTCCCTCCCCGTCTCTGTCTGGAGGCTGCCCTCCCTAACCGTCTCTGTCTGGAGGCTGCCCTCCCTCCCCGTCTCTGTCTGGAGGCTGCCCTCCCTCCCCGTCTCTGTCTGGAGGCTTCCCTCCCTCCCCGTCTCTGTCTGGAGGCTTCCCTCCCTCCCCGTCTCTGTCTGGAGGCTGCCCTCTCTCCCTGTCTGGAGGCTGCCCTCTCTCCCTGTCTGGAGGCTGCCCTCTCTCCCTGTCTGGAGGCTGCCCTCTCTCCCTGTCTGGAGGCTGCCCTCTCTCCCTGTCTGGAGGCTGCCCTCTCTCCCTGTCTGTCTGGAGGCTGCCCTCTCTCCCTGTCTGTCTGGAGGCTGCCCTCTCTCCCCGTCTGTCTGGAGGCTGCCCTCTCTCCCCGTCTGTCTGGAGGCTGCCCTCTCTCCCCGTCTGTCTGGAGGCTGCCCTCTCTCCCCGTCTGTCTGGAGGCTGCCCTCTCTCCCCGTCTGTCTGGAGGCTGCCCTCTCTCCCCGTCTGTCTGGAGGCTGCCCTCTCTCCCTGTCTGTCTGAAGGCTGCCCTCTCTCCCTGTCTGTCTGAAGGCTGCCCTCTCTCCCTGTCTGTCTGAAGGCTGCCCTCTCTCCCTGTCTGTCTGAAGGCTGCCCTCTCTCCCTGTCTGTCTGAAGGCTGCCCTCTCTCCCTGTCTGTCTGAAGGCTGCCCTTTCTCCCTGTCTGTCTGAAGGCTGCCCTCTCTCCCTGTCTGTCTGAAGGCTGCCCTCTCTCCCTGTCTGTCTGAAGGCTGCCCTCTCTCCCTGTCTGTCTGAAGGCTGCCCTCTCTCCCTGTCTGTCTGAAGGCTGCCCTCTCTCCCTGTCTGTCTGAAGGCTGCCCTCCCTCCCCGTCTGGAGGCTGCCCTCCCTCCCCGTCTGAAGGCTGCCCTCCCTCCCCGTCTGAAGGCTGCCCTCCCTCCCCGTCTGAAGGCTGCCCTCCCTCCCCGTCTGAAGGCTGCCCTCCCTCCCCGTCTGAAGGCTGCCCTCCCTCCCCGTCTGAAGGCTGCCCTCCCTCCCCGTCTGAAGGCTGCCCTCCCTCCCCGTCTGAAGGCTCCCCGTCTGAAGGCTGCCCTCCCTCCCACGTCTGAAGGCTGCCCTCCCTCCCCGTCTGAAGGCTGCCCTCCCTCCCCGTCTGAAGGCTGCCCTCCCTCCCCGTCTGAAGGCTGCCCTCCCTCCCCGTCTGAAGGCTGCCCTCCCTCCCCGTCTGAAGGCTGCCCTCCCTCCCCGTCTGAAGGCTGCCCTCCCTCCCCGTCTGAAGGCTGCCCTCCCTCCCCGTCTGAAGGCTGCCCTCCCTCCCCGTCTGAAGGCTGCCCTCCCTCCCCGTCTGAAGGCTGCCCTCCCTCCCCGTCTCTGTCTGGAGGCTGCCCTCCCTCCCCGTCTCTGTCTGGAGGCTGCCCTCCCTCCCTCCCCGTCTCTGTCTGGAGGCTGCACTCCCTCCCTCCCCGTCTCTGTCTGGAGTCTGCCCTCCCTCCCTCCCCGTCTCGGTCTGAAGGCTGCCCTCCCTCCCCGTCTCTGTCTGAAGGCTGCCCTCCCTCCCCGTCTCTGTCTGAAGGCTGCCCTCCCTCCCCGTCTCTGTCTGAAGGCTGCCCTCCCTCCCCGTCTCTGTCTGAAGGCTGCCCTCCCTCCCCGTCTCTGCCTGAAGGCTGCCCTCCCTCCTTCCCTCTCCCTGTCTGGAGGCTGCCCTCTCTCCCTGTCTGGAGGCTGCCCTCTCTCCCTGTCTGGAGGCTGCCCTCTCTCCCTGTCTGGAGGCTGCCCTCTCTCCCTGTCTGGAGGCTGCCCTCTCTCCCTGTCTGGAGGCTGCCCTCTCTCCCTGTCTGGAGGCTGCCCTCCCTCCCTGTCTGAAGGCTGCCCTCCCTCCCCGTCTCTGTCTGGAGGCTTCCCTCCCTCCCCGTCTCTGCCTGGAGGCTGCCCTCCCTCCTTCCCTGGCTTTGTCTGGAGGCTGCCCTCTCTCCCTGTCTGGAAGCTGCCCTCTCTCCCTGTCTGGGGGCTGCCCTCTCTCCCTGTCTGGGGGCTGCCCTCTCTCCCTGTCTGGGGGCTGCCCTCTCTCCCTGTCTGGAGGCTGCCCTCTCTCCCTGTCTGGAGGCTGCCCTCTCTCCCTGTCTGGAGGCTGCCCTCTCTCCCTGTCTGGAGGCTGCCCTCTCTCCCTGTCTGGAGGCTGCCCTCTCTCCCTGTCTGGAGGCTGCCCTCTCTCCCTGTCTACAGGCTGCCCTCTCTCCCTGTCTACAGGCTGCCCTCTCTCCCTGTCTACAGGCTGCCCTCTCTCCCTGTCTACAGGCTGCCCTCTCTCCCTGTCTACAGGCTGCCCTCTCTCCCTGTCTACAGGCTGCCCTCTCTCCCTGTCTACAGGCTGCCCTCTCTCCCTGTCTACAGGCTGCCCTCCTTTCCTGTCTGTCTGGAGGTTGCCCTCCCCTCGGTCACTGTCTGGAGGCTGCCCTCTCTCCCTGTCTGGAGGCTGCCCTCTCTCCCTGTCTGGAGGCTGCCCTCTCTCCCTGTCTGGAGGCTGCCCTCTCTCCCTGTCTGGAGGCTGCCCTCTCTCCCTGTCTGGAGGCTGCCCTCTCTCCCTGTCTGGAGGCTGCCCTCTCTCCTGTCTGGAGGCTGCCCTCTCTCCCTGTCTGGAGGCTGCCCTCTCTCCCTGTCTGGAGGCTGCCCTCTCTCCCTGTCTGGAGGCTGCCCTCTCTCCCTGTCTGGAGGCTGCCCTCTCTCCCTGTCTGGAGGCTGCCCTCTCTCCCTGTCTGGAGGCTGCCCTCTCTCCCTGTCTACAGGCTGCCCTCTCTCCCTGTCTACAGGCTGCCCTCTCTCCCTGTCTACAGGCTGCCCTCCTTCCCTGTCAGTCTGGAGGTTGCCCTCCCCTCGGTCACTGTCTGGAGGCTGCCCTCTCTCCTCTCCGGTATCTGAAGGCCTCCCTACCCTCCGGTCTCTGTCCAAAGGCCTGCCTCCCTCCATGCCTGTACTTGTCTCTTTGAGGCCACCATCCCTGCCTCCTCCTCATCTCAGTTCTGGGGCCACCTTCTCTCCCCCCCCATCTCATCTCAGACTTGAAGCTCTCTTCTCTCCCTGTATCAGTCTCGAGACCACCTTCTCTCCACATCTGGAGTCTGTCATCCCCACCGGCCCCCATCCGAGGTCTGCTCTTCCTACCCCTTTATATGTGGAGACCACCTTCCATCTCAGTCTGAAGGCTGCCCCCCACCCCCTTCCTGGAATCTCTCTGGATTGCGCCCAACATTCCTTACCCCCCACCTCCTCCCCTTTCCCCTCAACCCGACATTTTTTTCTGACAGCCTCCCCTGCCTGAAGCCAGCTCCACTGCTGTCTGGAGTGTGCTCTCCTTTCTCTACAAATCTGATACCTGTCCAGTCGCTCTCTCTGCCTGGAGCATGGCTACCTCTCTCACGGCTGGCACTTTTGTCTGGGGTTTGCCTATAGTCTTCCTAGACAGCGTGCCTCTCGCTTGCCTCTCAAATCCTACCCCATTATTCCCTGCATCCTGCCCAATCTCTTTCTACCCTGCCTGGTCTCTCTTTCTAGGTTGTTCCATTTCTTCCCCTATAGTCTGCCCCCTTCTCCCTATGTCCCATGCTATTCTTTTTTGTCTCCCTCTATCCTCTTTTGTTTCCCATAGGTTCATGCCGCCACTCCCCAATCCCAGTCTCCCATTGGACCCTGTATCCTGGCTCCCACAGGCACCAGCCAAACGGTCTCACACACGTAAAGGGTACAGGGTTTATCAGACCTTTCATTGGCTTACTTGGTAGCCAAGAATGCCATTGTTGTGAACCCACTGATTGCTTTTTCAACAAAACATTACCTATTTGCTAAAGGGTTGTTCTATATTGATCGGGTTCCACTAGATGTCTTCCAAAAAGGCTACCGTTGCCCGTGTTCGGGTTGAGACTTGCTGGAGCGGAGGCCTCATCCCATTCAGCCATGTCCCTTTCTTCCTTTTGGTCTTGCCACTTGTGCACTCTATGGGCACGCCCCGTTTCTCTCCCCGAGCAGCATATCTAAAGTTAATTGAATCTGCTATAACACCGAAATTGTCCTTCTAAACCATCTCGCCTGCTGTTGGAGCACACATATTCCAACCTCCTAGCATTGCACCCTCACCTCTGTAACATTCACCAGCTCCTCAGACACTATTGGAGTAAGTTTGGTATGCAAAGTGCAGAATGCAAAACTTTCTCACCTGCTTTTCTCTTTCAGCTGAACTCTGGGTCCCACGTCTCAGGAAGTTCCGGCAGCTTCCAGGGCGGACAGATCACACTCACCATGCAGAAGGTAACCCCTTGTCTCTTGTACTCAAATTAATGTTTATGGAAAGTGCTGGACTGGGTAATCACGGGAAAGGCTCATATTTGTCCACCCAAACCCCTTGCACGTTCCTTCAGATGGTCGGTCCTTTTTTGCTCTCCTACTACTGCCCTCGGTGATAGATGAAGAGTCTTGTGGTGTATTCACCTTTTCTCCCTACACTAGGTTGTGCATTCTAATGTGTTTCTTAAGGTCAGATTTTTTGCATTCTCCTGCCATCTTGTGTTTGGATTGGGATAAAGCATGTATGCCTAATTTTGTTTTTAGCGACTGTCTTTGACAGCACTAGAGATAGATGTCTGTTGCACGCTCTAAAGTTATCCGTGCAGGGGAACGGCATATCACACTTAGTGCAAGTAAATCCTGCCGTCATTTTCTGTTTCACGTGCATCGAATATTGACTTCTGCCTGTACTTGCTTCTGTATAGTACAGGCATGCTTTACAATGCAAGCCAGTTTTACTCTGCACACAGATATTTACTAAAGGTTGCTTCTCTGTGAATAACTGTCCATTTTCGGCAATTCAGTCAAACACTAGAGTGATTGACTTTCATCATTTGTTTTGCTTTTGAGTTACTTTCTCCTGACTCAGCATTAAACTTCCCATTACAAGAAGTGCTCCCTTGCTTGGGGAGGAAAGACAGAAATAATCACACGTGAAAGCTGATAGTTGGCTTGTGGGTATGGCCTGTTAGAAATGGATATATTTTATGGAATGAAGAACCAAAACCAATTAATTAACCACTTTTTCGTGTCTTTTTCCATTTCTGAAAAAAATTGCTGTTTCGTGTGTGGATGTAACTTTGTGAGAACTGAGAAATGAAGTTAAATCCACCCAGCAAATCGCGTCCAGAAAATCTATTCCCCGAGGGAAATTTCTCAGCAGACTTATTTTAGGAATTTTGGGTTTCGGTGACAACTAGGCTTATAAAACGGGCACAAATAACAATCGCCTAATTGTTTTTATGTACTTGTTAAAACACGTGCTAAGCCCTCCTGTGGAGTGAAGGCAGCCCAATTAGCACAGAAGATGAAAAGACAGGATTTTTCGAGATTATTACGCTACACTTTACCAAGCAAACCTAGTAAAGATAAAGGAGGTCGGTGCTTTTATTAGTGCTGCCTGCCTCCCCAGGTTGACAAGGCTTGGAAAGCCTGAAAACAGCAGAGGAAGTCTCATAGGTGATCAGAGGTTTACATCCTAATAAAGCTGCGGTACCAGATGGCCCGACTAATGGGTTCTATAAGCAATTCTGTTTGGAGGGGACTCCACACTTTGTGGACACACACAGTAGCACACAATGACTGACGCGTACATTATTCTCATTCATAAAACAGGTAAACTTGGTAACATTTGCAAGGCTTATCATCCTATAGCACTTCTGAACTCGCGAGAATATTTACAAACGTTTTGGCCAAACGTTTGATGCCTCTCTTGCCTTATCGTATATAACGCGACCAGTTGGGATTTATCCTTCAAAAAGCAAGCTGCTGACCATATCAGACCCGTCCCTCACTTCCTATACAAGCCACCTACAGGAAAATACCCCAAGCTAGTTCCTCACTAGATGCTGAAAAAGCATTCAGCATAGTTTATTGGGTATTTGTCTACTGTGTGCTCACTGATTGCAGCAAATTCTAAATAGCCGGTGGCAAAAATGATAGTATATGGGATCCGATTTGATGTGGGGTCCCTGAATAGGGCTATGCATTAGGGTTGCCCCCTTTCATCTCTCTTATTTCCGTTAGTAGCCAAACCACTATTGTTTATTATTAGACAGCATGCAGATATCAGAATGGTGCTTTTTGGGACAGAACAGCACTCAATTTTCCTGTTTGCGGACAATTTTCTTTTGTCAGTTGTGGACCAGCGTACTCCATCTCAAAGGTCCTGGAAACGTAGAGGACATACAAAAGGGTCTCAGGGTTCAAAGTAAGCCTAGACAAATCAGAGATGCTTATTTAGACCCGGAAGTCCGTTAGAGCAGGGAGGCCGTCCGTCCCCCATTCGAAAACCGCATCGTCAATGGAAAAACGTCGATGTCAGTACTTAAAATTTCGCAATTTAAGTCTGCGGCATATCTGCTGTCTAAAATAGAAGAAGGCCTGACAGAGTTGATTTTAATCCGTGTATGTCCTGTATTACGGTGGCTCTAACGGACAAAGAGAAGGCCCGTATTATCATTTTCAAAGGCCCTATCATTGTAGCCTCCGGATGTGATATGAGATTTTACCCTTCACAGATTATGTAATTTGTACATAATCCAATTTATTGTAAGATTTTTATGAAAACTTTTAGTCCTGAAGAAGGTGAAATAATCATGGTCTCCCCGAAACGCCGCGTCGACTGTTGTTTTAAAAAAAAATTTTTTTAAAGTTTTTATTTTTCTTTGTATTTAGATTGTAACCTCTCTAGGGAGGAGTGCTATTACATCAATTGTATAAATATGCGATAAATTTTGTATGCTTGCAAAAATATTTCTTGAAAAAATAAATCTTTTTTTATACATGTATATTTTGTTGATTATGTTGATAAAATGAAAGTTTTTCCAGCTCATCCTGTGTGTTAGATTGGTTGTGTACACACAGGGACACTTGATCCAAAGTGAGGCAGTTTTGCCCTTTCGATAATCTATTATAGGGACCGTTAGTGTTTTTCTTTCTCTGTACTTACCCCGTCCCTCTGTGTTACATTGGGGTAACTCCCTCCTTTTATTGGCTTTTTGGGACAGAACAGCACTCAATTTTCCTGTTTGCGGACAATTTTCTTTTGTCAGTTGTGGACCAGCGTACTCCATCTCAAAGGTCCTGGAAACGTAGAGGACATACAAAAGGGTCTCAGGGTTCAAAGTAAGCCTAGACAAATCAGAGATGCTTATTTAGGTGTAAGGAAATTCCTTTTTTTGTGTATGGTCACCCCCAGGTTTTTCAACTGATGCGGCTGGTTGTTTCAACTCTTAGAGTGCACCAAGGCCTGTTAAATAGACCTCAGTCCCCTGACCCCAAAATGTGTACGTTACATTGGCTATACCCAATTGGCATAGGCTAACTTACCTTCAAGTCCCAAGTATATGGCATCCAGGGTACTGTACGTTCGGGAGTCCACCCTCCCAGGATTTGCAGCACTGGTTCTGCCACCCTGGGTGTGGCAGAGGTAAAACGAGACCCCCAGTCTGCCATTGCAGATTGCAAGAGCAGTTTCAAATTGCTAGCTCGACTTTTTCAATTAAAACCATGGTAAAGTCAAATGTCCCCCTGAAGCATGCGTAAGTCACCCCTATGGCAAGCCTGCCGAGCCCTAAGGTAGGTGTGGCATATTTCACCGGAAGAACATGTATTTTATGCATTCTGACAGTACAATGCGAAGTTGCAATTTTTACTGTGGAAAGGCTTAGTCGCCCCATTGACAAATGCAGGGTTACACACTGGCCCCTAAGCTCTGCTAACTCCTGAACACTCCAACCAAAGTTGCCACTCCAAAGTATCAAACAACTAGTTACATTGAACCTGACTTGGTTCTCAAGTCGAAATTAATGTAACAAGTTACAGTGTGCAACTTTTACAAAGTCGGCGCTTTGTTGCCATCAATCTCCTGTGCCCTTAACGGTTGCACATGGAGCTTGAACCCAAGACAGCTTTCTGCCCTCCTGGGGAGACATGCTAACACTTCCAAGAAAGGCTACAATAGGGGCCTGCGCTGGAGAGAGGTGTTCCCTCCCTCAGGCAGGAAGCCTCATGGCTGGTGGCCCAAAAGGCGAGCTTCAAAGCTGAATCTGTCTTTGAAGGGCAAATGAACACTTGGGAGAGGGTAACTCACTTTGCTAAGGCAGACTAGCTGGCACCCGAGGAGGAGAGGGGAAACCGGTTGTCAAACCGATTCTCCAGGGGTGTGTAGCCCCCTTTGGTAGCCAAACCTCTGGGCTGGGCTACGGAGCTCTGGACGCTGAGAGAGGGGTTCTGCTATGTTGATAATAGGCAGAATGGTGCATCCTGATATAGCCAGATGTCACACGTCCCTGGAAGTGGTCTTCAGGAAGGAGAGAATCTGGTAGCACCCTGAACTCGAATCTTGACTGGATTGGAGGAAGGACCAAAGAAGGACTGCCCTGCTGTACTAAGTTCCCGGCAAAGAGAGGATGCACCGGCGTGGACTGCACCTGGTGGCTAGCAAAGAAGGACTTTGCCTGCTGTGTCCTGCTCAAGGAGAAGTCGTCTCCAAATTCCAGTCAAAGCAAAGATTCTCCAAGGGTCAGTCGACTGGCCTCCTGTTTAGAAGCACAGGGACACAACAGGTCCCTGAGGAAGCCTGCTTAGGGTGAGTGGTAACCCAGATCCCCTGATGTAGGAAGCTGGCTCTGTATATACTATACCAAAATGAGGTATAGTGTGCACAGAGTCCAGTGGAACCCCAAAGGTAGGCAGAGGTAAAAGTAGATAGCACCTTACTCTCTATTTGTGGTAGTGTGGGCGAGCAGTAAGGCTTTATCAGAGGGTAGTGTTAAGCATTTGTTGAACCCACTCAATCAGCAAATGATGTCACACACTCAAACACTGAACTCAGGCCAATTTTGTTTGTATAAAAATATTATTAAGTTATTTTATGTTCGAGGCATGTGAGCTGTAGATCACATGCTTTGCATAGCCTGCCATCTAGTGTTGGGTCCAGATGTTTGCACTTTGTTTTTCTTCGAAGAAGTCTTTTCCAGTCACGAGGTAGGTGACTCCTCCTTTCGGTGATAGTGAGCATGGGCATCGACTCCATTGGTTTTTTTTTCCCGCCATCGGGTTCGGATGTGAATTGCGGCACTCCGGTTCGACACCGTTTCTCGGGTTCCCCTCGACGCGCAATCCACTACTCTCGACGGTATTGTTTTTCGATCGCTTTTCCCATTCTCATCGTATCGTTGTGAGTCAAAGTCTTCGATCGGAAGATTCGTGGGGGCCGTTGGGCCTACCCGCGTCTGGCTCGCTAGCAGTCGATGGAACAGACTCCATTCAAATTCTGTCCCGGGTGTCGCGCTAAGTTTCCGCGCACTGACTTGCACAAAGTGTGCAATCTCTGTCTATCCCCGGAACACAACGAACAAGGCTGCGACGCGCGGCGATCGTTTCGATCCAAGAAGACGCTCCGTGACCGTCGGGCTCGACGTCACGAAATGCACCAACAAAGCGGCTCCGCACCGGACATCTGCGGTGAAGATTCCGACCAGGAAGAATTCCACGCACAAGGAGCCGAAGAAGAACTGGAACACATCTCTGTGTCCGAAGCAGACTCAGACATGGAAGAACAAGAGCAAGCGACACCGGGTCAGCGTACCGTGAGTACAGACACCCCCCTGCCCCAACACTTGTCGAAGAAAAAGGCTCTGGTCCTTCCTCTGCCCTCGGGCTAAGGTCAGCACCGAGAAAAAGTTTCGGACGCCCCGCCCTCCGGCCCGGCACCGAAACACAAATTAAAGCCTTCTGGCTCGGGATCGAGTCTGCCCCATGCCGATGCCGAACCGAAACCTTCGGCATCGATATCGAAACACGTCGTTGTGGCCATTCCCACACTACCGAAGAGTAAATCTTCGGAGCTGAAAGCTTCGGAGCCGAAACTTTCGACGCCGAAAAGTACTGCGCCCAAAGGGAAAATGACTGTTCCATCCAAAGAGCCTTGTGTCGACGTTCCACCTGCAAACAGGGATCCAAAACAAAAAGAACTGGTTATCCATCCAGATACTGGACATATTCATGTGAAAAGGAAAATGGGCTTACAAGAGGACTACCACATTCCTTTCAAAGGCAAGAATGTGGGTACTAACCCTTCTCCTCCTCCCAATACACCTCCTTCACCCATTGACCCAAATTTGCTCATCACACCCACATATTCCCCACAACCTCAATCACCTAATCCACGAGAAGAAGGGGATGGGGATGAAGATAGGCCACAAGACATTAATGACCCCTGGGAGGACTATAATACAGATCAGATCACAGGCAATGATCTGGATCTATACCCTTCCAAACCCTCACCACCTGATGACAACATAGGGTATATAGAGCAACTTAATAGGGCTGCTCAATACCATGGGGTGCAATTACACAAAGAGCCTCTTGAAGAGGATTTTCTATTTGAGACCTTAAGTTCCTCTCAGAGATCAACACAGACACTACCTATGCTCAAGGGAATGCTTAAACATACTGACGAAATTTTTAAAGACCCTGTGCGGGCAAAAATTATCACGCCCAGAATTGAGAAAAAGTATAAGCCAGCACCTACTTACCCCACTTACATCAAGGGTCAACTTCCATTAGACTCCCTTGTAGTCTCCAACGCTCGCAAACGAGCAAACTCACAAACTACAGCAGATGCCCCTCCTCCTGATAAGTTGAAATTAATTGATGCCTCGGGCAAAAAAATAGCATCGCAAGCAGCCAATCGTTGGCGAATTGCAATTGCGCAAGCTCTCTTAGCTCACTACGACAGAGCTCACTATGATGAGCTAGAAAAGTTAATGCAGTTTTTACCCAACGAGCACAAAACCAAAGCCAATGACCTAATTCAGGAGGGGAAATTAAATACCAATACTTCTATTAGGTGCGCCTTAGACGCAGCAGACACAGCAGCCCACATAGTCAACACCAGTGTATTGCTACGCAGACATGCTTGGCTCAGAATTTCGGGGTTCAAACCTGAGGTTTAAGCCTCTATTTTGAACCAACCCTTTGATAAAGAGCACCTCTTCGGTCCTACAGTGGGCACTTCTCTAGAGAAGATGAAAAAAGATACAGAGGTCGCAAAATCCATGGGGGCTTTGCAACTCCCTTCCAATCGGGGATCCTTTCGTCGCTCCTTTTAAAGGGGTGGCTCCAAAACCACTTCATCAGAGAATCCCTCCTCCTCTTACAAGGGCAATAATCAATCGCCCTCCTCAAGAGGTTACTTTAGGGGAGGATTTAGAGGGAACAACGGCAAGGGAAGAGGCAGAGGCAACTCAACACGCACTTCCACTGCAAACACCAAACAGTGACTTCCCTCCTCTAGCCCGATCATTCCACTCCTGTCGGGGGACATCTCTCCCAATTTCTACCCGTCTGGAATACAATCACCTCAGACAGATGGGTTCTACAAATTATCCAATATGGTTATTGCCTGGAACTTACAGACACTCCACCAAACATTCCTCCAAGATCACACACAATGTCACAAGAACATCTCAATCTTCTCAAACAAGAAGTTCTCTCTCTGTTACAAAATGGAGCTATAGAACCAGTCCCATTACAATATCATGGGGCCGGTGTATACTCCCTGTACTTCTTAATTCCCAAAAAAGACGGCTCTCTCAGGCCTATACTAGACCTCCGAGACCTCAATCTATACATCCAATCGGATCACTTTCATATGATGACACTCCAATAACTACTCCCGCTCCTTCAGCAAGGCGACTGACTTTCTGTCCACTTTGGATTTAAAGGACGCCTACTTCCACATCCCGATACGCCCCGCTCACCGCAA
The DNA here is from genome assembly GCA_963921515.1 of Calotriton arnoldi. Classification (NCBI taxonomy): domain Eukaryota; kingdom Metazoa; phylum Chordata; class Amphibia; order Caudata; family Salamandridae; genus Calotriton; species Calotriton arnoldi. Next base: position 692,467 of record CAWUFW010002661.1, on the reverse strand, counting down.
ATACCTCAGGTTTGTGGTAGCGGGGCAACATTACCAATTCAAAGTACTCCCGTTCGGAGTCACTACTGCTCCCAGGGTTTTGACCAAATGCCTGGCAGTAGTCGCAGCTCATCTACGAAGACAACACATTCACGTCTTCCCATACTTAGACGACTGGCTCATAAAAGCCAGCTTGCAAGCATACTGTCTACGACATACTCACACAACAGTGCAGCTGCTCCACGATCTGGGGTTCACAGTAAATCTGTGCAAGTCCCATCTCCAACCCTCCAACACGCAAGCGTATTTGGGATTCACTCTAAATACACAAAAGGCTCTGGCCTATCCCAATCCGGCCAGAATCCGCAACATTCAAACTCTACTTTGCCAGTTCCAGCCTCAACACTCATTGCCAGCTCGAGTGTTCATGCAGTTACTAGGAATGATCAGACCCTCCAGGATTTCGCTATTTGCAAAAAAAATCGCGAAATCAGCAGTTTTGTAAAAATGCAGCGATTTTTACAAAACTGCCCGCAAAATTTGGAACATATGAAAAAGTGATCTTTTTTTTTTTTTTTTTTTACGAGGCTGACAAAGTGAAAACAACAGATATTTTCACCTTTCCATTCCCAACTTTTGACAAACGAGGACCTCTTGTGGCCATTTTATGATGTCCACAATATTATTACATGATTAACAAGTATTTGCAATGCAATAGGTCTTGCATTTGCGAGACTTTGAGCTATTGGCATTGTTAAATGACAATGCCTTTTATTTATGTGTTGGTTTTTAAAACATAAATAAAAGGCATTGTCATTTACAATGCAAATAGCTCAAACTGTCGCAAATGCGAGACCTATTGCATTGCAAATACTTGTTTTTAAATACCTCTTTAGACTTCTTCTTTACAGCTTTCTTCTTTTAGCAGATGAGGGAGTTGCAAGTAAAGTGATGCAGTCCAGGGTCACACAACGTAGGTTGGGGGAAAGGGCAATCTGGGATTTGAACTCGAGGCCCCGGCATACAGAGTATTTAAACTAGCTGCAGCAGCGTTGGAAATGGATGTGCTATTGCTCCTAGAGCTGCAGTCTCATCGCCGCCATACTTTATGCTTACATTAAGACGTGCAGTATACTGCCCGAGGAGCAGCAAGCTCTGCGCGTGAGTGGTGCGCCTCATAATGGCCGGCGCACTTTTTATGCTTCGTTCCCAGCGCTTCTCAGCAGGCACTGCCAGTGCTGCTGCTCTGTTAGTGAGGCAGTACTGGTACCTCGAAAACAGGCTGCCAATCAGTCAGTGGGACAGTGTTCGCATCTCCCTGCAGGACGGTCTTATCTCTGATTGGACAGTACCTGCACCACAAGGCACTGCCGCAGGTCAGCTGGTGAGATGGAAATCAGTTCTTTTCAGCAGGGCTTATGTATTGCAGTACTGACACTTCTCAGGGGAGCTGATGTAGTACAGTACTGGTACTTCTCAGCTGGGCTGATGTAGTACAGTACTGGTTCTTCTCAGCTGGGCTGATGTATCACAGTACTGGTACTTCTCAGCAGCATTGTGAAAGCAAATACCAAAATGTTTTACTTGTACTTGTAAAGCAGGTGTCGTGCTGAAACCTAAAGCGCGGCGCCCGGGGGGGTGCGGGAGGGGGCTGCAGGCGGCAGTCGCCATTGTTGAGCATGCGCCGTGTTAATTTAAATAAAAAAACAAAACTGATTAGGTGCACAACAAGTGAAAGGCACAAGTGCACCATATTAAAGTTAAAGCTGGTGAAAGTAAAATACAAAAATGTTTTACTGTACTTGTAAAGCGGGTGCCGTGCTGAAACCTAAAGCGCGGCGCCCGGGGGGAGGCCGCATGGCGCGCTGAATGTAGGCAAAGCACTTCGTGTCTGCAGTAAGAGAAACTCAATAAAGAAAATAGTGCTTACAACACTAAATAACACATACCCTGTAACAACCAAAGTAAAAGGGCCAGTCGCCATGGGAGGTTACAAATGAAGACAAGGCAGTACTAAGGAGGGACTAACAAGCCTATTTATGAATCGGAAGCCAGCAATTATGAAGGACAATGACACAAGCCAATGACAAATATGGGCGGACAGTGGGCGGGGCTTCTATTCCATACTCTAGTACAGCAAGTCTCGCAGAGCAGTGCTTGCGCGCTGACTCTAGGCCCGACCTAAAAAGGCGGTTGATTCTGCAATGGCAGAACCCAGAGCAACAAGCTCTAAAGATCAAGATGATGATTTTGAAAAGGATCAAAAGGGGAAATATATGTACGGCTCTCAATTACGAGAATTATTGTTTTACATCAGAGAAACCCTGGGTTTTAAAGGCAAAAACCGACTGGAAGAGGGGTTTCATTTACAATATGAGTCATGATGCGGGTGACCTGATTCTCCACGATGTCAAAGGAAATTTTATATAAACAGTGGAAAAATCCAGATAAATCTACCATTCTGCGATTCTTGAACAAGAGATATTAGGTCAGAGATTTTGAAAAAGATTTTCCTCAAACTCCTAAGGTTAACACTATTTTGGCTTCAATGGCATCGACAGCTAAGCTTTTATCAGCGAATGCCATCCTGCCCGATGTAGTGGAGGCTTTGCTTAATAGGTCCGATGTTGCTTCTAATTTTTCAGAGAGAGCAAATACATATGAAGCATATGCCACACCCAAGTGTGAACATCCCAGGGAGAAATACAGCTCCCTCCTACAAGGTTAGGACTGGAGCTGTGCTTCCGTAGAGGTGCAGACACTTTAAACATGCCTATTTCAAAGTGGAATACTCTGCTAAAACAGTTTCCATTGATTTCAGGCTGAAAATGAATGATTGAGTAAAATAAAGTGCAGCAAAAATGCTGCTAAATTTCCATATTTGTGCCGCAAAATTTCCATTTTTGTGCCGCAAAATTTGCTAATCCATGCCGCAATATCCTGGGGGGGTTTGAATGATGGCGTCTTGCATCCTAATAGTCCCCTACGCAAGACTTCAAATGCGTCCCCTTCAGGAATGCTTAGCACGTCAGTGGAATCAGTCTCACGGTCAGTTATCCGATCTAGTGTTGGTAGACGGCCGCACTCATCGCTCTCTGCAGTGGTGGAATCCACAAAACCTTTCCAAAGGGCGGCCCTTCTTCGACTCGATTCCACGAACAGTGCTAACAGCAGACGCATCGCTCACTGGTTGGGGAGCTCATCTCCAAACTCACAAAATTCAGGGCATGTGGAGCCTGCAGCAAAAGCAGCTTCACATAAATCATCTAGAGCTTCTAGCGATATTTCTAGCACTCAAAGCCTTTCAAGTTCACCTGGTAGGCAAAGCTGTCCTGATACGCACAGACAACATGACAGCAATGTATTACTTAAAGAAACAGGGGACACACACACACTCTCCAGCTGTCACTACTAGCACAGACCATCTGGAGGTGGGCCATACGTCACTAAATGTATCTCCTCGCAGAACACCTTCCAGGTGTAGACAATCAAATGGCAGATCTGCTCAGCAGACAGAGACAACAGATCCACGAGTGGGAACTCCACCCTCAAGTTCTCCTCCCATTCTTTCAGATGTGGGGCTTCCCAGACATAGATCTATTCGCCACACACCAAAACGCAAAATGCCCACGCTTCACCTCCAGGTATCCACACCCATTGTCCAGAGGCAATGCACTATGGATAAATTGGTCAGGGATATTTGCCTACGCTTTTCCGCCTCTGCCACTCTCTCCACTAATGGTTCGGAAGCTCATGCAGGCGCCCCAGACACTAATCCTAGTTGCTCCCACATGAGCCCATCAACCGTGGTTCACCACCCTGTTGGAGCTCTCAGTAGTCCCTCACCGAAAACTACATCTTACTCCCAATCTTCTCACACAGAGCCGTGGAGAGATAAGACATCCAGATCCCGGTCATCTCAACCTTGCGATCTGGCACCTGAGGTCATAGAGTTTGGCTACCTTAATCTTCCGCCGGACTGCATGAACATTATCAAAGAGGCTAGACGTCCTACTACAAGGGCTTGCTATGCAGCAAAGTGTAAACAATTTGTTATTTATTGTATTAACAATCAAATCAACCCGCTAGATGCTTCAGTTCAGAACATCATCTGCTATTTACTGCATCTACAGGGTTCAAATTTAGCGTACACATCCATACGCTTACATCTTGCTGCAATAGCCGCATACCTTCAAAATAGACAACATCTGTCTCACTTCAAAGGGCCTGTTATTAAAGCATTTATGGAAGGACTCAAGAGTCATTCCCCCAAGACTTCCACCTGCCCCAGTGTGGAATCTTAATATTGTCCTCACCAGACTTATGGGTCCACCCTTTGAGCCATTGCACAAATGTGAGCTGCAATTTCTCACTTGGAAAGTCGCTTTCCTCATAGCTATTACATCACTGATGAGAGTAGGTGAGCTTCAGGCACTAACCATAGAGGAACCATTTTTACAAGTACACCAAAACAAAGTGGTTCTTCGGACTAATCCTACATTTCTACCCAAGGTGATTTCTGCATTCCATATCAACCAATCTGTTGAGTTGCCTGTGATCTTCCCTCAACCAGATTCTGTGGCAGAACGTGCTCTGCACACCTTAGACGTTAAAAGAGCATTACTCTATTACATAGAAAGGACAAAACCTTTCCGTAAGACAAAACAACTCTTTGTGGCTTTTGCTCCACCTCATAAAGGCAATCCCATCTCAAAATCCGGTATTGCACGGTGGATAGTCAAATGCATTCAAACATGCTATGCAAAAGCAAAACGAACATTAACAATTCCCCCTAGAGCGCACTCCACTCGCAAACTAGGGGCTTCTATGGCTTTCTTAGGAAACATCCCCATAGATGACATCTGCAAAGCTGCAACATGGTCTACACCTCACACATTCACAAAACAATATTGTGTAGATGTGTTAGCAAGACAGCAAGCTAGTGTGGGCCAGGCAGTTCTACGTACACTCTTTCAAAAAACTGCAACAGCTACAGGTTAGCCACCACTTTGGGAGATTACTGCTATATAGTCTAAGCAAAGCATGTGATCTACAGCTCACATGCCTCGAACGGAAAATGCTACTTACCCAGTATGCATCTGTTCTTGGCATGTAGAGCTGTAGATTCACATGCGCCCACCTACCTACCCGGGTACCTATACCTGTTGCAGTGATATCTTACTTAGATACATACACATGGACATCTCTATTCTACTACTCTTACCACCCATCCATTATCACCCTCTGCGGGAAAAGAATCTAACAATGGAGCGTATGCCCATGCGCACTATCACCGAAAGGAGGACTCACCTACCTCGTGACTGGAAAAGACTTCTTCGAAGAAAAACAACTTGCAAGCATCCGGACCCAACACTAGATGGCAGGCTATGCAAAGCATGTAAATCTACAGCTCTACATGCCAAGAACAGGTGCATACTGGGTAAGTAGCATTTTCCTTCTAGAACCAAGCCAAGCCTGGCACAGGTAAGTGAAATAAATGCTTTGCAAAATCTTATGCAATGTTTTACAATTGAATGCCAGTTCAAATGCAATGGATTGAAATACAGGTAAGTCAATATGTTGAGATTACTGTTCAGATTACTTTTCAAGTTACTTTTTCTACTCAGTGTGATATGCCTAGATATCACACTGGGACATTTCCTAGAGAAAAGGTAAGTAAAATCAGTTTTGCACAGTTGTAGTTTTTCAGGTTTTCATACAAATCAACTCCACACTTAAAACATTTTTCAAGGAAAAACAGTCAATGTGTTCCTATGGAGAGAAATGAAGTTATCGGTTAACAGGTAAGTACTCGGTCTTTGGGGTTGAGTTTCTGGGGTTAGAACAAGGGTTCCCCCAGGGTCGAGGATGCACTCTCAAAGCACCCTCAACGGCACTAGGGCGGCCGGGTGCAGAGTGCTGAGGCCCAATATTATCCAATGGGGGATAGGGGGCCTCCGGTTGATGGCTGCTCACGAGCAGGCCACAGGGTTGTGGGAGCAAAGTTCCTGGTGTTAGGCTCAGGGCAAAGGGGGATCCGAATTAGCATCCAAAGTACACCCGCAGCGGCACAGAGGCGACTGGGTGCAGGGTGCTGTTTTGGCATCAGGTGCCCTGTTGATTTCAGTGGGGATTCTCTGGTTTCAACAAAGACTGCAGGCTCGGCGACGAAGATCTTCTGGAGGTGACCACTGGTTGAATCGGTAAGTTGGGGTGCCTGGGGAGTCTGGGACACCGTCGGTTGGGCCACCCAAGGCCGTGGGATTTCGGGTGCAGGGGTGTCTTTAGGCGTCGGGTTTTCCTTACCAGCCCCGGTCGCAGTTGGGGGGGATCCTCCAGAAAGAGGCTGCAGGCTTCGCTGGGAGATTCGAGGCATTTCAGAGATCACCGAGTCTCAGGTCAGGATCGCCCGGGAGATCTCCTTGTGGCGTTGGGCCACTCAAACTCTGGCCATGGGCGTCGGGTGCAGAGTGGTGCAGACTCGCGGATTTGGCCGGAGCCAGAGTCTGTGGGTGAGCAAATCTGGTGCTCACGGGAGACAAAGTCTTTTCCGTGGAAGGCAGGGCAGGTCCTCGGGGTTCTTGAGGTTGCTGGCTGCAGGACACACCGGGATTTGGCTTCTGCAGGTTCGAGGTGGGGACAGGCCGGTAGGGCTGGGGCCAAGTCAGTGGGCGTCCTTCTCTCCTTAGCTTCTACACGGCTCTTCGGTCCTTCTTCTTCTTTTCTTCATGGTAGGTTCTTGTCTGAGGAGGCAAGGTTCAGGGGTGCACCTAAATACTAGATTTAGGGGCGTTACAGGTAGGTAAAGATTGGGGCAAATGGGTCCCTTCCTTGGGGTGGGTACACCCCCTGTTATGCCACCCTCCAGTGGGAGGGGGGCATATGCCTCACTCTGGTTGGCTGGGTCCCCCCATCTGCAAGATGGTGGGGCCTGAGAGTTGTGCTTCACCTCGCCTCCCCCACCTGAGGGGTGGGGTTGGCAAAGGTTGGCACACCTCCCTTCCTCGCTTGGTTTTCCCGCCAATTCGCCCGCCCAAAGTGGGGGTCAGAACCGGTGGGGGCCAGTTGCTGGAAGCAGCAAAGGGCCTGGGGAAGTTCACAAAGGCGGCATGCCTTTGAAGCTTCCCCTTCGTTGACCCTGCCCATCCTGGGGGAGGAGGCTTGGTACCTCGTCCCAGGATGTGCATTGTTTCAGACCCCCGAGAGCAGCAGGCTCTCGACCCAGGGGGTCAAGAAACATGTCTGGTGATGGCAGCTGGTGAGCAGCCACTCAGCCTGGACCCTAGTGTTGGGTCATTTTTCAGGGGGCATCTCTAAGATGTCTTCTGTGTGCATTTTTCATTAAATCCCATACTGGCATCAGTGTGGGTTTAATGTGCTGGGGGAAGGTGTGTGTGTGTGTGTGTGTGTGTGTGTGTGTGTGTGTGTGTGTGTGTGTGTGTGTGTGTGTGTGTGTGTGTGTGTGTGTGTGTGTGTGTGTGTGTGTGTGTGTGTGTGTGTGTGTGTGTGTGTGTGTGTGTGTGTGTGTGTGTGTGTGTGTGTGTGTGTGTGTGTGTGTGTGTGTGTGTGTGTGTGTGTGTACGTGTGTGTGTACACGTGTGTGTGTACGTGTGTGTACGTACGTGTGTACACACGTGCGCGCGCACAGGGCCTCTAAGGGTGGCACAACAAGTGCTGCAACCCTTAGAGGCCTTCCTTGGCCACAGTACCTGTGGTACCATTTACAAGGGACTGACCTGTATCCAGTGGCGCGACACCTGTGTTCAGGACCTCCTCATCCCATTAGTTGACCAAGGAGACTCCCGTCGACCGCGTTGCCGCCACCGTATCATTGAGCTTCAAGCATCCTGTATCCTCAGCATAAGGACCACTTTCATAAGAGTCCATTGGACGATGATAAAATGACGAACTGTTGAAAAACTGCTTCTTCTGTGGAAGTAACTGTTTCTGATGGCCTTGATGATCCCCCTGACTGGCTCCCTGCCGGAGCTGGTCACCCCAAGTAACTCTAACCGACTGCATTATAACTTGCCCATCTTTCTGCTCAAAAAGTTTCTAAGTGTCAAATTAGTTGAATTTTCCAATGCTTTTTCTAGGCCTCTGTGGTGAACTTCGCTCCATTCGCGGAGTTTGCGGAGTTTTCTGCACTCCGCGGAGCTCGCGGAGTGCAGAAAACTCCGCTTCGCGATGTGCAGCACTGTTTTTTTCCCCGCTCCGATCTCGAACAGTAAGTTCGCGATCGCGAACGGTAAGTTCACGAGTGCGAGCTGCCGCTCGGGTAGAATTCCTACCCGAGCGGCAGGAATACCAGCAAAAACTGCAGTTCGCACTGCACTCCACCACTCGCGGAACTTCGCGGAGGTTTTTTGTAACTTCGCGGAGTTCCGCGTAGCAAAACTCTGCGAACTACGCCCAGGCCTAGCTTTTTCGCGGTTCAGTGAAATGCTCTGATCTACCATACCTTGTAATTTCTATATCTCCGGAATCCTCTGGTGGATCTATTTCGTAGTGATGTCGAAAAATACATACAAAATACAGTCTTTTCTTATAAATTGGTGTCATTACGATTTTTTCTTCAGTTGTTTTGGAGCAGTTTAAATGCTTTACACTTATTCGTTTGTGTAAGCCTTGCTGCTCGTAGCCACAGCTACCCAGGGTCAAGCTGAAGGTTTGACAAATGAACCCTCAGTGTCCTAAAGGGGTTTGTAAGTGTATTACACGGTGAGGTCGCACAACCACACCATATAATACGCCCCCCTTCCTCACAGTAGGATTGTCTCAGGAGGTAAAAGAATGACTTTGAGCTGTGACCCCATTTCGTTGGGCCATGGGGGCAGAATCAAGAACCTAGGAATCTATATTACATCAAAGCACTGAAACCTCTATGCTGCAAACTACCCCAGAATGACTAATGCAGCTATCCTTGATTTGTGAAGGTGACAAAATGTTTTTGTGTCATGGCTGGACAGTGAGTGACTGCAGTTAAATTGAATGTTTTGCAGCGTGAATCCTTTTCTGGATTCACATGCTGTGCATTTATTCCGCCATCTAATAGTTGGGTCCGGAATTGTCTTTGTTTTTTTTCTTTTCTTGTTTTGGTCGCTGTCGACCACCATTTGGTGCCAGGTACGTCCCCTATGTGACGTCAGACGGTATCCTGGAGGTCGACGGGCGTGGTAGCCATATTCAAATTTGTTTTGCCGCCGTTGGGTCTGGAAGCAAGACGGGAAGCGCCGAAGAAAATTTGAATTTCCCCCAAAAACTTAAAGAAATAAGAAGTTTGTCTAAGAAATATCATTGAACATCGACGTCGTACAGGAAGAGGACCACTTCGGTCCACAAATGGCGAGGTAGGGGTCATGGAGAGTACCCCCTTCAAATTCTGCCCAAAGTGCCACCACAAATACACACAACTCGACCCGCACAACGTCTGCAACATCTGCCTGCCCGAAAATCACCAGCACAAGGACTGTGAGGCCTCCACAGCGTTCCTGCCCAAGACACTAAGAACACGCCAGAAACAAAGACAGGCCCACTACGCCACAATGTCGCGAACATCGAAGAAAACTTCCATGAGGGACCTAGGTTTCTCAAGCGAAGAGGAAGAACAGGGAGCACCAGCGGAGTCGACGCACGAGGGATCGGACGTCGAGGTCCTAGAAGGAGACTCCGAAAAGATCCACGTCGAGAAGAAGGCGAAAGACCCGAAAAAGAAGACTGAAAAGGTAAGACACCTTAAAAATCCATCGGAACCGAAGGGCCACGAACATAAGGCACACAAGGCAGCCCCGACGCCGAGCAAAAAGGCGATCGAGGGTCAGCCGCGGTTAAAAGAACACCAAGGGACCCAACCAAAGGAGGGAAAATCGCAAAAGACGCCAAAGCCAAGGGTCGACACCGAACCCGCGAAAAAGGGCACAACACCTTCGAAGTCAACCGTCGACGTCGGGAAGAGAAAGAAAATCCCTGGCCTCAGACGCCGAGAGGGCCTTAGAGGTCGAAAGGAAAAGGAAGAGGCTCGAGGAGAAGATGGCGGCGATCCTGCAAAAGAAAAAGGATTTCGACGCCTCACTAAAGGATTTTCGAATCCCAAAGGCACCGGTGAACGAACCGGACAACGTCGACGCCGAAGAGGCAGAAGACGCCGAAGGAGAGGAAGAGGGTATTTTCGACTCCCCTCCAACTCCGGAACCTCGAGGCGAAGAACCCGAGGAATATAGAGACATACCTGAAGACGAGGAAGACTCCGAAAATTTCAAGGATACATGGAACGACCTTGAAACCGAGAGCCCGGAAGAAGAGATTTGCAACTACCCTTCGAAAGCTTCGCCTCTGGATGACATAGCTTTCCACAATGACATTGTCAAAAGGGCAGCAAATCAATTTGGAGTACCCTTACAGGAGGAAAAAGGGGACATATGTTTCTTGCTAGAAACACTGGCACCAGCTACAAAAGGAACACAATACCTGCCTATGCTGCCCAGTATCCTGGACCAAGGCAAAGAAGCATTCAAAGAACCAGCTTCAAACAAGGGGGTAACCCCCAGAGTAGAGAAAAAGTACAAACCCTCCTCAAAAGACCCGAAATATATTCAGGGAAGTACAGTACCTGACTCTATTATTGTCACCACAGCCAGGAGGAGAGCCAATGCAGTCTCCAACACAGGACCACCACCTGAAAAAGAAAGTAAGGGAATGGACATGGTGGGGAGGAGAATGGAGAAAGAGGCAGCAACACAATGGCGTATTGCTAACTCAAATGCCCTGCTAAATAGATATGGCCACCAACAGTGGGATGAGATAGAGGAAATATTAAACAAACTTCCTGAAGAAGACAAAAAGAGAGCAAAAGCTATTGTACAGGAGGGAAAAAACGTGGCTAACACCTGTCTAAAGTCAGCTTTGGATGCAGCAGACACTGCTAGTAGGCAGATGTGCACAGGAACCATACTGAGAAGACATGCCCGGCTCAGGATTTCAGGGTTCAAGCAGGAAGTTCAAACCTCCATCATTAATAGGCCATTCAATGGAGAAGCACTGTTTGACAAGGAAGTGGATGAATCCCTTCAACAAATAAAAAAGGATAATGAAACAGCAAGGGCAATGGGTGCCCTGCAACAAAGAGTTTCCTTTAAAAGAGGGGGATTTAATAGCAGAAAGCCCACAGGTAGAGGCACATTTGCACAAGGACAACAAATATCTCAACAAACGTACATGCAAAACCCAAGCCAGCAAATGGGTCAGCAATCAGGATACCAAGGTTGGCAACAAAAACAGCCCTTTCGAGGAAGAGGCAATGGAAGAGGAAGAGGCCAATCCTCTAGAGGAAGAGGAAATGGATCAAACTGACTTACCCTCAAACAAAGACCCACACAAAAGACCTGTGGGGGGTAGAATATCCTTCTTACAAAGAGAATGGGAAAGGATAACAACAGACAATTGGATAATAAATTTGATAAAGTATGGGTATTGCGTAGAACTCACTCATGTACCACCTGCAAACCAACCAAAAACAAGAAAATTATTGAAGCCAGAACAAAAATTATTAAACGAAGAGATAAAAATGTAAGTAAATGTAAAAAAAAAAAGAGATCAGGGAACTATGCCTAAAACAGGCAATAGAAAAAGTACCAAGACAGGAGTGGTTCACAGGAAACTATTCACCATATTTCCTAATACCCAAGCAAGATCTAACTCTAAGACCAATCATGGACTTAAGGTTCATAAACAAGTTCATACTGACACAACGTTTCAAAATGTGCACGCTCCAAGAAATAATCCCACAGATTCAAAAAGGGGATTACATGGCTACAATAGACCTCAAAGACGCCTACCTTCATATCCCAATGAACAAAAAACACAGGAAATACCCAAGATTCCTGCACAACGCAACACACTACCAGTTCAAGGTACTTCGTTCGGAATAAAATCAGCTTTGTGTGTGTTCACAAAGTGTCTGGCCGCAGCGTCGGCACACCTGAGAAAAGAAGGAATCCATGCCTACCCTTATGTAGACGACTGGCTCATAAGGGGAAAATCGAAACAAACATGTCACAATCACGTGCAAAAAGCAATTCAAACGCTACAAACACTTGGGTTCTCCATAAACCACAATAAATCTTCAACAGTACCAGAAAGAGAAAAAACCTTCCTGGGAGCAAAGTTAAATACAACAAAACAGAGGGCATACCCCACACAAGCCAGAATACAGGCGATCCATCAGGAAATGAGACTTTACCAGAGGGGTCAGTGTCTGACAGTGAGGAGGGTCATGAAACTAATGGGCATGATGGCATCATGCATCTCACTGATCCCTCATGCCAGACTACACATGCGACCATTCCAAGAATGGCTTACCAACAGCTGGTCTCAAGCCACAGGAAGTTGGGTGGATCGAGTGGTTGTTACACAAAAGGTGCAAGCGGAGATACAATGGTGGGCATCCAACAAATTAGCACAGGGGAGACCTTTCAGGAACCCAACTCCAACTGTGACAGTCACCACGGACGCAACCCTCAACGGTTGGGGAGCGCATTTCAACCAGCTGAAAGTACATGGGCAATGGAACAAGCAGGATTCCACAAAGCACATTGTATTGTATGGTATTGTAATTGCATTTATATAGCGCTTACTACCCCTGACGAGGCGTCGAAGCGCTTTTTCGGCGAGTAGCATGCTACTCTGGGACCCATAGATGATTAGTGTTGAATTAGTATAGTGAAACATGAAAGTAATTGTAAGTGGTGGATAGGTTAGTCAGTTATTTCGGAAGGATAGCAGAAGGATAGAAGAGGGAAAAAGGTTTGTATTTATATAGCGCTTGTTACCCCTGATGGGGTGTTGAGGCACTTTTTCGGCGAGTAGCACGCTACTCCCGAACCCATAAAGGATTAGTGTTGAATTAGTATAGTGAAATATGAAAGTAATTTGAGTGGTGGATATTAGTCAGTTATTTGGATTGAGAAGGGTAGCAGAGGGAAAAAAAGGCTTGCATTCATATACCACCTGTTACCCCTGATGGGTGTTGAAGCGCTTTTCTGGCGAGTAGCACGCTACTCCGGAACCCATAAAGGATTAGTGTTGAAAATTAGTATAGTGAAATATGAAGTAATTTGAGTGGAGGATATGTTATTCAGTTATTTGGATAGAGAAAGGTAGGTGGCGGGATAGAAGAGGGAAAGAGGTTTGTATTTATATAGCGCTTGCTACCCCTGATGGGGTTTTGAAGCGCTTTTTTGGCGAGTAGCACGCTACTCTGGAACCCATAAGTATTAGTGTTGAATTAGTATGGTGAAACATGAAAGTAATTTGAGTGGTGGATATGTTAGTCAGTTATTTGGATTGAGAAGGGTTGGGGAGGGGTAGAAAAGGGAAAAAGGTTTGCATTTATATAGCGCTTGTAACCCTGATGGGGTGTTGAAACGCTTTATTGGCGAGTAGCACGCTACTCTGGAACCCATAAAGGATTAGTGGTGAATTAGTATAGTGGAATATGGAATTTGAGAAGTGAACATGTTAGTCTGTTATTTTGATTGAAAAGGATAGTGGAGGAATAGAGTAAAGGATTTTTTTTGTTTTTTTGGAGGTCATAGCAGTAGGAGGAGGCTTTTGGATGAGTAAAAAGGGGTTTTGGAGGGGAAGAGTCAGAGGGAAGAGTTTAGAAAGGTTTGTTTTGCGGGATTGGTCTAGTAAAAAGAGGTGTCAGATGATGCAAGGAGGGGTAGAGTAGGGGAGAGTCTAGAAAGGGTTATTTTGGGGATCATAGTAGTGGTATGGGATTTGGAATAAATGAGAGAGTGGATGTAGAGGATATATTGATTAGATGTATAGGGTGAGAGATAGGGTAGTGCATTGGAAAGAGTAGTATAAAGAAGTGTGAGATGAATCAGAAAGTTGGGCTAGAAGATATATTGAGAGAAGCATTGGAAATGCTAAATTAGAAGAAAGTGATAAATCTATAGATCCATAAGTACATCGAAAGTATATTTATTTTTATTTATTTTATTTTGACAGTTTTGTATAGCGCGAACAAGACCCTTGCGGATATCAGAGCGCTTTACAGGGCAAATGCAGGTGATTGACATAGACATATAAATACGAAGAGTTATGCGAGTACATTACTGATAACTATTAGAGACTAGCACATATCTACAAGAGTGTATAAGAGAGTTCAGGTGAATCTGGACAAGAAAATCGATTTAACTTCTTATTTGAAGAAAGCAGCGGATGGATTAAGTCTCGTTTCTGGGGGTATATGTAGATTAAAGATATTGATAGAGGTACAGGATGAGAAATAGGGTAGTGCATTGGATATGATTTTTTTAGGAGAAAAGTAACAAACGCACAGATCCAAGTACATGGAAGGTACATAGATGCACAATGGAAGCAAGTACATGTAGACCAAAAGATGTTTTTTTTTTTTAAAATTTTTTTTTTTTACACAACATAACTATTCTACATGTTTATACAAAGCAATACACAAAGATAGGTACATATCTATAGTGAAAATAAATGCTTATATACAGAGGGATATGCTGTAAATTTCTGTTTGCGTATGGTGCTTATGTGGGGAAGAGCCAATTCTTGAGTAGTTTTCTGAAGATAAGGTGGTTGTCGGTGGATCTTATGTTGGGGGTAAAGAGTTCCATAGTTTGGCTGCTTGAACAGAGAAGGATGTGCCACCCGTGGGTTTTTTCTTGTATCTTGGGATTTTGAGGCGAGATGCCCCTTTAGAGCGGAGGTTCCTTTGTTGAATGTGTTTGGTGATTTTATTCCTGATGAAGAGCGGTCCCATTCCGTGTATTGCTTTGTGGGTGATACAAAGTAGCTTGAACGTGGATCTTCTGGCAACCGGTAACCAATGCAGGGCTTTCAAGGCAGGTGAGATGTGGTCTCGCGGTTTGATATGCAAGAGTAGTCTGGCATCCGAGTTCTAAATCCGTTGTAGTCTTTTCATGGTTGTTAAAGGTGATCCGTGGAAGAGGCTATTGGCGTAATCGAGTTTGGACAGAACAAGGGAGATGGTAGCTTGGACCTTGTGTGGAAATCCCAAATGAGGGAAAATTCGTCGCAGCGTTTTTATAGTGACAAAGCTTGATCTTGCTAGTTTGTCCACTTGGGCATTCATCGATAGCTTGGAGTCCATGGTCATTCCGAGGTTTCTTACTTCCTTCGATACTTTAGGCGGTGATCCCAGTTCATCAGGCCAGGCGGCAAGCGGTTCATAATGTTTCCAATCGCCATAAGTGAGTATTTCCGTTTTGGAAGCATTCAATTTGAGATGGCTCCAAGTCATCCACTGATCCACGGCTCTGAGACAACTGAAAATTGGGGATTTTTCAATGTCTTTGGGGCATTCCAGTTGAAGGAGTATTTGCGTGTCATCTGCATAGTTATAGCACGTGAGGTGAAATTGATTGATCAGTACCGGTAATGACTTCATGTAGATGTTGAAAAGCATAGGCGAGATGATAGAGCCTTGAGGGACCCCTGCTTTTGTGGAGTATGGTTTGGACGAGAAAGGTTGGGTATGGATGACATTAGTTCTGTTTCGAAGGTAGGACGCGATCCAGTCTAGAGTTGTTCCCTCTATGCCGGCTTCATAGAGTCTTTGTTTCATAGTGTCATGGTCAACCGTGTCAAAGGCAGCTGAGAGGTCCAAGAGGAGTAGCGCAGCAACCCCGTTGCGGTCTAATGTATTCTTCAGGTCGTCCCAGATGGCAAGGAGGGCAGATTCAGTGCCTCTTCCCGGACGGAATCCTGTTTGGAAGTCTGAAAGTATGGCATTCTCTTCCATGAATTGTGACATCTGGGCGAACCCTGCTCTTTCTATCAGTTTGCCCAGGAAAGGTCCATTTGTAATGGGTCTGTAGTTGTCAGGGTTCAGCGGGTCCAAGTTTTTTTTCTTTAGTAAACGGCGTATGTGTGACTTTTTGAGTTCTTCTGGAAATATTCCGGTAGTTAAAGAATTGTTGATGATTCTTCTTACTGGAGTGGCAGCAGAGGTTGTTAAAAGAATTGTCTTGAAAGTTTGTGGAGGACACGGGTCAGAAGGGCTGTCGGCAGGCCTGCTTGCTTTGACCAGGTCCATAAATTCATCGTGTGAGATGTGTTGGAAGGAACGGAGAGGCTGGGTTAGAGTATTCTTGGATTGTTTTTTTGTACAAGGGTTAGTGCTGGTGCTTTGTTTCTGTTTTAAGTATGATTCCAATGTGTCTGCTTTGTCCGTGTAATGATTTGCCAGTTTGTCTGTGAAATCTTGACTAACAGGATGAGTTCCTTCTAGGCAATTTGGTTTGCGAAATTCATTGAGTATTTTATAGAATTCTTTATTTGCACATTTAGCATTTTGAATTCTGTCTGAATAGTACCTTTTCTTAGCTTTTTTGATAGCTGACTTGTATAATCTGTTAATTTTCTGTAGGCGAAGTTTGTCTTGTTTGGCGTTTGTTTTGAGCCAGGTACGTTGCAGCTTTCTAATTTGTTGTTTTATGTCTTTTATTTCTATGTTTCTCCAAGGCGCTACTTTTCTTTTGTTCTGTTGTGTGGTTTTGAGTGGTATCAGGATGTCAAAATCTTCCTGTAGCCACTCATATAGTTTTTGAACAGAATTTATTGTTTCCAGATTTGTACTGGATGTTAGTTGTGTTTCTAAGTGTTCCAAATTGAGTTTATTCCACGGCCGATAGGTGAATGGATGTACAGTAGTTTTAGGTGAGTCGCTTAGTGTTGTTTTATGTTGGAAAGCAAGCAAGTGGTGGTCTGACCATGTGACTGGAGTTGTAGTTTAAAAGGTAACTAGTTCAGTATTAGCAAAAATGACATCTAGGATATGTCCAGCGATGTGTGTGGGTTTGTGGACAATCTGATGCAGGTTCAGTGCGTCTAGGCCAGTGATTGTTTTTGGATGGGTCATATTGGGTTTGTCAAACCAAATGTTGAGGTCACCCAGAACGCATAGGTTGGAGTGTATTGTTATCAGGTTTGAAACTGTGTCTAGAAGTGCGTCTGGGAATGTCGCTTTGCTAGGTGGAGGTCTGTAAAGGAGCAGGAAGTTACAGGAGGAAGACGGTGTAGGATTGCATCTGGTGAGAAGAGCCTCACAATTCTTTATGGTGATGTCGTCAACTTTAGTGATATGTAATGTTTACCTGAACACAACAGCTAGACCACCTCCTTTTTTGCCTATACGATTTTGGGTGATCGTTTGATAGCCTAGAGGAACGGCTTCATGCAGGACTGGAGCCATATCATCTCCCAACCATGATTCAGTTATGAATAGTATGTCTGGTTTTGCATCTGTGAGAAGGTCGTAGATGTGATGTTTGTTTTCAGAGAGGGATCGAGCATTTATTAGTAGACAGTTTAGAGAATGGGCTTTGGTGATAGTGAGACTTTGTTTTGTAGAAGAGTGATCAGTATTGTGTGGGTTTGTAGCAGGTGTGTTTTTAGTGCTGGCATTAGCTGTATTAGGATAGCAATCGTGTAGCTGTTCTCTATCATTTTCCTCATCCAGCATGCTAAGAAAGCATTTTGATGGGTCTGCGTGTGTATGTGGTGGAGAAGGTGTTTGAGAGTGAGTTGGTGTGCTGTGTTGTTTTCGTGGTGTAACATTGTTGTGCAGTAGACATGGGGAAGAAGTTGTGAGGTGTGGCATGTTGCTTATATTGTTTGCGTGTGTTTAGGGCGGAAGGTGTATGAGTCGGGGGTGGTGGTGCAGCATGTGGGTCATGTAGTAAGTTTCTAAATTGTCCAATGGATGAGAGGCGGTTAGAAGAGAGCAGCTGTGTTAGGTGTGGTGGAAGAGAGAAAGCTTGGTATTGGAGTTTGTTTCTTTGTGTGGTTTGAAAGGTGGGTGTATGTTTGTATTTTGTGATGGTAAGTATTATGAGGTGTTGCGCTTTGAAGATCTTGTTGTGCTGGTGTGTGTGATATGTTTTGTTTTTGAGGAGTAGTGAAAAGGGGTGCTGGTGTATTTGTTTCATGCAATGGATTTGTTTGTATAGTATTGTTTGTGATAGGAGGTTGTAAGGTAGAGGGGGTGGTGATGTGTTTAGGAGTAGAGTGTGTGTGTGGGAGGGAATGAAGTAGAGGTAAGAGTGTTTTTCTTAGACTGGTTTGTTGCAAGAGTTAAAAAGTGTGGTGCCGTGCAGTGTATGTGTGTGCGTTAGTGTTATTATGGTAGAAGGAAGAGGAGGGTGTTGGTTGAACAAATGATGGAAGGCTGATTATATGTTTGTTAGTGATAAAAGGTGGTCTGTTAGGAGTAATTAGAGCAGGGAGCGTGTGTCTGGATGGGATGTAGTTATGTATGGTGTTGAATGGCGTGTTAGTGATAAGTGGATTGGTTAGTGGTATAGGATAGAGCTGTGTACTGTTTGTAGGTGATGGTGGGTATGTGTGGTAGTTGGGATAGAAGGGTGTATAGATGTGGTTGGTTTTGTAGTGTATGCTGGTACATTGATTTGTGCATAGGGTTGTGTGTGGTGTACATTTGGTGTGAGTATGTTACTCTGTTTGTGGATGGTGTAGGGTGGGTATTACTGAATGGGAAAATGGGCAGCATTTCTGGCCCTAGTCCGGACCAGTCTTGAACAGGCTCAAACAGGCAACTGCCCTTGTCCTCTCCACCCTTAACCTCGACGCCCGGGCTGAGACGCCCTTAGCCTTGGCCTTTTATAACCCTGTTAATCAGGTGACCCCTTCAGCCAATGGGAACCCTAGCCCTAACACTATCCAATCACAACACCAGCCCTAATTTCCAGGACCAATAGGAGACCATGACCTTACAGCCAATCTGAGCCCTAGTCCAAGCACTCAATCAGGTTCAAAAACCCTAATCTCAATGTCCAATAGAGGCCCTAGCAGTAGTCCCAACCCTAATCCCAGCAACCAATGACACAGGAAGCCCTAGTCCCTACTTCCAATAGAAAGCCTAACCCTACTCTTAGTCCCACACCTAGTCCAGCAACCAATCACACCAGAAGCCCTAATCGCTATTTCCAATTAAAGGCCTAACCCTACCCCTAGTCCCAACAACCATTCACACAGGAAGCCCTAGTCCCTACATCCAATAGAAAGCCTAACCCTAGTCCCAACCCTACATTGATTGAGCCACAGACCCAGAGACCAATGAGAACCCTCAAATACCCAACCAATGAGGACACTATCCCTAGTCCTATAGAAACACAAGATACAACCACCAATCAGTGCACACATGTACCAACCAATAGCAGACTATAAAAGGTCCCAGCAACCTCAGACAAGGTTTGCTGGCCAGGGAGTTGGAAGCTGCTCCTCTGTTCAGAAATCTCCTAGGAGACAGACAGGCTCAATACACAACTTTGGACTTCTGCAGGTAAGGGCCTAACAAACTGTCCTCTAACTATACTGTGTGTATAAAAACTTTACTCACTCTCCTAGCCAAAAAACGAAATGCACAGTCCCGATTAAACACAGTTTAAACAGCTCACAGCAGATGCTGTCTCAGAGCACCCTCTGATGTAGAATATCCCTGTTGCTGGGGGGTGGGGGGGAAAGGGGGAGCTGGTTTCACTGACTTGTTAACACAAAATGGTAGCTGGGGGTGCACTGCTTAACATACAGGTCTTAGCACAGAGCAAAGGAGAAATTTGGAGGGAAAAACTGATAGTCACGGGGAATGAGAGGGAAAAACTACAGAGTTTGGACTGCAAATCCCACAATTCAACAGGTTAAATGGAAGCAGTCACGGGCAGGAAAAACCACAAGTTTAAACACAAAACAGGTGATAAATTATGCAATCACGGGCAGGTTAAAACTACAATTTTAAACTGTAACAACCACAGGCAAAGACAGTTAAAGAGATTTTTAAAAAGAAGAGATGATGCAATCACGGGTAGGGAAAATCGCTTTTTAACTTTTTTAGGAAAGAGACAGCACTAGTCTGCCTCCTTACCACTTCCTGGACTCTGCTTCACTGCAATCCCACCTTTGCGCAACTTTTAGGGTCGAAACGTTGGCGTACTGTATATGTCCACACAACGCCCAGGATCACAGTTCTATTTTTCATTGGGTCCTGCAACATGTGTGCAAAAATAATAAGGACATATGAAAAGATTTTTCTCCCCCCTTCTACTGCACGTTCAATTATTTCTGTATATAGTGTACTGTCTTTATCACCAATCACCACATGTCACTTTTTCACCAAAGTCACGTATCTCACATTGCAATTGAAATTGTAAATTGCGACAGCCATGTTTGTCTGATTTATTTTTTTCAGAATACAAAATTGAATTCTAATTTTGGTGTGTGCTACATATTTATTATTCTTTTTCAAATCATTAATATGTGTTGGAAGTAAGCTGTCGCTACTTATCCTAAGCAATTAAAAAACCCCGACAGAACCATTTTTCTATTTTTATTTTTCACTGCAATCTGGGGCACAGGTAGGCTGCAACTCACAACTTTTTGGAAATGAAAACAGTATTTCTAGCCCTAACAGCATTCCAGAAACACATTCAGGGGAAAACCATCCTGATGCAAACAGACAACACGACAACAATGTTTTATCTGAACAAGCAAGGAGGGACAAAATCCTTTCCCCTGTGCACAGGAAATCTGGCAATGGGCAATAATTCACAAAATCAACTTACAAACTATACCTCTACCAGGAGTAGACAACATTACAGCGGACCAGCTGAGCAGACAGAACAACTGCTCCCACGAATGGGAATTGAAAAACAATACAGTACAGTATCTGTTTGTAATCTGGAGAACACCAGTAATTGACCTGTTTGCAACAGTGCAGAACAAAAAATGCCAGTCCTTTGCCTCGAGGTTTCCACACCATATCAAGGGGAAATGCACTTTCACTCAACTGGTCACAGATATTTGCTTACGCCTTTCCACCGATACCACTGCTGCAAAGAGTGTTACAAAAAGCAAAAGATCCAGGAACAAATATAATTCTCATTGCTCCACTATGGCCAAGGCAGACATGGTATTCAACTCTCCTAGAACTATCCAAAGGGGAGATGGTCAGGATCAGGGAGGAAAAGGACCTGCTAACAATGCACCAGGGTCAGATCTTTCACCCAGAGCCAGCAACACTACACCTAGCGGCTTGGCGCCTGAATACATAGAATTTGGACACCTCAATCTGCCTCTACGAACCATGGAAATTCTAAAGGAGGCAAGAAAACAGTCAACAAGAAAATACTATACAGCAAAATGGAAGCGATATACCACATGGTGCGCCGCTAACAATAAACCGAGTTCAATCAACACGCAAGAAACAGTTATTACTTACGTGAATTACCTCTTAGACAGTAACATCAACTACTCAAGCATTAAGGTGCACCTTGCTGCCATAGTAGCATACACAAGGGGAAAAACATGTGAAAGTTTCTTTACAAGACCAATAATTAAAAGGTTTTTGGAAAGAGCAAAAAGAATCGCACCACCAAGGGCAGCTCCTGTACCCACATGGAGTTTAAATACAGTACTTTCGCAACTAATGGGAAAGCCCTTTGAGCCCATGCATACAGCGGACTTCAAGCACATTACTCTAAAAACAGCATTTCTCATTGCTATAACATCTCTACGAAGAGTAAGTGAACTGCAAGCGTTAACAATACAAGAACCATACTTACAAATCCACAAGGATAAGGTGATTTTAAAAACTAACCCACATTTTATACCAAAGGTGGTATCCAAGTATCACTTAAATCAGAACATTCTCCTACCGGTTTTCTTCAAAAACCCAAAAACTAAAGGAGAAAGAAGCCTCCATACCCTGGATGTAAGGAGGGCATTGTTGTATTATTTGCACAAAACTGAGAAAATCTGAAAATCAAAACATTTGTTTGTTGCATACGCACATACCACCACAGGATCACCTGTCACAAAGGCAACTATTGCAAGATGGATAGTACAAACCATCCAATTATGTTATGCCAATGCCAAAAAAAACCTAACAATTCAACCAACAGCTCACTCCACTAGAAAGAAAGGAGCAACGCTAGCCTTTATGGCCAATGTACCCATTGACTCCATTTGTGCAGCAGCAACATGGGCGTCACCACACACCCTTACAAAACATTATTGTGTGGATATACAAATGAATAAGGAAGCTTAAATTGGACAAAAGGTGCTTCAACACCTGTTTGCAAGGCCTTTCTTTCACCACAGCCTCCCAAGCACGGGAGAAACCGCTGCATAATCTAATGCACAGCATGTGAATCCAGAAAAGGATTCACGCTGCAAAACGAAATGGTTACTTACCAGTAGGAGTAGTTTTGCAGCTTGAAGAATTTTCTGGATTCACATGCGACCCACCCGGCCTCCCCTATAAGGAAAACAAACAGGTGGGAAGCAGCACAGGATTCCATCAGTTATTATATAACCATCTCAAGGATTACACACAAGAATAAAAACAGGAAAAAAAGAATCCGAAGATGGCTACCACGCACGTCGACCTCCAGGATACCGTCTGACGTCACATAGGCACCAAATGGTGGTCAACAGCGACCAAAACAAGAAGGAACAAGCATTGGCATAGCCACTAGGTCTCGCCTTTGGGGACCTTATAAGTGTTTAGCCATGCAACAGTTGATGTTGTTGCACCAAGGATATTGTGCTGCATAACTAAATACTTTTAAGGTCCCAAAGGCAAGACCTATTGGCTATGCTTTACTGATTCATGGGTGCCACTGAACTGCTCTGTTGTCACCTGCTCTTTAGTGACACTGTCGTGACTTATATGTTTTAATGGGGGGAGGGGTGGGCATTTTAATTTCCATACGTTAAATTAAAAGTGGGGAAAAACTCAAGAAAATATGAGTTTGTCATAATAGTTCATGACTCGTAAAATTTATATTACATATTATATAGAATGCATTCACGTTAATAGTTTTAAATAGGTCTGCATGTATGTCTACATATTTCTCCAACAGTATTTAAACACATTTTAATAGCTTTTTTTTAAATTCATGACGAATAATATTTTTCAAATATTGCAATTGTGTCCTGCTCGTGTACTAATTGGCATATTGCGTTTCTCTGGGATTCAATTCGAACTCAGCTTTAACCAAGTCAAAGGCGGGTGAAGCAGCGCAAGTGGTTTATTAAAGGAGTCAAACGAAAACAGGACAGAGCAAAAAAAACCACGCCTAAAGCTTGCCCCTTGACCTCGGTAGTAATAACAACAATCCGCTCCGGGTCAGGCATGAAATGACCAGGTATGCACCCCGAGAGTTAGATCAATCCCACAGAGAGCCTATTATGATATTAAATGCCAGTCACATCAGCAATTGCTTCCTACTCCACACAATTATGCTTAAAAGAGGGCCAAAAGGTGGACAAATATTGTACATTCTACATTACTATTACACTGACAAATGGCGAAAACCTGCCTAAGTAATGAGGTTAATGCGTTTCACTCATCTCTGCTTAAGAAGTCTAACAAGAAAGACGGGGCGCCCAGAAGACAAACATTGAACGCTCCGCCAGGCGTTTCATCCGGGCCTGGATTAATGATGGCTCCCATGCACATGAGAAGTATGGCCACGTGATTCCCATCTCGGCAGCCCTAATAAGGTTCTCATTAAAAACTATTTAGCTATTAGGACCTGGTTCAGAAGCGGGTCACTGCGAGGATTCTGAAAGATGGATTATGCTTCATGTCGACAAGAATGAGTGTAATTCCTCATCGTCATGCTGCTACAGGGCTACTGTGCCTCCTGAACCGACCACCTTGAAGTAAAACATACACAAATGTGCCACTGTCCTTCTCAGATCACTGCTATTACAAAAATCCTCATCGTACTGTCCGGGAGAAGACGGGACATACTGTACGTAAAAAATAGTACCTCTTTAAAAGTAAGTTCTGACCCATGTATACCAAAGTGTACTGTGATTTGCCATTTTCTGTTGCAAAAAAAATCAAAAAAGCGCCTCGACACCTCGTCAGGGGTAGTAAGCGCTACATAAATGCAATTACAATATAAAGTACATGCCAGTGGAAAGGACACCCACGCGCATACTAACCACAAATTATAAAGGACACAAGTAGCAACTCTGAAAAGTTACCCATTACACCAGAGGAATAGAAGCAGTAAAAAATGTTAGTAAAATAAGACATGTTTTAAAAACTTAATTTGTATGGAGGTGGTGGCGTTTCAAATCATCGACCAATATTTTGCAATTCAGTAAGAGGGCAGCGTAATAATTAGAGGTAGGAGAGATCCCGAAGGGATGTTCTCTGCATAAGGGATAAGAAGGACGAAGGGACGAAGCTAACAAGATGGCTGACAGGTGAGGAGCTCAAATCCCGCGAATTCACCCCCTCCTTGGGCCCTTTCTGCTCACCAGCACTGTGTGGTCAGCAGCCCTCGTCTTCTTCAACTCCTGCGACTCTGTCTCGAATTCTCACGGATGAACAGTGATCCTTGTCCTGACCGCGGAGATCCTGATCAATTTGGCCGATGCCCGGTGGAGCTACTCGTTTGGCTATAGAGGAGACCGGCTCGGGGTCTTTCCTTCAGCCGTCACCTACCCAGCCGGACATGGGACACTGTTGCCGTCATCTCCCCGCTGTTATTTCCGTCCCCCTCACCGATGATTTTCCGTAGATGGAGCTAGACTCAGCGCGGTGACCCTGAGCTGGCTTTCGCCTTCCGAGCACCGAGAGGCGTTCCCGCCTGGTCTCCGCTGCTGCCTCCATAGCCTCCTTGGCCTCGTCTTCCTTCTGGACTGGATTTTTTTTCTTTCTCGTTCCCTCCACCTTGTTCTTCAATCCCTTCATCGTCCGATTACCACCAGGGGTTGCTGATGGCGGATCCTTGATCTTCTCTGCCAATGCCCGGCTGGGCTGCCTTGGATGCTTCGGGGGTGATGATTGGGGAGCACCCCGTCCTCTGAACTTGAGCCGTGGCCGCCTGGCGTCACCCTTCTCCATCTTATGGACCGCAGCTGGGATGCATGGTACCTGTCACCCCGACTGATCAGCATCAAGGGTGCCGAAATCGCTGCTCGCCACTGTCCCCGGACTTGTTTTTTTCCCTTTCTCCCTTCCGATTTTGCCTGCCCTCCTGATCCGGCTGCTGCCTCCCCCTCTCGAGGTTGCTACCTGGGGGCCCGCTCTGACTGCCTCCTGTCTGCTTCGACCCGATTATGGTCGGCATCCCGCAGCCTTTCCCCACAAGATCCGGTGACTGCTCTTTCCCTGCCAACCTTGCTCTAGGGGTTGGTTCCCTTGTTGGTTTTTCGAACTGACTGTTTTCCTCCTCGTCCTCCCACCATTTTGTCACTAAGTCTGGAGTCCTTGACCGGATCCGGCATCTTGTCGTCTCTACAGACTCTCAGGTTGAATCCGGCCGCCGGTCCACGCCTTGTACCCTCCAGACTCGTCATCGCCCTTATGGATCACCTCTTGGACCTCTTCACCCCCCTTTTCTTGCTATTTTCACCGGGATGCTTCCGTTTGCCCCCTACTCCTGTCCCGTTCCCTTCCTAATGCTACCTGAAGCAGGGTAGGAGGCCTGGCCTTGGATTTTGTTGATCTACTGGACCTTACTGGTTTGTTAACTCGCTTTCTATATTTTTGCGTTCCCTCTTTGTACTATTCTCCTTGGCCGCTCCTTCCAGTCCTGATCCTCATCCCTTCCTCCGTCAATTTCGCCCTCCACTCCTGTGGTACCATAGAACCTGTCTCTGTTTGTAATTAAGCTAATAACAGAAGTAATTATGTAATTATGTTTTCGTCTCTTCGCAACGTTCTTTCATGTAACAGCTGTAACGTGTGTTAAAAATGCTAACCCCATGTAAAGCGCTCTGATACCTACGGGTCTAGCCAGCGCTATATAAAACTCTTAAAAATAAAAAATAAAATAAAAAAAGAAAGACCTAGAATGTGTGCGTCGGGAGAAAGGAACAGACCTTGACATAAAACAACAAGCGCGGCCGCCTGGCATCCGGCCGCGCTGCCGCTCGCTCCCGAGCTCCCTAGGCCAGGGGAGTTAACGTTTAGTGAGAAGGCGGGACATGCACCCGCCTTTGGCCAATTGCGGGCTTTCAATTTTTTGGCTTTTGTTTGCCACACGTACGAGTTTGCTGAAAACCTGAAGTGATTCCAAGAGGTCATTTTCTAGAGCAGCGCATGCGCGCTGCGCTAGGCTCGACCTAAAAAGGAAAAAAAAAAAAAAATTCCGGACCCAACCACTAGATGGCGGAATAAATGCACAGCATTTGAATCCAGAAAATTCTTCAAGCTGCAAAACTACTCCTACTGGTAAGTAACCATTTCGTTATACCCAGGCAGCTATATATTTTCTATACCTTCACAGTAAATTTCCATTCAAAATACATGCAGGAGGCTATAGGTTATTTTATATGCGCAGGGAAACTAGCACGTATATCAGGGAAAACATTGAACGTGAACAAGAGGTCAAGAGGACTGAGCCTACCAGATGTGAAATGATACTAGCGAGTGATCTATATACGAGATTGAACAACACTGGATACATGTGGATACATCAGTAGTGGGTCGAGCCCCTTAGCCAATGCCAATCTGGTATGCTATTACTCGGACATTCTGCAGCCTGCCCTAGAGATATGGGAATCAGTCACAACAAATTTGAGATTTACTATTTTGCCCTCCTCCTTCACTCTGCGTCTACGTAACCCAGATTTTTCTCCTGGGAACACCAAGATCAATTTTGTGAGATGGTAAAAAGGGTGGAGAAAAATTCTTTATTTGAAGGAGGGTGATATTAAATAATTTATCTATTGCAAAAAGGAGTTAAAAAACAAAAACAAGCGATCACATGCAGTATTTCCTATTGACGCACTGGGCCTTGCACCTGGAGAACAAATATAGACCTCGTACCACATGGGAGAAGCTTTTCCCCACCTATGCCATGCTGAAAGGTCTTATTTAAAATATTTATTTGGATCTTCTGTTGTGGGCCCGGACGCCCAATGACGTATATGCGGAAATGGCAGTGCATTCTAAAATCGATTATATCCACATCTCAATGGCAGAAACTCTGGTCTGGTACTCACAACCAGTGTAAAAGTGTACGGAATAGGCAATCAATGTATAAACATATGACGGTATGGCATGTCACCCCAATGAAGCTGAAACAAATGTATGGGAATATAGAGGGCGAAGTACTGGAGTAAGTTTGGGCCAGAAGGGTTATGGCGTGTATATATTCTAGAAGGAAATCCTAAACATGTGAATGGTATGGTAGGATACCCAATAAAACCTGACCCTGCAACTATCCTATTAGGCTTACGATCTTCCTAGATTAAAAACCCATCAATAACAGACTGGAGATTGATAACCAACATGTTGATGTTGTCTGAACAGCTTATCACACAAAAGTGGAAGTCCTCCGCTGTTCCAACAATACAAGAGTGAGCAAGTAAACTAAGGATGCTATTGGTGATGGAAAAGCTGACATGGGTGTTAAATGATGTGGGATGTGACTACAACAGTTCGTGCACCTTTTGGCAGACTTTTTGATCCAAATGGAATCTGGTGTTAAGTTGTCCAAATTCGCTGAGATCACTTTGACCTACTAGTTAAATCATGGAGTAGCTTAGTATAGTGACTAGAACATTAACAAGCAAAAGGTAATGTGAATGTTATGAATGACTGTTTGTGCAAACAGTTATATTGAGCCCATCCTGGGGTTAGGAGTAGAGAGGGTTACATGTTTATGAAATTATGTAAATGAAGCATATGTTCGATGGCATGTATGGCTTTAGATACACATGCTCCTCATACTCCTGCCGTCTATTGTTGGGCTCAGAGTTGTGCAACCTGTTTTCTTCGAAGAAGTCTTTTGAGTCACAAGGTAGAGTGACTCCTCCTCTCAATGATATTGCGCATGGGCATCAACTCCTTTGTTAGATTTTTTTCTCTCTGCCGTCGAGTTCGGACGTGTGTGCCTCTCCTCCGTGTTCAACCCTGTTCGTTGTGAGACTTCGATCCTATGCTGTTTTCGCCGGTATGGTGTATCTCAATTGCGCTTTTTTCATTCCTGCGCCACTCGTAAACCTTCATTGGTTCGGAAATCGACCGATCGCCATTTGGGGTGCCACCCATCTTGGGCCTACCCTTCCACATGCACCATTGGTACGGAAGACTTGTTCCTGATGGAACGGACACCTTTTCGATTTTGCTCGCAGTGTCACGCTAAATATCACACACCAACAAACACCAGGTGTGTAACCTTTGCCTGTCGCCCGATCACCACGAGGCCGACTGCGACACCTGCAAGTCTTTCAGATCGAAAAAGACAGTTCATGATCGAAGGGCGCATCGACTGGAGATGTCCCGCCACAGCAAAGACAATACTACTGACCTCTTCGGTGAGGAACATGCCCAGGAAGAGCCTGCCGTTGAAGAGTAAGAAGGGGCGTTCTCCGTTGAAGAGATCTCCGGCTCTGAGGAGGAACTTGAATACACCCTGCCACTCGGGCAGCGCATGAGTACTGTCGCCCCCAGACCCTGCTCTAACAAAAAAGACTTCCAAACACTCTCCCTTTCCACTTCTAGAGGTCTCTGGACTGCCGTCTGGCCATGGTCGGATCTTAAAGATACTTCAGAGTCCCTGCCTTCGGTGCCCTGCACCGAAATATGTCACCAAGGCTAAGTCCTTGGCTTCGACCTCCTCGGATCAAGCACATTCTTCGGTTTCCGCTAAGCCTTAGGGACCAACGTGGCAATCGGCTCCCTCTCCTTAGGTGCCAGACAAATAATCTACAAAAGCCTTGATTCCGAAATCGACCTAAGAAAGCACTGGGCAAATTATAGCCTCTCCATCACCGAAGAGGCAGTTACCTTTTGAGGATGAATTGGACATTCCTATACCTCCAAAAAATAGAACAAAGCCACCAACCCTACACATCATCCTCCACTACCACCACCCCCTCTCCCACCTCCTTCAGTATCACCACCTCCACCTCCTTCATCTCCACATCAGGACCCTCTGGTTAATACACCTCCAGGTTCACCCACAGGGGGTTTAGGAGAACCATTAGGGGGCCCTGATCCTTGGGACGCTTATGCCTCAGACCCCATAACTCCCAATGACCCAGATCTTTACCGAGCTCGCCTCTCCCCTCCTAAAAATGCTAGTGCTTACCAGCAAGTGGTTGCTAGGGCAGCTACTTAGCATGGAGTCAAATTTCATAGTCATTAGAACAGGACTTCCTCTTTGATACACTGTCATCCACTCATAAAGACACACAGTTTCTGCCCATGCTTCCTGGCACGTTGCGTCACACTGAAAACATATTTAAAGAACCAGTACATGCCTGTAACCCCACAGGTAGATAAAAAATAAAGTGGCTCTCTCAGACCCCCTTTTCATATGTAGTCAGGTTCCACCAGACTCCTTTGTTGCTACCGCAGCTCATAGGCCGGCCAATACTGAGGCAACTGGGGATACGCCTCCTCCTGGAAAGGAAAGCAAACTTATTGATATTGCTGGAAAACGAGTTGCAGCTCAAGAAGCCAATCTTTGGCGCATTGCCAATTCCCAAGCCCTATTCGCATGTTAAGATGGGGCTCACTGGGATGAAATGGAAGAACTGCTGCAGCATCTCCCAGATGAACATAAGAAGAGGGGTCAACAAATTGTTTCAGAGGGGCAGGCTTTAGATGCAGCAGACACAGCCACTTGGGGCATTAATACTAGCATACTTCTTTGGAGACATGCCTGGCTCGGATGCTCAGGCTTTAAATCTGAGGTTCAACAGGCGGTTTTAAACATGCCTTTTGACAAAGAACATCTGTTTGGCCCTCAAGTGGACTCCACATTAGATGAAATGAAAAAAGATACTAATACTGCGAAGGCTATGGAAGCCTTACAAACTCCCACACTTCTTGGCTCCTTTCACCGCTCTGGCCACAAGGGAAGATACAAATCCATCACCACAGATGCCTCCACTTCTCAGCAGAAGCAGGGCCAATCCACCTACACTAAAGGGTTTTACAGAGGCTCCTTCAGGGGTAATAACAAAGGAAAAGGCAGGGGTGCTTCAACATGTGGTGCAGCCTCCAGTCCCAAACAGTGACTGCCCCATCCTTCCCCTCGACCACACAACACCTATAGGGGGAAGATTGTAGTTTTTTTACCCGGTCTGGAAATCCACCACAACAGACCAGTGGGTACTAGCCATTATCCAACATGGCTACTGTCTGGAGCTCATTACCACACCACCCAACATCCCACCTCGCAATCACAGGATCACCTAACACTACTAAAACAAGAGCTCCAAGCACTTCTTCTCAAAAGGACTATAGAACCAGTCCCCCTTCAACAGCAAGGCACAGGAGTGTATTCTCTGTACTTTCTAAATTCCAAAGAAGGATGGGTCACTAAGACCAATCTCAGACCTCAGACCTTTCATCTATTATATCCTATCAGAACACTTTTATATGGTCACTCTACAGGATGTCATTCCACTTCTACAGATGGGCAACTTCATGGCCACTCTAGACCTAAAGGACGCTTACTTCCATCTACCCATTCATTCTGCTCGCTGCAAATACCCTAAGTTTGTCATAGCAGGAAAACACTACCAATTCAAAGTTCTCCCGTTCTGGGTCACTAACGCAACAAGGGTCTTCACAAAGTTCCTGGCAGTAGTAGCAGCACATCTACGACGACAAAACGTTCATGTATTCCCATACTTGGACAATTGACTAATCAAAGGCAGCACCCATCAGCAGTGTCAGCAACACAGCTGACAGTAAACTTGCTCCCCAAGTTGGGGTTCACCATCAATGTCCCCAAGTCTCACCTTCAGTCTCTTCAACTTCAAACATACTTAGGAGCAATGCTCAACACACAGTTGGGGCTAGCTTACCCCGATCCCGCTCGAATATTTCTCACACTTCTACCTCAATTTCAGCCAAACAGAACTCTCACAGTTCGGACTGTAATGCGTCTACTGGGTATGATGGCATCTTGCATTGCCATAGTTCCCAACATAAGACTACACATGCACCCACTACAGCAATGTCTCATCAGTGGTCTCAGTCACAGGATCACCTCGAGGATCTAGTGTTGATAGACCGTCAAACTCACTGTTCTCTGCATGGTGGAACCCCAACAATCTGTTGAAAGGGCGGCCTTTCTTGGACCCTGTACCTCAAGTCACTCTAACGACAGATGCCTCAGAGACTGGTTGGGGTGCACACCTACAAGACCTCACAATACGAGGTCTGTGGGTTGCCAAACATCTATCTCTACACATCAATTACTTGGAACTTAGGGCAGTATTCCTTGCACTGAAAAGGTTCCTTCCCCATATGTCTCACAAGTTAGCCCTAATCCGGATGGACAGTATGGCAGCCATGTACTATCTACAAAAACGGGGGTAATACCTGCCTGGGACAGACAACGATCTTGCGGACCTGCTCAGCAGGATGCACCAACATACTCATGAATGGGAACTCAACCCACAAGTCCTCCTTCCCTACTTTCAAAAGTGGGGGTTTCCTCACCTAGACCTGTTTGCCACAGCCGAAAACACAAAATGCCCAAACTTCGCATCCAGGTTCCCACACCCACTATCCAAGGGCAGCGCACTATGGATGAGGTGTTCAGGGATATTTGCCTACGCTTTTCCACCTCTCCCTCTCATTCCACTCCTGGTTCAGAAGCTTAGGCAAACATCTCTCACCATGATCCTTGTAGCTCCCACCTGGGATCGTCAGCCCTGGTTCACAGCACTACTAGATCTCTCAGTAGTCCTGCACGAGAAGCTCCCCAACAGCCCTGACCTTCTCACTCAGGATCAAGTACAAATAGGACTCCCGGACCCCAAGATGCTCAACCGAGCGATTTGGCTCCTGAGGTCTTGTAGTTTGGTTATTTAAACTTACCATCAGAATGTATGGATATTCTTAAACAGGCACGCAGATCCACAACTACAGGCAGGTTATGCTGCAAAATGGAAACATTTTGTTTGCTACTGCCAACCTAAGCAAATCAATCCTATCAAAGTAACTGTGCAGGATATTATTTGCTACTTGCTTCATTTGCGAAAGTCCAATTTAGCATACACTTGTGTTCGATTACATCTTGCGGTAATAGCTGCCTATTTCTAAAAAAAGACAGCATCCATCACTTCAAAATCCCAGTTATTAGAGCATTCATAGAAGGACTCAAACTAGTCATTCCACCTTGTGTACCTACAGCACCCTCTTGGAACCTAAACGTTGTGCTTACTGGGATCGTGGGTCCACATTTTGAGCCTTTGCACTTGTGCCCACTTCAATTTCTATTATGGAAAGTGACAATTCTGTTTGTCATTACCTCACTCAGACGTGTTAGTGAGCTTCAGGCATTAACCTTAGAAGAACCATTCTTTCAAATACATAAAGACAAATTGGTACTTCGGAGTAATCCTAAATTCTTACCAAAGGTAGTTTCTCAGTTTCATCTCAATCAATCCATTGAGCTACCTGTTTTTTTCCCCTAACCCTGATTCTGTGACAGAATGAGCTCTTCATTCCTTAGACGTAAAAAGAGGGCTCATGTTCTGCATAGATAGAACTAAAACCTTCAGAAAAACAAAGCAACTCTTTGTAGCCTTTTCTCCACCGCATAAAGGTTACCCTATATCTAAGTCCGGCATAGCTAGATGGTTAGTAAAATTCATTCAAACTTAAAACATTAAGCCAAAAAACCTTTACCTGTAACTCTCAGAGCACACTGTACTCCTAAAAAGAGAGTAACTACGGCTTATTTAGGAAATATCCCAATAGCTGAAATTTGTAAAGCAGCTACATGGTCTACCCCACATACATTTACTAAACACTACTGTGTATATGTGTTAGTACACCAACAAGCCAATATAGGTCAGGCAGTGCTATGTACCCTGTTTCAAACCACTGCAACTCCCACACGCTAGCCACAGCTTCGAAGGAGGGACTGCTTTACAGTCTATGCAGAGCATGTGTATCTAGAGCCACACATGCAATCGAACAGATTGTTACTTACCCTCTAAGCATCTCTTCGTGGCATGTAGTGCTGTATATTCACATGCGCCCTCCCTCTTCCCCGGACGCTTGTAGCCATTGCAGTTACATTTTACACACTTCTGTTAGCATGTGCATCTTCATTCTGACACTTTCCTTCTACTCCTTTCTCACCCACCTGCGGGAAAACAATCTAACAAAGGAGTCAATGCCCATGCACAATATCACAGAGAGGAGGAGTCACTCAACCACGTGACTCAAAAGACTTCTTCGAAGAAAAACAAGTTGCACAACTCCGAACCCAACACTAGATGGCAGGAGTATGCAGAGCATGTGAATCTACACCACTACATGCCATGTACAGATGCTTACAGGGTAACACAATCCTTTTGTTCTATCATTAAGGAAACTTAAGCTTAAATTGTCTGTAAGTTGAAAAGACAATACAATTTTGTAGAATATAAAACAGCTGCTGTGGAATTTACCAGACTCACGGGTACTCTTTTAAAGCCTTCTCGAAGCGGCTTCATTACTATGCATGCATATTAAATAAAGTTGCTTTGGAATTCACCGGACCAATTGATTGCCTTTGCATACTTGGGAAACCGAGTTGCCATAGAACTCACAAGACAAGTTCAAAGTTTTCTTCAGGCTTGATACTCAAAACTGTTGTTGCATTCACAAGGTGCCTTGATAGTTTTTACAAGCTTGGTACCTAGAACTGTGGTAAAATGTAGCTTTTTGTTAAAATAAAATAAGATCCACAATTGGGTTTCATCCTGGATTTTTTGGAACCCAATTTTATTCACTGTCCGGTATTTCTTTGTTGGAAAGTTGCAACTTGCAAAATACATTTATTTCATTCTGTTGAAAATTTAAACAGTTGCTTTGCATTGGAAATGGAGACACAGTTTCATTGGCAGGTCCATGTTCAGTGACCCTCAGTCGGATATTTTATCTGTATTAGGCAATCTGGAAATTTCTAAATCTGAGCTTTGTGGCATCGGTTCCACCAGAGCCTGAAATTAACTTTGACAGCTGGGAAGAGACCGTTTGAACTTCAAGTATACAGCATTGTGGTGTTAATGGCAGAAATAGTATGGAAAGTGAGAGAAAATGTTCACATTTATGTTGTTAGTTATTGTTCTACCGCACGGACACCAAGGGTTCTGGGTACTATGGTTGAAATACTCCTTGAAGAGATAATGCATGAAACATAGGTGATGCAGGAAGACGATTGCAGCCATTCAAATGGTAACTTGTGTAATAATGTAGAAGCTTGTGGCTAAAATTAGTATGCTTTACACAGCCTGGATGTGCAAGCTGATATGGTCAATAAGCCGTTTGACGGTAATACATTGTTCCTTATGTAAGTGTATAGAAAATCAAAAAGACGATTGACATACATTAAGGTCAGCAGTGTTGTGGGTTTGGCTAGAATGTGTAAGGACCCCATTAGAATTCCGGTGTAAGGATACTTCTCTTTTTGTATGGTCAGCCCCACGTTTTTCGATGATGCCTTTGTTTTTTTCACTCAGAGTGCACTGAGGCCTGCTAACCAGACCTCAGTGCCCTGACCCTAAAGTGTACTTCGAATTGGCTTTACCCAATTGGAAATAGCTAACTTACCTTTAAGTCCCTAGTAAATGGTACCCTGGTGCCCAGGCCATGTAAGCTAGAGGGGGTACCCCTGGGCTTTTAGCACTGATTGTGCCATTCTGGAGGTCCCCAAGTAAAACAAGTCCGCCACTGCAGACTGGCAGAGCAGTCCCGCACTGCTAGCCAGACTTTGCCATTAAAAGAAATGGCAAAGCCACTACTTACCCTCTCCATGAGAGTAAGTCACCCCTCTGGCAGGCCCACCGAGTCCTAAAGGCAGGGCGCGACACATGTCACAGGCAGGACATGTACTGTTCATGTCCTGACGGTGAAACCCGCAAAACTCCTGTTTTGACTGTGGAAAGATTTGGTCACACAATTGGCAAGTACAGGGTTACATGCTGATCCCTCAGCTGTGCTAACTCCTGAACGGTGCGACTGAAATGGGCACTCCAAGGTATCAAACAACTCCTAACATTAAGCCTGACTTGTATCTCAAGCTGCCACTTTGTTGCTTTTAAAACTCCGGTGCCTTTCTTGGCACACATGGAGCCTGCTACATGAGACAGCCTTCTGCCCTCCTGAAGAGACATGCTAACGACTCTCAGGAAGGAGAACAACGAGGGATTGCAAGCCAGGGTTGTCACCTCCCTCCTGCAGGAAGGCTCTTGGGTGTTGGGTTCAAAGTGAAGCTGCCTTTGAAGGGCAGATGTGCAACACCAGGAGAGGGAGGGCTGTCCCATTGATGAGGTAGACAGGCTGGCACGGGAAGCAGAGAGGGGAAGCCAGTTGCCAACCGGTTTCCCCAGGGGCGTGTGGCCCTGATGTAGCCACATCCCGGGGGCGGATAGGAAGATCTGAACACAGAGAGAGGGGTCGTGCCATCTTGGGATTGGGCTGAATGGTGCAACCTGGGATATCCAGATACCATACTTCACAGGAAATGGTCACCAGGCGGAAGGGAACCTGGTAGCCTATTGGCTACCAACCGCATCTTTCCCTCAGGGCACTTTCCGAGCCAAAGAGGGCAACCCTGGCACCCAGACCTCAGATCTCAACCGACTTGGAAGGAGTACTGAAGGACTGCCCTGCTGCACTGAGGGACCAACAAAGAGAGGCTGCACCGTTCAAGACTGCACCTGCTGCACCTGGTGGCTAGCAAAGAGAGGGACTATGCCTGCTGTGTCCTGCTCAAGGAGAAGCTGTCACCAAAGCCCAGTCAAACCATGATTACTCTAAGGGCCAGCTGACTGGCCTTCTGTTCACAGCACAGGGACACAACTGTTGAAGAAGCCTGCTTGGGCAAGTTGGTAGCCCAAAGTCTTCAAGCTGCTATCACCCCTGCCGTGCAGGACTGAGGACCAAGACCCGAAGCTCAGAGTTGCACCCGAGTTCGCTTAGCCTAGGAGTGCTGTCAGAGAGTCGCTGGGACCCTCAAAAGGTAAGTTATCAACCTAGGACGGATTGGCCTGTGACCTGAACAACAGGAGACTGGCATTCCAGCGGCAACTGGACTTCGACCATACTCAAGAGGATTTTGTGGGATGTCGATCCTGCAACCAGGACCCCCTCACCATCTTCGTGGACTGTGGAATCCCTGCAGGATCACATTCACAGCATCCTTGGAGCATTACATTCACAGCATCCTTGGAGCATCTTCATCATTTTTCATCCCATGCATCAAGACCACTCCTTAGGAATCCACTTTAACACTGATAAAGTGCCTCGAACTACTGGAGGACAGCTTCTTCTATGGAGGCAGCTGTTCTTGAGGACCTTGCTGGTCCTCCTGACTAGCTTCCTGCCGGAGTTAGTCGCCCCAAGTACTTCTAACCGACGACATTGACACTTACCTAAGTTTTCTCTCAAAAAGTTTGTGTCCAAGTCGTTGACTTTGCCAAGGGTTGTTCGCGGTCGAGTGAAATTGCTTTGATTTATTTTGCTTGTAAAATCTGTATCAAAACTAGCTGCAAGATGGCATCAGTATGCAGAGGCAATCTTAGAGCAACACCAAGGACATCACTCCAGTGGCGCAAGAACACAACTTTTTCTGTCTGAATTCTAGTGCTAGTCATGGCCTCGTCATTTGAACAGCTTTAGGTTTTGCCATTTCTTTTCAATTTTTGATGTCCAAGATATAGAGTAATTTGGTGGGGAGTCAAGTGTCTGTGAGTAAGAAAAAACACATTGCTTTTTATGTTAGGCTTCTGGCAGGGGATAGGAGAAGCTGACCTTTTAGGTGCATGTTGGTACTCTTAGGAAGAGGAAGGGAATAGATGGATCTCAGTTCTGTTGAGACAAGGGGAGCCCAGGTACTTAGATATGTGTAGCTCTGTTAAAAAAAAAAGGCCAAGATAGGCTTAAGGCACAGGGAAACCTTGTGGTGTCCTGAGGTAGAGTTAGGGGTGGGCAGAGCAAGTGGAGGTCTCTCCTAGTGGGTTCACTCCTGACACGATCAGGGGTAAATGGGGCTCTATATGCTACCTGTTGTTTGATGTACATCCTCTTCGTATCTCTCACATAATTTCGTTTTTAACTTTTGCCACAGTTTGAGATGTTGAACACAGAGCTAGAGGAAAACCAGGAGTTAGCCAACAGCCGGATAGCAGAGCTGGAAAAGCTGCAGAATGAGCTACAGACAGCTGTGCGATTGAAAGAAAAACTAAAGGTAATGCATGCCAGTCTCTTTTCCTCCAAGAGACCTGTCTGAAATTATTCTGGAATCTGTTGTCCTTAAATGCTCCCTCCTCCTACATCCTTTGGCATGGTGTGTGCAGATGTCCGGACTTACCTACTGATCGACTGTATTACCCACCAGTAATGACTTTTAAGCCATGCCCGCTTCTTATTCGGGTTGATGAAAATAAAATGTTTCATTTCCTTTCAGAATTTGAATTGGAACTGTGGTTTTGTATGCCATTGGATAGGAGACCTTGCATATTCAAACATTCTAAATCCAACAATAATGGACACAGTGAACTAATAGGACAATTTACCCATCATCAGACATCCCAATGGATTGTTGTAAAGCACAACGTCTAGTGATGAAATAGGCTTTCAGCCACTGTAGCCAGCTGATAGTTGTATCTCTCCTACGGTGTATTCTCCTTGGTTCCTTCAACAAGTTTAATAGGCAACTGACAAACCTAAATTTCATTAATTCCCTTTCTAATATCCTATTTTGGGTGGTTTGCAACTCAAGTTGTGTACTGTTTACTCTTATGTGCAGTGCCATAATTATGATTTCAGTCCATTCCAAAACAAAAAAGTCACTCTTTTTATTTGCATCATAATATCACTATTAACACACACTTTAGAGTATTTAAAAAAAACAACAAAAAAACACAAAGGGGCTTGGCGAGGTGGGTTGAGAAGTGGACACTCTTCTCCAGGACTTCAGGGACCTCAGATGTTTCCCAGTGAGGCTCCGGGATGGGGCAAGCCTTGTGAGGTCTAGACCCACTCTTGAGCTTAGAGAGTGGTTTAGCCCTCATAGACGAAGGGCTGATAGTGTAAGTATATCATTTCTGGCAGATAAAGTGTGGATCTCACCACCCCTCTTGCTGGAAAGCACAAACAAGATAAATGCAGCACTGGCCTGTGCGTAGTCAGTGCGGCTAAGGGTGTCCAGCTGCATCTCTGTGGATGCAGGCGCTGAAGAAGAGTTACGCAGGAGAGTCGGCAAAAGAGCTGGCCTGATCATGAGAATGGTCATTGGTTGAGTGACCTGTCCATAGGAATGTTCTGGGAGCAGACATGATGCATTAGCCCACCATCAAACAATATGAGAGCCAGAGACCTTGCTTGTTAGAACAGTCTTAGTGTGAGGAAATTTAACCAATGCACACCTGCTGCGTACAGTGTTGTGGGTCTGTATTGGTTTATCTGACTGACACAGGGTGAATTTTATTTACTGTGTGATGTAGTGCAGTTTGTAACCCACTAATGCCTCATAGAGTGAGCCTTAACTGATTCATGTTCCTTGGAGAGTTCAGTGCTTAAAGAACATTACTTGGTTATTCAGTTAAAGTAGGTCATTATTTGTTGTGGCGCTAGGGCACCTACAGTAAAAAGTGTCCCCATGAGGGAGTCCAGTAAACCAAGAAAAGGATGACTAGGAAATAGTCAATTTTATTCACGTGTCCCAGATATGGTCTGTATCTAATTCACACAGACATGGTCTGGTTTAATGAAATGAACCATTCTGGGCCTCTCATATGCATGGCTCCTAAAGCCATTTCTTCCAAAGTTTCCACATACTATTAATGTATAAACAGTATAGCTCCAGGAGATCCACCTCTACATTTCATACAGTTAACTGTTGTCACACCAGTGATAACCAGGACTTCATTGTTTGTAATGCGCCCCCGCCTCCCATTGTCCCTCCCTTGCCCTCACAAGCCTCACTTTCCATTCTGTTCTAGATGGACCTGCGGAACATCCCAGAAGAATTGGTGAAGGACACACTGGACTACAAGTGCCTACAATCTCAGTTCTCCCTACTCTACAATGAGTCTCTCCAGGTGAAGACCCAGTTGGACGAAGTGCGGGCCTTGCTACTTACCACCAAGAACAGCCACCTGCGTCAAATTGAACACATGGAGGTAAGAGGTGGGACCATGTCTGCTTCATCATCTTTCCTTGTCCACCTAAGGTGATATTCTGCCACCCAGCTTGGCCGCCTTACCTATCTTTTCCTTTCTTACTTAACTTATCCTGTCATCCACTTATGCTCCCTTAGCACCTACCCTGTCAGTCTTCTAGGATCTCTGGTGATCCATTGTTTGCTTCCCTGTGCATCTGGATGTCTCTACTGCATTATCCCTACCATTAAAACCTGTTGCTGCTTTGTGCCTTGTGCTTACACCAACACTGTGCCTCCCTGTGCTGCAGAGCGATGAATTGGGGTTGCAGAAGAAGCTGCGTACAGAGGTAATCCAGCTGGAAGACACACTGGCGCAGGTGAGGAAGGAGTATGAGATGCTGCGCATCGAATTTGAGCAGAACCTGGCAGCCAATGAGCAAGCAGGTAAGGGGCACATTCCGAGGTTGATACAGGGGAAGGGAATGGATGGAATAAAAAAAAACAGGGTGGGGAGGGGGTTGGAATTTGGTGAGGGAGAGTTGAGGTGTGAATGTGGAAGGAGCCTCAAGGGTGAGAGGAAGGAATCATATTGGAAACTGGAGCCCAATGTGTGATTTCCTCCCAGAGAGAGAGTGAAGAAACCGTAGGAGAATGGAAGTCACAGGATCGAACATAGAAGTAAGAAAGAAGAATCCCAAGGGGGTTAATAGTGTTCTCGGGTAGGTAGAGGAAGTGCCATGAGTGAGGTAATATGATCTCTGGTGGGTGTGGTGAAAGAGTCCATGGGGGCATTCCATGGTTGATTAGTCTTCAGTGACATAGAAGTAGAAGGGCCAAGAGCTGAGAATTTGCGCAAGGTTCCTTGGAACCTGCTTCATGAGTTCATCTCTGTAAGGCCTTTTTATGGTGTCACTGCACATGATCTGTAACTGTTCATGGCATTGACCACTGGGTTGAAATAGTGTAGCCCTCATACTGACTGAATGAGTGCTCCAGTTCAGCATTTTATCAGGGTAGCATGGCTGAGCTTTCAAATTTACTCAAGGAGGTTGTAGGTCGTTAGAAACTCAAACAGTGTGAGCCTTTAAATAACACATCCAACCAGTTTGTTAATGTATAAAGAAAATGAATTTATTAACAGGTATGTAAAAAATCTATACACTAAACACAGACATCAAAAGCCAGTCTAATGTAGCTGCATCTGAGCCATAGAACCAGCCCTAAACGTTGCTCCAGCCATTTGGGTTAGGCAGTGTTGGGCAGCAAAGCAAGTGACTTAAATAAACCAGGATCCACCTACCTGGTCTTATCGTAGCACAGTCGTTCGAGGGCTTACTTTCCATATTACACTTTGTTCTCTTTCTCAAGGCTGACCTTGTTTGTCTCTTCTTTACACTTAATACTTTGTTCCCTTTCTCTGGGCTCCCCTTGCCTTATCTCCTCGGCACGAGCTATATTCCCACCCTCTGGCATCAGCCCCAACGGGCCCATGTTTTGTCCTTTCAGTATTGCCACCGCTGTATCTCCTTACCATCCCGTGACCTGCCTACTCTCTCCGTCCTTGTCCTATTTTATGTTTTCTTATTCTTTTACAGGGCCCATAAATCGAGAGATGCGACACCTGATTGGAAGCCTTCAGAACCACAACCACCAGCTGAAGGGTGATGTGCAACGATACAAAAGGAAGCTCCGGGAAGCCCAGGCTGAGATGAACAAGGTACAGTGTTTCAGAGCAGCAGGAGTGATTGAGGGGACATCTGTTGTGAAAAGATGCAGGATGTTTAGAAAAATGTGATATACTGTCCAGTCGTGAAAGAGGGGCAGCTTGTGGCAGTGGATGGTCTCTTGAGGGATGAAATGTCCAGTTCTGTAAGATTTCGGCAGGAGATGCATGGAGTGAGATGCCAGTCCTGGGAAGAGGGACATGGCCGGAGGTGCAAAGGAAACTCCCAACTATCTGGTTGTGAGAGGTAGGTTATAGTGTGAATAGTGTGAAGAGGGAAAGAAACTCTGAAATTGAGAAATCTAGTCTTCAGGTATGTAAAGTAGCAGCAGTTGGGAAAATGATGCTGCATGAATAGTTCTGGGCACAAGAACATAATGCGAGTGTAGGAAGCAGGCTCTTTATATAGTATACCATCCTCTCCTGTGAGGTAAGCCGGATTAGCATACCAAAGGCAGTGGGCACTTTGAAGCTCCCTGCCTTGGAATGCTAATTCGCAGGTCATCCTGTGGGAGGGGATGTAAATACCCTCTGCCGGACAGGCTTTGTTTCTGTCCTCCTGAGAGCAAAGGCCCTTTACCCGGTTGGGTCAGAAACCCGTCTGTGGTGGCAGGCTGGTCAGAACCAGTCAGCCAGCACACTAGTAGTTGGTAGGTTTTCAGGAGGCACCTCTAAGGTGCCCTCGGGGTGCATGCATTAATAATTCCATCACTGAAATCAGTGTGGGCTTATTGATATGAGGTGTTTGATACCAAATACCTTTGGTTTCAGTGAAGCCATCATGTAGCTGGGGAACTCGTTTTTGACCAGCGCCCAGCACATGTATTTAAAATGGTTTCGCTGTACTGGCAGTAATTGAACTGACCAGCACAGGACAAATCTGCTCATGCAGATATGTCCACACATGTAGTATAGCGCACCCTGCCTTAGGGCTGTAAGGCCTGATGTAGGGGTGACGTGCCTATACTGCATGCAGTGTCTGCTGGCCTGGCACATAGGTTGTATGCCATGTCATGCTTTCACCTTTTAGACCACCTTGTCACGCAGCCTGCAGTGGCAGTCTGTATGAGTTTGGTGCTGGGTCCCTTACAGTGGCAGAAGATATGCTGCAGCC
This sequence comes from Calotriton arnoldi, assembly GCA_963921515.1. Lineage (NCBI taxonomy): Eukaryota > Metazoa > Chordata > Amphibia > Caudata > Salamandridae > Calotriton > Calotriton arnoldi. The sequence continues at coordinate 650,484 of CAWUFW010002661.1, read as the reverse complement.
CTTAGGGACCCTCTTTAGTACCTATGCCCTAGGTACCAGAGGCACCACATACTAGGGACTTACAGAAGGGCTAAAGGCCTGGTCGCTTGGGGATCACGTGACCTCTGTCTTGTTTTGGGGAAGGAACACTGGCACTAGGGACCTAGTTAGCAGAAATCCAGTGCACTTCAGTCAAAGGTGCATCAAATACCAGGCAAAAAGTGGGGGGACTACTGCAACAAAAACAGTTTCCTACAGCAAGGTGAAAGGGCAACTCTAAGAGCAGGTCTGTGAGGTGAGGTTGAAAGGAGGCACAAGGAGCAATCTCCGGGTTGGGCATGGTAGTACATGGGAATAAGAAGTGGCAGATGCAGTACTGGAATGGAATCATGCCACCAGCATAACTGTTTTCAGAGTAAACTGTTGAACTGTGCAACTTTGCATTGGCTCCAATGAAAAGGGAGCAGCCCTGAGAGTGGGAACATGGTGTGTCGTGGGAAGGAGGGGAATACTGGCAGGAAAACGTGAGGTGGGACATAAACATGGACACAGACTTCTGTGGGGAAAATGGTATGACTGGTAAGAAGATGCAAGTGATGGGCAATGTCTGAGCATGGTGAACATCACATGAGCTGGGAAGTAGATTTGGCAATGCAGTCTAAGGATGGGTAGACATTGTGTGAGATGGAAAGAGACATGGCTTTGGCAGTCTTTGGAGGGGGAAGTAGTGTGAGGTGGGAAGGAGAGAGGAAGGAAGACACCCTGTCCTGGAGAGAATAAACATGGCTTGAGCTTGGCAGGTGCAGCCCTGAAGTGGAACATTGAGTAAGAAGGAATAGCTGGTGAGAAACATTGTGTGCATTGAGGAGAAGATACCAGAACATTTCTTGAAGGGTGAACATTGTGTGATATAGAAAGATATTGAAGAAACTTCAATCACGTTATAAACAACTCTGTGCACATACATACATGTTTATACATAATAACCTTACCATTACATCATTTTTGCAACATCTTGGGACAAATCTCAATTATTCACTTTGTGCATTCTGCTCAAAAGGAAATGGGTTGAAAGTGTGTGGGCGGTAGGGCAGGGAGTAAGGAGCTCAAAATATGAAGCAGTATAAGACTATAGTTCAGTTCAGTTCAAGGATATGTTTATTTAGACCAATGGCCTTTAAACAATGTAACAGTAAAAAACAAATGATAAACAAAATACATATACAACACTAAAACCATATATAAATTATTCAGATAAAATATATCTTCTAATAAAATTCTGCCAGTAATTTTATAAAACACATCCATACTCCTACTGGTTCTCAGTGAACATTGCACTAACTGCCCTCATAAATCTTCCAATAGCACATGCTATATCTAAAAAACACATCTCAGCTAAAACTTCTACAGCATGCCCTCGAGTCCTAATTTCATATTTCAGGAATATTGGACGTAACCATTGCCTCCGCCGCTGTTTGAGTTTTAGGCAATCCAACACAATGTGCAGCATGTCGCATTTGGTATTCAACCCACAAACACAGTCCCCTCCTGTACCAATCATTTTTGCTTTTGCAATAGCACTTCTCTTACAAGGGTTGAGTCCAATTCTTGCTCTCAGTACTTCGTTTCTTAACATCTGGTTTGGTAGGGTATCCACATATGGGTAGCTCACTTTATTCTGCCATGCGTTTAACAAAGTGTACAGATTTTTTCTCTTTTAAGTATTGGTAGTCACTTTCGTTGGACAATTCTGTGCCTAGCGTCTTTAATTCACTCTTGGAGATTTCTATTTGTAGTGTCTGTGGGAGCTGCTTTACCTTCATAGCAGTGCAAACGGCAGCCAGGTTAGACCTAACCTTTTTTGCCCGTTTTAGTTCGCTCTGCAGAATTTCATTGTTACACCACTGATACATTTTCTGTCCATCCTCCCCACTCAGTTTTCCCCAGAATCTTATTAAGGCTTTTGCGGCCAGCATATTCCATGAAATCATGCCCATCTCTAATCTTCTTGCTTGTATCATGGCTGAATTGGGAGGTGACAGTAAATACTTCAGGCATTTCCCCTACTCTGCATCCCGCTGTTTTTACCACTGATATATAGCAATTCAGCTCCATATTGGAGTTGCGGAGGGATCATTGCTTCGTTGGCTTTTAGCACTGGTCTAGACGACATTTCTCCGAAGGCCTTATTAAATTTTTTCAGCCCACTCACAGAGGCAATAACCCTGGCCTTTAAGGCCTCTAGGTGAAATTTCCATTTCAAAGACTGCTCAAACCAAATGCCAAGATACTTATATTCGTTTACTACTTCAAGTCTCTCCGTGCCTAGATGCCACTTAAGTTTGCTTTTTGTTCCCAAAGCAGATCACTCGTGTCTTATCCATATTTACCACTAGTTTTTTCCATCTACAGTACTTCTCAAATTTCCTTTGTAGACCTATTTCAGTCTGGTCTAAGATCACAAGATCATCTGCATACAAGAGGCATGCCACGTGTTTACTATTCATCTTGGGGCTAAAACCATTTGTGGCGGCTAGAGTCGCAGGCAGGTCGGCAACAAACAAGTAGAAAAGTAGAGGGGCCTGTACACAACCCTGTCTCAATTCATTATTCACTTGTATTTTTTGTGTTAGCGTTCCCAAAGTGTCCAGGATAACCTGCGCCCAGTTCCTCCTGTGCAGCTCCTGAATTAGCCTTAGGAGGTCTTTAGGGATATCTAATTTTCTCAGTGCCTCCCACAGTCGGTTTCTGTCAACAAGATCAAAAGCTGCACGGAAGTCAACAAAGCAGCAGAAGAGATTACCCCTCTGCTCCACAGACTTACATGCAATGGACCAGAGCGAAAAGCAGTGGTCAATTGTCGAGTGCCGTTCCTTAAAGCCCCCCTGTTCCTGGGGTACTATACCATTAAGATCGGCCCAATCTTTTAGCATTCCCAGAATAATTTTTGTGAATACCTTTTCGGCCACAATCAGGAGTTTAATCATCCTATAGTTTTTTGGGCTTTTTATATCTCCCTTTTTAAGTATTGGTCTGATAATTGCCCCTCTCCAGTTTTCAGGTATAATCCCTGTGTCCAGGATTTTATCAAACAACCTGTGAAATAATTACGCCCAGCAATCCGGACGGTTTTTTATCATTATCGCGGGCATGTTATCGGGTCCAGCCGCTCCGGTCAGACTTAATCTTGCAAATACGTTTCTAATGTTGCCTAATGCAAACATAGCTCTTACATCCTCACCCACTCTCTCCCAAAGGGTTGCTTCTTTTTCCACCCTCTCCACTTCTTTACCATATATCTCTTTCAGATGGTCCACCCAAGCTTGCTCCTCCGCTGTGCAGACCATCTGTCCCTGCATTTTTCCTGTCCCCTCTTGGACTAATTTCCAGAAGTCCTTTATGTTTTTAGTTTCCATTGCCTCTATCATAAGTCTCCAGCACTTCTGTGTATTCTCTTTTCTGGTCTCTAATTAAGTTTTTATACCTTTGCCTTAACTTCATCAATGCATTAAGGCTTTCTCTATCGTACCTTACTTTAAGGTTTCTCTTTCCTTTCCTTATCTGTGCCATGAGGATCTTACATTCTTTCGTAAACCAGTTGTTTTTATTACTATGGTTAATTAGGTGCTTTGCATTTTTTTGCATTCTTCAATCCTTTCCCTTTTAGGACTACTACTAAGCATTGTACTACCCGCCCAATAATATTCTCATACCCTTCCGGGTGGGGCTCTAGGCTTTCCCCCATTAATTGGTTTTGCTGAAGCTTTGACAACTTTTCCATATGTTCTTCTGTTAGTCTGGTGGATAGTCGTTTCGGATATTCCATCTGAGCTGGGATCACTGTTTTTCTTTGTACAACTTTCCCTCTTCTAAGTTGTAACTTTAGGGGGTGGTGATCACTTCCTTCTAATGAGCCCACTTTAAAATCCCTTATTTTGTCGGAATTCCAAGCATGCATATACATATAATCAATAGGCCATAGTTGTTGGCAAATCTTAAAAGTCTGGTGTGCTGGGCAATCCTCGCCTACCCGTCCGTTTAGGCAAACTAGACCTTTTGAACCCAGATAAGTTCCCAGCTCTATATCCCATTTAGATCCTCTAGTCATTGGAAACTTTGCCGGCTTTATATTAAATGATTTCAGCATTTCTTTGGACCATTTGTCCATTTTATTTGGGGTCAATCTATGGTTCAGGTCCCCCATCAATATAAGAGTATCTTTAGGGTGACTTTCACATAACCAATCGATGTCCTCTTTCAATCTTTTCATATTTTGCCTGAATTCCTCAGTCCGCCCCCGCTGTATATAAACACTAGCGATTATCAGCTTTTCATTCTTAGGGTATGGGTCCCGAGACTCAACCTTGCATGCTACCAGCCATTTACAACTTACTGTTAGGGGTGTTACCTTTCTAGCTATTCTTGTTGATATTAGAGTAGAGATTCCTCCTGTGGGTCGCCCTTGTTTCACTTTTATTGCAGGCTTATCGACCGGCACATATCCTTCTATTATTGGTGTTGTATCGCACAGCCAGGTCTCTTGCAGGCACACGATCTCATGAGCTTCTATTATTTTCTTGAAGGTTTCTGGTTTTGAGATTTTACTAAAGCCATTTATGTTCCAAGAGAGGACCTCAAGGCTGTGCGATGACCCTGCATCCTAATCTATTTCGCTTAGCCACCCTTCATCTCTCTGGGTTGGCGTGCTACAGTTCAAGGGTATATCTCCACTGATTTCCTCACTCAAGCTCTTTACCATCCTCCCTCCTGATACTGTGATTTCAATACCTTCCTTTCCATCCAGCTCCTGATCAATTAATCTTATTTGTCTTTGCCCCAGACCCGCATGATGGCTCAAGAAAGCTGATCTTTGTTTATCCATTGTGGGTTGTAAGAAAGTGGCTCTGTATATACTGAACCAAAGTAAGGTTCAGTGTGCACAGAGTCCACAGTCCCCAGAGGTTTGGCAGAGGCTAAAGTTAGATATAACCTTACTCTCTAAAGTGGTAGCTTGGTCGAGCAGTAAGGCAGTATCAGAGGACAGTGTAAAGCATTTGTTGTACACACTCAGTCAGCAAATGAAGCCACACACTCAAGAACTGAACTCTAGGCCAATGGTTTGTATATAAAAATATATGCTTGTTTTATTTTAGAACCAACAATAGGTATCAAAATATACTTTCTCAGAATGAGATGCTTTGTTCAAACACTTTACAAATAGGCAATAGACTTTTTGATGACTGTAGTCACAGTTGTTGCAAGAGGCAACACAATTTCAAACACAATGCAACATTGAGCTCAATGGAAAGTTTTGGTTAAATGCAATTAATTACTTTGTAGATTACTTTTCTAACCACAGGACTGGATCTTGGATTCAGTCCCGGGACACTTCCTGTAAACAGGTGAGAAAAAGCGTTTTGGTTATAGTAGTGATTTTTGAGGAATATTACTGTATTTCAAAAGTTGACACTTAGAAACTTTTCTGGGTAAAATTACCAATGTTATCCTATGGAAGGAAATGCAGTTTGCAAGCAAAGTACGTTTACGTTGCTTTTGTAATCCAGTGCTGGACTCCTAGATTCAGCACTGGGACATTTACTTAAAACAGGTAAGTAATTACGTTTTTGTAGTTTGTACGATTTTTAAAGAATATTTGTAAGATTCAGAAATCGACACTTAGAAACTTTTTCAACAAAAAGCAGGCAATGATATCCTATGAGAGGAATTTCCAGTTACTGGTGAGTACGGTAAAAATTACTTTTCATGGTCGGTACTGGACTAAAAGATGCAGTACTGAGGTCTCTCCTGATAGTAGGTGAGTAATTCGGAATTCGTTACTGTTGTGATTTTTAAGCAATATTTTGGTATTTCAAAAGTGGACACTTAGAAGAAATTTCACAGAAAACCAGTCAATGGATCCCTATGGAAGAAAATTCAATTCGCCGGTAAGTTACTTTTAACGTTACTTTTGTAATCCAGTGCTGGACTCCTAGATTCAGCACTGGGACATTTACTTAAAACAGGTAAGTAATTACGTTTTTGTAGTTTGTACGATTTTTAAAGAATATTCTTGTATTTCAAAAGTTGACACTTAGAAACTTTTTCACAAAGAACCACCAATGTTATCCTATGGAAGGAAATTCAATTCACAGGTAAGTTACTTTTTAGTTACTTTTGTTACTCAGTGCTGGACACCTAGGTTCGGCACTGGGACCTTTCCTGCAAACAGTTGAGAAAATTCGGTTAGGTTATTTGTGCGATTTTTAAGGAATATTCTTAGTTTTCAAAAGTCGACACTTAGAAACTTTTTGGAAGAAAAAGTGTCCATGTTATCCTATGAGGAAAAATTAGTTATCGGTTTTGAGGTAAGTAATCGGTCTTTTGAGTTAGGGTTCTGGGGTTAGACTCAGGGGTCTCCCAGGGTGAGTGATGCACTGTGGTTGCACCCTCAGCGGCACTAGGGCGGCCGGGTGCAGAGTGTTGAGGCCCAATGTTATCCTATGGAGGATAGGGGGACTCCGGTTGGTGGCGGCTGGCAAGCAGGCCACGGGGTTGTGAGAGCAAAGCTCCTAGGGTTAAGCTCAGGGCACGTTGGGGACCAAGTTAGCACCAAAGAGGCACCCTCAGCGGCACTAGGGCGGCCGGGTGCAGAGTGCTGTTTTGAGGTCAGGTGCCCTGTTGATTTCAATGGAGATTTTCGGTTTTGGTTTTCAGCTGCAGGCTCGGTCCAGGAAGACTTCCAGGAGGAACCAACAGCTGGGCAGGTAAGTTGGAGGGCTCGGGGACCTAGATGCACCTCGGGTTCCTTTCTCCAGGGCGCAGGGCGGCTGGATGCAGGGGTGTCTGTTGAGGTCGGATTTCACCTTACCGGGCCACTCGCGGTTGGGGGGGTCTCCGTGCAGAGGCTGCAGGCGACGTCGGGGAGTCCTGGAGGGGTCAGCCCACGGTGGACTCGGACTCTGGAGCGCTGGGGGACCTCGCTGGGACCGGTGGGCCACTTGAACTCGGGCGGTAGGCGACGGGTGCAGTGGTGGTTCCAGGCGTCGGGTTTCTTTTTCCTCAGCAGGCTCTGAGTCTTTGTTTGATGTTTCTTTTGAACAGAGCTGCTGTTCACAGGAGATCCGGTCTTTGTTGAAGGCAGTCAGTCCTCCCCGGGGTTCTGGAGGTCGCTGGCTGCAGGACAAGACGATTTTTGGCGCAGGATCTCTGGAAACTGCAGACGGGCCGGTAGGGCTGGGGCCAAGTCAGTTGTTCTCTGCAGTCTCCTCTGCTGGGCGTCTTCTTTCGTCCTTTTTCTTCTTAGGTTGCGGGAATCTAAGGAAGGAAGGTTCAGGGTGCCCCTAAATACTAGATTTAGGGGCGTTACAGGTAGGTAAAGGGCAGGGACCAATGGGTCCCTGCCCTGGGGTGAGTACACCCCTATCCTGCCACTCTCCTGTGGGAGGGGGCAGGAGCCTAGTCCTGATTGGGCAGGGCTCCCCATCTTCAAGATGGCGAGAGCCCGGAGATGTGCTTCACCTCGCCTCCCCCACCTGAGGGGTGGGGTTGGCAGAGGCTGGCACACCCCTTTCCTCCCTTGGTGTTTCCCGCCAGTCTTCCCGCCAGGATGGGGGAGGAACCGGTGGGGACCAGTTGCTGAGTACAGCAAGTGGTCTGGGGAAGCTCACAAGGGCGGAATGAAGCTTCCCCCTGCCCATCCTGGGGGAGGAGGCCTAGCACCTCGCCCAGGACGTGCATTGTTGCAGGCCCAGGAGAGTGGATGGCTCTCCACCCAGGGGTCCAGCAACATGTCTGCTGTGTGGCAGCCTAGGCAGCCCCTCAGACAAGACGTGGATTGTAGGTTAGGTTCAGGGGGCAACTCTAAGTTGCCCTCTGTTGTGCATTTACAGTAAATCCCACACTGGCATCAGTGTGGGTTTACTGTGCTGAGAAGTTTGATACCAAACTTCTCAGTCTTCAGTGCAGCCATCATGGTGCTGTGGAGTTCGTGCTGACGACCTCCCAGCACCATATACTGAAATGGCAGCACTGCACATACAGTGCCCAGGAATGGACCTGGGTACTGTAGGGGCACAGGGCTCATGCACCTGTACCTTCACCACTGGCATAGGGCACCCAGCTAGAGGGGTGACTGAGGTATGCCAGGGCAGTGTGTTCGTGGGCATGGCACACAGGGATGTGTGCCATGTCGACTCTGTTTTGTTCTGCACCAAGACACTCAGCCTGCAAGGGCAGTGTGTGTGTGTGTCAGGGTACAGGGCCTCCAAGGGTGGCACAATAAGTGCTGCAGCCCTTAGAGGCCTTCTATGGTCACAGTGCCCTGGGTACCTTGGGTACCATTTACCAGGGGCTTACCTGTGGCCAGAGAGGCCAATTGGGTTTAGGCTGTAATGCAGTTTTAGGGAAGGAACACAGGCCCTGGGTACCTGATTGGCAGGGACCCAGGGCACACCAAGGAAAAGTGCATCAGTTATCAGGCAAAAAGTGGGGGGGTTACTGCAACAGAAACCCACTTTCCTACATGGGTAATTCTACTTCTGGGACTAATCTTATTCCTTCCCTCTGCAGCTCCTTTTCTGCTTTTAGAACTGTATGTTTTACCAAGCCAGAGTACATAAGGATTTTGGTTATCTCCTTTCCATATTTATTGTATATAAACCATACTTGTCGGAGATCATTTGTCCCTATCTCCCTTAAGCTGACACATTTGGAGAAGGTTATTAATAGCTGGGATCGGTTTAGGGGGTGTAGTTTCCTTAATCTTTTACCCCCAAACTTGGAGTTTGATACTTAGCTGCAACCACAAGCTTCTCCCTCCTTTTCCTCCTTATCTTTCATTTTTCAATTTTTTTAATTTTTGCTTCCCTTCCCCACGTAGTTAGGTTCTCACTGATCATTCCTTGCACCATCACATTATCTTTTCTACTTGGGCCGGCATTCCCCTGCTCTCTCCTTTCCTCTTTATTTGATCCTATATGTATCTTTACCCCTCCTTTTTTTTTTTTTTTCTTCATTATCCTTCGTTGTGGGCATTTGCTCATTCTGTATTTTCCGGGGGTTCTTTTCTTGGTGCAATCTTTCTGATGTCTTATTTTTACTATCACTAGCCCTGGCGATGTTCTTTTTTCCCCTTCTATTTATGTACTTAATCACCCTTCTCGCTCTTGGTATACATTGTCTATACCTAGTTTCTTCTCCAGATCTTTTTACCAACATTGGGCACCTCGAGACATACATTATGGCCCCCTACTCCATGTATAGCTTGCTCTCCTGGCTCACTACTTACATTTTCACACCTTACTGGTCTAACTATAGATGGCATATGTTCTCGAATTTGTTTCAGCTCTCCCACAATTAACTGCAACTGCACTTTTTGGGCTTTTAATATATCATTATTCACCAAAGATAATTCTAATAGTCCTTGTATAAGGCTATAAAATCTGTATTAACTAGATGAAACCTAGCTGCATTAACCCCTTTAGTTGCCCACTTGCAGCCAAACAAAGTTTTACACATCATGCCAGACAAAGGAGCGCTGAAGCAATAAAACCCAATTTACTATTCAGCAGTCACCTTTGCTCCTCTTGTCCTGATTTACCCCTTATGAACAAAAATACTTCCGTCTTGTCAAGTGCATTAAAGACACCGTAAAGACAATAATTTCCTTTAAACTTGCTGCAATTGTTGTCTTCACCACATCCTGTGGAAAGACTAGAGTTTACTTTACTTTTTGGTTCCTCTCAGCTGCATTAGTCCGCTCCGCCACCACTAACCTGCTAATTTCAGTATCACTTCTGGCACTCTTAGCTGCTTGTAGGGTGTAATGGAGTGATGCCACCTAGAAAGGTCCCTGGATAGGGTACCTGTTTTCTAGTGGGTGCCCAATCCAAAGTTTAAACCTCTGTTTGACCTATGGAGATACCAGCTCTTTGAGTTTTTTAATGTGGGGTTTGGGCATTACTTGTTCTGGGCAACCGGGACCAATCTGCAAAGCTAGGTTTATTCACACAGATTACTAGAAAGTACACGAGGCATCACTGATCAGAGAATTTACACTGGAGTGGTTAGAGGGCAGAGAAAAGTGGGTAAAGAAAGTTTGTTAACTGTGACTTGATAGCACAAAGACCTCTACTCCAAATTTCACTACCAGTAGTGATGATGGCCTCTGATCCTAGTATTAAGACTTGTAGGAGTAAATTTGATCCTAGTATTAAGACTTGTAGGAGTAAATGCCTGTGATTCTAATAGCAATAGTAGCAGTGATGTTGGCCTCAGTTCCCACTTGTATTACCAACACGGATTTTGGGTGAAATAAACAAAGCTAGATTTAGTCACACAGATTACACAAAAGTAGACATGAGGCATCATCCATCAAAGGATTTGTTTACAATGGAGAGATTAGAGGGCATAGAAAAGTGGAAAAAGGAAATGTGTTAAATTTTGAATGGGTAGCACAAAGACTGTTTGCTTGGTTGGTCATAAGGGGGGGGGAGGCGGCAAGTCCTCCAAGCATCCCCATTAATTTACAAAGTAATTGTGATTCTGTCTTTCAAAGAGCGTCTGCCCCAAACCATTTTCTTGTGGAAACAGTTTGCTTTTGTTTTTTTAATTTAAAAAGGGAAAAAAGAAGTGGTGTAGTATCCAAACTGTCATGAAATGTTGCCATTTACTAGGCATTGTTTTATAAATGGGAAGGGGTTTTCTTTTTGTCAAGAAAGTACAAGTAGAAAGAGCTATTCACTGTTTAGAAATTTATTGAAGATACTCATTATTGATAACTGCTGTTACAGATTGCTAATTGTATTTTACAAGTAGCTACATTTCTCTGTTATTGCCTGTTTCTCTTTATCTTCTGTTCTTCCAGATAAGGGTACAAATGAGTGGATACCCCACAGGCTCAACGTCACTCCCATCCACTCCTGTGGATGAGGGCCTTCCCGCTCTAGTAAAGGAGGAGGAAATGGCAGAGGTGAAGAATGAGATCAAAGACTCATGTGCCAAAGAAAAAGAGGAGCCTGCTCCTCGTGAGTGCAAGAAGGAGGAAGAGGATATTAAGCGTGAACCCGAGAGGCCTAAGGGACGAGAACGGGAGCGGGAGAATGATAAAGACAAAGAAGGAGTAAGGGAGAGGGACAGAGAGAGAGATCGGGATCAGCATCGTGAGAGAGACCGTGATCGAGAGAGGGATCGAGACAGAGACAAGGACCGAGATAGGGAAAAAGAGAGGGAGAAGGACAGGGATAAAGATCGGGAAAAGGACAGGGATAAAGATCGGGAAAAGGACCGGGAGAAGGACAGGGAAAAAGAACGAGATAAAGATAGGGAAAAGGACCGAGATAAAGATAGGGAGAAAGATCGGGACAAAGATCGAGATAAAGATCGAGAGAAGGACCGGGATAAAGAGCGAGAGAAGGACCGGGATAAAGATCGAGAGAAGGACCGGGATAAAGATCGAGAGAAGGATCGGGATAAAGACCGAGAAAAGGACCGAGAGAAAGAACGGGATAAAGACAGAGAGAAGGAACGGGAAAAAGACAGGGAGAAGGACAGGGAAAAAGAACGGGAGAAGGAAAGAGAGAAGGACAGGGATAAGGACCGGGACAGAGACCGAGACAAAGACAAACCGAAGACTGAAGAGTCCAAGAAGAAGGATTCTGATGTGCTGAAACAGCTGCGGTCGGAGTTAAAGTGAGTACAGGAAACTCATATATTCCAGTAGCTCGCTTTTTGTGGTGTTAAATGAGAACAGAGTTTTGATACTTCGAGGTACACATAAATAAACATAAAAGGCTCCCACTCCCAACTGTCGCACTGGGTTAATTGTGTGTTTGAACAGTAAAGCCCTGTCACCAAAACATGCATTGTGGGTCTGTAATCCAGGGTCTCGTTTTAAGATACAGGGAAATCACCAATCATTTCATATGGTGATACCAGAAATTCTGAAGTATCCCATTTGAAGTGCTGAGTGCCACTGTGGAGTTTGATGGACAAGGCATAGATCACGCCATTGATTTCAGATTGGGGTGCACTTCTACTGTGCTGAATGACACAGGTTCCTGTACCCCTCAATATTCCCATTACTGAATGTTACATTATGCTTCTGTGGACACATAAATCCTCACATACATAAAGGTGAACAGGGTTCAGTAGTAGATTTCATATTGGGAGGTATAATGAATATCATTGACCGACATGTTAAGCTGCAGAGGATCCCCAGGCGCAAGAGTAACGTTGCTGTGCAGGGACCTTCCTTAGTTCTTTTTCTCTGTTTCTTCCCACAGAAAGGCCCAGGAGAGCCAGAAGGAGATGAAATTGCTGCTGGACATGTATAAATCCGCCCCCAAAGAGCAAAGGGACAAGGTGCAGCTGATGGCAGCTGAGAAGAAAACCAAGGCTGAGGTGAGCAAAGCCAACCCCTAAACCCAAGGACTGGGTGCTCAAACTGCTTGAAAACCCAAACTCAATGAGTGCAGAGCTCCTTTCTCACACCACCAACCAAGACCGGTTAGAGCATAGCTCCTCCTAAAACAACAGTCAGGACCAGCAATCCAATTCCCCCCGCCCCCCCCCACAGAAAAAAACATAGCCAAGAAGTGCAGAGAACTTGGAAGGAGTAGATCTTCACAAGAGTAATGCAAAGATACTGAACCTCCTTTAAAAGTATGATTCACGAAAGTTCAGGGGAGAACCAGCAGGGCACCAACATTTGCTTCCTGAAAAAGTATTGAATATTTGTTTTCAGGGTGAAAAGTTCTCCCTAAAAGCAACAAGCACAAACATTCATCTTGTTGACATACTTACCTGGTAACTCCTTTTTTCACATTCTAGGCCACCGTCTCCTATTTTGTAATTTGAGTCGGATGTTTTGAAATTGTTTTTGCAACTTTACCAGTTTGAGATTTTCCGTAGAGGTGTTTAAGCCTCCCCCAATGTAGTCAACCCCGTTATTCCTTTATTGGAGAGTCTGAAATGATAATGGCCTCTGATCTGGATTCCAATACCAGCAGTGATGATGTCCTCTGGTCCTAATACCTGCACCAACAGTGATGATTGCTTCTGATCCTAATACACCTGCAGCAATGAAGGCATCTTATCCTAATATTAACCCGCAGTGATGATGTCTTTGGATCTTCATTGCATTGCCAGCATTGATGTTGGCTTCCACTCCTGGTACTGAAGGATTAATGTGGTGGTGTTGCCGAAGTATCGCCTGCAAGAGAAACTACACCACCCAGGTGGACAGAAGATGATCCCTCTCGGGATGTAAGCATAGATAAATAGGTGAAGGATGCACTGTTAGGAGTTTCCTCAACTATTTTGAGTTGCTTTCTCTCATATATCCCCAACTTTATGATTAGCTGATCCACTGCAGAAGAATTTATCCGAACCATAGTCTTTGGCTTGTATGAATTTGCTGAGACTGACAGTAGATGTATAGACAGAAGCCTTCTGCCATTGTAATATATTACGTTTTGTGGTCAGTTTTAGAGGCAAGAGATCAGGCTTGATCTTTCTTGGCTAGGTAGCATTACTATCAAACATAATTGCTATATACATAACTGTATTTATTGACTGTATTGGCTTACAGAGTTTTGTTAAGGATGATGGCCTCCTCAAGTTTCTTGGTCACAAGACCACTGAAGGGATTCCCTTATGATTGAATGATGCAGGTTAGAAGCAGCTGGGAGCATCAGATCACATAATTTGCTGTAATAATGAACTTCTTTTGAGGTTATGGATGTCCTCGTGTCAGTCACAGGCAGGTTAAATAATGTCACTCCTTTCACAAAGGTGATGATTAGTCAGTTCGGATGCCTTCGCAGAACAGAGTTGTCTTCTATAGAGAAGTTGATTGATATCAACCAATTGGATTTGAAAGCTTCACTCTACTGCTATCCAGCTATTGAACACTAAACTCTCAAATTGTGGCGACATTTTCATTGCCGAACCTAAATGACAACTAACTCTCTGATTATTATTCAGTTTGCCATTACACAGAAAACACAAAAAGGAAGCCATTCTTTATCACTATCTCTAATGTGCATGATAACCAGAATTTTTGTTGTGATCATATCTGAAATGAATCTAAACAGAGGGCACATGACTATTGCAAACAATATTAAGTCTTTTCTTATGCAGCCAAATCAAATTTGTGTTAGCAAAGTACATTTTACTGAAAACACCACCCTAAACCAGCTTTACAAAGCTGAAAATTAAAACCGGAAATTATCCAGATGCACTAAAGTGTTTGCAGATTGAAAACTGCAGTTGCCACTTTAAGGAATGATAAAGCTGCCCCGTCTTACCATACCGTGCAGAGGTAGTCAGTAGTTCATTTCTTCCTGCTCATTTAGTTAGGATCCCCAAGCACAACAGCCTTCTCAATTGCTCCTTTTTACTGAAAACCCTTTTTTTTTGTTTTGAGTTTTACTCGATGTCCTAGAATTTATTCTTGGTTTTCAAGTATTTCTAAAGGTAAGCGCTCTTTTGCTCATGGGATGTTTGAGGTATTTCACTCGGCTGACTTCTTTGGTACGAGTCCGGTTTCTTTTCACAGATGCCCTTGTTTAGTGGGAAAAAGTCATGAAAGGATAAGCGTAAAGTTTGTCTAATCTGCCTTCTTAACTGTAACACCATTATGAGGTGTAAAATCGATTTAGAGATTAAAGAGGTACAGATGATGAACGTTTCCAGGTTAATCTGAAAAATGTATAAATTGACTTGTGCTGTCTGAGGTTTTTTTTAGAAGTTTCTGAATAATATGAGCATGGGTTTGGTTCTAAAGTCCGATGGGAGGAAGTTCCAGAAGGTAGTGACGCTTTAGAAAAAGTTTGGGTCAATAATAGTAAAGTCTTACATTTAGGTTTAGAGTTTCTTGAAAGGGTTTTCCACCAAACCAATGACTCCAAACTGCCATCACAGCTCAGCTTTTCAGAGGAGGGACGTATTTTCAGCCATCTCCTGTAGTGGCACAAAAACAAAAGACAGTTGGATGTTAAATATCGTACAGAATGCACCCCGACCACGGAGGAAGTTTTGGTGCAATCATGACTAAACTTGACCGCCTGACTACTTGCAGTACGGCAACAAAAGCAAAAGGAACAAATGATGGACGGAATGCTGAACAATGCAAACATTCACCCCCAGTCACAAAGATCTGGGTTTAATCCATTGTTCTTTTGCTCACCACTCCACCCGCGTTTGGACCCAGCCATATGCAAATCAGTCTTGACCCTGCTCATCATGGGAACAGTCCAGCCCGAACTTCCAAGCCAGGTCTTCCCTGACTGGGGGTGAGTGGTTGAAAATTTCAGCACTCTGTCCCTCATCTTGTTGTGGTTGCTGTGTTTGCCCTAAGTGACCATGGGTATGCCCAGACGTGGGACCCTTGCTCGCTGTGCCACTCGATTCAAGCTAGCCTGGCTGATGAGGAGTGATGCCCCAAAACCGGTCCCAGGATGCTTGTTTCCGGTCCAGGGGAAGACCTGGCCTGGCAGTTCGGGCTGGACTGAACATGGTCAAGACTGATTTGCATATGGCTGGGTCCAAACTGGGGTGGCATAGTGAGCAAAAGAACAATGGATTAAACCCAGATCTCTTGAATGATGGTGAGTGGTTGAAAAGTTTCAGCACTCCGTTCATCATCTTGTTGTGTTTGCTATATTCACCTTAAGTGGCCAAGGGTATGCCCAGACGTGGATTCCTTGCTCGCAGTGCAAATGGATACAAGCTAGCCTGGCTGATGAGGGGTGATGCCCCGAAACCGGTCCAAGGATGCTTGTTTCCAGTCCAGGGAGGACCTGCCCCGGCAGTTCGGGCTGGACTGTTTCCATAAGGAACAGGGTCAAGACTGATTTGCATATGGCTGAGTCCAAACTGGGGTGGCATAGTGAGCAAAAGAACGATGGATTAAACCCAGATCTCTTGACTGGGGGAAGAGTGGTTGAAAAGTTTCAGCACTCAGTCAATCATCTTGTTGTGTTTACGTACAGTACGAACACCTGAGCTCACAAAATAACTACATGAACATCCTTAAAAAACTGAATCCTTTTCCCACTAGAACTTCCTGTGCATTCAATTGGAAGAGGTTCTGTGCCTGAAGTCACTGCTTGCCATAAGAAAGGGTGAGCAAAACATAGTCCCTTGGTTCTCTTGAGCCATCTAATGCATTCTTTAAAGAGGCCATACAGTTAATGATGTCAATATAGATCTCAAAACCTCTAGATGACATTATCAAACAGACATACTAGAATGCCTATTGTTGGGAATTGTTAGTGATGCAGGACTGGAATAAACTGTTTTTTTAAAATATACCCCCTGTTGGCTCCTTCAAAATTAAAACTCATGAAAACTCATCCTTTCTTTCGAAATACATTTTAGACATGTATATAAATCATTTTTTTAAATTGTTCTTCCCGTTACTTTCTGTTGTACGCAGAAATCTCTTTACACCCTAGGTGTGAAAAAGGAGCCAAGGTACTATCTTGACAAAACCAAAGAGATTAGAAAAATTAAGAAACTGTCAATTATTTAGATATTCTTACAGATTTAGCTACTTGGCATCAATCCTATACCAGGTTAGCCTTGTGTTCTCACATTCCATCAGGAGGCCAGCAGCCCTCTTTAGCGTAGGCCAAGATCCCATTGCAACAGTATGCTCTTCCGAGGGAAGCTCTACATAATGAACTTTGTAGAGAGGTCAGCTGGAGATCAGTTCCTAAGTTTCCTCCAAACACCGCTGCCTGGATTTTGACTCCAGACACACAGTCGGTCAGTTGTTTAGCCACTGTCCCACACACACATCCCCCTCAGTCTCTCTGGTAAAACATCCTTAGCATGTGCTGCAACTCCAGCCTAGATACCCTAGAGATGGGCAGCGCCCCACATTTTGTCAGCAGTGTCTTAGTGTTTGTCAGAGTATAAGGTGTATACAATCTGTGGCAATAATAGCTATAGATTTTGTTCTCAACAATGTATTTTCATATGCGTTGTCAAAATACAGATTAAAGTTAAAAACAAAAAAAAAAAGTCGAAATACCACACGCATTGTGGGCTAGGGAAAATACATGGTTGCACTATGGCACAGGTGTCTGTCACGCCGTAAGTTCAGACCCTGTCACTCCTGTGAGAGATGACGGTTCCTTTAGGTTGCTGCTCCTCAGCCCTGTCAGAACAAGTTTCCTATGTCCACTCATGTTATCCTTGATCAGATAACCTCAGACAAAGATGAGTCGTGTCCTGTCAGAGCTGTGACATCGCATACTGCCCTGACCCAATGTAAATGGCAACCCCCCCTCCAACTTGTCTTACTCCTAAGTGACCAGAGATTACCTTTATAAGGGAAGTGGTCGGGCATTAAGAGAAAGGAGAGAAATGAAAGACGCTATTGGATCCACAAGTTGCACAAACTCTAGTGCAAGTGTAGCTCAAAGTTAACGCAGGTCTATAACAGAATATAGTAATCAGAGCACAGTGATAACGAAGATATGCCTTCTAAATAAAATTGCTGCATTTGTTTCCACTGCATTCTTCTTGCCTCTTTGCATGTTCTCTGTATACAGTGTTTATTTTACTGTGTACAGTGTAACAGCACATTGTGATCTGCAAGGTTCGGTTACATTTGCTGCAAAGATTTACTTTTCCCTTGACTACAGCCCCTGTGTGTTTGTATTTCGCCATGACATGCACAGCACAGCCCATTCTGAGGTTTCCCTGTTACCTAGATTTGTGTGTCCTGATCCAAAAGCTGCAGGGCTCTAACCAGTATCATTGACGCGGTCATTTACATTAACAAGAAGCGATTATGTCCACATTAAAACAAAACAGGCAAATAGTGTAAAAATGAACAGGTTCTCATCATCAATGTTGCAAGCCTGTGAATTTAAGGCCTTTCTTTCTTCCACCTTTCCACAGGTAGAAGAGCTGCGATCGAGAATACGTGACTTGGAGGAGAAGGAGAAGCGGGAGAGCAAAAAGATGGCCGATGAGGATGCACTGCGCAAGATCAAGGTAGCCGAGGAGCAGATAGACCATCTGCAGAAGAAGTTAGGCGCCACTAAACAGGTACGAAGGCCATGAAGAGGGCAGGAGGACTAAGATTGCAAAATGGGGAGGTAGTGATGCAGGGTTTTAAAGAAGGCATAGTGAGCTCAGGCTAGTAGAATTGGCGCAATGATATGCAGAAGTCATGGTGTATGTGCTAAGAGGCCCCCTGTGGGCTATGGGTGCTGGAAAAAAAGTTACTTCACTGTACACTGTGGTTCTCCAGTATTGAAATCTTTCATAGATTCACATGCTTGAATCTTCCCCATCGTCATGGTGGGAGTCTCACAATACTTAATTAAGAAGTACTGCTAAAAGTACATTAGAAAGCATTGAGAAAGATAGTACATTTGTAAACCAATCCATTCAATTATAATAGAATCAAACTTCAACCAATCAGAGACAAGCCTCATACCCCATCTCCCCTGCAGACCCACAATACCTCAGATTTCGAGCACAAGTGTAACTAAGAGAATAGTCGTATGAGGCATAATGTGCCAAGCCTAAACGGAGAGGTGGGCGGGCCGCATGTGAATCTATGAAAGATTTCAATACTGGAGAACCACATTGTACAGGCAAGTAACTTGTTTTTTCTCCAGCATTGAATCTTTCATAGATTCCCATGCTTGAATCAGAATAGCTAGCAGTAATAATGTTCAAATTAAAGCGATTAGGCGAAGACACTTAACGAGACACACATTTTTAAGGAAAAACAAGTTATGTAAAACATTTTACAATATAGAATCAATTTTGAAAATATATATATATCCTCACAATCTCTCTGAACTAGTATCATGGGTATAGAGAAAAAATATGAGAAAGAAGCTGTACCTTACAGAAACAGATGTCTGAGGACCGCCTGCCCTTCTGCTGCATCCTTCTTCCATTTCGAGTCCAAGCAGTAGTGCTTGGTTAATGTATGCACATTTGACCATGTTGCTGCATTGCAGATATCAGGAAGCGATACGCCAGCAAACAGGGCTGTAGAAGTTGCCATCTTTCTTGTGGAGTGTGCTGCAGCATTTGTGGAAAGCATCTTCCAGCTTTTTGGTGGCAAAAAGAGAAAGTGGACGATATCCATCGAGCAATACTGCTCCTTGAGAGTGCATATCCTATTCTTGGGGGTGCAAAAGAGATAAGAAGCTGTTCCGTCTTTCTGAAATTCTTAGTTCTATGAATGTAGAATTTTAAGCAACGTTTTACGTCCAGAGAGTGCAGAGCCCTTTCAGCAGGAGACGAAGGGTTTTTGAAGTATGTTGCCAAGATTATAGGTTCATTTAGCTGAAATGAAGTTGGAACTTTAGGTATAAAGCGTGGGTTTGTTCTTAACACCACCTTGTCTTCCTTAAATTGTAGAAATGGTTCTGAAACTGTGAAAGTCAAAATTTCACTGACTCTCCTGGCCGATGTGAGGGCCAAAAGGTTTTCAATGAGAGATATTTCATTTCTGCTTTATGGATCGGCTCAAAAGGTGGCTTCATGAGTCGAGCGAGAACCGTATTTAACTGTCAAGCCACTGCAGGCCGTTTTATAGGTGGAAAAGCCCTGAAAAGGCCTCTCATGAACTCTTTTACTATCCTTGTAGACCAGAGAGAAAGTTCCCTTGACTTCGTAGGAAGACTGGAAATCGCTGCCAGGTGGACCTTGATGGATGAGTGAGTTAATCTGGACTTTGCCAAAAGAAGGAGATATGGTAACAACTCTTCTGTTTGAGAATACAAAGGATGCAGGCCCTTCTTAATGCACCAATGGCAGAATCTCTTCCATTTTGCTGCATAAGCCTTATTTGTGGAAAAAGCTCTTGAATGCTATAGAATTGATGTACATTCTGCTGGAATATCTGAAGCTCCAAACTCGTAGTCGTGAGGTTCCTTGCCGATAAACTCGGAGACTATATTTGCGGGTGCAGTATCTGATCGTTGTTCATGGTTAGATTGTTCAACAGCCGAAAGCGAATTTGTGGAGAGATTGACAGTATTAGGAGCTCCGAATACCAAAACTGTCTTGGTCATGCTGAGGCTACCAGAATGAGATGGCATGGTTCTTCCTTCATTTTGCAAATTACTCTTGGGATGAGAGGAATCGGTGGAAACGCATAAACGAACATTTCTGTCCACTGCATGTGGAGAGCGTTCCCCCAAGATTTTTTCTGAGGAAATCTGCTGGCAAACCATACGCACTTTTTGTTGGTCAGAGTCTCAAAAAGATCTACGTTTGGACTGCCCCACACCTTGAATACTTGTTCCAGCTGCACCTGATTCAGTTTCCATTCGTGGCACTGGCTGCCTGTCCTGTTGAGAGAATCTGCCCATTCGTTGTCTATGCCCGGGATAGGCTCTACTTACATAGTTATTTTGTGCTTTAGCATCCTCCTCCAGATCTCTTGTGCCTGAACTGACGGCATGTGAGATCTTGTACCCCCTTGCTTGGCTAGGTAGAACATAGTTGTGGTGTCTGTTCCTACCAGAACAGGAGAGCCTCGAATTCTGGGGAGGTATGATTGCAGCCCTAGAAACACTGCCCTAAACTCTAGGAGATTTATATGCATCTGCGCTTCCTGGATAGACCATTTTCCATGAATCTCCAAGTCTTGGAGATGCGCTCCCCAACCGTCCAGGGAGGCATCTGTTGTCATAATGTAGCTGGGGCGTGTCGCCTCGAAGGATAGGGCTGGAGAAATATTGAGCTCTTTTCCCCACCATGACAGAGCCATCTTCATTGCCTGCGTGATGAGAAGGACATCGTCGAACAATCTGTGAGCCTGAATCCACTGGACGTCTAGCTCTTCCTAAAGCGGCCGCATATGTAAGCGACAATTTGGAATCAATGGGATGCATGAGGTTTAGCATTCCCAGCATAGACTTGTACATTCTCACTGAAGCGGATTTTTTTTTTTTTGCTGGAAGTTGAGCTGCCATCTGTTATATCTTATGCCTTCGTTCTGATGTGTGGGATATGCCTTCGCTATCTTGGTGTCCAAGACTGCTCCAAGAAATATCCGCGTTTGACTTGGGATAAGAAATTACTTTTCTACGTTGAGTTGCAGCCCCAGAGATTTGAAGAGCTGTCGACAAGCCAAAGTAGATTCTTTTGCAGAGTGGAACGTGGACCCTTTAACTAGCAAATCGTCCAGGTACGGAAAGACCTGGTGACCTTGCCTTCTCAGAAAAGCTGCTACCGGTGCCATGCACTTTGTGAATACCCTGGGGGCTGAACTAAGGCCGAAAGGGAGGACCTTGAATTGATAATGGCACCCTGCCACCTCTAACCTCAGGAACTGACTAGGTTTGAGGTGAATTGGAATGTGAAAAAAAGCATCTAAGAGATCAAGAGATGTCATAAAGTCCCCTTTGTTTATCAACAAAAGAATCTCTTTCAACAAGAGCATTCTGATAAATTTGTTTAGTCTGATATCCATGACTTGTCTCCATTTTCCGCATTTCTTCTTTATGAGGAAGAAATTCAAATAAACCTTTTCCGCGTTGCCGGAACGGCACTTCCTCTATTGCCCCCTTCAACTGAAGAGTCGAAACTTCTTGTTTAAGAGAGTAAGATGTTGATGTGCCCTCTTGGAAGGTGGGATGACAAGGAGGCTTTTGGACAAAGTCCAGGGTGTGACCTCGCTGAATAATGTCCAACACCCATTTGTCCTTCGTGATGGTGTTCCATTGATGGAAAAATGCGGACAGATGATGTATCCCCTCAGGCTGATGATGATAGGAGGTGGCTGGTGGATGAAAAACGTCACTGACGTCTGGAGGTGTCTTGAGACTGTCCTCATGCTGAAGGCCTGCGTCAAGCTGATTGCTGGGTCTATGGCATGTAGGAAGCTCGAAACTGCTGTTGTTGCTGACCGACGTTCTGTGCTCTATAGCCCTGTTGCGAATAGGGCAGGTATTGGTATATCTGAAAGAGACTATTAGTTATGGATTTCTCACCTTAGAATTACCCCCAGGCGTCAGACTGGGTCCAGAGAATTTTTTCTTCAGTAGTACCCCTGCGCGTCGGTAGGTGGTGTCGGTCGACTCCGCGTTCGTCGTTGGCGTCGTGTTCGCCGGAATGACGTCACGGTATCTACTTAGTCGCTACCCCTTCGCGCTGACATCAGTTCTTTCTTTTTCCGCGCCAGCCAGCGCAGATCCAGAGAGAGTGGTACCTCGAGTCACTTTTTCGAATTTTTGTCGACATCTTTTCGAGTTGTCCGACTCCTGGTGCACAGGGATGTCATCTCTGCGGTCCGGCTTCAAGCCTTGTGGCCCCTGCCACAAGCTGATGTCGGTGACGGACCACCATCTTGTGTGCCTCTGGTGTTTGGAGCGGGACCACAACCCGAAGTCGTGCTCCGACTGCTGGACCATGGCCCGAAGTCTTTGCGGGAGCGGTCCGAAAGCTTCTGGAGGCCCGGCAGTTGGCTCCGCGCCGCTCAAGGTCCCGGTCGAGAGGGAGGACGCGGGACCGGTCGCGGAGCCATCACCACTACTCCTCGTTGAAGTCTTCGGGTAAGTCAAAGCACAAAAAGAAGGCGAGGAAGCACCGTTGCTCTTCGCGTTCTCCCCGTCCGTCGGCCGAACCAGGATGCGGAAGGTAGTCGTCCGGTACCGCCCGCGGAGCCTGTTGGGTCGACTCTGGCCTTCCCTCCCTCTCCGGGAGCCGAAGCGACCCCTGCCCAACTTTGTAGCTTTTATGAAGCCCTCCACTCCATCTTTGGGCAGCCCAACTCCGCCAGCGCGCCTTCGGGCCCCGCGTACTCGGCTGGGGGTTCTAGGCCTTCGATGCCGGCGGCTCCGGCGCCGCAGGGCCCCCAGGGATCCAGGCCTGGATTCGGATCGGCGCCGGTCAACCTTACGACGCCTCCGTGCCGAATCCATTGGCGACACCTCCGCTCCCTCCGACGCCGGTTGTGTCCCCAACCGGCGTCGACCCCAGCCTCCCACTCGACGTGGACACGGAGCCGGACCGACGTCGGTACCGGCCGGTACTTTTGTACCCCTGTTCTCCCCTGGTGTTCCCGATCGCTCTGAGTGGCTACCAGAGGAGGGTGAGGAGGACTAGGAGGGGTCTGTGGATCCTCCGGCAGACCAGTTAGAAGAACCAGACTGGAGAGAGGAGTTGGGTGAGGCCAGTGGTCTGGACACCTCTCCAGACCTTGGCATGCTATCTCCCCCTACCGCGGCTACGGAGGAGGGTGCATCATACGCAGTGGTGTTGCGTAGGGCGTCTGAGGCCTTAAACCTTGAGCTTCCTACGGTGGCGGTCAGGACTAACCTCCTGACCGAGGTGCTTCAACCGGCGGCGGCCTCTTCGGAGCCCCTGCTGCCGTTCAATGAGGCCCTCACGGACATCCTTCTGGGCACTTGGCCCAAGCCCAACACAGGGGCCCCTGTGGATAGGATGATTGCCCGATGTACCACCCGGCCCCGGGCGACCCCATTTTCCTCTCCCAACACCCTACCCCCGAGAGCGTGGGTCACGGTCGTGCAGGTGCTGGCACAGTGCCCGGAGAAGGCCCGGGCCGAGCTCTCCTGTGCAGTTGCCGAAGGGAGAGACGCAGCCAAGTTCGCCATACGATGTGGACTGGACACCGCCGACTCGCTGGGCAGGACGATTTCAACGTCAGTAGCCCTGAGACGCTACGCCTGGCTGAGGTCCACTGGCTTGTCGGGTGATGTCCAAGCTACACTTTTGGACATGCCCTTTGTTGGCCGTCGCTTGTTTGGCGACAAAGCAGACAACACGCTCGAGTGCTTTAAGGACTCCAGGGCTACGGCCAGGTCCTTGGGCCTCGCTTCTACCTCTCGCCCAGCGCAGTCTGCTTTTCGCCCCTTTTGTGGCTACAGAAGGGGTGCCCCGCCACGTTCCGTCCAGAGCCACAGGCCTGCGCAAGCTGTCCAGCCTCTGCGCGGCCTAGGACGTGGGACCCACCGTCGTGGGTCTGGGGGCCAGCGGGCGGGCCAGTCCACCTGCGCCCCCTCTGCAGCAGCCTCCAAACCCTCCTAGTCCGACATTTCAGGGCCACCATTCGCCAGTGGGCGGCAGGGTGCGCCATCGCCTCCCCCACTGGCTCAACATCACATCAGACAGGCGGGTTTTGCAGATAGTCCGAAGGGGCTACTCTCTCCCCTTCGAGACTACCCCTCCATCCATGCCACCTCAATTCCATCGCATGTCGGAGGATCACTTGGCCCTTCTCCGCCAGGAAGTGACGGCTCTCTTGGCCAAGGGAGCCATCGAGCGAGTTCCTGCCCCAGAAGTAGGTTGTGGTTGTTATTCCCTCTACTTTCTGGTGCCCAAGAAGGACAAGGGCCTGTGTCCTATCTTGGATCTCAGGAACGTCAACCGCTTCTTCCGGAAGGAGAAGTTCAAAATGTTGACATTGGCTCGGGTCCTGTCTGCCCTCGACCCTGGAGACTGGATGGTAGCGTTGGACTTGCAGGACTCTTATTTTCACATCCCCATCCTGCCGGCCCACAGGCGTTACCTACTGGTCACGGTAGGCCACGAGCACTTTCAGTTTACCGTGCTCCCCTTTGGCCTTACCAGTGCCCCTCGGGTGTTCACGAAAGTGATGGCGGTGGTCGCAGCTCATCTGCGCAGATCAGGGGTTCCAGTCTTCCCCTATCTCGACGACTGGCTGTTGAAGGCGGGCTCGCCCTAGGCTGTCGTTTCCCTCCTCCAGACTACGGCCGACCTCCTGCATTCGCTGGGGTTCACCATCAATGTGCCGAAGTCACACCTGATTCCCTCTCAGAAGCTTCTTTTCATCGGAGCAGTTCTGGACACAGCACAGTTTCGGGCTTTTCCTCCCGAGCAGCGAGTCCAGGATATTCGGGCTATGATTCTGATTTTTCAGCCTCTATCCCGGGTTTCGGTCAGAATGACCCTGGGGCTACTGGGCCTCATGGCCTCCTGCATCCTGCTGGTGGACTATGCCAGGTGGCATATGCGGGCTCTGCAGTGGGACCTGAAGTTCCAGTGGGCACAGCATCAGGGAAATCTTTCTGATTGCGTCCAGATCTCGGAGCGCACTGCACACCAATTGCAGTGGTGGCTAACGAACCAGGATTGGGTCAACGGCAGATCCCTCTCCCTTCCCCAACCAGAGCACACAGTTGTGACGGACGCGTCCCTTCTGGGATGGGGCGGTCACATGGGAGAGGCGGAGATCAGAGGCCTCTGGTCTCCGGCGGAGTCCCGGCTCCATATCAACCTTCTGGAGCTCCGGGCGATCCGACTTGCACTCAAGGCATTCCTTCCCTCTGTCAAAGGGAAGGTAGTGCAGGTGTTCACAGACAACACCACCGCCATGTGGTACTGCAACAAACAGGGCGTGGTGGGGTCGTGGACCCTCTGTCAGGAGGCTCTGCGCCTCTGGACATGGCTGGAACATCAGGGCATGTTCCTGATGGTTCAACACCTGGCAGGTTCCCTGAACGCCAGGGCGGACGAACTCAGCCGCAGGTGCATGATGGATCACGAATGGCGTCTTCACTCGGAAGTGGCGCAAGGACTCTTTCTACAATGGGGAGAGCCTTGGTTAGATCTATTCGCCACCGAAGAGAACGCGCAATGTCATCAGTTCTGCGCGTTGGAATTTCCAAGGCGGCACTCGCTCGGCGACGCTTTTCGTCGCGAGTGGAGTTGCGGTCTGTTGTACGCCTTTCCGCCTATACCACTTCTACCCAGAGTGTTGAAGAAGATTCGGCACGACCGGGCCCAAGTCATCCTTGTGGCTCTGGACTGGGCTCGAAGAGTTTGGTATCCCGAGCTACTCAGTATGAGCGTAGATCCCCCGATCAGTCTGCCTCTTCGGGAGGATCTTCTGTCGCAGCAGCAGGGGACGGTCCTCCACCCGAACCTGTCCAGTCTACACCTGCTTGCGTGGAGATTGAGCGGCGGCAGTTGATTCCTTTCGACTTGCCTCCCGAAGTTTGTGATGTGATTCTGGCAGCCAGGCGTCCCTCCACTAAGGTGGTATACGCCTGCAGGTGGAACAAATTTGTGGCATGGTGCACAGCAAAGGCTGTGAATCCCCTTTCTGCCCCTCTTTCTGAGGTCCTTCTGTTCCTTCTTTCTCTGGCCCAACAGGGTTCTGCCCTGGGTACCATCAAGGGTTATCTCTGTGCTATCTCGGCCTTCCTCAGGCTCCCTGATCAGCCCTCCCTTTTCAAGTCCCCTGTTGTTAACAGGTTCCTAAAAAGCATTACACACCTCTTCCCTCCTGTTCCGTTTGTGATGCCTCAGTGGGACTTGAACTTGGCTCTTACCTTTTTAATGTGCGCTCCCTTTGAGCCTCTACATAACTGTCCTCTTCGTCTTCTGACTCTGAAGACAGCCTTTCTGGTGGCCATCACCTCCGCTCGGCGGGTGAGTGAGCTCCAGGCTCTATCATGCAAACCTCCCTTTCTGTCTGTCCATCCAGACAAGGTTGTTCTTAGGACGCGTCCGTCCTTCTTGCCAAAGGTGGTTACTGCCTTCCACATTGGGCAGACCATCACTTTGCCTACCTTCTTTCCGCCTCCGCATCCTTCCAGAGAGGAAGAGAGGCTCCACCGTCTGGACCCAAAACGTGCGCTCTCCTTCTATGTCGACCGCACAAAACACTTCCGGGTGGATGACCAGCTCTTTGTTGGCTACGTGGGCGCCAAAAAAGGTCGGGCGGTGCACAAACGAACCATCTCCCGCTGGGTTACCTTGTGCATCAAGGCCTGCTATTCTTTGGCTAAGAAGGAGCCTCCTGTTGGGCTGCGTGCCCATTCCACCAGGGCAACGGCTGCTACCACGGCTTTAGGCCGCGGTGTTCCGCTGCAGGATATCTGTCAGGCAGCTACGTGGGCCTCGCTGCACACGTTTACAAAACATTATTGCCTTGACAGTCGGGTCCGGAGGGACGGCTACTTTGGCCGTTCTGTCCTCCGGGACTTCCTTGTCTGATCTTTGTTCGCAGACCCACCACCGGGGTTGGTATTGCTGGGGTATCTATTCTAAGGTAAGGAATCTGTCACTAACGTGTCTCTTTCAGATGCACAAGTTACTAACTTGTGTAACGATATATCTGTAAGAGACAGTAGTTAGTGACAGATTCCTACCGCCCACCCATCCTCCCCGTTCTGCGAACTGATTTCTAGGGTTAAGGACATCCCTTTCAGGGCCCTAGTATTTTTCAGACACCTATGTCAGCTTCTTGCATGGCTCTGCGTTCCTGGCGCGGAAAGTCGTGTACAGAACTGACGTCAGCGCGCAGGGGCGGCGTCTAAGTACTGCCCGCGACGTCATCCCGGCGATCACGACGCCGACGACGGACGCGGAGCCGCACGACGCCGCCTACCGACGCGCAAGGGTACTGCTACGCAAAAACTTTCCGGATCCAGCCTGACGCCTGGGGATATTCTAAGGTAAGGAATCTGTCACTAACTACTGTCTCTTACAGATATATCGTTACACAAGTTAGTAACTTGTGCATCACGAATGGCGTCTTCACTCTGAGGTGGTGCAAGGTCTCTTTCAGCAGTGGGGAGAGCCTTGGTTAGATCTATTCGCCAACGAAGAGAACGCGCAATGTCAGCAGTTCTGCGCGTTGGAATTTCCAAGGCGGCACTCGCTAGGCGACGCTTTTCGTCACGAGTGGAGTTGCAGTCTTCTATACGCCTTTCCGCCTATACCACTTCTACCCAGAGTGCTTAAGAAGATCAAGCGCGACCGCGCCCAAGCCATTCTTGTGGCTCCGGACTGGGCACGAAGAGTCTGGTATCCCGAGCTCTTGCACATGGCCATCGATCCTCTGAACAGACTGCCCCTTCGGGAGGATCTTCTGTCGCAACAGCAGGGGACTGTCCTCCACCCGAACCTGTCCAGCCTCCACCTCCTTGCGTGGAGATTGAGCGGCGACAGTTGACAGCTTTCGACCTTCCTCCCGAAGTCTGTAACGTTATCTTGGCAGCCAGGCGTCCCTCCACCAAAACGGTATACTTCTGTAGATGGAACAAATTTGTGGCATGGTGTGCAGCAAAGGCTGTGGATCCCCTTTCTGCCCCCCCTTTCAGAGGTTCTCCTCTTCATTCTTTCCTTAGCCCAGCAGGCTCTGCTCTGGGCACTCTCAAGGGCTATCTTTCGGCCATTTCGGCCTTTCTTCGCCTTCCAGATCAACCTTCTCTTTTCAAGTCCCCTATTGTAAATCATTTCCTTAAGGGCATTACTCACTTGTTTCCTCCTATCCCTTACATAATGCCCCAGTGGGACTTGAACCTGGTTCTGACCTACCTTATGTGCGCTCCTTTTGAGCCTCTACATAACTGTCCTCTCAGACTTTTGACACTCAAAACTGCCTTTTTGGTTGCCATCACCTCTGCTCGCAGGGTGACTGAGCTTCAGGCTCTTTCTTCCAAATCTCCTTTCCTGGCTGTTCATCCGGACAAGGTTGTCCTTCGCACTAGGCCGCCTTTTCTTCCCAAAGTGGTTACTTCTTTCCACATAGGACAGACCATCGCTTTGCCCACCTTCTTCCTGCCCCCACATCCTTCTAAAGAGGAGGAGAAGCTCCACTGTCTGGATCCAAAACGTGCGCTTTCATTCTATCTGGATCGCACAAAACAATTCCGGGTGGATGACCAGCTTTTTATGGGCTATGTGGGGGCCAAGAAAGCCGGGCCGTGCAAAAGCGGATCATCTCTCGATGGGTCGTTCTTTGCATCAAAATCTGCTACTCCTTAGCGAAAAAGGAACCTCCAGTAGGGCTGCGTGCCCATTCCACCAGGGCGACGGCAGCCACTACTGCTTTGGGACGTGGTGTCCCTCTTCATGACATCTGCCAGGCAGCCACGTGAGCTTCATTGCACACGTTCACCAAACATTACTGCCTGGACAGCCAAGTCCGGAGAGACGGCTTCTTTGGCCGTTCAGTTCTCCAGGACTTTCTGGTGTGAACTTAGTTCACAGACCCACCTCCGTGGTTGGTATTGCTGGGGTATCTATTCTAAGGTGAGCAATCCATAACTAATAGTCTCTTTCAGATGAACAAGTTACTTACCTTCGGTAACGATATATCTGTAAGAGACATATATTAGTTATGGATTCCTCACCGCCCCACCCATCCTCCCCGTTCTTCAAACTGACTTCTAGGGTAAGGGACTCTCTTTCAGGGCCCTAGTTTTGTGCACCAGTGGTCAGTGTCTTGCATAGCTCTGCACTTCTGGCGTGGAATGTCGTGTAAAAAACTGACGTCAGCGCGCAGGGGCGGCGTCTAAGTAGATACTGCGACGTCATTCCGGCGATCTCGACGCCAATGACGCCACCTACCGACGCGCAGGGGTACTGCTGAAGAAAAAATCCTCCGGATCCAGTCTGACGCCTGGGGGTAATTCTAAGGTGAGGAATCCATAACTAATATATGTCTCTTACAGATATATCGTTACCGAAGGTAGGTAACTTGTTCGACTGGAAGGAAGGTCTCTGCTGGAACTGACCTCTTCCCCTTCCTCCACGAAAGGACTGGTAACGTCGCTGTTGAAGAGTGCCTAGGGAACGTGCTGTCTCCGTATCCGCTTTAATGCCCTGCAAAGCGTCATCCACGTGCTTTCCAAATAGATTCTCCACGTCGAAGGGCATGTCCATGATTTTCGATTGAATCTCAGGGCGGAAAGATGTAGCCTTCTACCCGCCCTATCTATGGAGAACAGCGGCACCTGCCATTTGTCTGAAAGCAATGGAAGACAAGCAGTATCTACTACCTCAGAAGATGCTCGGGCACCTTCCTGCAAAATTTCTTTCACCTCCTTTTTCTTTTCCTCAGGGAGATGATCCAGAAGAGGGGCTAGATCTGACCACATCTGGCGGTCGTAGCATCCCAGAATAGCTAAGGTGTTGGAGGCCTTAATGGATGTAGCGCCATTGCAACAAAGCTTCCCTATCAGGCGGAGCTGTGCAAGGGGCTGACGGATTCCTGGAGCGCCTTTGCGCTGCCTGCATCATCACTGAATCTGGCCGAGTAAGTCCACTTAAACACGCAGGGGCAGATTCAGGGTATTTATACTTTTTCTCCATTCTTGGCAGCATAGCCGTGACCGAAGCTGGGTTCATCATCAGCTTCAACCCCTCCTCGCAGATATAACTAACTATGGGGATGGAGTGTACCAATTTTCTAGTAGAGTCGTTAAAATTGTAAAGGAAACATTCAGTCTGAGTTGTAGGAAGCTGTAGGTTAAATCTTTTGGATGCTCTTTCTAACAACTCGTGGAATCCTCCGATATCCCCTGGAGGAGAACTTGCTGGAGAAGGAGATGGCGACGGTGAAGGAGCGATATAATCATCCCATTCCTGACCAACCATGCCTGGTTCTTGAATGAGCTCTCCTTCCTCTGGCTGATCATCGGGATCACTTTCAATGTAATCGTCTCTGATGGTAATACTACCAGGGCCTGGTCTTTCTTCCTGCGCTGGAGGTGGCGGAGGAGTAACAGGTAGCGGTGATGTAACCTTTATTCCACGGCGCCCCGGAGTGAGAGGAACTGGAGCATGAGTGTCTGGAAAACGCTTGTAATAGTCGTTTAGCATATGCCTGAGATCCGTGACCAGAGAAGTTGGCACTAACATGGCATCGCCTATTGTTCCTCATATGGGTAATGGTCCTGAATAGATTCATAACGTTGCGGCTGATGACGAGCCGTGAAAGAGTAGTCTCTTTCCATATATTTTGATGTATCCTGGATAGGATCCTCATCTTCATTATCAGTGTCCTGACATATTTCTTTCAACGGTGACGGGCTGTAGGTTGATCCAAACAGGCTCTTGTCTCCTGACTTCTCTCTATCCAAAAGATGAGATGGAGGTAGAGGTGATACTTTACTTGGAGATGTCAGACCTGGAGCCTTTGGGCAATTTCCTGCATTCAAATGTCTTTTTTGTGCTCAGTCCACGAAGAAAGTCATTTATGGTGATCGTCATAGAAACCGTAATCCTCATCGGAGACTTGAACACCGCCGTCGACTTTCATAGCAGTAGAAACGACAGTCGGCGGTGATCTGGATGTCGTTCTTGATGACGGGTCTATCGACTGAGCCTTTTTCATCAACTGAGACCGCTTTTGAGGAGTTGCAGGCACAGATGCAGAAGAAGTGGTGGAAGGCTTCTTCTTGGCAGAACTTTTTGATGGCTGTTTATGGGCTGCCTTCTCTGAAATAGATGGTTTCTCAGCCTTCATCTTTTTTGAGTCCGCCTTTAATGAGGTAGAGCCCTCATTTTTACGCTTTTGCTCACGTGTGGAGTGATTAGGACCTTCCTCCTCATCAGATCCAGATTTAGATCTGGCTTCTGCTTTTGGAGCCATAACAATAATCTGGCCTTTCTGTCCTTATGAGTTTTGGCAGAGAAGGTTCTGCAATATTTACAATCCCTGGCAGTATGCTTGGGATATAAGCAGTAAAGGCAGTCTTTGTGAGGATCTTCTGAAAATAGCCTTGCCTTCCCACAAGACCTGCAAGGTATAAAGAGTATCTTATTAGATCCTTTTGACATCTTGAAAAGGTAGTGACGATGAAGATAAAACAAAATACCTTAAGCTGAAATCAGTAGAATAATTTCAGAGAGGAACAGAGCAGGGTCAAAAGTTCACCAACTGAAAGAACTGAGCAGAGCTCAGGGAGACTCCCTCACACACGACGTGCGGTTAGAAATCAGGGGGTATGGTGGCGCTCTGCAGGGAAGATGGGTCTGAGGCTGGTCTCTGATTGGTTGAAGTTTGATTCTATTCTAATGATGTGTATTGGTTTACTAATTTACTATCTTTCTCAATGCTTTCTAATGTACTTCTAATAGTACTGCTTAATTAAGTACTGTGGGACTCCCACCATGGCGACGGGGAAGAGTCAGGCATGTGAATCTAGGAAAGATTCAATACTGGAGAAGGGGATAAAGCCACAATGGCTAGGTGGAGGTGAGAGCTGTGATTTCAGGTAAGGTTTATTGATGTTGTGCAGGATTAGGTCTGCGAGGCTGATTGTGCCTGAACCGGTTTGGGATAAAGAAGCAGGAGGAGGCAAGAGAGGTAGTGGGATGCAAGTTGGACCAGAGCATAATATCAAGAGGAGAGAAGCAAGGGTTGAAGACTAGGTGTAGATTGGGGGTGGGGGTTAGGAATTGCATAGGAGTGAGAATGACAGAGGGAAGAGAGTGTGAAAGGAAACCAAGCGAGCATGTAGCTGATACATACAGTTTGAAATGGAAGGTAGGGCAAGGCAGAGAGAACAGTGCTGAAGGGTAATGAAGAGTGGGGATAGTGAGTGAGGTGGCGATTGAGAAGTGATGAAACTCAAGTAATAGAAACCTGGTAATCAGAAAAGCTTGGTTAATGTACCTCTGTAGTGTGATGTGCAGAATTATGAGGGCTCTTGCTCTTCTACGGATTTTCTAATCCCAAGGCTGTTTTCCAGACTCCACCTTTTTATCATCTCTGATCCCTAGTAAAGCAAACTGTAAACGCCTACATTGTCCAAGAGAGACACTGCAGACCCCTTGGGGACTTAGCCTGAGCCATATTCTGATTGCTCCTTACCTCACTGGAGCATTTGATTTTGGTTCTTCTCTCCCAATAGCTCATCTCAGCCAATGCCATGTTACTAGTTAATGGGTGCATCTGCTTCTGCCTCCCAGGACCCAGCTAGTGTCCTCATACCACTGAACGCTTGATGTTCCTGCTGCACCAGTGTCTCCTCCTGTAGGAAGCTTGCTCTTTATGTGATATACCACTAAGTGGTTATATTGTGTAAAGAGTCCAGAGATTCTCCCAGAAGTGTAGAGGGCTCAATGTAAACACAGAGTGCTCTTTGTGTGGTAGTGTGGTCGAGCAGCCTTAGGCCTAACACAGAGGAGTGTAAAACATTTGTTATGCATGCAGTGATTAATAAATGACACGACTCAAAAAGGAGATCCACTTATAGAAATAAGCTTCATTTCAAGATTTATTTTAAGACCAAGATGTACGTTAAAAGGTAAGTAAGTACATTTTTCAATAGCAATACTTTTCACTTTAAAAAATAGACAGTGCAGTTTTTCAGTTCACCAATGTTAATCTATGGGAGGAAAACAAGAATGCAGTTTTGAAGGTAAGTACACAACTTACAAATCCAGCCTTCGGGGTCGGTTGTCAACGCCAGGCAAGGTTCAGATTAGTACCAGAAGTGCACCACCAGTGGCACAGGGATGGCTGGGTGCAGACGTCAAATTAGGGGTCAGGGCCCAATGTTAACCAATGGAGACTGGAGGTGATCGAAGATGCGCTGCTCACAGCTGAGTAACACGCTGTCAGGGGTTGATCTCCTGGAGTTAAGGTAATCACAAAGGGGGGCGGGGGGCACAAGGCAGCACCAAACTTACACCCTCTGTGGCACAGGGTTTGCCGGGTGCAGATTTCCAACACCGCGTTGGGCGCCCAATGTAAATCATTGGGGGAGATCGGTTTTGGAGAATGTGAGAAAGTGCCCTCTTTCTGCATGGTATGCCCCCACTTTTTGCTGAATTGCTGATGTTCTTTGACTGAGTGTGCCCTGGGCTCCTGCTAATCAGGTACCCAGGGCCTATGTTCCTTCCCTAAAACTGCAATGAAGCCTAAACCCAATTGGCATCCCTGGCCACAGGTAGGTCCCTGGTAAATGGTACCACAGGTACCCAGGGCACTGTGACCAGGGAAGGCCCCTAAGGGCTGCAGCACTTATTGTGCCACCCTTAGAGGCCCTGCACCTTTTCACACACACACTGCCTTTGCAGGCTGCGTGTCTTGGTGCAGAACAAAGTGAAGAGTCGATGTGTGCCATGCCCACAACCCACTGCCCTGACCTAGATCAGCCACCCCTCCAGCTGGGTGCACTATGCCAGTGGTGAGGGTACAGGTGCATGAGCCCTGTACCCCTACAGTGCCCAAGTCCATTCTTGGGCAGTGTAAGTGCAGTGCTGCCATTAAGAGGATATGGTGCTGGGAGTTTGTCATTACGAACTCCATAGCACCATAATGGCTACACTGAAGACTGGGAAGTTTGGTATCAAACTTCTCAGCACATTAAACCCACACTGATGCCATTGTGGGATTTAATGTAAAATGCACGACAGAGGGCATCTTAGAGATGCCCCCTGAAACTCGACCATCTTCTAGTGACCGGACTGAGTGGCTGCTTAGGCTGCCACCAACAGACATGTTTCTGGACCCCTGGGTCGAGAGCCTGCTACTCTCGGGGGCCTGAAACAATGCACATACTGGGACGAGATGCCAAGCCTCCTCCCCCAGGATGGGCAGGGTTCACGAAAGGGGAAGCTTCAAAGGCATGCCGCCTTTGTGAGCCTCCCCAGACCATTTGCTGCTTTCAGCAACTGGTCCCCTCTGGTTCTACCCCGCACTTTGGACGGGAGAACCGGCGGGAAAAACAAGTGAGGGAAAGAGGTGTGCCCACCTCTGCCAAATCCACCCCTCAGGTGGGGGAGGCGAGGTGAAGCACAACTCTGAGTCCCCGCCATCTTGAGGATGGGGGGACCCAACCAACCAGGGACAGGCTCCTGCCCCCCTCCCACTGGAGGGTGGCACGATAGGTTGTGTACCCACCCCAGGGAAGGGTCCCAGTGGTCCCTGCCCTTTACCTACCTGTAACGCCCCTAAATCTAGTATTTAGGGGGCACCCTGAACCTTGCTTCCTCAGATCCAGAAACAACAAGAAGAAAAGACGGTCCGAACAGCCGTGCAGCCAGCTAACAAGAGGACGACGCCCACTGACTTGGCCCCAGCCCTACAGGCCTGTCTCCCCTCGAACCTGCTCCTGCGAAATCCCGGTGTGTCCTGCAGCCAGCTCCCTCAAAAACTCCGGAGGACCTGCCTGCCTTCACTTCCAAAGACTGCTTCTCCCGTGAACACCGGATTTGTTCAACTGCAACCTCTGGAAGCTGCCGGAGACCGCGAATCCAGCCCACTCTACACCCGCCGAACCCAGCCTGAGCTCGAGTGGAAAAAACACCACGAGGAGGTCACCCCGGCGATCCTGACCCGAGATCCGGCGACCCCTGACCTGCCTCCAGCCGACGCCTGCAGCCTAAATCCAGAAGGCCCCCCTGACCGCGACCCGGAGCTGGTAAGAAGATCCGACCCCAAAAGGCACCTCTGCACCTGACGCCCCACGGCCTTGTGTGCCCAAACCAACGGTGCTTAACCAACCCCTAACTTCCCAATTTACCTCTCGAAGTGGTGGTCGCACCCAGAAGTCCTTAGTCTCCCTGCCTGCAGTGCTTTTGCAAACCGGAGGTTCTCCATTGAAAACAACAGGGTGCCCGACGTCGAAACAGCACTCTGCACCCGGCCGCCTCTGTGCCGCTGAGGGTGCACCTTTTGTGCTACTTTGTTTCCCCATTTGCCCTGACCTAAACCCTAGGAGCTTTGCTCCCACAACCCAGTGGCCTGCTTGCCAGCAGCCACCAACCGGAGGCCCCCTATCCCCAATTGGATAACATTGGGCCTCAACACTCTGCACCCGGCCGCCCTAGTGCCGCTGAGGGTGTAACCAGAGTGCATCACTGACCCTGGGGGACCCCTGAGTCTAACCCCAGAACCTTAACTCCCACAGTCGATAACTTACCTTTGAACCGATAACCTGTTTTTCCTCCATAGGATAACATTGACAATTTTTCTTCCAAAAAGTTTTTAAGTGTGGAGTTTTGAATTCAAAAATTATTCTTTAAAAATCGCACGAATAACCAAAACGTATTTACTTACCTGTTTCCAGGAAATGTCCCAGTGCTGAATCTAGGTATCCAGCACTGAGTTAGAAAAGTAACGTAAAAAGTAACTTACCTGTAATTTACTGAAAAAGCCTATTCATTTCAATGTACTGTATTTGCTAAGTATTGCAACCTACTGCATCCCCGGTAAATCAAACAAAGTACAATTCCTATTGCATTTTCAAACTGTTCTACAATCAGCAACTTATTACTGTAAAGTATTTAATGCTTACCTGTGCCAGGCTTGCTTGGTTCTAAAAATAAAATAACAGTATATTTTTTTTATACAAAAACAATTGGTCTAGAGTTCAGTCCTTGAGTGTGTGAATTCATTTGCTGACTGAGTAGGTACATCAAATGCTTAACACTGTCCTCTGATACTGCCTTACTGCTCGACCACTCAACCACAAATAGAGAGTAAGGTTCTATCTAACTTTAACCTCTGCCTACCTCTGGGGTCACCTGGACTCTATACACACTATACCTCATTTTGGTGTAGTATATATAGAGCCAGTTTCCTACAGAGAAGGGCTGCAGGCTCGGGCCAGGAGGCTGGACGAAGGAAACCCACAGCTGTCCAGGTAAGTTCTGATGCTAGGGGACGTAGGGACACTGTTGGTCAAGCTCCCCAAGTGCCAGGGGTTTTCGGGTGCAGGGTGTCCTTTGGCTTCGGGAACAGCTTACCGGGCAGGTCGCGGTCAGGGGAATTCTTCGGATTGAGGCTGCAGGCATCGAGGTAGAGTCCGGCATGGGTCAGCCCAGAATGAACTCGGGCTCAGAATCGCTGGGGAACCCTCACAGGACAGGTGGGCCACTTGGACTCGGCCCGTGAGTGTTGGGTGCAGAGGTGGGTCCGGAGGCGGTTCGCGGTTCCTTAGGGCAGAGTTCCGTTTCTTTAAAGTTGGTTTCTTCTGGACAGCTCCACTGTCCACAGGAGTTTCTTGATCTTTATAGAAGGCAGGCAGTCTTCCCAGGGCTTTGGAGGTCGCCAGGCCTGCAGAACGAGTCGACTTTTGTAGCAGGGGCGAGAGGCAGCAGACAGGCCGGCTGGGTAGTCAGTCGCTGGTCCTTCCTCTTTCTTGCTGTTGCGGCTCTTTGTTGTCCAGCTTCGTAGGTCACCAGTAATCTGATTTCAGGGTCTGTGGTGTCACCTAAATACTAGATTTAGGGGTGTTAACAGGGGAGTGACGGGTAGGGACCAATGGGTTCCTTACCTTTGGTGTCTACACCCTCTATTATGCTACCCTCCTGTGGTGGGGGGAGGGGCATAGCCCTAGCCCTGATTAGATAAATCCCACCATCTTCAAGATCGTGGGCACTGAAAAATGTGCTTCACTTCGCCTCCAGCACCTGACAACTCGAGTTCCCCAGCACCATGATGGCTTCTCTTAACCCAGGTTTTTTTGGTACCAAACTACTCTCAATAAACCCACACTAATGCCAGTGCTGGATGTATTGAAACATGTACTCAGAGGGCACCTCAGAGGTGCCCCCTGAGAACCTACCAACCCTGGTGTGGCCACATACTGGCTTTAGGCAGCCTGCCACCACCAGACGTGTTTCTGGACCCTTAGGTCGAGAGCCTCTGCTCTCTGGGACCAGAAACAAAGCACATCCTGGGCGGAGGTGTCACACCTCCTCCCCCAGGATAGGCACAGTGCTCGAGAGAGAAGCTTCAAAGGCCTGCTGCCTTTGTAATGCAACCCCCAGCCTCTGCTGCTTGCAGCAAATGGTAGTCCCCGATTTACACCCCCACTTTGGGCTGGAAAACCTAGGAAGAACTGCCAACTCCACCCCTAAGGTGAAGGAGACAAGGTGAAATACACCTTTCAGTCCCCGCCATCTTTAAGATGAGGGGGGACTCCACCAATTAGGGCTCGGACAATGCCACCTCCCAGAGGAGGGTGGCATAATTGAGGGTGCAGACACCTCAGGTAAGGTGCCCATTGGCCCTACCTGCCACTCCCTTAAAACGCCCCTAAATTTTGTATTTAAGTGGCTCCCCAGACCCTGAAACTAGTTCCTGCCGACCTAAGAAGAAAAAGGACAAAAGATGTAGTGCAGAAGAAGACTGACTTGGCCCCAGCCCTACTGGCCTGTCTGCAGTCCTCGAAGATCTTGCGAAGAAACTACACCTGTCCTGCAGTCAGGGTCCTCCACAACATCTGGGAGGACTACCTGCCTTTAAGAAGACCAGAACTCCTGAGGACAGCGGCCCTGTCAACAAAAAAACAACACAAAGGACTCTGCTGCCCTCTGGTTCTGCAATCACTGACCACTCTGCACCTGATGCCTCCGGCCTAGGTGTCCAGGTGGCCCACCAATCCAGAAAAGGTTCCCCAGCGATCCTGAGTCCAAGACCAGCGTTGGCTGACCCCTCCTGGATTCCACCACGACACCTGCAGTGTGAATCCAAAGGCTTCCCCCCGACTGGCTCCGATAAGAAAACCCAACGTTAAAGGACTCCCCTGCACCCAAAGCCCCTGGGCCTTGGGGAGCTCGACCAATGGTGTCCCCACAACCTACAGCATCTCCACTTTCCTCTGCTGATGCTGGTTTCCTTCGTGCAGGCTCCAGTTCGTCACCTGCAGCCTGTTTAACCAACCAAGTTTCTACATTGAATTGCATTGGGCGCCCAACATCGTGTTTGACCTCTGCACCTGGCCGCCTCTGTGCCGCTGGTGGTGTATGTTTGGTGTTGCCTTGTCCCCCCCTACCCCCGTGCTGGTTCTAACCTCCGAAGCTTGACCCCTGCAACTGATTTACTTACCTGCAAGTGTCTCTTCAAGCACCACCAGTCTCTATTGGGTAACATTCGGGCCTGATCTTCAGCTTTGACCTCTGCACCCGACCACCCCTGTGCCGCTGGTGGTGCAGTGTCTGTACTTACCTGAACCTTGCCCTCTGCTGACAATGCAACCTGAAGACTGGAACTGTAAGTGGTATACTTGCCTGTAAAATCGCATTATTGTTTTCCTCCATAGGTTAACATTGCAAAGACTGAAAATTGCACTGTTTACTTTTGAAACTGAAAAGAATTCCTATTTAAAAACGTGCTTACCTTTTTCGTATTTCTTGGTCTTAAAATAAATCTTGAGCAACGCTTATTTTTATAAAATTGGTGTGGATCTCCTTTTAGAGTTGTCATTTATTGGTCCTTGTATGCACAACAAATGTCTTATACTCCTCTGTGTTAGGCCTAAGGCTTCTCGCCCACACTACCACAAATAGAGCACTTTTGGTTTGCTTTGAGCCCTGTACACTTCTGGGGGAATCTCTGGACACTTTCCATGGTATAACCACCTAGTGGTATACCATATACAGAGCCAGCTTCCTACAGCTGCTTTAACATGGCACAAAGGCAGTGTGCCATGTCGATTTTGTCGTTTTTGTCTGCAGCAAGGCATGCAGGCTGCAGAGGCAGTTGGCATGGCCTTGGTGAGGGGTCCCCAGGGGGACTGGGACCCTGTGCACTTTCAATCAAAACCACATCATTTTCCAGGAAAGGTGGGGGGGCTAACCATGTCAAAAGAGGCACGTTCTCACCCCTCCCTATCGTACTAAAGCTGTACTGAAACAGGACACTGGGCGTCAATTATTGACCTGAGCACAATTTTAACACTTTACCGCTCTCTCCTCCCCCTCCCTTATTTCCATCTCTTTTCCCCTCTTATACCTCCCTTTCCCCTAGGAGGAGGAAGCCTTGCTTTCGGAGATGGACGTGACTGGTCAGGCTTTTGAGGACATGCAGGAGCAGAATATGCGGTTGATGCAGCAGCTGCGTGAAAAAGACGATGCCAACTTCAAGCTCATGTCCGAGCGCATCAAATCCAACCAGATTCACAAGTTGCTGCGAGAGGAGAAGGATGAGTTGGCTGATCAGGTGTTGGCACTTAAGTCTCAGGTGCGTGCGGGCTGAGCAAGGTGCCGAGGTCACTTGAAAAGACAAGTTGACTTTCATCATGAGAAATCTCCATGGCTTTATAAATGTTTTCCATAACCCAAGCATCAATCTAAAAACAAGGGATCATCCAAGTGTGCCTGGAATTCTCCCAAACATAGAGTGCCTTCATGGTCTTAATGGTTTGAGAACCTGTTCTACACATTTCGAGTCCTTGGCTAACTTGCCCAGTTTGAAATGCTGCCTAGATATTGCTTGACGAAGATCTGATGCTCCCTCTTTGTTTATACATTTTAAAAAAAAGAGCAGTTGACCAGCACTTGTTGTCCTGCCCCAAATACAGTAACACATGAAGAAATGCTTAGTCATAAACACAACACTACATATTTAAACCAGTTCTGATTAACAATTTTGTGGTTGGGAGTAAGATCTTAACTTGGCCAATCCCTCCTAGCTTGGCTCAAGGTAATACAACGATGCATATCTTACATTTTTAGTGAATGAAAATCAGGTGTATAATCGAACAGAGGAGACATCTTTGCACCCCATCTGTTTAGTTCAGTACTCAAGGCTCTGGGAGCTATTTAGCCAGGTAATTGGGTGTAATTCCCTCGTTTTTGCGTAGGCTACCGAAATCGTCTTTTTGCCACTTGCCCATAACCTTTTAAGCAAAATAAGTAACCTGCTCCTTGACCACATGATTACACACAAATTCCATATTTATGCCAAAACCAAAATTGCGTCACTTATTTCCCTTAGTCTACTTCTGAACATTCCAGCCCCTTCCCATCTCCTTGCCTCCTGACCTCTTTAGTTCTTTTATATTGTGGTCTACTCCAAAAGCTGCATGCGACTAACCTTTTTCACCACCTCTACCATTAATATTACTCTAGATGTGATAAAAATGGACTACCTTAGCATTGCTTTTGTCCCAGGTACCATTTTTGCGCAGGTAAACATGCTAGTGCACTGTTCTAGGCCAATTTAACACCTTTTTGACACTTAATTCTCTGTGGTTAGCAAAGCTGAGCTATTATTGCTTACTCTGGGTGGTATGATGGAGGAGGGATAGAAATTCAGAGAATGACGCACTAAACGCTCAAAATGAACATCCAGTCAGAGCTATAACGTCTGCCTAGAACAAGACCTTTAGATGTTATAGTAGGGCAGTTCTAACTATGATGAACACAAAAAACTAAGTGGTATTACCAAAGATATGATCCTAAAACATGTTTATTCTGTTTGCCCAGTAGGTGCT
This sequence comes from Calotriton arnoldi, assembly GCA_963921515.1. Lineage (NCBI taxonomy): Eukaryota > Metazoa > Chordata > Amphibia > Caudata > Salamandridae > Calotriton > Calotriton arnoldi. Next base: position 609,562 of record CAWUFW010002661.1, on the reverse strand, counting down.
AGATTTTGTTTAATTAAACTTTAGGGCTAGAGTTATACTATAAGGAAGCTGGGGTTCTCAAAAACTTTTCAGGCTTTCTGGTCTTACTAGAGTTCGTTTGCTTTAGCTAGTTAATAGGACAGAGGTGCTAGCCAAAAGAATACAGTGTATCAAGAACGATATATCTCCGGCTGAGTGTTATTTTACTAGAAGCCTTTAAAATAAAGGACTTGTTAGCATGCATGCTGTGGCTCTCAGTCTGAGGTCAGGTTTGTCATGCTTCTTGCTGCCTTTGCTTTATGGCTCCAGGTGCAACACCATGTCCTGGTGGGCTCTGAGATATTAAGATTTGGAGCACTCATCTGATGCTAGTGTTGTGTTGCAGGTGGACTCTCAGCTGTTGGTGGTGCAGAAGCTGGAGGAGAAGGAGCGTGTTTTACAGGGGAATCTGTGTTCCATCGAGAAAGAGCTGACATTGCGCACTCAAGCACTGGAGCTGAATAAGAGGAAGGTGTGACCCCCAAAATATTGTATTATTCTTTCAGTTATTGCCTTGCCTCCTCCTTTCATCTCAGCACAAGTTATATCCTGTGTATACAGTACCTGCCTGATTACTTTTCTCAGTGTCTGTGTATTGGTTTTTCCTCTGCTCCCCCTTTCTTTCCCAATCGACTGTGTAAGTGCACCTCATCTGCTGTCTTTGTCTCCTGTTAGTTAACCACCCTTCCATTATTTGTCCTACAGGCATTGGAAACAAGCTAAATCCATAAAATGTCTTCCTTTTCTAAAATATCGCACCCTTTCCCTCCCTCAGGCAGTAGAAGCGGCACAACTCTCTGAAGACTTGAAAGTGCAACTGGAGCACGTACAGTGCAAATTGAAAGAGATTCAGACGTTCATGTCTGAGAACCGGACAGCCAAAGAGAAGGAGTCCTTTAATCTGAAGAGGGCACAGGTAATGTTGGCGCTTCCCCTCTGACAGTACAAGAAGGGTACATGTTTAGGCATATTAACGCCCCAGCACAAGCTCATGTGGAGAGTATGGGCAGATAAACCCTCTCTTGCTTCCCCAAATAGGGCACAGACCAGAAAGTGTTTGTGCACCTCCTCCCCACACACACAATGTAGGTATGTAGAGGGCAGAGGGATGGGTGTGCTAGCATCCCTCAATTCTCATCTGAGGAGGGCAGAGGTTTGTCCTTGTTTTGCAGCTTCAATCTGTTATTCATATATGGTCCATCTGATGGTTGGTTCTAAATCGTATCTGGTTTTTGCCAACGTGTGCGTCGGCCACAAACTTGCTGGGAATGACTCCGACATCGATCTAAAAGCCACAATGCACCACACTTTAACACCACCTTCAGATTTCCTGATATTTGGTTCAGAAGCATGACTGCCAGTTGGAGAAAAAACAAATTGCTTTATTTAAAGTTTGAAAATCATAGACTCCGCACTGAAAGCTTTACATTGGACCGAAGACCATGATGATGCTTCGACTCTAAAAAATTCTTTGGCAAAATTCAACATATAAATATATGTTAAGAAATTATATCTAGAAAATAAATTGAAATGTTTTAATACCGATATTCAAGTAAAAAATATATGTAGGACAACCAAGCACATACACCTTTTCATTAACCACTTGCCCCAGGGTCAGACTCTGTCTGCTCTCATTATCACTTTCCGTTATCTGAAAATGAAAATCTATAACTCATTTTAGATAAGGATGAATTTCAAACAGGCGATGCGTTTGAGAGCGCATTGAGGGACTTCGTTGTAGATTCCAGATAAGGCTGCTACATCACACATACTGTAAGCAGTTGGCTTGTATAGTGTTCAAATGGAAATGGAACAAGGCACGTTCCTGAGGTGAAATATAACCCCTTAAGTGAATACACTGAGGTGTTAAGCCAAGAAGTCTGCCAATATAAACCTATTTCTCTACACTACAAGCCCACTTCTCTACACCTTATATGCGTTTGTATGAGAGACAGTATGCACAACATTTATTAATTCCTGGAATTCCAAGAAGTGACTAAAGCAAGTTCCTTAAACATTCATAGTGCCTTGATGCTGTTGTCCAACGTGCTGGCTTTTGAAGGCATCCACTCCCTTCCTCAGGGTGATATCGAACATTTCGATCAAACAGCCCCAGCAATCAGTGCACATTTAAGTGAAATATAATTTAACACATTTTCCATTGCCCTCACTTGTTCCTCTTTAGTGCATCATTATGAATTAACTAGCATGGGCTCATTGTCTTGTATTTGAACTCTCCTGACCTATTTCACCCTTAAACATTATCAAGTTACAAAACCAGCAAATCTGTCAGTCTGTTAGTAAATGTTCACACTGTGTTCTCAAAACAACTTCAGTAATAAAAACTGATACAGAGAAAAAGAAAATGTGTTAATACCATAAGCAGGCGGATCCAAAACGCGAGCTCAACATTTCAAGATTTCAGACCCTATTACCACAGTGATACTACCATGCTGGTACAATTTCAGTTAGGTCAGTATTCACGTTTCATTTATTTCCATCTCCCCTTCTCACTATTATAACAGCATTTTAGAACATATGCGTACAGTATACTTCCTACAAGCAAAACAAATTATTAAAATTAAAAAAATCATCCTAGTTTTTTTTTTTTTTTACAGTTGCAAGCTACCTGTTATTTTTGGTGGAGCTTTTTCACTAAAGTAATATAAAGCATGAAATTAAGCCTATCCCCTATCAAGGTAAATACCTCTAGAATTTGATTTATTTGTTCCAATTTGCTATAACAAATGAACTCTGCAATTGTTCAAATATAATAACAAAGAGCAAATGTAGTTTCTGGCTAATATTAAAACCCTCTATTGCCAGATTGGCAACCTGTCCATTTTGATTTAAACTGTTGCAGTCTCACTTTGCGTCCCCCCATATATTTTCCACTTCCCTATCATTAGCAAGGATCTGAAGGGCTAACATGCAATGTAAAAGATGTTTAAAATGTGAAGAGGTACTATTTTAATGTCCCCACTTAATCAAAACATTTTAGATCGTAGTCTTTCTCAGAAGTTACACGTGGGCAGCAAGGCAAGGTATTGAAATCATGACTCACGGAACACAGACCTCTTGAGAAATACCCCCATAGTCAACACACATAAAATTAGCCTTTCGAAGAAATGGCAATTCTGATCAGAACCACTATGTGGCTCCAGTATGCACAAAACTTGAATCTCAAATGCAAACAAGCAGCAAACCTATAGTTACAATTAAGTAATATATTCCTCATTTACAGCCCCTAACCTTGCAGTTTGTATCATACTTAAGCTATTAGTAAGGAACATTAACTTAACCCATTTAATTGAGTAAAGGCACCTCGCTACGTTTTTACTTTATGTTTTATTTACATTCAATAGCATGGTCCATCTATAGATCTTACTGCTACATCCAGTTCCCTTACATATGTAGCTTGCTACTTAGAATGATCATAGAGTATGATATATCTATAAACATTGTCATGTTTTTTTGTGTGTCTCCGTTCATTAAATGCTCACCTTAATTGTTTCTTTCTATGTGACCACTTAATCTGCTTATCAACTTTGGTACCATGTTCCAAGTTTTATAGGTTTTATGGTAGAAACACTCATTGTAAACTAATAAAGCATGGTTAGTGTGATACATTTTCTGGAATCTCTCCAGAATACGCCCGAAATTTGGATTCTCTAGTCGCTCTGGCAGATCAGATTCATTCAACATACTATTGTGGGACAGGGAACCCAGTGAACTGTAAGCCATTCATCCCACTGAACATTACATAAGGAAGATTTGCATTAGGCAACCATCAGTCCTATGAGACTCAAAGGAGTATTTGTAAATAATAGGTTTCAGGCCTCCTTTAACCATGAATAGAGACACAAGAATTCACACTAGGCATATACTTTTATTAAAATTAAAAACCCATCCAAGTGCACACTATGTATAGTGGTTACAGATAGTGGCAACAATATTAGCTAACAAACAGAAAAGTAAAACATAGTTCAACATTATTATAGTAATTCAGGATTTCTCTGTATCAGTTCCGCAACCTCTCCTTTTCTCTCTCTCTAACTAAGCTGCACTTGACACCAAAAAGAGCCTGTGCGAGTTTCTTAGATTGCCCTCCTCTCACATGCATACCTTAGTGGGAGAACAGAGGTATTGTTCCATAAGGAGACAGCTGTTTTTTCTGCCCCCACTCTCAGCGTCTATGGTGTCTCCCGACAGTGCAATAAGCCTGTCTGGAGCTGAGTTTGCCTTCCTCTAGCCTTCAGAAAGCAAAAGATTTTTATAACATTTGTCTGTGCGACCTTCAGCGTGCTGTCCCCTGAAAGCATATCCCTTTATATACTCTGTTTAGACTTTGTTGAATATTATTGAAAAAATCAATATAGGAGCCTTGGTGCCCTTTCACTTAAGTTTCTGTCAAACCGTGTTTACTGTTTAGAAAAAATAACCTGAAACTAATGACATTGGATTATACTGACACATTAAACAATATATTTGAGCAAGCTGAATTATCACACTGAAATTAAACCATCATTAAAACATACTGGCTACTGTGTATTTATAATAAAAAGAACATTCATTTGAATAAATGGATGTATGAAATGCATTTCAGAGTACCTAGATAGGAAACATATGAAGACTGTGTCCGGTGTTGTGTTCTATTTGCAACCTTATCTCTGCGATCGCAAACTCTGTCACAGCTTCCTGCTTTTAGTTTATGGATAGTCTAAACAAGGGCCAGAAAGTCAATAAAACTGACAAATGCCATGAAGTGACTGCATTATACACCCTAAACATGATCTGTTTCCAAGCAAGCCAGGCTAAGCAAGCTTCCGCTATGGGGAAATTATTAGCAACCTCAACATTAGAAATAATACCATGCAGCAGCTTAGCAACCAAAATCTGAATCACTTATCTGGAAACAATTCTACCTAAAGGGCAAGTAGAGCAGCCCTCCATGTGAAGATAACCTAAAGTGTGGAAAAAAGGGCAAGACAGCAGAAGAATAGGATAATTTCAGAAACATTACAGGCCTCGAAAAATCTACTCGCCCACTCACTATGGCGAGTCAGATTTTATCAGCTCAAGCTATTTTTAGGACCTACTGCTCCGTTCTGGCAAGTGAACTTGAGCTGGAAAGGAGCAGGCATTCTGTTCATTCAGAATGTGAATGAGCAATAAAGTTGACTTTAAATCTTGTTTTTATCTTGACACATTTGCTCTCTGTTCAAGGAAAGAGGTCAAATGCCTGTGTCCCTTTTTACTGTACAATGCTTATCCTATCCTGGAAAATGGAGTTTACTTTTCTTTCTCTTACTACAGTTAGAGGATTTTCTCAAGTGAGCTGTCTGATAATCATGGTGAAACAAAAGGCTCTAGGATGCCAGTTTTGTTTCCAGCAACATTTAACTAGCTTGTAAATGAATAGTAAAAAAATTTCGAATTATGAAAGCACATTTTTTTGTGTTAATTTAGAAGTGTGATTGTTGGAGTAGCCCCCCCCTTTTTGCCTCGTATTTGATGCACCATTGCCTGAAGTATACTGGGTTCCTGCTAACCAGGTCCCTAGTGCCAGTGTTCTTTCCCTAAAAATGTGCAATTGTTTCCCCAGTTGGTAAAAACTTTAGGTTCTACCGTAAGTCCCTAGTAAGTTGTGCCCTGGTACTAGGGGCCTGGGGTGCTAAAGGAGGGTCCCCCGTGGGCTGCAGCACCAATTGTGCCACCCTAAGGGACCCCTCACCAAGCACATGTATGACTGCCATTGCAGGCTGCATGTCTTGGTGCAAACAAAAGTGAAAACACAACATGTCACACATCTCTGTGCGTGTCATGTCCCCTACCACTGCATGTACTACCTGTAAGTTACCCCTACAGCAGGCCTGACAATCCAAAGGCAGGGTGCTTGATATTACATGTGAGGGCATACCTGCATGAGCAGGTATGCCCCTGTGCTAGTCAGTTCCATTACTGCCAGTGCAAGTGACCAGGGAAGCCATTTTAAGATGTGCTGGACACTGGTGAAAACGAGTTCCCCAGCTACAGGATGGCTTCACTGAAGATAGGGATGTTTGATATCAAACATCTCATATTGATAAACCCACACTGATTCCAGTGTCAGATTTATCAATATATGCGCCCATAGAGCACCTTCGTGGTACCCCCTGAAAACCTACCAGCCTCTGGTGTGGTTGCTGACTGGTCTCTACCAGCCTGCCACCCGATACGCTGTTCTGACCTCCTATGGTGAGAGCCTTTGCTCTCGGGAGGCCCAGAACAAAAACCTGTCCGGGAAGAGGGTGTAACACCCTCTCCCACAGGATGGCCTGCTGATTAGCCTTACTTGGGTGGCAAAATTCAGAGAGCTGTCGCCTTTTGAATGCAAACTGGCTCTACTAATTGGAGAAGCCGCCCCCTTTGTCCAGGACCCCCTTGGCACCTGTACAGGCAGGAAAATTAGCTAGTCAGGTAAGCGTGCCACCCCCAGGCTAGTACTACCCCTAAAGAGGGCTACTGTGAGGTGAACACGATTTTTCAGAAGTAGCCATCTTGGTGATGGCATACTTAGGAATTCTGGGACAGGGTTATGTACACTTCCCACTGGAAGTGGTCATATAGGGGGGAGTAGTGACCCGAAGGGTCAGTAGCCCATTGGCTACTACCCTACACTTCCTGAATGCCCCTAAATTCAGTATTTAGTGAAATGTCCCTGCCACTGGAGAAGCAGATCCTGATGACCTAAGAAGAGAGAGGACACCGAAGAGCGCAAAAGCCGAGAAGAGAGAAGAAGCAGCTAATCTGGTACAAACCCTGCCAGCCTGTCTGCATCCCTTGTCGAAAACAGAGCCAAAGTCGACTCACCCTGCAGCTGTGACTCCAGAAACTTGGGAGGACTGCCGGCCTTCGAAAAAGACTCAAGACCTCCAGTGAACAGCGGACCTGCTCCAAAGACTCTCCAAAAGAGAAGACTCTGAGGCCTCCAGAACCACCAAAACCCGACACCCGAAGCCACCATTGCACCCATCGCCTCCAGCCCGAGTTGAAGTGGCCCACCGGTGTCAACAAGGCCCCCCAGCCCTCCACAGCTAGAGTTCATTGGGGTTTTACCCCTCCAGAATTGCTCGACGTTGCCTGCAGCGTCTGCAAGCAGCCCCCCTCAACCGTGACTGCTTCAGTAAGAGAAAGCCTGATGCCTAAGGATACTCCTGCATCAGTCACCCCTGGGCCTTGGAGAAGAGGACCAAAGGTGTCCCCCTGTCCCCGAGCATCACAAAGTCTAAGCCCACTTGCTGGTTCAGCCCGACTGGCCTCCTAGCCAGAGCCTGCAACCTCTTTTTACAGTGAAGGATTCCCATTGAAATGCATTGGGCTCCCTATGCTGATTTGCATCCTGCACCTGACTGCCCTCATGCCGCATGTGGTATACTGTTGGTGCTGACTTGGACCTTGCCCACCACTCACCTTAACTCCTGGAGATTGGTCCTGCAAGTCGATGTACGTCACCTGTTTGCAGAACTTGTTCTTCCTTCCATAGGATAACATTGCCGAACTCAGAAATTGCACTAAGTGCCCACTTTTTAAAGTGAAAAGAATTCCTATTTTAAAATATACTTACCTGAGCAATTTATTTTTCTCTGATGCCTAAACATATATAAAGATACTTATATTTTTATAAATTGGTGTGGATCTCTTTCTGGAGTCATGTTGTCATTTATTGACCATTGTGTGTATTTTGCAAATATCTTGCACTCTTTTGTGTTAAGCCGAAGGCTGCTCGACCACACTACCCCCTAATATAGCACTTTGGTATTGCATAGCAAGCCCCTGTCCACTCATAAGGGAACCCCTGGACTCTTTTCACGGTATATCAACTTATTGATATATCACATAAAGAGCCAGCTTCCTACAGTGATGCAAACAAAGATTTTAATAGGAGCACAACAAATCGGAACACTTTACTTGGTGATTTGCAAATGACAAAAATTTTCAGAAACTCTATTTCCAAACATTGTTTGTACACTGTATAGTTCAGTAAAACCGCATGTCAGTGAGAAGGTTTGTGGCTATTTCAATGAAAAATGTGCTGATTGCAAATGACTGTGTGCTACCACTTCATGCTTTAGTTATGTATTTATTAAAAATGATAGTTTTTAACACGATTTGAGGAACATTCCTGCCCCCACCCTGATGACAATGCTGTCAATGAACTAAGACACTGACCTGAGCTGTATCTCTTGCACAGCTCCATACAGTGATTTATAAGCTTCCCTAGTTTGTGTTCTGTTCTGTTAATGAATGTGTTTTGTTACTAGTGAGATTTGGAAGATTGACTGCTGGTTGTTACATCGTGCTGGACTTTGTCTGTCCCTCCTAGGGCCTCGCATAAATGATTTGTTTACCAGTTAACATTATATTGTGACAAATTTAGACTGTGGACTGTTTGAAATGATCTATCCACAAACCTTCTGTGGTTTCACTGAAAAGAGAGAAATTTCAGCTTTGTTCTGATTAGGCCTAAAGGTGGTGATATAGAAACATAGAATTCCTTGCCCTTTTATTTTCCATTCCCTCACCCCTGCCGGATCAGTTTTTCCACCACACTATCCTACTTGTATTTATTAATTGTTGTTTTACCTATCTTTTTGTGGCCTCTTGTCGTTGATTGCGGTCCTTTGCCCCTCACTCTGGTCTTTGTCTTTCCCTTTAGGAAGATATATCTCGAATTAGGCGCAAGTTGGAAAAGCAGAAGAAGGTGGAAGTCTATGCTGATGCTGACGAAATACTTCAGGAAGAGATTAAAGAATATAAGGTAAGATTCTCTGTAACACCCACGCTCAGCCCTTTGTCCTTCTTGGAGGGGGTAATATGTGCTTGTTTATTGATACAAAACCAAGGGTATTCATTCCAGCCAGTCATGAGGCATGCTGAATGTCAGAGGTCATGTTTTCTCAATGGGCTCTTCAATAAGGTGACTTGTTTGTTAAAATATTTCACCATTGTTGGGAAACATCCTTAACAGTATGAAAGATCGTTGCAGAGCATCAACTTTTTAAAATGTTTTTTTTATTTTATTAAAATTATCGAAGCACATTACATCTGGACAATGTTACATCATAAATGGAGACTGTATTAGAAAACCTGCGTCACATGTTGCATATACAGTCCTGGAGAACATAGCCAAGATGGTCATGCATTCCTCTACCACAATGCTTAAGAGGGACATATTATCTGCAGTGAGAGACACTCAGTATCTGTGCAGAACCCATTCCCCACCCCTTGTAGTTCAAGCATATATCATAGGCTTGACAGTACTTGCATAAGTACAGTACACAACATACAAATCCAATATTCAGGGACACAGCTCCTTCGCGGGGGAGGGCGCTACTACCAGAAGCATCACTGCATCTCAACACCCTGGGGTTCATCATCCATCATGAGCAGGTAAATATGATCCGAAGGGGCCCCAAATGTTCCTGGATCAAGAGGCCTCTGGGAGCACATCAGAATAAAGCTCAAGCTGTTCATTACAATATATCCTGTCACGTAACCAATGCTTAAATTTGGCGTCTTGGCTTCTGCCCCATCTACTCGCTACTTGTTACTTCACCAATAAGAGGGCTAGAGATCATGTGTGAGGAGTATCCGATTCCCCTGTATATCCCAGCAATGCAATAATTGGATCAGTCTGTATCCTGTTATCCACTATGTCCGACAGTGTGGACATCACCTCAGTCCAATACGCTCCACAGGACCAGGTCAGATGAATAAACCCAGCATCTGGACAGTTGCATCTGGCGCATCTCGCATTCCAGTGCATGTATTAATAAATCCATCACTAGAATCAGTGTGGGTTTATTAATACGAGTTGTTTGATACCAAACAGTATATATTTCAGTGAAGCCATTACGTAACTGGGGAACTCGTTTTGACCAGTGCCGCCAGTACATACCTTAAGATGGCTTCCCTGCTCACTTGCAATATCTAGCAATAGAACTTAGGGCTCAAAGGCATCATGTAGGGGTGACTTGCATATATCGGATGCAGTGACTTTGGCATGAGACACAGGAGTGTGCCATGCCGTGTTTTCAGTCATGGTTTGCACCATGTCACTCAGCCTGCAATGGCAGTCTGCGTCGAATTTGTATGTGGGTCCCTTAGGGTGGCAAAAGATATGGTGCAGCCCTTCGGGACCCTCTTTAGTACCCATGACCTACCTGTAGTACCATTTATTAGGGACTTACAGGGGTGCTAAAATCCTTGGCCAATTTAAGTGCAATTAGACACCTTGTTTTTGGGAGGGAGCACTGAGGTCTGGTTAGCAGGGGGCAAAATGATGAGAGGGGGGGGGTGTAACTGCAACAAAAGCCCAGTTCCCTACACAAGGTCAAAGAGAAGAGGCAAAAGGGGGCACCCCTGTCTTGTGCACCTAGAAACAGCTAGAAATGCAGAATAGACATTGTTTATACACCCTTGTACTACAGGCGCGGTGTTAAGCAACTGCATCCAATTCAGGAAGTCCCATGGTATGCCTAATGTTGGACTTTGCGCTTTTTGCAGGGTTATCCCCAAACTTTTTGTTTCTTCCTCCTATTTTTTCCTGACCTGTTGTTGGCTTTAGGACTCTGGGCACTTTACCCATGCTAATCAGTGCTAAAGTTCATATGCTCTCTGTGTAAATTGTTATGACAGTTGGTTCTCCCTGATTGGCATATTTGATTTACTGGTAAGCCCCTAGTAAAGTGCACTGAGTGTGCCAGGGCCTGTAAATTATATGCTAATAGTGGGCCTGCAGTACTTATTGTGCCACCCACATGAGTAGCCTTGAAAAGGTATCTCAGACCTGCAACTGCAGTGTCGGTGCGCAAGTTAACTGCCATGTCGACCTAGCAAGTGCACCCACTTGCCAGGCCCTGACCTTCCCTTTTCTTACATGTAAGGCACCCCTATGGTAGGCCCAAGGTACCCCCTCTGGGCAGGGTGCAGTGTATGTGAAAGTAGGACATGTACTGACTGGTGTGTGTGACATGTCCTGATAGTGAAAAATGAAATTGGCAATATTTCACCATTGAAAGGCTATCTTGCCCCATAGGATGGGATGGGAAATGCTTTGTAACATCTTACAAGTATAACTTCCCATTGGGACAAGATAGAGAAATAAGGTTTATGCCCTCTGAACTCAGAATTTAATAACACATCTTTTAGTACTGCCCCTTTGCTGTGTGGGGTTGGCCTGCAGTTGCTGTGTCTGCCAAGGAAAGGACAAAGACTGGAACTTTGCTTTGAACCTGCTTGAAGAAGATCTCCAAGGGCCTGTGTGTGCTGGCCTCCTGTTCTATAGTCTCAGGGACACAAAGACTTCACCCCCAGCTCCCCTGAACTCTGCTGCTGAGAGTTCTGACCTACCAGGAGGTGCCTGTTCCAGTTCTGGGCCTCTGGAGATTGTGCTTGCTGCTGGGAGCTGGAAGAAACCTAAAGAACTGAAGAAATCGACGCATCGCTCTTCTTGTGGCTGTTTTTCCAAAGCAGCACCGCTGTGCGAGAAGAATTTCCACGCATCGCCGCTGCCAAAACCGATGCAGCGCCTGGCGCCGCTGCAAGAACCGACGCATCGAGGGATGGCTGCTGAAGAAAGCGGCACTGCATCAATCGCCAACGCATCCCGGATTTCCACGCATTGTACCTGTGTGGCAAGTTTTCCCGACGCATCACCCGCTGACCAGAATCGTCTTCGAGTCGACGCATCACTTCCCCCTACAGACCGGATTCGATGCATCACTTCTCCTGCGTGCAGCAGAACTGTTGCATCGCCTCCCCATGGTCTCAGGAACTAACACATCTCATTGTTTCTTGACGCGTCCCATCTCTGTGTCTGTTTGGCTTTGTGAATTTCGACACATCTACAGGTACTTTGTGAGAAATCACGCATCCATAGTTGTTTGAAACCTTTATAAAGTCATATTCTTATTACATGTATGTTGGATTTTTGTCGTTTTGGTGGTGGTGAGTTTAGATAAAGATACTTTATTTTTGAGGCATATGAGCTGCAGATCACACACTATGCATAGATCGCACACTATGCATAGATCGCCATCTGGTGTTGGGCCCGGATGTTTGCCCTTTGTTGTTGTATTGGAATAAGTCTTTGGAAGTCACGAGATAGGTGACTCCTCCTCTGGACAATAGTGCGCATGGGCATCGACTCCATCTTCAGATTGTTTTTTCCCGCCATCGGGCTCGGATGTGTTCCTCGCGCTCCAGTTCGGTGTCGTTACCGTTCTAACTTTCGACGCGCAATCCTTCACCCATTCTTCGGTATTGTTTTCGATCGCGTTCCCTTTCGACGCGCATCTCTACAAACTTGAATTCTTCGATTCCGGTCGTCGACGCAGGCCTTCGGGCCTAGCTGCGCCATCAAGCCTTTTGGCTCATGGAAAGGACTCCTTTCAAAAAGTGTCCTCAATGTGGATCCAAGTTTCCCCACGCTGATCTTCACGAGGTGTGTAACCTCTGCCTTTCACCCGAGCACGAGGCCAAAGACTGTCCAGCTTGTGCCTCTTTCCGCTCCAAGAAAACAATACGGGATCGTCGAGCTCGAAGAAGCATGGCTCGATCATCGACATCGATACCGGACGATATCTTCCAAGAAGGCATCAATGTACCGGAGCAGGAGCAAATCGAAGAGGGCATCATTAGCGCCTCCGAAGCCGACGATTCCGACCTCAAAGACATCACTCCAGGGCAACGGGACGTAAGTACTGACGTCTCCCTCCCCCCCCACCCCCCCACCCCAATCCATTCCTACAAAGGCTTCGGTAACACCTTCACCTTCGGGCCTAGGTGCACACCGGGACAAAACTTCCCACGCCCGCCTTCCGGCTCGGCAAAGAAGTCAACACACAAGCCTTCAGGCCGCTCGGGTTCGAGCCAGCCTACCCTTGGTACCAAAACCCCATCCCCGAGACCAAAAGACAAACCCAAAGACAAACCACTGTCTTCGCCCGCACCGAAGCCTGGTTCCACATCGGCGCATTCGGCACCAAAACCCACTGGCACTGAACCTTCGGATCCGAGAAAACCATCGGAACCAAACAAACAACCGGTTCCAAAGACCGCTGGCACTGAACCTTCGGAGCCGAAAAAATCAACGGAACCGAACAGACAACCGGTTCCGAGGACCCCAACGGAACCGAGGAAAACTCCAGTTTCCAAACCTAAGGAGCATAAAACAACTCCAAAACTGGTGCCACACAAACAGTCGGACCCGAAAAAATCGGCACCGAAACATCACACTCCAGGGGAGGAGCTTTTCCAACCTGATCCAACCCAAAAAACTCTCGAAATAGACCCAAAGACAGGTCAACTTATACTTAGTCCTTCCAGGAAAAGGAAAATGGACAAACCTGCACCAGCTCCACTCCCTCTAAAGAAGAGAGACATTGCCACTTCTCCTTTAAGAATTCCTTCTCCACCTCCTCCACCACACCACATCTCTCCTATTCCATCTCCAGTACCCTCACAATCTCCTCCACCTCAGGATGATGAGGACCCTTCTGAGTACGAAGGCGATGACCAACCTTTAGGAGAACCTAGTCATCCTAATATCCCAAATGACCCATGGGACCATTATGGCACACCAGATGTTCCTGATACACCACAAGATGATATCTACCCATCTAGACCATCCCCTCCAGAGGACACTATAGGATTCACTCAGCTCATACACAGAGCTGCAGAATACCACAGTGTAAATTTATACACAGACCCTATAGAAGAAGATTTCCTTGTGGACACTTTTGCACCATCTCAAAGGTCCACTTCCATTCTCCCAATGTTAAAAGAGGTCATCAAACACGCTCCTGAAGTCTTTAAAGATCCTGTAAGGGCTAGAGTCATTAACCCCAGAGTAGAAAAGAAATACAAATCTGCCCCAGCTGACCCTGTTTACATTAAAGGGCAACTTCCCTTAGATTCCTTGGTAGTCTCCAACGCCAGGAAAAGGGCTAACTCCCAAACCTCAGGCGATGCTCCACCTCCTGATAAGGAGTCAAAACTGTTGGACGCATCTGGTAAAAGAACAGCATCCCAAGCAGCCAACATATGGAGATTTGCCAACACACAGGCTTTGCTGGCTAGGTACGATAGGGCACACTATGACGAACTAGAGACCCTACTACAACACCTTCCAGATCAATATAAAACAAGGGCCAATGATCTCATCCAGGAAGGCAAAATTATAACCAATACCTCCATTCGATGTGCTCTGGATGCTGCAGACACAGCCTCCCGAGCTATTAATACCAGTGTCCTTTTGCGCAGACATGCGTGGCTGCGTATTTCAGGGTTCAAACCAGAGGTTCAAACTGCCATACTAAACCAACCGTTTGACCAGGAACATTTATTTGGACCTAGTGTGGATTCATCTTTGGAAAAGATGAAAAAAGATACTGATACTGCCAAATCAATGGGAGCTTTGCAATCGCAAACTCCCAGAAGTTCTTTTCGTCGCTCCTCTTATAGGGGCACCGCTAGAGGTTTTACCACTGATATCTCCTCCACCTCCTATAAAAGTCCCACCCAGACCTCATCTACCAGAGGTTATTACAGAGGAGGCTACTGGGGCAATAACAACAAGGGTAGAGGCAAAACCATCAATACTCGCACTGCCTCCACCTCCAAACAATGACTTCCTCCACTCCCCCAGACCATTACACTCCGGTCGGGGAAGATTGCTACAGTTCCTACCTGTCTGGAACACCATTACCACGGACAGGTGGGTGAGACAAATTATCCAATCCGGTTATTGCCTAGAACTCACTTCAACTCCCCCAAACATACCATCCAAACAGCGTCCAATGTCAACAGAGCATTTAACGCTTCTCAAACAAGAGGTGCTTTCCGTCCTACAAAAACATGCAATAGAACCAGTTCCCCTGCCTCAGCAAAACACAGGGGTTTACTCCCTGTATTTTCTCATTCCAAAGAAGGACGGAATCCTGAGACCCATCCTGGACCTCAGACCATTAAACCTCTACATACAATCAGACCATTTTCATATGGGCACTCTTCAACAAGTCCTTCCTCTATTCAAACAAGGCGATTTCCTTGCCACCTTAGATCTCAAGGACGCCTACTTCCATATTCCCATTCACCCTGCTCACAAGAAATATCTTCGATTTGTAGTGGACGGTCAACATTATCAGTTCAAGGTTCTCCCATTCAGAGTCACCACAGCACCCAGAGTCTTCACAAAATGTCTGGCAGTGGTAGCAGCCCACTTAAGAAGACAACAAATTCACGTTTTCCCATACTTGGACGACTGGCTCATAAAAGCCAAGTCACATACACAATGTGTAAATCACACACACACCACAATCCAACTACTTCACGACTTAGGGTTTACAATAAACCTCACAATGTCTCACCTCCAACCGTCCCACATCCAACAATATCTAGGTGCCACAATAGACACCTCAAAAGGCCTTGCATATCCCAATCCAGCCAGGATAGCAAGCATGCAAGCCCTTAAAACAAAATTCCAGCCACAGCACTCACTTCCAGCTCGAGTGTTTATGCAACTAATAGGGATGATGGCCTCTTGTATATTCATAGTACCGCATGCAAGACTCCAGATGCGCCCCTTACAGGAATGCTTGGCACGTCAGTGGAACCAAGCTCTAGGTCAGCTAACAGATCTGGTGTTGGTGGATGGCCGCACACATCGCTCTCTGCAGTGGTGGAACACCCAAAACCTTTCCAAAGGGCAACCGTTCCTAGAGCCGGTTCCACAGATTGTGCTAACAGCAGACGCATCGCTCACCGGATGGGGAGCTCATCTACTACATCACACCATACAGGGTACATGGACACCTCAGCAAAAGCTACTCCACATCAATCATCTGGAGTTACTAGCAATCTTTCTGGCATTAAAATCATTCCAGAAACAGATATCAGGCAAAGCTGTCTTAGTCCGGACGGACAATATCACAGCAATATATTATTTACAAAAACAGGGGGGGGACGCACTCTCTGCAGCTCTCTCAACTAGCACAGAGCATATGGAGGTGGGCTGTTCCTCAAAACATATTCCTTTTAGCCCAACATCTTCCAGGAATTCAGAATCAGATGGCAGATCTGTTAAGTCGTCAAACACAGCAGATTCACGAGTGGGAACTTCACCCACAAGTTCTGCAACCGTTTTTCCAAATGTGGGGGCATCCAGAGATAGATCTCTTCGCCACACATTACAACAAAAAATGCCCAAGCTTCGCCGCCAGATATCCACACCCATTGTCCAAAGGCAATGCGATATGGATGAATTGGTGAGGCAGATTTGCGTACCCTTTTCCGCCTCTCCCACTCATTCCATTAGTGGTGCGCAAGCTGCAACAACAGTCACTAACACTGATTCTAGTTGCTCCAACATGGGCCAGACAACTATGGTACACAACATTGCTGGAACTATCCGTAGTCCCGCACCAAAAACTACACCTCTCCCCACAACTCTTAACACAGAACCATGGAGAGATCAGACATCCAGATCCAGCACAGCTCAATCTAGCGATCTGGCTCCTGAGGTCCTAGAATTTGGTTACCTCAATCTTCCACCTGATTGTATGAACGTTATCAGAGAGGCTAGGCGCCCCACCACTAGAGTCTGCTATGCAGCCAAGTGGAAAAGATTTGTTATATACTGTAACAATAACACGATCAATCCTCTAGATGCGTCCATTCAACACATCATATGTTACCTGCTCCATCTTCAAAGATGTAATCTAGCATACACATCAATTAGATTACATCTCGCTGCCATAGCAGCTTACCTACAAAATAGACAACATTTGTCATTGTTCAAGGTACCGGCCATTAAAGCATTTATGGAAGGCCTCAAAAGAATAATTCCTCCCAGGGTACCACCCTCTCCAGTGTGGAATCTAAACATCATCCTCACTAGATTAATGGGTCCTCCATTCGAACCTCTACATAAATGTGAGCTCCAATTTCTTACATGGAAAGTTGCTTTCCTTGTAGCCATCACATCGCTCAGAAGAGTCAGTGAGTTACAAGCACTAACTATCCAAGAACCATTTTTACAACTCCATCATAACAAAGTGGTTCTCAGGACAAATCCCAAATTCCTTCCTAAAGTTATTTCTCCCTTCCATCTCAACCAATCTGTTGAGTTGCCAGTCTTCTTCTCGCAACCACAAACAGTAGCAGAAAGAGC
Source organism: Calotriton arnoldi (assembly GCA_963921515.1). Taxonomy (NCBI): domain Eukaryota; kingdom Metazoa; phylum Chordata; class Amphibia; order Caudata; family Salamandridae; genus Calotriton; species Calotriton arnoldi. Next base: position 592,329 of record CAWUFW010002661.1, on the reverse strand, counting down.
TCTTCATACACTAGACGTGAAAAGAGCACTCCTTACTATATTGACAGAACAAAACCTTTTCGCAAAACAACTTTTTGTATCCTCACCACCACATAAAGGCAATCCTATATCAAAGTCTGGGATTGCAAGGTGGATTGTCAAATGTATACAAATTTGCTATCACAAAGCAAAACGTACACTATCAATTCCCCCTAAAGCCCACTCTACCCGCAAAATAGGGGCTTCCATGGCATTTTTAGGGAACTTTCCCTTAGATGACATCTGCAAAGCAGCTACATGGACTACACCGCACACATTCACAAAACACTATTGTGTAGATGTGCAGGCAAAACAACAAGCTAGTGTGGGCCAGGCTGTACTCAAAACACTATTTCAGACTACTGCAACAGATACTGGTGGTCGCCGCTGAGGGAAGGTACTGCTATGCAATCTATGCATAGTGTGTGATCTGCAGCTCATACGCCTCGAACGTAAAATGCTACTTACCAGTATGCATCTGTTCTTGGCATGTAGAGCTGCAGATTCACACACGTAGGTTATGTGCGGTGGAGCGGCTCGTGACAAATCCAGACTGAGCAGGTCTCACGAGATTGGGAGGAGAATGGTCAGCCCATTGACTACTAGTTTAGCTAGAATTTTCTTGTCGTAGTTTGAGCCACTAGGGCTGGTAGGAGTAACATAGGAGTGCCCATTTGTTAAGTTTGAATAGCAGAACAACTGCCTCTCACATAGAAGGTGGAAGAGGCCCCTTTACCTGCGCCTCCTCAAAAACTACAAGCACCTTAGGGGCAAGGAGATCTACATTTATTAAATACAGCATGCAAAGCCGCCTGAGCCAGGTGCTTTTCCCATTGGGAGTGCACCAACCACGTCTCTCAGCTTCGCTACAGTAAATGTTTGCACCAGGAAGTAACGTCTGGCATCATTCAACCGGCCCAAAGCTCTGTCCTCTAAATAGTCTCTTATCTGCGCGGAGGATCTTACCTCTGTAGTTGTGTAGGTGTCCTGAAAATATTGCTGGAACACAGATCCTGCGCAGCATCACGGCATAGCTACCTGCTCCGTCCTCGACCCCCACAATATACTCCGCAGCCCAAGGTCGCCCTATCTTAGCAGGTAGTGGCAGAGCAGGTGTCACCCCTTCCAACCAGGTCCCCTGGGCCAGAGCTCCTTCCCTAAAAACTGTACCGCTATTGCCAACTTCAGACCCCCTGTAAGTCCCTAGAAAAGGGTACAATGGTACCTAGGGCATTGGGACTGAAGAGGGTCCCTTCACCAAGGCCATGCAAACTGCCGCTGCAGCCTGCATGCCTTGGTGCAGAGAAAAGTGACAAAGTCGACATGGCACACTGCCTGTGCGCCTTGCCAAGCAGCACTGCCTAAGGTATAGGTAAGTCACCCCTCTAACAGGCCTTACAAGCCTTAAGGCAGGGTGCAGTATATCTGAGTTGAGGGCATATTTGCAGGAGTAGATCTGCCCCTACAATATTTCCTGCTTCCCCGCTCCGCGTCACCGCCTCACAAGGATTCCACTGCTTCCAGCCCGGGATCGAGGAGCCTCGGGTCTGTGCTTCCTTTTCCCTCCGGCCTGTTCAGAGCTTCCTCAATGCTCACGGGGGTGCCACCCGAGGCACGGGCAGTTGCGAGAGGGAGTGGAGCAGAGGGGTGGAGCAGCCCCCACAGGTGGTGGCGGTGTCCGCTCCCAGCCGGGGCCCCGTCGAATATCGGAAAGCCCGGAGGTGTGCGAAGGATTAAAGGACAACCGCCCAGAATTGAATGAAGATTGGCCTTGACTGTGCTAGCAGGAGCTATTGCGCTTATTAAGCAAACTTTTGCAAACCATTGCTCTTGTTCCCTTGATAAATTATTTGTGATTATAAACCTCCCTCTGCCTGGTGGGGTGAGAAGCCGACCTGCTTGCTATACTGCGGAGACCGGGCCAGGGGACGGACTCAGTGTCCCAGATTCCCCGGTCTCCCATCAGGCCATTCACTTGCCCCAGAGGCGCTTTAAAACTACGCTGCAGTCCAGCGAAGCCCCTCCAACAACTGGGAGCTGACATTGTGCTTCAATCTCGGCCTGGAGAGGTAAAGATGGGGAAGAAGAAGCCAAGCCCACAATCGTCAGAGGGGGGTAACTATAACTGCTTTAAACACCTTCTTGGTAAAAGCTACATCAGCCATAACAAAGGAAATTGCCTTGGCCGAAAAGAGACTTTCATTGGGAGGTGGGTCTGGTGGAAAGGTGTCCCTGTTGAACTCTGAGACTGAGCCCCCTGTACTAACTTTACTAGAAGAGCCCCTAAAAACGGACCCTCCTGGCTCCTTTACATCCATACAGCCTCCCCCTGGCCCCTAAAAACTGACCCTGCTGGCTCCTTTACATCCATACAGCCTCCCGCTGGCCCCATAAATTTTGCTCCCACTGAACCTACTGTGAAACGGAAAAGAGGTGTCACCAAAGACTGTCCAAATACCTCTTCAAAAAGGTAAGAAACAAGTGATACAATCTATCTCTATCCCTCAAGATCATTTGCAAGGCCAACTAAATGGACCCTTAACCCTATGTTTGAATTGGTCTGAAATATGTGACAAATTATGCGATACCCTTGCGCACCTATTACAACCTGTCATTCAGCACCTCGCTAGTATAGAACGGACGTTGCAGGAAATTTTGTCTGCTAAGCAATTGGCTGGGAGTGGGGAGGGTCAAAACATTCAAAATATACAGCAACATTTAATGTCGAATATATACCCACAAACCAATGCAGGTGTTCAATCTGCCGCCTCGAGAGATCAAGGCAGAACTGATTTAACTAATCCACCTAATGCAAATCAAAGAGTGATGCTAATTCAGAGTATAAACACAAAGGAGGCACTACCAAAAAAAGTCACATTATCTGAAGGGGGGCATGGTATTGAGGGCAGGTTAGGGGGTAGAAGTGGGGTATCTGGGAATGAGAGCCAAACAACTTTGAGAAAAAGCCCACAGATGGGAAGGATGGGGAAGGTAAAAAGTTTGCATTGCCTAAATCTACCTCCAGCTGCATGTCCATTCATGGTAAATGTCCCATTACTAAGAGATAACCAACAAGAATCTACGGGCCAACTAATGGATAAAGCCCGGCACTGGCTAACAAGATTTTCCAGAGCTGGTCGCTTTATCCAGGGCCAAATGATCATGGCTAGAAGAACACAATGGGTTGGGCTTGCTTTAAAAACAATAGAGGGTGATTGTATAGTGCTCAACTTTGACAACTCGCGGATGGTAGGAGACCTGTTAAGACAACTCCCCGCAGCTCCCACACTGTCGACCCAGATTTATGCCGTCCCACTGGGCTTTCTCTATAACCCCCCCCATCACCCCCCATCCCCCCCCCCCCAACCCATCTCAAGATGTACACTTCAGTGGTGAAAAATACATTAGCGACCTTGACAACCCACTTTGCCACTCACGAATGGTCATTGCAAATATACCCACCAGAAATAGATACATTGCATTGGAGAACTTAGATAGCTGTGACTGACTCATACCGCCCGTAACGAGATACACTCCATAAATGATGAACTTGCTAGAGGGGACTACACAGTAAAGCTCCCACTAAAGTCAATTGTTGTACAACCCGCTACGCAGAGTTCCTAAGTAGTAACAAGGAAGATAGGTATTGAGGAAGAACTTGATCGCCCAAAGGAAATTATGGCTAGATCAGAAGGTAATAATCTTACCTTCCTCACATGAAATATTGCGGGGTATAACAATATAAAGGTCAATAATTATTTGTTTTCAAGAGACATGGGAGATAGCCCCTTTTAATCTAAATGGTTACTGTTCATTCCAAACTCCTGCTCTTCCCTCTACAAGAGGCAGAGCAAAGGGTGGTATTTTAACACTAATTGCAAATACGACCTCGCTTACAATAGTTAAATTCTGAAACAATTCACCTTATTTTCACATAATATTTGCAAAAGGCCACAAAAATAGTGACCTTTTACTAATAAACTATTACAATGATAATTTCATGAACCCAATCGTTGTAGTAGAGGCTTTAGGCAAAACTGTGGCAGATTTGATCTATAACCACCCAAAACCATTACAAGTTATATGGGTAGTAGATTTCAATGTAAATAGATGCCCCAGACAGGAGCACATTTATGCGGGCTCATGGACCAAAATGGGGGGGCAATCAGCCATTTTTACCATGCAAGTCATGTTAGTGCCCTAAATAATTTATTAGTCTCCTTCCAATTGGAAATTAGAAATTATCTAAATTTAAGTACAGGTGAGCCGGACCCCACCTTCTATAGGGCAGGGTCCTGCTCAACGATCGATTACGTAATCTCCTCGGAGAGCTCTGGTGGAAATATAAGTAATTTAAAGGTTAAGTTGAGGGGGTTTAGTGACCATGCATTAATCAAATTTAGCCTTATATGGGGGGTACAAAAGGAAAGGAATGGAGTACTTATCCGAAACCCAATTCTACAAAAAAAGAACAGTTTCACCTTAAGATGGGACAAAGTGGATGTAAACTCACTAATTGCTGAGATTATTACTAAAAATGAAAAGGAGGTCTTCCTGTGCCTAGACCCTCAGGCAAATAAAAAAATATATACTTACGGCATTTGAAAGTATTCTGGAACATGTGAGAACTCAATTAACCTGTTCAAATCTAAAATCAAACTTTGGCCCAATAATTCGATGGTTTGATAAAGATTGCTCCCAAGCCGCAGCTAGGCTGAAAGATGCTCTCAAAATTAAACCAAGAAATAGAGATGTAATTAGTGATTGCAGGATGGCATATAAACGAGCAAGGGAAAAAAGAAACAGCTGAAAGAAGAAGCTTGGGAGAAATTACGGCAAGCTTCATCTTCGAGGGACACCAAACTATTTTGAGAAGTGGTTAATTCTCCTTTCCTGCAAGAGAAAGGAGGCCCATCACTGGACTCGCATATTGATGAGGACACGTGGGTATCTCACTTTCAGGCCATATTCCAAAAAAGGGATGAAAATATCTCAGAGAGCCATGCTATAACTCAAAATGATTCTCCTCTACTGAAGTTCAAACTCTGAGAAATTGAGCTTGCGTTGCCCCAATCCTCTGCATTGAAGGCGGTGGGTCCGGATGGTGTGCCTGTGGATCTATTTCTTGCTATTAAGTCCCTATGGGTTCCCCTTTTGACCGTTGTTCTCAATGCAGTAGCTAAAACAGGCCCCCTGAAGTCCTGGAAGGGCTCAGTGATCAACCCGGTATATAAATAGGGGATGGGTCAAACCCAGTAAATTACCGTCCCATCTCACTAATTGATAGCTCAGCCTAATTGATGGGAAGACTTCTGCTTAACAGGTTAGAAGACTGGGCAGAGGAAAATAACATTCTAACAGCAGTACAATATGGTTTCAGGAAGGGTAAGGGGAATCTTGATCAAAGTCTTAATCTTACACTAGTAGCTTCTAAATATGCCATTGTCTGCGTGGCCCACAGTAAGCTATGGTCCACTATGAAGGCCATGGGAGTTGAAGCAGGGATTATTTCATTTATAAGGCAATTGTATGTTATGTTATAAATTTTATAAAGCGCGCAGCTGCCCCAGCAAATGGACTTCCCAGCGCTAGACACAGCTGTCAAAGGCAGACCAGGTGAACGCATAAACAGACCAATTATCTGGAGAAAAGGTAGGTTTTTATGGCTTTGCGGAAAGATACGTGGCTTTGAATAGTTCTAATGCTCACAGGGAACGCATGAACGCATAAACAGACAAATTATCTGGAGAAAAGGTAGGTTTTTATGGCTTTCTGGAAAGATATGCGGCTTTGAATACTTCTGATGCTCACAGGGAGGGAGTTCCACAGTTTAGGGGCGAGAGCACGGAAAGAGGGCCCTCCTGCCCATTCTCTTTTGACTCGGGGAACTACCGCCAGGTGCTGACCCATAGAACGTAACTGGCGGGTGGGTATATAAGGTACAAGGAGATTAGCTTGGATATCAGGAGATTGAGAGTTCATAATTCTGTGCAAGATGCAGAGAGTTTTAAACTGAATGCGTTTCTCCACCGGGAGCCAATGTAATCTGCGGATGGAATCAGAGGTGGAGCATGTTCTTGGCAAACCCAAGAGCATCCGAACCCAGCATTTTGCACCCTTTGAAGGCGGAGTACATCTACTCTGTTTGCCCCAAGATAAAGGGAGCTAGCATAGTCCAACTTGGATAGAATGGTGGCCTGGATGATCACCTGTCGGATATTCGGATCACAAGGAGGTATGTAGCATAGTCCAACCTGGATAGAATGGTGGCCTGGATGATCACCTGTCGGATATTCAGATCAGAAGGAGGTATGTAGAGGCAGAGGCGGTAGTGTGTTATGGTAAGCAAGGGGAGTGCACTAAACTTTTTGAAATCGAGAAGGGTGTGAGGCAGGGTTGCGTCCTTGCCCTGTTCCTATTCTCGCTAAATACTAACAACCTAAATAAGGCATTGATTTACAACTGCATGGATGTCCCCTATGCTGAATCTATTCCTCTACCGATTCTGCTATTTGCAGATGATGCGGTTTTGATGGCCAGAACCCCGATGGCCCTGCAAATCTTGATAGCGACCTACTCAGCCTTTATGGCAGATTTAGACCTGCGTGTAAACAAGACAAAATCTTTCATCTTGAGGATGGGTGGTGGCAAGACAAAGGCAAGGAGGTTTCACATTGAGGGCAGTAGGATAGAATGTGTTGACAAATTCGCCTATTTAGGCATCCTGTTTGATAATAGACTCACATGGAAAGAGATGGTTACAAACAGAGCAAACAACATAGCGAAAGGTGTAGCTGCTCTTTAAATTTGCGAAAAACCTTGGAAATAGGCACATACAGGAAATGATTAAAATCTATACAGCGAAAACCATATCAATAACGACTTATGGGGCAGGAATATGGGGCACGGCACATGTTGAACCCCTGCAAAGTATAGAAGATAACTTTGCCAAAAGGCTACTGTCTGTTCCGGGTTCGTGCCCAAATTTTATTGTTCATAAAGAACTAGACCTGCCATACATTAGTGATAGCATTAAAATAGCCCCGCTACTGTTATGGCTTTCAATATGGAAAAGAGAAGAGGTGCTACTTAACCAGCACATCATAAGGGATACAATGAATCGAGATCATGCAGAATCCATTCCATGGCTTACATATGTGAGACAGACTTTTGCCTCCTTGGGTTTGGCACAACTTTACGAAAATCCCACTTGTTGTGTGACCTTTCCGAAAAAAAGATTGAAAAATATCTTTCTAGCTAATTGCTCTCATTTTTGTTTTTGTTTAAATCTCTTTATTGGTATTTTTCCTTTTTAACATGGCTATCATCACGAATTCGTACAAAAATATTTAGATGTTCAGAACAGAAATACAAATCTCATGTACAGAATAGCTTTATCTATCACAGCAATATATAATCAACACTGATGTGCCATTCACCCTTACAAACATTTATAACGTTCATGTGCTTATGTTTTAGCGCCCCTGCGTGCCATTGCCTACTGTTTAGCTATATCATTATATGTAAATTGGTGTCATTGCTATCCGCTTTTTACTCTTATCACATCTTATCTGAGCAGTTATAACAGAATCAGGCGTGTGTGTGCCACATACATGTAAATCTTTACCATTCAGGCCTATTCGTCAATTTACTGCATAAGAGGAGAAAGGATTTGAATGATGATAGAGCGCAGATAATGGTCATCAGTGAATACCAATAAGTCTCATTTTCTAAAATATACAATACTAACTGAAACTTAAAACATAAAAAGAACTTCCGCCATTCATTAAACACAAACAATATCAATTATGCATGATTGAGTACGAAGGTGCATTATCGGTACATTTCCACACAGCCATGTATCTGATGGGTAGTTGAAATAGTGTTCATGCCAGGGCTTGATAGCTTGCCAACAAAGAGAACCTTTGTGCCTGAGGGCAGGTGTGGTGTAGGCGTCTATTCATGGCGGATAAGGGGGGAGTGACATATATTCACTCTGCATACTTTGAGACATGTCAACTCCACCCAACTTGGAGACAGGGGGGTTGAAGGGTTTATCCCTGATTAACTGTTGGGGCAGTATCAACTGTGATGGAGTTGCCGGTCTGTAAGGCAGTGAGCAATGTATCCCAGCTCTGCGCAATGGGAAATTTACGAAGCCCCGCTGTCTCCTCTCTATGTAGTGCCGTACTTTCCGCCTGTGCCCATATTATAAATGAGCGCTTCCAGCTAAGTATCTCTGGTGGGACTGCATTTTTCCATTTTTTGGATAAGAGACGTTTTGCAGTAATAAGACCCAAATCTCGGAACTTCGAGGTGACTTTAGTTTTTTTGGATCTAGTATAAAGTCCTAGAAGGTAGACTTCCCATGACAACAGTAGCGCCGTGTTTGTGCATGAAGCTAGGATCGTGACTACTTCTTGCCAATAATGCAGAAGGGATGCGCAGGCCCACAGCATATGAAGCAGGTCTGCATCAGGATGCTGACAGCGTGGGCATGTAGAGGTGGTGATGTGGAAGTATCTATTTATCATGTCCGGCGAAAGGTATGCCCTCTGTATAGTATATGTTTGAATAAGCTTGAACCTCGAGTTCCTTGGTATGTTCCTAGCGCCCGTTAATATGGCATCCCATTCCTTATCTGTCCAAGGCCTGCCCCTATCTGCCTCCCATCTTGCTCTAAGCCGTTGCATCGGTCTCAGCGTGTGTATGAGAAGTGCCTCCACCAGCCAATGTACCACATGTGACCACGCTCCCATTACGTGTAGATATTGTACTAACAGATGTGTCGGTGGCTGTGAGAAAGTGCCATCTTTCTTGCATGGTATGCCCCCACTTTTTGCTGAATTGCTGATGTGCTTTGACTGAGTGTGCCCTGGGTTCCTGCCAACCAGGTACCCAGGGCCTGTGTTCCTTCCCTAAAACTGCATTGATGCCTACACCCAATTGGCATCCCTGGCCACAGGTCAGCCCCTGGTAAATGGTACCATGGGTACCCAGGGCACTGTGACCAGGGAAGGCCCCTAAGGGCTGCAGCACTTGTTGTGCCACCCTTAGGGACCCTGTACCTTTACACACACACACTGCCTTTGCAGGCTGCGTGTCTTGGTGCAGAACAAAAGTGAAGAGTCGACATGGCACACTTCCCTGTGTGCCATGCCTACAAGCCACTGCCCTGGCCTAGGTCAGCCACCCCTCCAGCTGGGTGCACTATGCCAGTGGTGAGGGCACAGAGGCAGGAGCCCTGTGCCCCTACAGTGCCCAAGTCCATTCTTGGGCATTGTAAGTGCAGTGCTGCCATTAAGAGTATATGGTGCTGGGAGTCTGTCATTACGAACTCCACAGCACCATAATGGCCCCACTGAAAACTGAGAAGTTTGGTATCAAACTTCTCAGCACATTAAACCCACACTGATGCCAGTGTGGGATTTAATGTAAACGCACTCCAGAAGGCATCTTAGAGATGCCCCTGAAACCAACCCGACCTCCTGTGTCCGGACTGAGTGGCTGCCCAGGCTGCCACCACCAGACATGTTTCTGGACCCCTGGGTCGAGAGCCTCTGCTCTCAGGGGCCTGAAACAATGCGCATCCTGGGGCGCGGTGCCAAAGCCTCCTCCCCCAGGATGGGCAGGGGAAGCTTCAAAGGCCTGCCGCCTTTTGAGCTTCCCCAGACCATTTGCTGCTCCCAGCAAACTGGTCCCCACTGGTTCCACCCCCACTTCTGGCTGGAGAACCGGCGGGAAAACCAGAGGCAGGAAATGGGTTGTGCCCACCTCTGCCAACTCCACCCCTAAGGTGGGGGAGGCGAGGTGAAGCACAAACTCGAGTCCCCGCCATCTTGAGGATGGGGGGACCCAGCCAACCAGGGACAGGCTCCTGCCCCCCTCCCACTGGAGAGTGGCAGAATAGGGGGTGTACCCACCCCAGGGAAGGGACCCATTGGTCCCTGCCCTTACCTACCTGTAACCACCCCTAAATTCAGTATTTAGGGGCTCCCTGAACCTTCCTTCCTTAGTTCCAGATTCCAAAAACAAGAAAGGAGAACAAGAAACAAGACGACCTGCCGTGCAGCTGCTCACAAGAGGAAGACACCAACTGATTTGGCCCCAGCCCTACCGGCCTGTCGACCCTCGAACCTGCTAAACCCCGGCGTCTCCAGTGGTCAGCACCCTCACAAACCCCGGAGGACCTGACTGCCTAGTGACTCCAACCCCCTGGGACTCCCAAGAGCAGTGGTACTGCTCAAAGCAAGCAACCAACCCCTGGTGCCAACCGGGAACCGCGAATCCTGCACCCTCTGCACCCACCGAGCCCGGCCTGTGCCTGAGTGGGCAAATACCAAGAGGACGTCCCCCCGGCGACTGTGACCCAGAATCCAGCACCCAAGGGCCCTCCTCGACGCTCCTGACGACGCCTGCAGCCTCAGAACCAGGGACCCCTCCAACCGCGACCAGCCGAGGGTAAGATTTCCGATGCCTAAAGACACCCCTGCACCCGACGCCCCACGGCCTCCTGTGCCCAACTCCGGGGTGCCTACCCTTCCCACAGCTTCCCAACCTACCTCTCGAAGTGGTGGTCGCACCTGAAGAATCACCGTCCCCGAGCTTGCAGTCTTTGTTCATCACGCAGCTTTACCATTGAAAACCATTGGGCGCCCGACGGCCCAAAAGCCCACTGCACCCGGCCGCCCCAGTGCCGCTGAGGGTGCACCAACTACCCTGTTCGACTTCCCCACTTGCCCTGAGCAAGTGACCAGGAGCTTTGCTCCCACAGCCGAGTGGCCTGCTAGCCAGCAGCCACCAACCAAAGGCCCCCTGCCGTCCATAGGATAACATTGGGCCTACTCACTCTGCACCCGGCCGCCCCTGTGCCGCTGAGGGTGTAACAACTGTACTTACCTGACCCTGGGGGACCCCTGAGTCTATGCCCAGAACCTCAACTCTGCCAGTCGAGTACTTACCCAAAAGCCGATAACTCACTTTTCTTCCATAGGGTAACATTGACTGGTTTCACTTGGAAATTCTTCTAAGTGTGGAGTTTCCCAACTTTAAAATATTCACCTAAAATCAACCGAGTAACGAAAACGGAAATACTCACCTGCTATTAGGAGAGATCCCAGTGCTGGATCTTGGTGCCCAGCCCTGACCCTGAAAAGTAATCACAGCGTTACTTACCGCTAACTCAATTTTCTTCCATAAGGATCCATTGACTGGTTTTCTGTGAAATTTCTTCTAAGTGTCCACTTTTGAAATACCAAAATCTTGCTTAAAAATCACAACAGTAACGAATTCCGATTTACTCACCTGCTATCAGGAGAGACCTCAGCACTGCATCTTTTAGACCAGTACTGACCCTGAAAAGTAATTTTAACCGTACTTACCCGTAATTTGAAATTCCTTCCATATGATATCATTGCCTGCTTTTTGTTGAAAAAGTTTCTAAGTGTCGATTTCTGAATCTTACAAATATTCGTTAAAAATTGTGCCAACGATACAAACGTAATTGCTTGCCTGTTTTAGATAGATATCCCAGTGCTGAACCTGAGAACCCAGCACTGGATTACAAAAGTAACGTAAACCTACTTTGCTTGCAAACTGCATTTCCTTCCATAGGATAACATTGGTAATTTTACCCAGAAAAGTTTCTAAGTGTCAACTTTTGAAATACAATAATATTCCTCAAAAATCACTACTATAACCAAAACGCTTTTGGTTAACTGTTTACAGGAAGTGTCCCGGGACTGAATCCAAGATCCAGTCCTGTGGTTAGAAAAGTAATCCACAAAGTAATTAATTGCATTTAACCAAAACTTTCCATTGAGCTCAATGTTGCATTGTGTTTGAAATTGTGTTGCCTCTTGCAACAACTGTGACTACTGTCATCCAAAAGTCTATTGCCTACTTGAAAAGTATTTAAACAAAGCATTTCATTCTGAGAAAGTATATTTTGATTCCTATTGTTGGTTCTAAAATAAAACAAGCATATATTTTTATATACCAACCATTGGCCTAGAGTTCAGTTCTTGAGTGTGTGGTTTCATTTGCTGACTGAGTGTGTACAACAAATGCTTTACACTGTCCTCTGATACTGCCTTACTGCTCGACCAAGCTACCACTTTAGAGAGTAAGGTTATATCTAACTTTAGCCTCTGCCTTACCATTGGGGAACTGTGGGCCCTATACACACTGTACCTTACTTTGGTGCAGTATATATAGAGCCACTTTCCTACAGTGGCTCAATTGCCAAATCTCCCCAGGCAGTTGACAAAGCCTTCAGGAGGGAGGTGTGTAAAAGAAATTGACCCGCTGGCAATTCATGGTCTTTAACCAGCGTCTCGAATGTTAATAATGCGCCATCACGATATAAGTCTCCCAATGTGTTGAGTTCGGCCGCATGCCAGGTCACAAGAGCTGCCTCCGAGGTACCCAGTTTACCCCTTGGTGTCCCCATTAGCGGTAAAATCGGGGCATATGGAAGTGTCTTGCGGGTAAGATATATGCTTCTTTTATAACATTTATGGGCTAATCCCAAATGCAACTGTGGTGGCCGTGGAGTTTTGGCGATGGGATGGAACAAGTGGCAAATTTGGGAGTGGGTCCAGGGCTGATGCATGGTCGCTGTGTCTTCCAGGCTCTTCCCAGTCAACCACTTCGTCGCCCATTGAAGCTGGGTGGCTAAATAGTACAGTTCCATATTAGGGACCGACAGCCCTCCCCGACTAATGGGAGCATACATCTTCCACAAAGCGACACGCGGTCTCCCTCTATTCCATATCAAGTCCCGGAACAGTCGCTCCAGGTCTCGAAATGTCTTAGGTGAGACATAGAGTGGGAGATTTGAAAAATAATATAGCAGTTTGGGGAGTACAATCATTTTCAGCAAGGTGATGCGACTCATTACGTTTAACGGAAGCGTCTTCCAGAATTGCATTTGTGCGCGTATGGCTGATATCACTCTCGTTAAATTACCTTCCATCAAATCTGCAGGTGATCGATATATAAAAACACCGAGATATCTGAATGTGGTGGGATACCATGTGAGGGGCGTGCCAGTTAGAGATACTTCCACCTCTGGTGTGTTAGCGCTGAATGAATAGATCCCCGATTTGGCCCAATTGACCCGGAGTCCTGGCTTCTCCTCAAAGGTTTTAAGTATATCCGCAATGGACGTCGGGATTGCAGTGATGTCACGAATATACAATAACAAATCATCCGCATACAGGGAAACGGCGTGCAGCCCATCTCCCAACCGTATCCCCCATTCCTCGCCATCTCTCCGGAGCAGCATTGCTAAAGGCTCCATTGCTAGGGAGAACAGTAACGGAGATAGTGGGCATCCCTGACGTGTTCCCCGTCTCACTCTGATGCAGTCTGAAATTAACCTGCCAGTACGGACCCGAACTGTGGGCCGCTGGTACAATAAACGAACCATATTTAAGTAGTGTTCCCCTAGTTCATATTTACCCAGTACAGCCGCCAGATAAGGCCATTCCAATGAATCAAAGGCCTTCTCCAAATCCAGTACCAGGCAGCCCGAGCGAGGCCAGGCATGTGTGGCGTACTGTTGCACTCTAAAAAAATCTACGTATATTAAGGGAAGTGCAGCGCGCAGGAACAAAACTATTCTGATCGGGGTGTACCAACGTTTTCACGAGAGGCGAGAGACGCCTAACTAATAGTGATGCAAAAATGTTATAATCTGTGTTAAGGAGCGCTAATGGACGATAGGAGCCTAAGAGGTCGGGATTCTTATCAGGTTTAAGGAGGGAAACCAACAGAGCCTCATTCTGCGTAGCAGTGAGGGTAGTCATCCAGCGCTGCTTCGTATACTTTTAGCAGTTGTGGTACCAAAATGTGTGTATATGCCTTATAAAACTCAGTCGGTAGGCCGTCCGGCCCTGGCGACTTCCCATTGGACAGGGAAAAAATCTGTCTCGAAGTTCCTCTGAGTGGAGAGGGGCGTTTAGTTCTTCGCTTTGTGGGTGCGTGGGCCGCGGCAGATCTAGACCGTCCAGGTATGTCCGTATCTCTAGGGGTGTGACTTGTACGCGCGACTTGTACAGATCCCGATAGTGCGACACAAACGCACCGTGTATGTCCCGCTGTGTATACGCAGTTTCCCCAGTCGACTTCCTCACCGATGCTATGAGTGCCGACGACTCATTCTGTCGGATGAGCCATGAGAGCAATTTGCCCGCTTTATCGCCCATATTATGGGTCCTTGCCGAATGTGCAGCGTAGTTAAGACATCTCAATCGCTCTAGCAGTTGTGCATGTTCCTCCTTGAGGCAACCCAGCCGCCCCTGCGTGTCATCTATGTCTGCTTGCTCCGTGACAGTTAGCCTACGCTCTAAAGTAGTGAGTTCCTTTTCCAGCTGTGCACGCATACCTGCCTGCGTCCCCAAACAATGTCCGCTAACAACTACCTTAAGGGCGTCCCATTCCACTAATGGTGACGTGGCTGTACCTACATTGTCTTCAAAATATTGTGCCACAGTGGTAGCTAATAAGTCCCGAAAGGGCGCATCCAGGAGGACATCTGGCTGAAGGCGCCAGATCGGGATTGGTGGTGACTCGTCCTCCCACTGTAACTCCATGATATGCGGATTATGATCAGAGTGTGTACGCCCCATGTAGGTGGAGTCTGAAATGCATGGTAGGAGGTCGTTTGAGACCATGAAGCAGTCCAAGCGTACATGTAATCTATGGGCCCCGGAGTAGTAGGAATACACCCTGTCTAGTGGGTTTCTGTGTCACCATACATCGGAGAAGCGCCACTGTAGTGCCCAGTGCCCTAACGCTTTCGCGGCTGTGTGTGTGACGGTGCCAGGCAAGGGAGGGAAGGACCGGTCAAGGGAGACGTCCAGTACACAGTTATAATCTCCACCCAGGATCATAGGGAGATCATGCCATGTGGACAATTTCTTCGATAAAAGATCTAAGAAGGCTGCCTGCTCAGTGTTGGGTGCATAGAGTGATGCCAATACTACCAGCTTCCCATCAAGTACCCCTTTAACTATAACATATCTGCCCTCCTTGTCCACCAATGCATCCACTACCTTAAATGGAGTACCCGGTCTCACCCACACCAGGACTCCCCGCGCGTATGCTAAAAAGCCTGTTGCTTACAGTTGCCCCCTCCAACGTCTGTGGAGTCGTGTAACTTCAGTTTGAGCTAAATGTGTCTCCTGAAGGAGCGCTATTTGTATGCGATGGCGTTTCAGGTAGGAGTATATGAGAAAGCGGCGGTCCGGGCTTTGGATGCCACGAACGTTCCATGTGCCTATTTTGATGGGTGCCATAACCAGTGAGTGTCAGGGGTGCATCTAAGCCCGTTCAGCCGAATGCCGGTAGAGGGTGGCAGTAAGTGTATAAAGATCATTCTAGTGTATGCCTCGCTGCGCAGCCCTACTACACAGCAATCATACCCTGGTTTAAAAATGATGGCGGAAAAAACAAAAGAACAACTTACAATCAAGAATACCATGAGAGCAAATTTGCAACCGGCAATTGCCCAAACTTGAAATGCAATAGCACACAGCTAACGTCTGGGGAGGCTATTGTATACAGCAACCTAAGAGCCAAGGAAAATAAAGGAGGGGACCGTCATGTATAGCTGAGCCTATCCCCGGCCAGACCGTATAGTGGTCGGGACCGCTGCCTGCTTATTATACATAACATTCCCATATATTGCAAAGCTGACAGAAAGAGTGTGCCGACAATTCCAGGACCCACCCCATAATGCTGACCAGTGCAAAATTACCAGGCTTAGTTATTACAATGCAAAGACAGCACACTGAGTCTTTTATACTTGCGTGTCCAAAAAGTCCGTGCGTCGCTCAGAGTATGGAGGGAAAGAAAGGCGAGCAATAAATGTGTACATAATCAAGCAATGTTATCGGAGGTCTGCGGAGTGACATGTGGCAGTACACAGGAGCCTTGGGAGACAGGAAAAGTGTCCGAAAGTTCCTCTTCGCTATGTGGTCCCCGATGATCAGAGTCTGAGTCTGATTCCCCCTCCGGGGATCCGCTGATGTTTACCACTGCCTGCACTGCCTCGAGCTGTCCGCTCAGTATCAATTCTGGGGTCAAGCCAGATGCCTGATGGGGGCAGGATTGCGATTTTCTCCGTCTCCTTCTGCGGCGCCGTAGAGTAGTCTCTGGCGGCTGCTCTCTGCGACCAGTTTGTGATGAGTTGTAAGAGTCCAGCCATTCCTCTGCACCTTCCGATGTGGCGAAAAAATGAGTCTTTCCATTTGCGACGACCCTCGGCTTTGCAGGGAACAACAACGAGTATTTAAGATCACATTGTCGCAGGCGTCTCTTCACCGCTAAATAAGAGTGGCGCTGTTTCTGGACTTGGAAAGTGTAATCCGGAAAGATCATTACTTTGTGATTGTCCACTTGTATGTCCTGCAATTTTCTAGTCTCTTGAAGAACAGCGTCCCTGTCCCTGTAGTTTGAGACGGATTAAAAACGGCCTGGGGTTCGAGCCCGGAGGTGGGGGTTTGGCAGGCACCCTGTGCGCTCTTTCAACAACAAAGTATGGGGACAGGGCCTCACCCGGCAGCAGCGAACGGATCCAATCTTCCGCGTAGGTTACTGCGTTCTTCCCTTCCACTCCCTCCGGAAGGCCCACGACGCGTACATTGTTGCGGCGGGCCCTACCTTCGGCATCCTCCGCTCTATCTTCCAGGAATTCTACTCAGTTGAGCAAATCACGAATGTTCTTCTCGGCCATGGACACTCGCGGTGAAACCTCCGCAATTTCCCCTTCAGTGGTAGCATTACGGTCTGCGAGTTTCCGATGGTCCGCATGCAGCAGCATCAGATCAAGTACCACTTTGTCGATTTTACCTTCTAGAGAAGTGCGAATTTGATTCATCGTTTCTCCGAGTTTCTCGATTGCCGCCAGCACCGCATCCAGCTTGTGTGACATGGGGTCCACTGTTTCCGCCTCCGCCTTCTTGTCTGCTTGCGCCCGGGTCTGTGGGTGAAGGCGCGTCGCACCACCGGTGCCAGTCTTCGTTCGGCCCCCTCGTGACATGGGGCAGCAGAGAATGAGCGATGTGCTGGACGTATCACTCCTCAGTTGCCTCTGAAGCGGCGCCCGAAATCCCCATCTACCATTCACCACAAACAAGGTCCGGGGGCGGCCCAAAGGGGCAGGCGTGCCCCGACTGCGCTGCTCGTGGATATGCCGCTAGACTGTGATATGGAGGCAGTTAGGCGGGTCCCGCCGCTCCCGGGCTCGGTAGTATGACCCCGAAAAGCAGGACTTAGCAGACGTGGCGAGTTGTGGTATGTCACCATGCATTTATCTGTAGTTACAGCAGCAGCCTAATCAGTTCAGCTCAGAATGGTCCCTGAGGGCAAGGCGCCCAGTGTGGCTGGTTCTTCAAAGCAGGGCGTTCAGTAATGGGTCATCCCCCATGTGGGACCTTTTAGAACTCCTGGATTGACTCCGCACTTCTTGCGTAGTACAGTGTGATTGGCGACTCAGTCCTCTCCAAGAGGCCGCAATCACGCCGTTCAGGCAGCACAGGCCGCAGGCGTCTATATGGGTAGAGAGCGCGCTGTCTCTGCACGGATATGTGATAGCGATACTCCTCTGCCTCGATGTATCGCCGCGATGGGGAGGCTTCAATGCATCCGTCCAGTCTCTGGGGCGGGACAGCCACTGATCCCAGGCGCCGCCGCGAGGCCCGATGTCTCTATCGTACCCCTCTCGGCAACCGTGGAGGAGGGCAGGGCGATCCCCGAGTGGCAGCTCCTCCACCGCGAGGTCCCACAGCAGCGCCTCACCTGCGAGCGCAGAGTCCTCACAGCCGGTCGCGGCCTCCACGCCGGCCCAGCTCCACCGCGCTTGAGCAGGCCCAATAGGCGCAGCCAGACCCCGGCCTCGCGTGCAAAGACGTAGCCGGCAGCAGCACTCCACTCACGACAGCTTAGGAGGCGGTGGGGTAAGACCGGCGCCAGATATATAATAGCGGTACTCCTCTGCCTCAATGAATTGTCGCGGTGGGGAGGCTTCAGTGCATCCGTCCAGTCTCTGGGGCGGGACAGCCACTGATCCCAGGCGCGCCGCAGGGCCCGATGTCTCTATCGTACCCCACTCGGCAACCGTGGAGGAGAGCAGGGCGATCCCCAAGTGGCAGCTCCTCCACCGCGAGGTCCCACAGCAGCGCCTCACCTGCGAGCGCAGAGTCCTCGCAGCCGGTCGCGGCCTCCACTCCGGTTTCACCGCACTTGAGCAGGCCCAGTAGGCGGAGCCAGACCCCGGCCTCGCGTGCAAAGACGTAGCCGGCAGCAACGCTCCACTCGCGACAGCTCAACAGGCGGCGGGGTAAGTTCGGCGCCGGGCGGGACTTTTATCGCATCCTCTCTCGGTATCGTTCAGGTGGACTCCGGGAACCTCTCGGTAGCTGTTGATTCGGGAGGCGAGTCAGATCCGCAGCGCACATCGGGGCCCAGGGGGGCGGGGCCAATCCCCGGCCTGACGTACCTCTACGTGCCCGATGTCCCGGAGACGCTCACGGCAATAGAGTAGGTAGAGGATCCCGTTTCGGCTTTTTACTGCCGCCGATCACTTATTCGCTCACTAGGGTGTCAGGGTCTTCACAGGAAAAGTCTCATCCGGCAGCAGTCCCTTCAACTCATATATAGACTGATTATTGCAGCCAGGGAAGGGAGCTATTGACGGAGCTCCGCAGCTACTTGTCCGACTCCATTGCTGGCCAAGCCACGCCCCCTCTAGCTAATTGCTCTCATGCTAGACGGGAAAGGAACCTGGCAAAATATACAGTACCTTTATGTCTAGCTGTCCTGACGGTCCTGCCTGGAGCTTCCTCCTATCTCTCTTTTGTTGAGAACCAACATCAATCCTACCTGTTAACTAGACTACGCCTAAATTACATCCCTCTCATGCTGGGTTACCCAGCTAATACATACTGTCAAGCTCGCCTTCCAGCCTGCCCATGTGATGCACATTCTAAACAAACCATCTCACATATCTTGTTCTTCTGTGTTTTTTATGGGAAAGAGAGGGAAAAGTATATTATCCCTTAATTACTAAAGTTTAGTGTAACTAATCACACTTCAGCATGTTCAGTTCTCCAACAAATGGAAACGCCATACGTTTGTCTTGTGATGGCATCTTTTTTACAAGCGGCCATAAAAAGGAGAAAGGCATCCACCATGAGATGGTCACTATAGGGTGTATAAAGAAGAAAATGGCCCTCCACACTCTGCACTTTTGGGTTATGTTTTTATTATTTATGGTAGTATACATGATGGTTATCTTTAGGAGCACCCGTTATTAGCCTTATGGGGTTAGGCTTGTCTATTAATATTTTAATGGGTTTTTATTGTTTCTTTTATCCAGTGATAAATTGTATGTTTTACCGGTGGACTTCATGTATAATCAACTTTTGTATGATATTTTATGCACTTTTATGCATTTTTAATGCGAATAAAGTTTTGTTTGTTGATGAAGTCTATTCCTAATATTGTAAGTGCCAGTGAAGCCATAGAGAGTACATGGGCTAGAAACTTGACAACTCGAGTTCCCCAGCACCATGATGGCTTTACTGAACCCAGGAGTGTTTGGTACCAAACTACTCTCAATAAACCCACACTGATGCCAGTGTGAGATTTATTGAAACATGTACCCAGAGGAAACCTCAGAGGTGCCCCCTAAAAACCGACCAACCATGGTGTCGTCTCTGACTGGCTTTAGGCAGCCTGCCACCACCAGACATGTTTCTGGACCCCTGGATGGAGAGCCTCTGCTCTTAAAGCAAGAAACAAAGCCCACCCTGGGTGGAGGTGTCCCACTTCCTACCCCAGGATGAGCACAGTGCTCGAGAGGGAAGCTTCAAAGGCTTTGCCGCCTTTGTAATGGAACCCTAGCCTCTTGTGCTAGCAGGAGATAGCAGCCCCCAGTTTAAACCCCCACTTTTGGTGGGAGAACCGGTGGGAAAACTTAGTGAGAAATGGAGGTGTACCCCCCTTTGCCAACTCCACCCCTCAGGTGCTGGAGGTGAAGTGCAATTTTCATTGCCTACCATCTGGACGATGGTGGAACCTATCCAACCAGGGCTAGTGCTATGCCCCACTCCCACAGGAGTGTGCCACAATAGAAGGTTTAGACACCCCAGGTAAGGAACCCATTGGTTCCTACCTGTCACTCCCCTGTAATGGCAGTGACAGGGAATGGCACTGTTGGTTAAGGAAGTAGAAAAATTACTATAACATAATTGTACCCAAGTGTATTTAGCCTAACTACGGACAGTATTCAAGCATGTGTATCTATGAAAGTACCAATGCTGGAGGACTATAGGTTCGAGGCATATGAGCTGTAGATCGTATACTTGTGCATAGATCGCCATCTGGTGTTGGGCTCGGATGTTTGCACTTTGTTTTTGTTTTGGAAGAAGTCTTTGTAGTCACGAGGTAGGTGACTCCTCCTTAGGACGATAGTGCGCATGGGCATCGACTCCATCTCCAGATTGTTTTTTTTCCGCCATCGGGTTCGGATGTGTATTGCTGCGCTCCGGTTCGGTATCGTCTTCGAACCTTTTCGACGCGCAATCATTACCCCTCGACGGTATTGTTTCGATCACGGGTTTCCCCTTCGACGCACATCGTTGAACTCCAACAACTTCGATCGGGAGCTTTGACGCGGGCCGCAAGGCCTACCCGCGCCGACCACGCCAGCAGTCGATGGAACGGACTCCATTTAAAAAATGCCCCGGGTGTGGTGCTAAATTTCCACACACAGATCTACACGAGGTCTGTAATCTGTGCCTATCCCCGGAGCACGAAGAAAGTAGCTGCGAGGCCTGTCTATCATTCCGATTGAAGAAAATGATTCGTGACCGTCGGGCTCGACGTCACGAGATGAGACACGGCACTAGCCCGGTGCCGGACATCTTCGGAGACCACCGTAAGTCTCATCAGCACGGCGCCGAACAAGAGGAAGAAATCTCCGTGTCTTAAGCTGATGACTCCGACATGGAGGAAGACTCGCACATCACTCCAGGTCAACGAACTGTGAGTAACAAGCCCCAAGTCACCGAAAAACCTACAAAGGCTCCGGTAGTACCTTCGCCCTCGGTCCTAGGGAAACACCAAAAACATGGTTCAGATGCCCCGCCCTCCGGCCCGGCTATGAAACCGAAAGACAAAGCCTCCGGCTCGGGATCGAGCCGTCCCCACGGTACCGAAACACCATCTCCGGCACCAAAAACAAAATCCAAGCATGGAGCCGATGCTTCAATACCGGCACCGAAGTCATCTTCGGCACCAAAAGATTCCGACCCGAAATCTCACAAACCAAAAAATTTCGGATCCGGCAATAACTAAGCCCAAATCTTCGGAGCCGAAACCAAAAGATAAACCTTCGGATCCAAAACATAAAGACAAACCTTCGGAACCGAAAATTACAAAATCCAAGCTTTTACACAAACCTTCGGAGCATAAACAACATGCACCAAAGGATTCGGAACTGAAAAACAGACCACTCCTCTTACGGCTTCAGAGACTATCCATAAAATACCCTCTGAAACAACTAAAGAAAAGGAAATACCAACAGAACTTCCTTTACAACAACCAATGGATCCCAAGCAAAAGAAACTGCATATTGATCCAACAACTGGACATCTTGTAGCAACCCTTCCTAAAAAACGGAAACAGGACATTTCAGAGGAATACCATATACCTCTCAAAAAGAACAAGGACATGGGTACTAACCCCTCTCCCCCTTACATACCTCCCTCTCCTCCACCTATTAATCCCAACTTACTAATATCTCCATATAACTCACCACCACCTCATGTCTCCCCTCAACCACAGGAGGAGAATGACACGGATGGGGACAGGGAAAGGGATGGAGATGGGGATAATGACCATCACACCATACCACAGGACCCAGATCCATGGGACGATTATGATAAAGACCCAGACAATAGTAATGATCCGGACCTATATCCCTCCAGACCATCACCACCTGATGATAATATTGGATTCGCACAACTTATCAACAGGGCTGCCCTATATCATGGAGTGGAATTACACACTGACCCACTAGAGGAGGATTTCCTCATGGAAGCCTTCGCTCCATCCCAAAAATCTACTAATACATTGCCAATGCTAAAAGGCATGCTAAAGCACACTAATGAAGTATTCAAAGACCCAGTTAGAGCAAGAATACTCACCCCAAGAATTGATAAAAAATATAAAGCTGCTCCTACTGACCCAGTTTACATTAAGGGTCAAGTGCCCCTGGACTCACTTGTTGTATCTAATGCCTCAAGCGAGCAAATTCACAAGCCACAGGAGACGCCCCTCCTCCTGATAAAGAGGCAAAGCTTATAGATGCTTCAGGGCATCATCAAGGCACAGGAGTGTATTCACTGTACTTTCTAATCCCAAAAAAGGACGGCTCTCTCAGACCAATACTGGACCTCAGGCCATTAAATCTATACATTCAGTCAGACCACTTCCATATGGTCACTCTCCAACAGGTACTCCCACTACTTCAACAAGGCGACTTTCTGTCCACTCTGGATCTAAAGGACGCCTACTTTCATATTCCCATTCACCCCGCTGTAAGGAAGTGGGTTTCTGTTGCAGTAACCCCCCCACTTTTTGCCAGACCACTGATGCACTTTGACTTGATGTGCCCTGGGTCCCTGCCAATCAGGTTCCCAGGGCATGTGTTCTTGCCCCAAAACTGTACCCAATTGGCATCTCTGGCCACAGGTCAGCCCCTGGTAAATGGTACCACAGGTACCCAGGCCACTGTAACCAGGGAAGACCTCTAAGGGCTGCAGCACTTATTGTGCCACCCTTAGAGGCCCTGTACCTTTACACACACACACTGCCTTTGCAGGCTGCGTGTTTTGGTGCAGAACAAAGTGAAGAGTCGACATGGCACACACCTCTGTGGGCCATGCCTACAACCCACTGCCCTGGCATAGGTCAGTCACCCCTCTAGCTGGGTGCACTATACCAGTGGTGAGGGTACAGGTGCATGAGCCCTGTACCCCTACAGTGTCTAAGTCCATTCTTAGACATTGTAAGTGCAGTGCTGCCATTAAGAGTATATGGTGCTGGGAGTTTGTCATTACGAACTCCACAGCACCATAATGGCTGCAATGAAAACTGAGAAGTTTGGTATCAAACTTCTCAGCACATTAAACCCACACTGATGCCAGTGTGGGATTTAATGAAAAATGCACACAGAGGGCAGGGCATCTTTAAGATGCCCCCTGAAAAACGACCAGCCTCTGGTGGGTTCCCTGACTGGTACAGACCAGCCTGCCACAACGAGACATGTTTCTGGACCCCTAGGGTGGGAGCCTATGCTCCCTGAGCCCAGAAACAAAGCCTTTCCTGGGCGGAGGTGTACACACCTCCCCCAGGCCAGGAAGAGCCATCTGTGGCAGGGGAGCTTCAAAGGCCTGGCAGCCTTTGTAATGCGACCCCCAGCCTCTCCTGCTATCAGGAGCAGGCCCCCTTCCTGTCTCCCCTCCCTTTCGGCGGGAAGACAGGTGGGAAAAACTAGCCAGCCCAGGAGGTGTGCCCACCTCTGCCAACTCCACCCCTCAGGTGGGGGAGGCGAGGTGAAGCCCACTCTCCAGTGCTCGCCATCTTGCAGATGGCAGGCACTCCCCAATCAGGACTAGGGATTGTGCTCACTCCCCCACGTGGGGTGAGCACACCAAGGGTGTAGTCACCCTAAGGTCAGTAGCCCATTGGCTACTGACCTCAAGACTCCTAAAACGCCCCCTAAATACAGTATTTAGGGGGCAGCCCTGAACCAGGAAGGTAGATCCAGCAACCACAAGAAAAATAAGAGAAGGACGAGAAGCAGTGCAGAGCTAACAAGAGGACGACTCCCACTGACATGGCCCCAGCCCTACAGGCCTGTCTCCCCTCGAACCTGCTCCTGCAAAACCCCGGCGTGTCCAGCGGCCAGCAACCTCAAAAACCCCGGAGGACCTGCCTGCATTCACTTTCCAAGCTGTTTCTCCCGTGAACACCGGACGTGTTTGAACTGCAGCTCCTGGTGCCAGCCAGGAACCGCGAATCCAGCCCACTCTGCACCCGCCGAGCTAGAGTGAAAAAACACCACGAGGAGGTACCCCCGGCGATCCTGACCCGAGATCCGGCGACCCCTGACCTCAAGCCTCCAGACGACGCCTGCAGCCTCAATCCAGAGGACCCCCCTACCGCGACCAGAATGTCCAAAGGCACCCCTGCACCCGACGCCCCACGGCCTTGTGTGCCCAACCCAGCGGTGCCTAACCATCCCTCTACATCCCAACTTACCCCTCGAAGTGGTGGTAGCTCCTGGAAGATCCTCGTCCCCGAGCCTGCAGTGTTTCTTTGTCCTGGAGAATCTCCATTGAAATCAACAGGGCACCCGACCTCAAAACAGCACCCTGCACCCGGCCGCCCTAGTGCCGCTGAGGGTGCCCCTTTTGTGCTAACTTGGTCCCCAACTTGCCCTGAGCTTAACCCTAGGAGCTTTGCTCCCACAACCCCGTGGCCTGCTTGCCAGCAGCCACCAACCGGAGTTCCCCTATCCTCCATAGGATAACATTGGGGCTCAACACTCTGCACCCGGCCGCTCTAGTGCCGCTGAGGGTACAACAACAGTGCATCACCGACCCTGGGAGACCCCTGAGTCTAACCCCAGAACCCTAACTCAAAAGACCGATTACTTACCTCGAAACCGATAACTCATTTTTCCTCATAGGATAACATTGACACTATTTCTCCCAAAAAGTTTCTAAGTGTCGACTTTTGGAAACTACAAATATTCCTTAAAAATCAGCCGAATAACAAAAACGCATTTTCTCAACTGTTTTCAGGAAATGTCCCAGTGCTGAATCTAGGATCCAGCACTGAGTAAGAAAAAAGTATTGATAACCTAACTTACCTGCTAAGTGAATTTCCTCCCATAGGATAACATTGGTGATTCTATGTGAAAATGTTTGTGTCAACTTTTGAAATGCAATAATATTCTTTAAAAATCGTACCTTTAACCAAAACGCATTTGCTCACCTGTTTTCAGGAAGTGTCCCAGGGCTGAATCTAGGATCCAGTCCTGTGTTAGCAAAAGTAATCTGAAAAGTAATTAACTGCATTTTACTTAAAACGCCCATTCAATTGAATGTACTATACCTGTAATGTGTTGCAAACTGCTTACTTGAAACTGTAACCAAAACCAGTACAAGTTGCACTGCAATTTTGAACTGTGTTCATACAAGTAATTTACTACTGAAAAGTATTTTTATGCTTACCTGTACCAGGCTTGCTTGGTTCTAGAAATAAAACAGTATTTTTTTTTATACAAAACAATTGGCCTAGAGTTCAGTTCTTGAGTGTGTGGATTCATTTGCTGACTGAGTGTACATCAAATGCTTTACATTGTCCTCTGATACTGCCTTACTGCTCGACCAAGCTACCACTTTAGAGAGTAAGGTTCTATCTAACTTTAACCTCTGCCAAACCTCTGGAGACCCTTGGACTCTATACACACTGTACCTCACTTTGGTGCAGTATATATAGAGCCAGTTTCTTACACCCGCTCACAGAAAATACCTCAGGTTTGTGATAGACCACCAACACTACCAATTCAAAGTCCTCCCATTCGGGGTGACCACAGCACCCAGAGTCTTCACCAAGTGCCTTGCAGTAGTGGCGGCTCACTTACAAAGAGAACATTTCACGTGTTCCCTTACCTGGACGACTGGCTCATAAAAGCCAAGTCACACAACAGCTGTGTTCAACACACATACAAAACAATCCAATTGCTTCACGATTTGGGATTCACAGTCAACCTCTCAAAATCCCATCTCCAACCGTCCACAACACAACAATATCTAGGAGCTACAATAAACACTTCAAAAGCTCTAGCATATCCCAACCCAGTCAGAATAAGCACCATGCAAGCCCTCATATCAAAATTTCAGCCTCAACACTCATTACCAGCTCGAGTGTTCATGCAGCTGATCGGGATGATGGCCTCTTGCATTTTCATCGTCCCTTACGCAAGACTCCAGATGCGTCCCTTACAGGAGTGTTTAGCACGTCAGTGGAACCAGGCTCAAGGTCAGCTAACAGATCTGGTGTTGGTGGACAGCCGCATACATCGCTCTCTGCAGTGGTGGAATACTCAAAACCTTTCCAAAGGGTGGCCGTTCCTAGACCCGGTTCCACAGATAGTGCTCACAACAGACGCATCGCTCACCGGCTGGGGAGCTTATCTTCAAAATCATACAATTCAGGGCATGTGGACCTCTCAACAAAAACAACTCCACATAAATTATCTCGAATTGCTGGCGATCTTCCTAGCGTTAAAATCCTTTCAAATCCACCTCCTAGGCAAAACTGTCCTGGTCCGTACAGACAACATGACAGCAATGTATTGCATACAAAAACAGGGAGGGACTCACTCTCTGCAGCTTTCACACCTAGCTCAAACTATATGGAGATGGGCCATTCCCCAAAACATATACCTCCTTGCAGAACACCTCCCAGGAGTACACAACCAGATTGCAGATCTGCTCAGTCGTCAAAGACAGCAGATCCACAAATGGGAACTTCATCCTCAAGTTCTGCTTCCATTCTTTCGAATGTGGGGCCACCCAGAAATAGACCTGTTCGCCACACATCAAAACGCAAAATGCCCAAGCTTCGCATCCAGGTATCCACACCCATTGTCCAAAGGCAATGCGCTATGGATGAACTGGTCGGACAAATTTGCTTACGCTTTTCCGCCTCTCCCACTCATTCCGCTAGTGGTTAGGAAGCTCAAACAGCATTCCTTCACAATGATCCTGGTTGCACCAACATGGGCCCGACAGCCATGGTTCACAACCCTCTTGGAACTATCAGTAGTTCCTCATCAAAAGCTACGTCTCTCACCCAAGCTTCTCAATCAGAACCATGGAGAGATAAGGCATCCAGATCCCAGTCAACTCAACCTTGCGATCTGGCACCTGAAATCTTAAGAGTTTGGCTACCTCAATCTCCCGCCAGACTGCATCAACATCATTAAAGAGGCTAGACGTCCTACCACTAGAGCTTGCTATGCCGCAAAGTGGAAAAGATTTGTAATTTACTGTATAAATAACAAAATCAACCCACTAGATGCTTCCATTCAAAACATCATCTGTTACCTTTTGCATCTATAACAATGTAACCTAGCGTATACATCCATTAGACTACATCTCGCTGCATTAGCAGCCTATCTCCAAAACAGACAACACTTGTCTTTGTTTAGGGTACCAGCTATCAAAGCATTTATGGAAGGACTCAAAAGGATAATCCCACCTAGAGTTCCACCCTATCCAATATTGAACTTAAATGTGGTCCTTACCAGACTCATGGGTCCCCCATTTGAGCCTCTGCATAAATGCGAATTACAATTTCTCACCTGGAAAGTAGCTTTCCTGGTTGCGATTACCTCTCTCAGAAGAGTCAGTGAACTCCAGGCATTAACCATACAAGAACCATTTCTGCAAATTCATCATAACAAAGTGGTTCTTAGGACTAACCCAAAATTTCTACCTAAAGTCGTGTCTCCTTTCCACCTTAACCAGTCTGTAGAACTCCCAGTGTTTTTCCCTCTACCAGACTCAGTAGCAGAACGAGCTCTTCACACGCTAGACGTAAAAAGAGCAATACTTTACTACATTGAAAGAACAAAATCCTTTAGAAAGACTAAACAGCTTTTTGTGGCTTTCTCCCCACCTCATAAAGGCAATCCTATCTCAAAAACAGGGATTGCAAGGTAGATTGTTAAATGCATCCAAATATGCTATGCTAAAGCCAAACGCACCTTAACCATTCCCCCTAGAGCTCACTCCACACGTAAACTAGGGGCGTCTATAGCATTCTTAGGAAATATTACCCTAGATGACATCTGCAAAGCAGCAACTTGGTCTACACCACACACGTTCACAAAGCACTATTGTGTAGACGTGCAAGCAAAACAACAAGCTAGTGTGGGTCAGGCAGTATTAAGAACACTTTTTCAAACCACTGCAACAGATACAGGTAGCCACCGCTAAGGAGGTAACTGCTGTATAGTCTATGCACAAGTATACGATCTACAGCTCATATGCCTCGAACGGAAAATCCTACTTACCAGTATGCATCTGTTCTTGGCATGTAGAGCTGTAGATTCGTATATGCCCACCTGCCTCCCCAGATACCTCCATCTGTTCCAGTACTATCTTACTTAGATACATTACACATGGACATCCTATTCGATTTCTTACTAACTCCATCATAACCCTCCATGGCAAAACAATCTGGAGATGGAGTCGATGCCCATGCGCACTATCGTCCTAAGGAGGAGTCACCTACCTCGTGACTACAAAGACTTCTTCCAAGACAAAAACAAAGTGCAAACATCCGAGCCCAACACCAGATAGCGATCTATGCACAAGTATACGAATCTACAGCTCTACATGCCAAGAACAGATGCATACTGGTAAGTAGCATTTTCCTTGTAGGGAATTGGTTTCTTACATCGTTCACTATATTGCAAGACCAGTATCTTTGTTGAATATTACACTTACATAATGGGTCCCTCGTATATCCGTCGTTGTTCCAAATAATTCTTCGAAGGTGCGTGGCTTTCTAAGAAACGCACAGTATTGGTGAAACCTTTTAAATTAAATGTGACCTTCTAGGATCATGATGCGAAGTATCCTGATTCACTCCATTGTTATCCTCTGCTGCTTTGGATAATATTAAGCTGCCACTTGGAGAAATGTAAATAACATAAATCTTGTCCATTTCGAACTAATTTGATTTGTATTCCAACACACTTACAGGCGTGAATACTAATTTGCTGCTTATACATATGGGAATTGGTGAGGGGTTATGTGCTCATGTGACTGTGCATGGAATGCTGATTAAACAGCTTCCGATGCATCGTTAACACCATTGAGGCACCCTTTGAACTCGGAGGAAATGGAGGTACCTGTCCAGCAAGAATGTCCCCACTACACTCTTGTGTGACCCTTCCACCCACTTGTGTTTTTGAAGTTAGCCGTTGCATATGCATTTTGAAATAACTTACTTAAATAAATTTCCTTAGAGAAGAGCATTCTGTAGTCCGATTGTAAAGTATAGTGAAATCAGTTGCTACCTCAGGATATATTGAGTATCTTTATGATCTGGCTTGACAGCGCAGCTGTCGCTAGACAATTATGTGAGAATCACCAGAAGAGAGAGGGGTTTTGGCTCCAACCACATGAAGTTGTGTGCTTCCACAAAATAGTGTTTGCCCTCCACACAGCTGTGCTCATTTTGTTTATGCAGCTGCTTGAGCTAGAACCTTCAGGAGCACGCATGACATTGTAAAGCTAGTAAAATGTCTTAGTTAACTAGCTATATTATGGTGTTTTTCTCTGGCTGCAGCACACATGGGAGGAGGGCAGTCATTGGCCTGCATGGAGTTTTAGGTCTGTCTGGACAGTGCAATAGTCGCTGCCCTTTTAACCTACACCAATATTATTCTACAGTTCTTGTACACATATACAAATCCATTCCTATGTTATCTACTTGAAATGCTTCACATTACCATATAACATTCCTTTAAAGCCAGACCTATTGGCATAGCCAATGCTTGCTTCAGAATTGTACTGAGATGGTCCAGGCAGTGTGGGAGGATTCCAAGTTTGTGTGATTGGTAAAGTTGCTCACTGTAATGAACCATTGATAAAAGCCATAAACCTCAGCAGCATGTGATGCTTCCTAGATTATTTTGCTTAGAATAGAATATACAATAATTACCTCTGATAAACTGGTGTTGATTGTAACTACTTATTGTAGAAAGCTTGTCAGGGCTGAAGGGATACAAAAGAACTAACCTTATATTCTTCTCACTTCATCCCTTTCTCTTTATTTCTTTGTCATCACCACCTAATCTGCTTCTTTTTTTCTCACGCCAATCACCTCTATTTTTCCTATATCATTTTCTTTCTGGTTTTTGCTCCCTTGTATTCTTTCTCATTCTCCTTTACCTCTCCTCCACCTTTTCGCTTACCTTGATCTCCTCCTTTTGTTACTCTTTAACCCTTTCACAACTTAATTTCTTCCCGCCCTTGTACTCTTGTTTCTCTTACCCTGGTTTCTCCTCCTGCTTCACCTCTCCCTCCTACCGTTCCTCCCATTACCCTGTATCCCACTCCCCTCCCATTTTTCTATCCTTCCCTCCATTCGGCTACATTTCAATGTTCTCTTTATCTTCATCCCTTCTGTTACCTGTATTCCTGCTCTCCCCTCAATTTTCCTACATCATTCTCTGGCCTTCTCCTGGGCTGATTCACCCTTCCTTCTCCTATCTCTTGCTCTTCTTCCTTTTTCCCCTGCTGTGGTCTTATTTATCACACTCTCCCAGGCCAAGCTCACATGCCCATGCTGTAATACTCGCAAGAAGGATGCAGTCCTCACCAAGTGTTTCCACGTTTTCTGCTTTGAGTGTGTGAAGACTCGCTATGATACACGCCAGCGCAAGTGCCCTAAGTGCAACGCAGCCTTCGGTGCACACGACTTCCACCGCATCTACATCAGCTGAGCCATGCACTGTACATGCAGGCGGGAAGCAGCAGCCAGAAGGGCCTCCATGTCTGCAGCGAGAAGGTCCACCACATCTACAGGCCGAAGAGTCTCCATGACTGCAGCGAGCATGGCTATCCTCTGTGGGCCTGCAACCAGCAGGGCTCTCCTTCAGGCGTCTCAAGGCTGCAGGGCCCTGCCACAGCTGTTTGGAAGCAGCTGTGCCCTGCACAATGTGATTGCAACCGGTAGGGCCATCTTTGAC
This sequence comes from Calotriton arnoldi, assembly GCA_963921515.1. Classification (NCBI taxonomy): domain Eukaryota; kingdom Metazoa; phylum Chordata; class Amphibia; order Caudata; family Salamandridae; genus Calotriton; species Calotriton arnoldi. Next base: position 561,458 of record CAWUFW010002661.1, on the reverse strand, counting down.
AAGTCAGCAGCCACCTGCCCTGCACTTGCTGCTGTGACTGAGCAACAGAGCTCTGCTTTGTGAAAGACTTAGCAGGACCCATGTTTGACTGAAAGCACTGTGGGGGCCATTGTTTTAAGGACCCATAACGGGCACATCTGGGACTGCCTCTTTTCCTTTTGAAGATTCCTTGGTAGTGGATTTGTTTTATACAGTGGTAGTGATGCAGTTTGTGGATTCATTCCCAAACAGGGGCTTTAACAGTTCCACCTACCTTCAACAGCGGACCCCATAGCTCCCACTAAGGACTGTTCTCTTGTAATGTATTTTTTGTCTTGGGTAGTGGTGGGTATTGAAGATTCTGGGTCCTTTCCACACGCCCTACCCTACCTGTGGAGTTCCAGGAGAAAGTGATGGTACAAGAAGCCAGTGTCCTTCCTCTGGGGCTGGGTAGGAGGGTGCTGCTTACGAGTCAATCTGTTTTCCGTAAAAGATAAAGTTGAACAGATTTGATAAAGTTTATGGCTCTCTTGTTTGTTTTCAGACTGTCCTCAGCCACAAAAGCAAGACCGTGTTTCACCAAGGTTCCAGTATTTAAATAGTAGATCTATTCGACAGGCAACACGTGTTAAAATACGGGGTCTTTGTGATGGCTTACGAATCTCTAGGACAGATAACCGTCTGGGTTGGGTGAGAAGCTTACCTCTTTCTTCCCAAGCACGCAGTTGATCCTCCGAGTACTTCAGTGGACTGGCATAGTGGCTTTGCCCCAGCCAGATGCGCGCAGATGGCCTTGCCTTAGGCGTGCCACCAGCCCATCAGGGCAGCGAGTGTCCTTAAATATCCCCAAAAACATCTAGAGCACTAACCGTTCTTTGATGCGACTCATTTCCTGTGGCTTCGACTGAATGGCAAACAGGACCATAAAGTGCAAAATGCAGCTGAAAGCGAGAAGGCAGGGTCAGTCTAACAGCTAGACCTGCCAACTAAAACAAGTTCATATTTAAACAGCTTCAACAAAACAGCAAAATTACATGAAAGGTTTAATTTAAAAACAGATGGCTAAAAATAGGGAGCGCCTTGCCCTGACCGTGTCACTTACTCTCCAAGAGCCCTGTGCCTGTGGAAATGGGCAAGACAGATCTCGCATTGAATCCCTGCAGAGATTTTTGTGTGAGGAGCTAGATAGTTCTTAGCCTTCTGTGTGTGTCAAACTCCTTGAGCCTTTACTGCTGGGCCTACAGCAGCTCCCAGGAAACCTGCCTTCTTCCGTGAAGAGCCTTTTGCTGGCTGATGTGAACGTATTCATTGCCTGTGAATCACTTTATCAACCAAGGAGACACACCTAACGACATGACCTGGGTAATGATTGAACAATTGGAGAACTCCTTGGACAACACAGAAAAGCATTTGTTTGAAAAAGAGCAATGTTTGCTCTACCGGATGGCAACCCAAAAGACAGGATTGAACAACTATATCCCTTGGAATAATATCATGTACACCTACCATGATCCAAGGTAACTGAAAATACTTGTTATAATAAAGAAGCGACATAGTATATATAGCATTGGCTGGCAATGCATTGATAGAAGAGCAACATACATTGCGCTATGAACCAATTAATTCATTCAGGGACCAGAGGCGTGTGCATATAACATACTCTTGCTTATTTATTCAAATCCGTAATTAACAATTGAGAACAAATACAGAAGACGTAAAAACGATGAAATTGGCTGACAGTGCATTTGGTAAAATAGCAACAACATTGCGGTAAGAACCAAATAAATTCATTCAGAGACCAGAGTCGTGTCCATATAATGTATGGTCTAGCTATTTTATTCAAACACGTAATTAACAAGCAATAACAAATACAGAAGACATTAAGAAGATTAGATAATAGCAGAAATAGAAAATCGTAACACAGCGTAAAATAAATGGATGAAGAGAAAATGATTGAAAATCGAAATGCACTGCTGGTCTCAAAGAACTAGGAACGTGGCACCGTAGTCTCCTTGACTATGGAGAATGCAAACAATAAAATAACATAGTCCCTAGGTGGGACGCGCCCACGTGACAAAGAGGACGCTCGCAGTGGTATGCGCATCACACGCATACAGGCACTGGGGTCAATCCCGTCGAGCATCGATCACGGAAAAACATCTGCGCGGGAAAACTAAACTAACCACTATTTAAGGGGGAAACCGGACACAGTCCATAAGATGCAGGACTACCGAGGTTATGCAGGTACAACCGAGAGAGCGGCACCATGAGGAAGTAAGTGGAAAATATGAAAGGGGGGGGGGCTGATTATAGACACTGAGGAAAGTAACCTTTTAATATAATATCTGTTTTCTCATAAACTACAGTGTGTGACGACAGCTACCACACTAAAAAAAAAAAATTCTATAATTATATACCCAATTTATGAACTGGTCCGTACTTTATATGCATGATTCAATCTTTCCGCTGCATGCGTATTATCCAACACACACGCATATGCCCGTGATAAGCGTAGAACGCTGCATTTTGTATACCACCACGAAACACCTAAAAAACAATGATATGACTTAATTGAGATTAAAGTCTCTGTCCAGTACAAAAAGAAGTGTGCACTGCAGGCGAGTTGACAGCCACGCAAGCAGCGGTGAATAGCGCGGTCGGCTAATTTGAAAAATGAAAAGGGAGATTTTTCTAACGCGCATGTTAGATTTCAATTACAGCACTGCATGAATAATTAACAGCCGCAAGAGCAGTGAAATAAAGCTGGCAACTGTTGGTAGGATTTTGCCAGACACAAAAGATGCGATTTAAAAAAAAAAAGGAGGAATCACCATGTCCTGATTTAGAATGACAAAACGATATCTCTGGGTAATGTCTTTGTGTATGTCTTGTTTGTTAAGAACATTCACGTGTTTAAGTGTATGTGCACATCTTCACTTAGGAAGATGTATCACAAAGTCCGAAACTAAATGTAACTGACACATATGTGATAATTGGTCACGGAAAGAAACCAGAAAGAAAGTAACTATACATGGCTCCACTTAGAATCTACCTATATATCAATAATGCCACTTTCTCATAACTCTACTTTTTACAGGATGAAACACAAAAGATAATTGTCTTCACAACTTCTTGGGTTTGTAAGTACACACCACACACATTTTTGCATGCCATAGTGCGCATGCTTTTTCTATTTTTGGTCCTGACGAAAGCCACGCTGACCCTGAGAGGCATGAAATAATGATGGCTGAAACATGTTGACCACACTTAAGATAAGTGGGATCAACTAAATATCCCACATTGATCCACCATTGCTTTTAACGTTGACTGAGACTATTAACCCCTTCCATGCTGCGGACGGCCCCTGGCCGTCTGACGTCATGGTGGGCGTGTGCGGAGGACGGCCAGGGGCCATCCGAATCCCACCCACTGATTAATTCGCCCGCACAGCGGGAAAATTCCGGCCGCGTTGAAGCGGTTAAAAATTCACGAATTATGATAGGAAATCTCAAGCCAATTTTAACATCACATTTCACTAACACACATACAGTCACAGATCACCAAAAAAACCAGCTCCGCTGTAATCCTGCGTCGAAGCACACCCTGGAAGCATTCACGACCAGGGTGGGAACCCAATGATGAAGCATGTCACCTACCAGGTAAGTGAGTGAGGGTTCTTTTAAATCACCCTGTGGGTTCCAAGGCACCACAACCTTGAAGATTATGAGAAACTGGTCATCGGAACATTAGGAAAATAGGAAGCAAACTCGTTCTTCTTTTGTTATAGTATTGCTTATCATAGTAACCCAACTTTGTGGAGCTGAATATACCAGTAAATGCATAACCCGTCCAAACAGGTCAACACAGAGCACTCACGGGATCCCCATTGCATCCTTTATCAGCAACGAGACGCGTTTTGGCATTAGCCTTTTTCAATCCTTGCTTTGCAGTATAAATGACAAACAGCATTTTTTATATACACCCATCGTGGGCCCCTATAGGGGGATTGTAACCAGCAAAAGAATACCATGTCTTTGGCGGCCATATTAGTGTGGTCAAATGTGTACAGGTCCAAATAGCAATACATCCGTTTATGCCATTTGGACTGGTATACATTTGACCACACTAATATGGCTGCCAAATACCTGGTATTCAAACTACAATGGCAGTCCTCTTTCTTCTTTTGCCAGTTATAATCCCCCTATAGGGGCTCACGATGGTGTATATAAAAAAAAGCTGTTTCTATTATGTCATTTATACTGCCAAGCAAGGACTGAATAAGGCTAACGCTGAAACTCGTTTTGTTGCTATAAAAGAATGAAATGGTGATCCTGTGAGTGCTCCGTGTTGTCCATTTGGACGAGTTATGCATAATATTCGTGACCCTCCCCAAATTACGGCTATAGCACCTGCCGTGAGTTCAGCAAGCAAGGTGGAACCATGAAAATGAATATATATATATATATATATATATATATATATATATATATATATCATAAAGGGAGGCTTCTTACCACAAGTTCCTTTTGAATACCTCCCCATGTGTCCGAATGGATTTGGAAACTTTTAGATAGCAATTCCTTACAGTGTTGGCAGGTGCTTCGCATGATGTCATGCCATTTTGTCTTGTGCGGACAGGATGTCAGGTCTAGTATGCAAACGCCATCTGTTCGTGCTGACGTCAGTCCTTGATTCCAGCACCAACTGATGCAGATCCGTGGCTTCAACTGTCACTCAACAGTTTTTGGCATTTTCCTTAAGAAATGCTTCTTGGTGTGCAGAACGTAACCCAAACCTTCAGGCTTTAAACTGTGTATGTCTTGTAAATGACAAATGTCAGATACGAATCCACACAATGTACGTTTGTAGTGTGTTGGTCCCGGATACGACTTGGAAGTCGTGCTCTAAGATGAATAAAAAAACAATCCATGGCCATGAGGCAAAATTGGTGATTGCGGAGTTAAAGAAATAGACGACCCATTCTAGGTCAGTCTTTGACTCTAAGGTTGAGGACTCATTATAGATGTAGAAGACGCTATCATGATCGGACTTCTAAATCTGGTAAGTCGAGGAAAGCCACAAAAACATAAGAAATTTAAGCATAGCTCATCTACATCGCAACACTCATCACTCAGGGTCGCATGATTAATCTGTCACCTCTAGGGCACGGAGCTGTTCTCCTATTGTGAATTTGGCAACAATGTAATTTCTTTTACAGCTGCCTTCGGATAGGGTGGAGACTCCTGATCAGCTCCGACAGCTAAAGCCGGTTATGGAATTGATTTTTGGTGCAGTACTGAGTTACTCTAGAGCGCCTTCGGGCCCTATGGATCCAAAGAGGCTTCTGGTTGTGCAATCGTCGGCAGACCAGAGTGCGTCAGCAGCTCCTCTCGACCTCGTTCCGATGTCGCTCCCAAAGTCAGCTCTGATTTAGACAACACTTGTGGCTTCTTCGGTGACACCTTGTCTGATGTTGTTAGCTCCCATCAACGTCTCAGGTGCTGATGCCGGTGGCGCCGTCATCCACGTCACTGACTCCAGTCGAAGACCCGATCAGGTTATCGGATTTGGAACATCTTCCACTAGCACCTAGGGCTAATGCCCAGTGAGAACCAGATACAAGCAGTGGAGAATTTTTCATGGAAGAGGAATTTCAACCAGTTGGTTTCCAAAATGGTATTTTGGATGATTTCAGAGATGCTAGTGGGCTAATTACATCACCTGATATTGGTTTGGCATCACAAAATCCTGCAGTGTCTACTGAGGAAACATCGTTGTTTGCCACAATAGTAAGGAGACTTTTAGACCTTGTTCTACCTAGTCAGGAAGTAAAAGCAACTCATTTGACAGAGGGTTTGAATTCTGCACAGTCTTCGCATGACCATTGTTGCCCTTTAATGAGGCATTGGCAGATGTTGTGATAGTTACATGGGCAAAAAGAGGATCTTGCCCATAGACTAATAAACAGATTGCTAGATGCCGTAGGCTAGCACCGGGGGGGTGCAGACTTTCACTTACAGCACCCAACCCCAGAAAGTCTTGTGATTCAGTCATCCACCAGTCATGCCAACCCCAATGCATTTCCAACCACTCCTCCTGATAAGGAGTCAAAGATGATGGAGGCATATGCGAAGAAAGTTTTTTTTTTCCCAGGAAGCCTTGCACTTAGGACAAGTTAACAGAATGTGTCTCTTAGGGAAATACTCCCATGATTTATGGGACAGAGTGACTGGCAAACTGCCAGCAGTTTCTAAGGAAGTCAGGCAGGTATTACAACTTATCTATAGTGGGCAGGAATCTGCAAAGTTTTCAATTAAAGCTGGTTTAGATTCCACTGATTGTCTCGGTAGAGCTATCGGTACTAGTTTAGTACAAAGACGACATGCTTGGATACGCTCTACAGGTTTTTCCACTGATGTGTAACAATCATTAATGGATATGCATTTGATGGTTCTAAGTTGTTTGGGGCAAAAGCAGATTCAATCCTTGAAAGGTTCAAGGATAGTAAAGCTACAGCTTTGGGTTTGGCAACTCAAGTTCACCAGTTTCCCATACATCAGCGCCCTTTTTGAGGTTTTGGAAGGGGCTTCATACATAGACAAAGACCATCTTCGACTGCCCAGCAGTAGACCATGCAGTCCTTTAGAGGTCATAGTAGAGGAGCAGGTCATCAGCATTCGAGCAGTCAAGGGCAACGTTCTGGCAGTCTTCCGCCCCTCCAGCTGCAGCTGCAGCAAAACCCCCACTGATTTGGTCTTGAAATCTCACGATGGACCAGTTGGAAGATGCATTGCCTTTTACCTCCCTGGTTGGAGGAGCATCACCTCACCTCAGCTCAGATTGTTAAAAAAAGGCTACTCATCACCCTTCCTTTCCTATCCTCCAGACATGCCACCCACAATACAACATCTTCCGGAGGACTACTTGTCTGTACTTCAAGGAGAGGTTTTGTCTCTCTTAGCCAAGTGAACAATTGAGGGGGTACCGGTTTCAAAATCGTGACTGATTGCTACTCTTACTTTCTGATTCCGAACCAGGATGGAGGTCTCCATCCGATTTTGGATCGTCGCTCTCTGAAGATCTTAAGGAAAGACTAGTTCAAGGTGCTTACCTTGGCTCAAGTTCTCTCTGCCCTTGGCCCGAGAGACTAGATGGTAGTGCTGGATTTGTGGGATGTGTATTTCCACATTCCCATCTTGCAGTTCCACAGGCATTACCTGTGGTTTCAAGTGGGCCAGGAGCATTTTCAATTCTTTGTATTCCCATTTGAACGGACCAGTGCTCCTAAGTAGTTCACAAAGGTGCTGTTGGTGGTTGCAGCGCATCTGTGGAGATTGGGAATACAAGTCTTCCAATATCTTGATTAGCTTCTAAAGGCAAGTTTGTATCCAACATTTGCAAACCATCTTCGAACTATGGCCAGCTGTTAACATCGTTGGGTTTTGCCATTAATGTGCCACAGTCACAACTGAATCCTTCGCAATAGCTCCCATTCATAGGAGCCATCCTGGATACAGGGCTATTCCTCCGCTTCAAGAAGTCCCGAATATTTGGGCTATGATCCCGATGTTATAGCCTGCAGCCGGGGTCTCAGTGAGAGCAACTCAGGGACTTCTGGGCCTATTGGCCTCCTGCATCCTACTTGTGGACCATGCCTGGTGGCACGAGGGTTCTGCAGTGGAATCTGAAGTCTCAGTGGATGCAGCACCAAGGAAATCTGTCTGATTCCATTCAAGTGTGGAAGGAGATTGCAAAATATCTGCAGTAGTGGCTACTCATCCGCAATTATATCGAAGACAGACCCTCTTCCCTGCTCCATCCAGATCTGACCATAGTGACGGATGCATCATTACTGGTTTTGGGAGGTCATCATGGGACTATGGTCTCAGGTGGAGTCTTGCCTCCATATACATTTTGAGTTGCCAGCAATTCGCTTGCCATTTAAGGAGCTCCTTTCGTCCATCCAGGGACAAAGGGTACCGGTACTCACGGACAAAACAATCACCATGTAGTATTGCAATAAGCAGGGCGGACTGGGGTCGTGGACCCTGTGTCAGGAGGCTCTATGGCTCTGGAAGTGGCTGAATGCTGAGGGCATTTCTTTCTACACCATCTGTGGAGATCTTTAAACACCAGGACGGACGAACTAAGCTTTGCCCATCAGATCACAAATGACAATTACACTCGGAGGTGGCACAGGGAATCTTCAAACAATGGAGGGAACTCTATCAAACTATTCGCCACCACAGAGAATGCACAGTATCTAGAATTTTGTGCTTTGGAGTTCCCAAGGCGGTTCTCCCTCGGAGACGCCTTTTGTCTCAAGTGGGGCTACCTCTCCTGCCCAGAATACTGAAAAAGATCAGGGAAGATTAGGCCCAAGTTATTCTAGTGGCTCCGGACTGGGAGACGAGAGAGTGGCATCCAGAACTTCCAACCATGAGCATCTGTCCTCCAACCCGGCTGCCCCTTTGGGAGGGTTTACTGTTGCAGCAATAGAGTCAGGTTCTTTACCAGAGTTTGGACAACCCATGCTTCCATGTGTGGAGATTGAGTGGTGATAGTTGATGGCTTTTGCTCCTCCTCCCGAAGTATTCAGTGTTATTCTAGCAGCCAGGTTTCCTTCTACCAAAACTGTTTATGCAGGACACTGGGAGTAGTTTGAGGTGCGGTGTCTCTCCCGTCATATCCAGCCCTTACATGCTTCTCTTTCTGATGTTCTTTTGTTCAGTTTATCTTTGGCTCAGCAAGGTCTTGCCGTTGCCACAGGTAAAAGCCTTTTCAGTCTTTTTACGGTTAATGGATCAACTGTCTCTTTTTAGATCACCTGTTGTGATTTGTTTTTTGAAGGAGTTGATTAATATGTTCCATTTATAATGCCACCGTGGGATTTGAATTGGGGTTTAACCTGCCTTATGTGTTTAAGCTTTCAGCCTATGTATAGTAGTCTGTTAAGGTTTTTGACTCTAAAAACAGTTTTACTCATCTCCAGTACAATGAAAAGGCAAGTGAACGAACTTCAGGCTTTGTCATTGATGCCTCCTTATGTTTTCTTTTTTCCTGACAAATTGGTCCTTCAGATGAGGGCAGCATTCCTCCCTAAGGTTGTTACGCCTTTTCATATAGGACAATTAATTACTTTGTCATCCTTTTATGCACCACCTCATCCTTCAAAGGATGAGGAGTGACTACATAATCTTGATTCTAAAAAGGCTCTTCATTTTTGCCTGGAGAGAACCACAGAATTTCAACAATTTTTTGTCGGTTTCTTTGGTGCAAAAAAATTGTAAAGCAGTGCAAAGGAGAACCATCTCTAGGTGGATTGTTTTGTGTATTAAGATCTGTTATGGGCTTGCTAAAAGGCAGTCCTCAGAGGGCCAACGTACTCACTCTACCAGAGTTAAGGCTGCTGCCACACCTCTGGGGTGCGTTATGCTGGTTTTAGACATGTCAGGCTGCTACATGGGTGTCCTTACCCACGTTTACCGAGCAGTATTGCCTGGATAGTCAAGTCAGGAGAGAAGGGCACTTCACCCGATCTGTTTTGCATAATTTCCTGGTTTTGAGCCATTCCACATACCCACCATCTGAGCGATATTGCTTTGGTATCTATTCAAAAGGTGAGGAATCTGTGGTTAAAAGTCTCTTTCAGACGAACAAGGTACTTATCTTTGGTAGCGTCTTTACTAATCGAGACACTACTTAACTAACCGCTGTTACCTCACTTACACGGCCGCCTCCCCGTTCTGTGGAATGGTCTAATGATCTGTAGATAATAAGATTCCAGTTGTAGACGTTTGCACACAATTTTTTAATGTTACTTTCTTAAGGCTCTACGTCTGTTTGCATGGATAGAGTACTGAAAGAAATTGATGTTGGTGTGAGCAGGTGGCATTTATATACTAGACCTGATGTCATGTCTGCATGAGACGGCACAACGTCATACAACGCACCTATCTGAAAGAGACACGTTAGTGACAGATTCCTTACCTTAGAATATCCCCAGGCGTCAGGCTGGATCCGGAAAGTTTTTTGCGTAGCAGTACCCTTGCGCGTCGGTAGGCGGCGTCGTGCGGCTCCGCGTCCGTCGTCGGCGTCGTGATCGCCGGGATGACGTCGCGGGCAGTACTTAGACGCCGCCCCTGCGCGCTGACGTCAGTTCTTCTTTTTCCGCGCCAGTAAGCGCAGATCCGGGAAGAGCAGTGCCCTAGTCAATTTTTGACTAGATTTTTGGGTGATTTTTCACTGTTTTCTTTTCGAGTCGTCACGACTCCTAGGTGTCGATAGGGATGCCCGGCTTCAAGCCATGCGAGGTCTGTGCTCGAATGATGTCGATCACAGACCCGCACTTAGAGTGTCTCTTCTGTCTCGGCCGAGACCACGACACGAAGTCGTGCCCTGACTGCCGGAAACTTCACCCGAAGGCTTTGCGAGAGCGGTCTCGAAAGCTACTCGAGGTCCGGCAGTCGGCTCCGCGCCACACCAAGCCCCGGTCCCGGGAGAGGTCGAGGGGCCGGTCGCGGAGACCCCGCCGTTCGTCGGAGTCCAAGTCTTCGCGCTCCTCGAGTAAGTCGAAGCACAAGAAGTCTAAGAAGCATCATCGCTCTAAGACTTCGCCTCGCCGGTCTCACGACTCGGCTGAGGCCCCTGTCGGCACCGTCCCCGCGGCCCCGGACGTGCCTGTCGAGTCGCCCCCGCATTACCCGTCCTTTCCGGGTTCGGGGTCGACTCCGGCCCAAGTACAGGAGTTCCTGTCGGCCATGGCCCGCCTCTTCGGGCCTAAAGGTCCCTCCGGTGCGCCTTCGGGCCCCGCGGGCCCTGATGGGGTTGCTCCGGCGTCGCCTGTCCCGCCAGCCTTGATCCCGGCCTCGGCTCTGGCCCCGGCCTCGATCCCGGCCCCGGTAGTGCCGCAACCCCCATCGACGCCGGTTGACCTAACTCCGCCGACGCCGATGTCCCCGGTGCCGTTCCCGACGCCGTCGGGGCTCCGGACGGCGTCGTTCCCCAGCTCTTTCCGGTCCGGACATGGAGCCGGACCGGCGTCGCCCGACGCCGGATCCAGCGCCGACGAGACCTTGGGTCCCAAATGTCCCTCCTCCATATTTTTCACTAGAGGAGGACCAGGAGAGCTGGGAGGGGTCGGAAGACCCTCTCACACGGCAGTGTGAGTATGATCAGGACTGGGCAGAGGAACTTGGGGATGCCAGTGGTCTAGATACTTCCCCTGACACTGGCATGCTGTCTCCTCCCATGGCTACGGAGGAGGGGGCAAATTTCGCAACGGTGTTGCATAGAGCAGCTGGAGCCTTGCTCCTCCAATTGCTTACTCTGGCTGTCAAGACTAATCTCTTGACGGAAGTGCTTCAGCCGGCGGCCTCCTCTGCGGAGACTGTGCTGCCGTTTAATGATGCACTCATTGACGTTCTTTTGGGCACCTGGTCCAAGCCCACCACAGGGGCTCCTGTGGATAGGAACGTGGCTCCGACGCCATCGCCCTGCTCCGGGCGACCCCGTGTTTCTCTCCCAACATCCCACCCCCGAGAGCTTGGTTGTCCAAGCCTCTGCCTCCCAAACCGCCTTCCCTACCGCCCCTCCGGATAGGGAATCCAAACGCCTGGACCAATTTGGGAAGAAGGCCTTTTCTTCCTCCAGTGCTGGCTTGCGGTCGGTGAACACCGCTTGCCTTTTGGGCCGATATACCCACTCCCTGTGGGATTCGGTGGCGACTGTTTTGCCCCAGTGTTCTGAGGAGGTCCAGACACTGCTTACCCGCGCCCTTGCGGAAGGTAGGGATGCGGCAAAGTACACCATACGTTGTGGCCTTGATACCGCCGACTCGCTGGGCAGATCGCTTGCAACGACGGTGGCGCTGCGTCGCCACGCCTGGCTGAGGACCACTGGTTTCTCGGGTGATGTCCAGAATACACTCATGGACATGCCCTTTGATGGAGTCGGTCTTTTTGGTTCCAAAGCAGACCATGCGCTGGAGCGTTTTAAGGACTCACGGGCTACTGCCAAGTCCCTGGGCCTTTCTGTTGTGCGCCATCCGCTAACCTCTGCTTTTGCCCCTCTCGTGGCCACGGAAGGGGCGCCCAGTCACGTGAACAGCCCAGCCACCGGCCCGCGCAGCAAGCGCCTTCGCGTGGCCGAGGACGTGGATACCGCCGTGGCGGTTCGGGCAACCAGCGTGCGGGTCAGGCCACCACCTCCAACCCGTCCGCGGCCTCCAAGCCCTCATAGTCCCTCCTTTCAGGTGCACAGCACGCCAGTAGGGGGCAGGGTCCGCCATCACCTTCACCACTGGCGTCCCATCACCTCGGACAGGTGGGTCTTGGACATTGTCCGAAGGGGCTACTCCCTCCCCTTCGAGACCACCCCCCCAGCCATGCCACCTCAATTCCACCGCATGTCAGGAGATCACTTGATGCTTCTGCAGAAGGAAGTCACGGCCCTCTTGGCCAAGAGGGCCATCGAGCATGTTCCAACCCCAGAAGTAGGGCGTGGTTGCTACTCCCACTACTTTCTGGTGCCCAAGAAGGACAAGGAGGACATGCGTCCTATCTTGGACCTCCGGAACGTCAATCGCTTCCTCCGGAAGGAGAAGTTCAAGATGCTCACCCTAGCTCAGGTCTTGACTGCCCTCGACCCTGGAGACTGGTTGGTAGCGTTGGACTTGCAGGACGCTTATTTCCACATCCCCGTCCTGCCGGCCCACCGGCGTTACCTACGGTTCACGGTAGGCCTCGAGCATTTTCAGTTCACCGTGCTCCCTTTGGCCTTACCAGTGCCCCTCGGGTGTTCACGAAAGTGATGGCGGTGGTCGCAGCTCATCTGCGCCGGGCAGGGGTTTCAGTCTTCCCCTACCTCGACGACTGGCTGCTGAAGGCGGGCTCGTCCCAGGCAGTCGTCTCCCACCTCCAGACTACGGCCGGACTCCTGCACTCGCTGGGGTTCTCCATCAATGTGCCGCAGTCACATCTGATTCCTTCTCCACAGCTCCTTTTCATCGGAGCAGTTCTGGACACGACGCAGTTTCGGGCCTATCCTCCCGAACGGCGAGTCCGGGATATTCAGGCTATGATTCCGATCTTTCAGCCTTTATCCTGGGTTTCGGTACGGATGACCCTGAGGCTGCTGGGCCTCATGGCCTCCTGCATCCTGCTAGTCGATCATGCCAGATGGCATATGCAGGCTCTGCAGTGGGACCTGAAGTTCCAGTGGGCAGATCCCTCTCCCTTCCCCAGCCAGAGCACACAGTTGTGACGGACGCGTCCCTTCTGGGATGGGGCGGTCACATGGGAGAGGCAGAGATCAGAGGCCTCTGGTCTCCGGCGGAGTCCCGGCTCCATATCAACCTTCTGGAGCTCCGGGCGATCCGACTTGCACTCAAAGCATTCCTTCCCTCTGTCAAAGGGAAGGTGGTGCAGGTGTTCACAGACAACACCACCGCCATGTGGTACTGCAACAAACAAGGCGGGGTGGGGTCGTGGACCCTCTGTCAGGAGGCTCTGCGCCTCTGGACATGGCTGGAACATCAGGGCATGTTCCTGATGGTTCAACACCTGGCAGGTTCCCTGAACGCCAGGGCGGACGAACTCAGCCGCAGGTGCATGATGGATCACGAATGGCGTCTTCACTCGGAAGTGGCGCAAGGACTCTTTCTACAGGGGGGAGAGCCTTGGTTAGATCTATTCGCCACCGAAGAGAACGCGCAATGTCATCAATTCTGCGCGTTGGAATTTCCAAGACGGCACTCGCTCGGCGACGCTTTTCGTCGCGAGTGGAGTTGCGGTCTGTTGTACGCCTTTCCGCCTATACCACTTCTACCCAGAGTGTTGAAGAAGATTCGGCACGACCGGGCCCAAGTCATTCTTGTGGCTCCGGACTGGGCTCGAAGAGTTTGGTATCCCGAGCTACTCAGTATGAGCATAGATCCCCCGATCCGTCTGCCTCTTCGGGAGGATCTTCTGTCGCAGCAGCAGGGGACGGTCCTCCACCCGAACCTGTCCAGCCTCCACCTGCTTGCGTGGAGATTGAGCGGCGGCAGTTGATTCCTTTCGACTTGCCTCCCGAAGTTTGTGATGTAATTCTGGCAGCCAGGCGTCCCTCCACTAAGGTGGTATACGCCTGCAGGTGGAACAAGTTTGTGGCATGGTGCACAGCAAAGGCTGTGAATCCCCTTTCTGCCCCTCTTTCTGAGGTTCTTCTGTTCCTTCTTTCCCTGGCCCAACAGGGTTCTGCCCTGGGTACCATCAAGGGCTATCTTTGTGCTATCTCGGCCTTCCTCAGGCTTCCTGATCAGCCCTCCCTTTTCAAGTCCCCTGTTGTTAACAGGTTTCTAAAAGGCATTACACACACCTTCCCTCCTGTTCCGTTTGTGATGCCTCAGTGGGACTTGAACTTGGTTCTTACCTTTCTTATGTGCGCTCCCTTTGAGCCTCTACACAACTGTCCTCTTCGTCTTCTGACTCTGAAGACAGCCTTTCTGGTGGCCATCACCTCCGCTCGGCGGGTGAGTGAGCTCCAGGCTCTTTCATACAAACCTCCCTTTCTGTCTGTCCATCCAGACAAGGTTGTTCTTAGGACGCGTCCGTCCTTCTTGCCAAAGGTGGTTACTGCCTTCCACATTGGGCAGACCATCACTTTGCCCACCTTCTTTCCGCCTCCGCATCCTTCCAGAGAGGAAGAGAGGCTCCACCGTCTGGACCCAAAACGTGCGCTTGCTATTTATGTTAACCGCACACAACACTTCCGGGTGGATGACCAGCTCTTTGTTGGCTACGTGGGCGCCAAAAAAAGTCGGGCGGTGCACAAGAGAACCATCTCCCGCTGGGTAACCTTGTGTATCAAGGCCTGCTATTCTTTGGCTAAGAAGGAGCCTCCTGTTGGGCTGCGTGCCCATTCCACCACGGCAACGGCTACTACCACGGCGTTCCGCTGCAGGATATCTGTCAGGCAGCTACGTGGGCCTCGCTGCACACGTTTACAAAGCATTACTGCCTTGACAGTCAGGTCCGGAGAGACGGCTTCTTTGGCCGTTCTGTTCTCCGAGACTTCCTTGTCTGATCTTTGTTCGCAGACCCACCACCGGGGTTGGTATTGCTGGGGTATCTATTCTAAGGTAAGGAATCTGTCACTAACGTGTCTCTTTCAGATGCACAAGTTACTAACTTGTGTAACGATATATCTGTAAGAGACAGTAGTTAGTGACAGATTCCTACCGCCCACCCATCCTCCCCGTTCTGCGAACTGATTTCTAGGGTTAAGGACATCCCTTTCAGGGCCCTAGTATTTTTCAGACACCTTCAGCTTCTTGCATGGCTCTGCGTTCCTGGCGCGGAAAGTCGTGTACAGAACTGACGTCAGCGCGCAGGGGCGGCGTCTAAGTACTGCCCGCGACGTCATCCCGGCGATCACGACGCCGACGACGGACGCGGAGCCGCACGACGCCGCCTACTGACGTGCAAGGGTACTGCTACGCAAAAAACTTTCCGGATCCAGCCTGACGCCTGGGGATATTCTAAGGTAAGGAATCTGTCACTAACTACTGTCTCTTACAGATATATCGTTACACAAGTTAGTAACTTGTGCGTCAACGCTGGAAGGAATTGCTATCCAAAAGTTTCGGGATCGAGTGACGCCTGGGGAGGTATTCAAAAGGAATCTGTAATTAGATCGTCTCTACCAGAAAAAATGTTACCGAAAATAAGTAACTGTAAGTCACTTGTTCAAATTTTCTGTTTAGCTTATGAAACAGGCTCACCCCTCTCTGCCCAGACATTGTAGCCAGCTTATTGCATATCTCAGTGGAACAGGGAGTTGTTTTTTTGCTTACCCTACTGTTTCATGCCACTTTATGCCAGTAGCCTGAAAAAAGAATCTTATCAAAGACCAAGGGCACACTTATTTCAACACATGAACAAAAGTGTTGTGCTAAATGCCCGTTCACACCCCTAATGGACTGCTCTGGAGTTAGGAATTGAAGCCCATCAAAAAGTACCCCATTGGCTGAAGGACTGTTTATGGTGAATCCATTAAACATAGTGATATTATGTGATGTCAGCCATCACAATGGGATCAAGGCTTTGAGAATGTTTTGGGATGCTTCAATGAAAGTAAATTAACGATTGAGAAGGATGCCCTTGACTTCAATTGATCCCTCAACATTTTTAAGTGCTGTCCTCTTCCAGAAAGACTAGTTGGGTACACCACAACTATCACTCTTTGAGGATACAAGCTAGCCCTGTTAGTCAAGAGCGTGTGTCTACCTGAAGTTCTGTCCAAATCCAAAGGATTGTATAAGGGACAGGAAGAGTTGTCCTTCCACTTTAGTCACGACCAGATCAACAGAACTGCTGAAAATATTTGTACTGCTGAGTACAGTAGGAGATATTGAAGTGAAATGCCCACAGCACTGATGACTTGCCTTACTAGCTTAAAGAACCAATAACCAGTTACTGCTGTGCTGATACGAGGATCACTATCAAAAGCATGCAGTGCTGACCAGTCTGGAGCCCCATGCAGCTGGCCACCCTGACACAAAGATGAATTATTAAGAGCAAAGCTACTACTGTCATCATCAATTGAGGGACACAGTAAAGCCTCTGTGTGCTAGGAGTGCAAAACACATGGGGCCGGTTGACATTAGCAGGGCAGTTTGCCTGATAATTCTCCCATCCCCTACTGACTGACATTGTGGAACTAATACTATTGAACTTTATAGAGCTGTGGGCAAACACAATCTATAGGACTTTCATCTGCAGTAGACTCAGAGAGAGTCTAAGGTTTAGGCTAAATTCATGCACAACTTAGAGCAGGCTCAGATTTTTGCTACAGGCTCGCACTGTAACCGCATAGTAGAGGATATGCACCTAGAAGGGGGCACACTCAGAGAAGACGGTACCAACATGTACTAAAAAGAGACCTCATGTTTGCACTTTGGCTTAGAGAGTCACACTTGCACACCTGCTGCTCCATAAGCTGATGCTGCTTTTAAGTTGCATGCAGTGGAAGATGCTGCACACTACTGCCCCTGCACACACTTCTCTCCACCACAGTTTGAGAAACATACATGGTATGCCCCTGGCCTGACACAGTTTAGAAGAGTGGCAGTGATCCGATCCCTCCAGCACTGAAGGGGACTGTGTCACTGGAGGCCTGGCCCGCATGACCCTTGAGAGTGCCATCCAGTGATGGCAAAGTGGTGCACTATGGAGACCCTGGGGATGGCAGATGCTTGGTCAAGAGACCTCCCCTTTTGTGGCTAGATAGTGCCACTCACCGGGTGTCCTGATGCTGCAGGAGGGGCCTGGATCCAGTGGGACAATAGAGGCAGTCTGAGACTGTATCCAAAGAGACTGGGCAGCCATGCTGCAGACCTGGAACTCCACCTCAGGAGATGGCCCAGTGCAGGTGAGGCATTCAGGAGGGGGTGAGGTAGAGGACTGAGGGAGTGAACGTCTAGTGAATGGAAGGATTTTGGCAGACGTTTGTGGTTAAGAGGGTAATTGGTAATGTGTGGTGTAATTTGATCTTAAGAAAAAGACAGGGCTTTATGTAGTTTGTCAGGCTAAGTACTCTGCCAAAGGTAGTTCCACCTCTCTGTTTAGAGTCTGGGGAACCATCGTGTCACGGCCTTTTGTGGTTTCTTTTAAATAAGAAAATACTACTTGAAAAACAAAAATATTCTAATTTGTTGCTAGTTCTCTATTCACCATATTATATCCTAATGAATAGGCAATTTAGAATTTACAAATTAGAGAATAGAAGGTGATGGACGGAGCAGGTACATTGACTTATTTTTTTTTCCTTCTCTATTCATACAGGTGCATTAGGCAGATAACAATAGGCCTGAAACCTGACAAATTACTAATGGGTCGACATGTCTACATTACTCCCTCTGGTTGTTTGTTTTACCGCTGCATATGGAGAGAACTTGTATATGGATAGATTTTCTCCACAATAGTGAAGAATTGTACATCTGGGGGCTTTGTACAGTGTCCATGTGTATATATTTATGTATGTCGATCGATATCTCCACATAAACCTCCCGAACTCCTTTAGTAAGAGAGCTAGCACTCTAAGGCAGGAGAAATTTAAACCTTTTTAATTGATCTGGCCTCTCCGTACACAGCAACAGGAAAAACAGAGACGCGTTTTGGCAGTTCAACTGCCATTCTCAACTGAGCTGCCTAAACGTATCAATCATGGGTTTGTTGAGCGCGACTACTCACCCGTGAGGGTCTCAAGGCGCTGGGGAGGAGGGGAGGTGCAGGTTCCATTCCATCAAGGAGGAGGTCTATCGAAGAGCCATGTTTTGAGGTTTCTCGTGAAGATGGGGAGTGATGTCTGTCTGAGGTGGAGCGGTAGCGCGTTCCAGGCTCTGGCTGCGAGGAAGGAGCGGCCTCCCGATCTGGACATCCTGGTGCGGGGACCACGGCGTAGGAGAGCTGGGCTGATCATAGTGTCCTTTGGGGTGCGTGGAATTCGAGTCGGCTGTTAAGGTATGCTGGTCCGGTGTTGTGGAGGGCTTTGTGTGCGTTGGTGAGAATCTTGAAGGTGATTCTAGTCTCGATGGGGAGCCAGTGGAGTGTGCGCAGGTGCTGGGAGATGTGGCAGTGTCTTGGCAGGTTGAGGACCAGTCTTGCTGTGCCGTTCTGGACGTTTTGTAGCTTGCGGGTGAGGTCTTTGTTTATTCCGGCGTAGAGTGCGTTGCCGTAGTCAAGTCTGCTGGTGACGAGGGCGTGAGTGACGGTCTTTCTGTGCTCGAGGGGGATCCATTTGAAGGTCTTGCGTAGGAGGCGGAGGGTGTGGAAGCAGGAGGATGCGACAGAGTTGATCTGGCGGTCTATTTTGAGTTTGGAGTCCAGGATGATTCCGATGTTGCGTGCGTGGTCTGTGGGTATGGGCGGGCTTCCGAGGGCGGGGGGCCACCAGGTATCGTTCCAGGCATCGGCGTGTGGGCCCATGATGAGTACTTCTGTTTTGTCAGTGTTGAGTTGTAGGCAGCTGCTTTTCATCCATTTGGCCACTGCTTCCATGCCTTCTTGAAAGTTGTGTTTGGCTGCGTTGGGTTCGTTGGATAGGGAGAGGATGAGTTGGGTGTCGTCTGCGTATGAGACAATGTTGTCCGTGGGTTCTGACGATGGGGGCGAGCGGAGCCATGTAGATGTTGAACAGCGTGGGGCTGAGGGAGGATCCCTGGGGGACTCCGCAGGTGGTAGGTGTGGGGTCCGAGAGGAAAGGAGTGAGTCTGACCTGCTGCGTTCTGCCGGAGAGGAAGGAGCGGATCCATTCGAGGGCCTTGCCCCGGATCCCTGCGTCGTGAAGTCTGCGTGCTAGGGTGCGGTGAGAGACTGTGTCGAAGGCCGCTGAGAGGTCGAGGAGGATGAGGGCTACTGTCTCTCCTCTGTCCAGGAGGGAGCGGATGTCGTCTGTAGCGGCGAGGAGGGCGGTTTCTGTGCTGTGGTTTTTTCTGAAGCCCAATTGGGAGGAGTCGAGGATGTTGTGCTCTTCGATGAAGGTGGCGAGTTGGCTATTGATGGCTTTCTCGATGACTTTCGCTGGGAACGGGAGCAGGGAGCTGGGTCTGTAGTTTTTGAGGTCGGTGGAGTCCGCTGAGGGCTTCTTCAGGAGGGGGTTGATCTCGGCGTGCTTCCAGTCGTCGGGGAAGGAGGCGTTCGCAAGGGAGCGGTTGATGGTGTGGCGAAGCATGGGTGCGATGGTGTCGGCGGCTTTGTTGAAGATGTGGTTGGGCAGGGGTCCGTGGGGGCCCCGGAGTGGATTGACGTCATCGTCTTCAGCGTGTCTTCGGTGGTGAGGGCTGTCCAGCTGTCAATCGTTGGCTTCAGGGTGTCGGGGGTGGTTGGGGAGGGTTCAGTGTGTTGGCTGTCTTCGTCGAAGTTGTCGTAAATGTTCTTGATTTTGTGGTGGAAGAAGGTGCTGAGTTTGTCGCAGAGTTCTTGTGAGGGAGGGATGTCTGTAGACTCGCTGGTGGGTTGGGCGAACGTGTCTCTTTGTTTCTCGTGTTGCTGTGTCCGGAGAGGCCAGATCAATTAAAAAGGTTTAAATTTCTTTTGCCTTAGAGTGCTAGCTCTCTTACTAAAGCAGTTTGGGAGGTTTGTGTGGAAGTTTAAAAAGACGCCAGCGGTGGTCTCTTTCTATGCACCACCAGCAATATGGATGCACAGCAGCAATACCGCAACCCAGTTTGGAATATATATATATACTCACTATTGAGCGCTGCGTCGTCAGCACTATTATCACATTGTAAAAATGTCACCTAATTTCATTAAAAAAAGCCAAATTAGAGATTGACAAAGAAAAATGTGCCATGTACAGCTGCTAAATTTTTGTTTTCTTCAAAACAGTTGTGCTTTTCATTTAATGCTGAAAGAATAATTTATGTATGATACCTCTGAATCATACACGAGGTATTGCAATGAACGAGTCCCCTAGGACATCTATTGCACTACAGTATAATTACCCTGATCTTCGTGGGCATATAGGGTTGTCCTTGTATTATTTGACACACCTTCCTCCTATATGACTGGAGGATTTGTTCTCCTTTCGTCCACTCGGTCAAATCCTCCTGCTCCCCGTTGAGCCGTTCAGTTGTAACAGAAATGAGTCACCAAAAAAACTGTCCACGGAGGTTGCACCTTCCAGTAGTTGTGAGGTTCCCTTTGTGTATTCCCAAGTCCTTCACAGGAGTATTACTCCAACACCATTCATGATATCAATACAGGGGATGCACCCCAAAGCCATTCCAGTTTTGCCAACACCAGAAGGATTGCCACAGTCTTGGACTCCCTTCACAACCGACTCAGCTATTAGCCTGTATTTGCTCATGGCACAAGTAACATGCGTACCATGTTCAGCTTTATGGAGAACTTTGTTCTCCACAGGTTTGTGACCAGGCGTTCTTACAATTTGAGGTCATAGGCACCATCAAACTGCAAGATGGCTGCCGCCATCTTGAAACCGGGCAACCCAGGAAGAGCTCCAGCCTCTCCCATCCTAATTTTCCCACTGCTGTACACATGTCTCACAAGCCTCTTGTGCCGAGCAGGGGCTGGGTAATGGAGCCAACACAGCAGGTATTATTGTGGGACCAGAGACTCACCGGCATCTCTGCACATGCAGCAAGTGCTAGGGTTATTTAAGTGTTATAGTAAAGTTCAAGATTAAAGTGAAGGCTATGAGCAAGATTTTAGTTTGTTTAGGATTGTGGTCAAAATTAGAATTGCTTAAAGATTAGGATCAAAGATTAAAGTAAGAATTGGGTTTGGGGGTAGGTTAGCTTTCAAAATATTTTGAAAATATTTTTTTTAAAACAATCACAAACGTAGACAGAAAAGTTGTTTAAAAATGCATTTCAAAAAGAAAAATATCAACTAAGTATTTTTAGTTAAGCCAATTAAAGATGTAGCAAAATCCAACATTTTCTTTGAGAATATATTTAGCGAAAAACATCTCTGAAATCTACTTAGATAAAATGCTGTGGACCCTTTAGGAGTGGTTATGGTATGTTGCTGTTAATCTGATCGGACACAAGAATGTGAAGTCTCAAGTGGCTTCATCTCACATTGCACTATTGTAGCTGAACCTCATACCACAAATTTAACTTCTTGCAAAGGGTCATTTATACCTAGTAACCTATGCATCACCCACAGCTGCTTCAACTCAATAGGGAAAACACCCCTAACACTGCCAAAATATTGAATAAGGGACAATTTCAAGCTCTCCTGACAACTGCAGGAAAGAAAATGGAAATCAGCTGCATTGTTGCTGTGGGCTTTCCAGACTGCTGGGCCATCTCAAAATTGAGCACATTGTGGTGACAAAGCTTCTTGTGTTTTGTGGCCAAAATTGTAGAAACGTTTCATAAAATCATATTCTGCTCAGAAACACAATTTTTCTGAAGTATTCCTTTGTTCTCTGGTAGTGCTTATGGATGAGCACACTCACTACAAATAAACAAGCACAAATGTGTCCTGAGCTGAGGCAATCATGTCATGGGTACTCATGTAAAGGAAAGTAAGTTGTACTTCAAAGCAAGGTTTACAGGGTATTGATGTCCATGCTGGGTTTGAATAAGAAAAAAAAGCCTGCCACAATTTTTTATAAGTTGTCCAGCATCCTCCTGTTGAAAGTGTTTATTTGTATCTGCCAGATACAGTGTAGGAGCACACTGCTTCACATCCCAGCAATCAATTTCCCCCAGTGCATCATGGTAAATGCAGTGGATGATAACACTTGCTTCAGTAGTAGTCTTTAATATTTTACTCTTGTTGGTGCAGCCTGTTCTGTGCAACTCTAGACGTGTTTCTAGATTCATTCCTTCATCAGCAGAGAGCAACAAGCCGTTTTGGGGGTGCTTGAAATGCTGCCCACAGTCTTCTGAGGTCTCTGTACCACTCACTGGGCACAGGTGCATCAACACAAGCTCGTCAGCTTAGTAGCTCAAGGGAGCCTTGTCAAACAGAGTGTGGGAGCAAATTGTCGCATATCCTAGCACCCATTTTGTCCCCATGCATCATGGGAAACTAACAAGTCGTTTTGGGGGGTGCTTGAAATGCAGCCCAAAGTCTTCCGAGTTCTGTGTACCACTCACTGGGTTTCCAGCACCCTAAAATGACTTGTGGCTCTACTGATGAAGGAATCAATCCAGAAATATGTGTCTAGAGTTATACAGCACAAGCTGCACCAACAAGGGTGAAAAATTAAAGACTACTACTGAAGTAAGTGTTATCATGCACTGGATTTACCATGACGCTTTGGGGCAAGTTGGGTGCTGGGAAGTGAGGCAGGGTGCTCCCACCCCCATCTATTCTTTGTATCTGCTTCTGTACTATCACACAATGGCACAACTTTCATTTTTTAAGAGTATAGATATTGGGGGGGTGGCCAAGACGGGAATGCAGTGAGAGGTGTCTCTCCTCAGCCCCCTCCTCCCGTGGGCCTTCAACACTGTGTTCGCGCATTGGGGCCCGCCTGCACAACCTTTTCCCATTGGCACAGATGCCGGGAGCCCCACAGAGGTGGGTGCCGGCCCAATGCCCTGAAACTTGCTATTTAGGAGGCGGTGCGGAGTCCCCGTTGCTAAGCAGGGCTTCGATGGCCCACCATCTTAGATGCTTGGTTCAGCTGCCACACACAACTGGTCTTTTTCCGTGGTCCAGCCAGAGGCTGGCACCATCCAGCCATGATGTCTGCCTCGACCGCAGCCTGAGAGTCCTGTGTGTCACTGGACCAGCTGCTCTCGCCTGACTACTACCAGGGGCCCCTGCAGCGGTTGGCTGGGACTCCGCTTGCCCGCCATCTTGAATATCTGGCACGGCCGTGGGGTACACCTGGGCCTCTCTCTGCAGTCTCACAACTCGCCAACCACCATCCGGCCACGCTGCTGGCTGGGGCCACCATCTGGATCTTGTGTGGCCCCGGAGCAGCCGCCCTCGACTGTTGGTGGCTGAGGAAACCCCTCGATGGCAGGCTTGGACCTCCTGCAGCCCTGCCATAAACGTGGAAGACGAGAAATCTGGGCCCTGGTGTACCCTCCGCTGCGGCTGGTGAGTCATTCAGCCTATAGCGTAGGGGGGTGGGGGGGGTACTCTAGGGCCCAGATTTCTCGGGGGGGACACACATACCCAGGCCCCCTATGGCCAAACTGTTGCGGCCGATGGCTGGAGCTGGGATCCACGCAGTACAGTAACTCCTTAGGGCCAGGCCGAGACTAGGCTGCGGACAGCAGCTACGGCCCACACCCTGCTTGGCATTTCATCGACTGCTCCAAACCGTTAAGCGTGCGGGACCCTCACTCACCTGCCGCTGTGAGGAGCCCCTATGGTTAATGGGACTGTATCAGATCCCCCCTCCTCTTCCAACGCCACAAGCCTTCTGGTCGAATCCCCGTATAACATATCAGTGGCCTTGAATCGTAAACTGTCTGTGGTACCCCCCCAACTAGCGACCCTCTACACTGCACCATTGGAGTTGCCTTAATGGCTCACCTACCTACACAGCAGATGGAGGGTGAGTCGGCTGGGCCTCAGTGGACCCTCCTGCTACAGTTGATGAGCCTTGCAGAGTGAGGGGGATCCGGTTGGGAGAGTGCATGAGCTTACTGATCCCCGACCCTGCATGAGGCTGATAAAGAGCGTGCTAGGAGCTGCACTTGGTGGCCCCCTAGGACTATCCTGACATCAGACTGTGGTCTAAGCTCTGGTGTATGCGTATTGCATATTGAGGGGGGACCATCACTGCGACCCCTCTTCACTGTGCTGCTCAGGGATCAATGCTTTCCTTAATCTCAAGACACTGACGGGCTCCTGTCCTGCCAACCGCATCTCACACAGCACGCTGGCCCTGTAAGGAGTTTCTGACAGCCACACCGGCCCGCTGCTGGTGCAGTGCAATCCCTCATGGACTAACGCATTATGCCACATATAAAGCCCGCCAAGGAAAGCTCTGTGACCTCCCTTTGGCACAAGGATGCGACCCCCGATATGGATGTGAAGACATGGAGCAATTCCTTAAGGACATCCGCTCAGAAATAGGATCCCTCAAAGCATGCTTCAAATCCTGCCTCCAAGACCTACACCGCGATATCTCTGAAATAGGGACACAAATGGATGACCTGGAATGAACGGTTGACTCCAATGTGGGAGACCAGGAAATGCTGTGGCGCAGAGTGGCGACGTTAGAAGAACAACAGGTAGAACTACAAGCCAAGCAGGAGGACCTAGAAAACAGGAGCCACCGCAACAACATCCACATTCGGGGTGTTCCCTGGGGTCCTGAAGGTGACAACATCATGGCCTTCACAGTGGAACTCCTCCAGACAATCTGGGGTGATGCTTGGGTCTCCATGCTGACCCCTGACAGGGCTCATCGGGTGTCCCCGATCCCGGGGCATACAGACGCAGTGCAGGATATTCTCATGAGAGTCCATTTCTTCACCAAAAAGGAGACCACTCTATGAGCATCAAGAGGGAAAGCAGACCAAGTCTTTCGTTGCCACACCATACAGCTTTTCCAGGACCTTTCCTCGATCACGTTGCGCAAGAGGTGTGATTTCAAGCCGGTCACTGAAAAACTGAGGGCGTTAGACATCAGATATCAGTGGGGCCATCCATTCGCTGTTCTATTCCAATGGAAGGGGAGGAAACGTATCCTACTCTCCCTGGCAGAAGCAAAAACACTGTTGAAGATCTCTGACGACACGACCAGCAGAGAAGCATCTCCACCTCAGACGACACCCGTGAACAAATGGCATTCGGCCTGGCAGACTGTTTGTGCCCGCTGCCATGAAAAACAGATGGAGCATGCTCTTCAGGAAGCAAAGGAAGACATCACACACCTCCAGAACATGAGGAAGGAATCCTCACTGACAACACCCACATGTGGCTGACACATGCACTTGCTCACCGCTGCCTCATCACATGGAGGGGACACACTTCGTCTTGTTTTGCTGTAAACTGTGCCTGGGCTCTGAACCCCGACAGAAGCAGACCGCAGGGGTCTGGAGAGAAACGCTTGATACTGGACTTTGTTAGCCCTTATGCCTTATCACTGGACTCCATTTCTTCAGATGGGACAGTTGTTCTTCCCTGAGGCCCACACACCATGCTTCGCAACCAAGGAGGGTGACACCTCCAGCGGGATAAGAGCGCTTTGGCGCCTATCACCGCTTGGGCTGGATTACATCGTTGGGCCCTGTTGGCTCAGAGTTAAGTTATATTTGTTTGCTTTCTGTTTAGTTCCAGTCCTGTGTTCCCTGCCCCAGCCGACTGCACGTTACGGGGTTTGTGCCAACATAAAAGGGGTACTACATGCCTAGGTACCTTAATGACCAGACACACCTTTATGCCCATGCTGGCGCTCTCTCCCTCCCCCTTCACTCAACATCTGGGGCACTAAGGTGCACCTCATGTGTCACCCTGATTGTGCCATACAGCTTACTAGCCCCGGTAAGCGCAAAAGCTTATGTCTACCCACAACACCTATGGGCAGTACACAATACACTAAACTCCTCTCACTCAACATACGAGGCCTGAATTCACCCAACAAGCATAATTTGCCGTTACCGTACCCAACAGGACCCTGATCTTATCTTTCTACAGGAGACGCACCTCTTGGGGGAAGATTGTCACCGTATGGCTTACCCGAAATATCCCTACCTCTTTTGGGTGCATGCCCCAACAAGACCCTGGGGGTAGCTATTATGTGCAAAGTGGGCTTCTATTCAAAGATTCTCAAGGTCACCAAGGACAATGTGCAAGGCGCTTCCTGAAAATGCACGTTCTAAGGGGCTCTCACACTATAACACTGCTTAACATTTATTCCCCCTCTCACAAGATTCCTACATACAGGGTTAACTTAGGGAACAGCTGGCTGACTCAAACGTCATCATGGGTGATGGTCTTAACCTTGTATGGGACCCGGACCAAGAACGCAGAACAGCCTCGTACCATGGCACTGGTGCAATGTCTGCCCAACTCAAACAAGAGCTTACGGAGCTGGGGCTGGTAGATACCTGACGTTATAGACACCCTGATGTAAGAGATTATTCCTTCTACTCTCACATCCATACTTACTACTCCCGTATTATTTATATCTTCCTCATGCACTTCCTGCTCCCCAACCTTGACTCTGTAACCATCTCTGACATTTCAGTCTCAGATCATGCCTGTGTGGAATTGGTCTGGGCCAGTATCACGTCTTCCCGGTGGAGACCCCGGCGCTTGCACTTTCCCCCACAGCTCCTCCAGGACCCCTTAGATGCGAAAGAGATTCAAAATGCAATTGTGGAATACTTTGAACTGAATTCCCTGCCAGCTACCCCTCGATATACTTTGGGATGGGGGTCAAGGCCTCGATCAGAGGTGTACTTTCACCATCTTCATTGCCAGAGCGAGGGAATCCCAATTGGTGGAGACTGGCCTCATGGCAGAGATTAAAGCCCTAGAACGACTTGACCAGACTACTCCAACCAGACGCAACAAACATCAGCTTGCGATTCTGAGGGGACAATTAAGAGTGCACAGAACTAATAAAATGGAGTGCCCCCTCCTACTTCTAAATCAGAAATACTATGAGGAGGGTGACAGGGTTGGCTCATTACTTGTTCGCAAACTGCTCCAAATCCCACATCTCTAAAATACGGACGGGAGACACGCCTTGGGCGACTACTAAAGGGGCCGAACAACAAGAATAAGCCTTCCATGACCAACCAACCACCCTACACATGGGTCGAGATTCCCTCAGGCTCTGATAGATGTTTATCTGGGCAAATGCGTTTGGGCTCCAATTGACCCTCGTTATGCTGCACTCCTTGATGCCCCCATCACCCTATAAGAGCTCCACCGGGCCCTCCAGGAGCTGCCCATTAGAAAGACTTCAGGCCCTGATGGTCTCCCCGTCATCTTTCACAGAACATTTCTCTCCAGCCTCCAGATTCACATGCTGACACTGTTCAATTTATTCAACCAGGACACTGGCCTCACGCCCAACATAGCTGCTGCTGAAATTACCCTTCTACTTAAGCCGGGTAAGGACCACACATGCTCATCATATCGCCCCATAGCACTCCTAAACTCAGACGCCAAGATCTTCATGACAGTCTTCGCTAACAGGTTTTATTTGTACCTTACTGGTCTTATTGACCCAGATACTGCCAACTCCAGCACTGGGCCCCTCACCCCCCCTAACGCTCAAGGAGCCACAAGGGCTTTCACACCCTTTGAGAACCTAGTCAGGGCTTTTATCGAAAACTTACATTGTCATTCAACACCCTCCAGTATCTACCCGTATCAAATGCAATGGCACTCAATTACCACTGAGGATATCTCACAGAAACAGTTGGAAACTCTCTGGCGTGACATACCCAAGGTGAACAAAAGTATACCCCAGCGAGAGACCACCTATAAAATTATGGTACAATGGCATTACACTCTGACGCGCCTGCATGCAATTTCCCCCGCGATACCTACTACTTGCTGGCGATGTGGCTTGGCACCAGGCAACTTTCACAACATCTGGTGGTCTTACTCCCTTATCACCATATATTGGAAGGAGATCATATAAAGCGCACCGTAGGATTCCCATTCCCTGCATCCTATCTCACTGTCATGCTAGGCATACGTCCCCTTACACTCGAGGCTATGACACATGCAGACTGGCGGCTTATTAACATTGTTAGGTGCTGAGAAACTCATGGAAGAAACCTATGGCTCCTCCTATAGCCCTCTCGTTCACACGGCTCGTGTCAATATTAGCACTGGAGCATTTATCTCACAAACTGGCCCACACTGATAAAATGTTCACGCCTGGCAGCCGTTGATTGATAATCTCTCACCGAATCGTGCACACCTGCTTCACCCCGCCAAAGCTCAAAGCATTACAACTCTTCGAATAGGAGGTTCATTCCTCAATGTGACTAACTCCTGAGCTGGACCCTTTAACTCACTACTCAACCCTTGGGATGGCTCTGACGTGTGCCCCTCAGGCAGAATATAGTAGGATTGGTCCTTCCATGGGTGCACACTGAACTGGTACCTGTTGCTTTCTCAGTTTTGTTATTAATTGATCTACGACATGTACACTTTCTGGTTATCCACACCCGAAATGTGTTCCACAACTGTGGTGCCTCATCCACCATTGTTGCATTCCTATTATACAGATTACCACTGTGAGATGCCCTCTATAAGCATTGTGAAATTGACTCTGTAACCATGGTGTGTGCTATTTCATGATGAAACTTTAATAAACAGATTTCTAGCAACAAAAAAATATATAGATATTTATTTTTCACCAGGTCCCACATATAATAAAATATTGGTCTGAAGACTCTCTCTTGTCCCTCACCCCTGCTGTTTCTTTAACGCCCTTCACCCCCAAAGTGTAATTTCTCGGCTCTCTGCCACAACTTGAATCTGTCTAGAGACGATCCCATTTTCCACCTGTAAAGTAAAGTAGTTTGTGCGTTCTGTGATCTACTCCTTCCACATCTCAGACCAGATCTGCGTCAGGTCCATTAGGTACTCCTTGATCTGGAAAGGGAGAACAAGTGCAGTGAGGTCAGTGTTCTCCCACAAACATTTATGCTGCCCAAGAAAAGCACAGGGTTGCAGTTTGCATTGCACATGCACAAATAGTTCTCCTTTCTCAATCACCATCTGTCCTTCCTGTACATTCGTGCATACGTACCGGAGAGAATTGAAGAACTTGGTTCTAGTCAAATTTATAAAAACATACTATTTTAGAACTTCTCCCATGTACACTCATGCCACGACCCATGTAACAATGCAATTTTATTTGCTTTCTTGCTTCTCTACCAGAAAGCTGTCAACACGCTGTCAATAACACTAGTGAAGATCATCCAGAACATACTTTATTTAGAGGGATAACATTTTTGGCAAACAAATAGGTAAGAGACAAGTAGAAGTAAGGGAGAAAAGAGGCACTGGGAAACCAATAGAGTAGAGAAAGCAGGAAGGGTGAGGTAGAAAACAAAAACATGTAGGGACAGGGATTGATGGGAAAATTTACAGACGTGGTGATATAAGAACTAGAGAGAGGTGGATTTTGAGAAAGGAACAGTTAGAAAAACTCAAGAAGGTATGGATGGGTGAGCAGCAGATGGTCTATAGGAGAGGGAGGGAAAAGACAGTACGAGTAATGGAATAAGTTGATTCATGCAAAATAGTCCCAGTAAAGTTAAATATGTGATTTTTTCACTTTTTCTGAAATTAGATGAGATCCTCTGAGTGTCTCTGTCTCAGGTCAACTGGCAAAACATTTTGTAGGGAAGTGGCTGCTCAGTACATGAATGAGTAAAGGCATTGCGATTTTTTTTTTGCTTTTGAAGCCCTAAAAAGCCTAGGCAGCTTAAATGTTTCCACCAAAGATTTTGAAAGTTATCAAAGGTACTCCAGTTGTTGTTGGTGCAAAACGTTAAAGGTGATACAAGCATTAATTCTTTTTTGAGCTTGTGCTGGGAGCCCAGGGATATCTTTTAGAATTGGAGGATGGATTTTTTAGTTCCAGAAACTGGCCTGTCAGCTGAGTATAAGACTGTTTTAATTGAGGTTAAATACGCTAATGGCGTTACTTATAGTATGGCCCATGAACCCTCACTAAATTTAATAAAGAGTCTTAGTAGTTTTTGCCTCAACTGCTCTGTCTAACCTGCCAGTCACTGATTTGAATCAAGGCAAAGCTAATGGTACTTTTATCATTCAGAATCTGAAAAAATACCATAATTGAGATGAGTAGCAATGACATAAGATATTTAAGACCAAGGTACAAATAATTTGCGGTAGGTACTATGTTATAATATTATACCCAGCTGCTGTTTTCAGCTTTCCTTGTGGGTATATGTGACCGCTGCAGCATGTATGCAATAAGTGCTTCTGTTTTAATTCCCTGCAATGCTTTCTGTTTGCTGGTGAGATTTAAGGAAATCTTTTGTGGAATGATTCAGCAGTTGGCACAAAGGAAAGTCACACATACGCAAGTCAAATACAGCGCTGGGCTACCTCTTTGCAAAACTCTAAATTCACTTTGCTTGCTGCGTTTTCTACCAAATGCAGGTCTAAAACAGCTTCCTTAACACTGCCTACTTGAAGACAAATGTAAATAAACTAATGTTTTTGGATGCCACTCTTTTCTGAAGGAAAATTAAAATCTTTAAATAAAAATCAGCTGAGAAAAATAAATGCACCAGGATTTCTATAGGTTATGTTGTAGCATCCAGCACTCCATGTCCCAGACATCAGACCAAAGCCTGACTTTCACCAGTCTTATAACTTGGAGCACAATTTAGCTCATTGAGTGGCATATTTACAAGGAAGTGGCGGAGCGCGGTGTTTGCCTCCTTGGCATAACGCCGCGCTCCACAACTTCTGAAACGCAGGGCTGCACCATATTTACAAGGATACAGTGCAGCCCTGCGTTTTCCCCTGCACTGGTGCTAATTTAGCTGCCTAGCGCCAACGCAAATACCCTTGCACCATAGTGCTGTTATTTGGTTCTTAGGCACATTATCGACATTGCTAAGTTAGCATGACCTTCGCTGCCATGATGCTGCTTTTTCGCACGCTACTACATGACTTTGTTTTTGCAAGACTTTGTTTGTGCCTTTCACATGAGAACGGGTTGCTTTTCGCGTTCTCTGCCTTTCCTGGAGTTTAGTCTGTACACGATGAGCAAGTTCGATAAACAATGCCCCTTGTTATTCTGTTCTGGTCAGTCCCTAGCACCTAGACATAACATGCTACACACAGCTGCAGTACTGAAGACTCGTGCTTTGATATTACGTTGTTGCATGTTGTTTTAACGCACTTGGAGAAAGCCGTTCCATGGAGAAGACCTCCGCTGTTCCTATGATGTAAACTTTACATCCAGGCTTTAAGGTATGGCGTCTGCTGTCAAAGCCCAGAGATCGTCCTTTTTATAAAATAAAATTCTTTTAGTCAAGGGGAGGGTGGTCAGGCCTATAGGCCCTTATTTCCACAGTCTTTATAAAATGACTTCTCCCTTTGTATTCTATGGAATTGTAACAATGCTAACTGTGCTGAGTTTATGCATTTTGCCGCTAGTAGTGGTACGTATACTGTATTGTAGAGCACGATAGTTAAAATAAACATTTTGAACTATTTCAGTGATTCTGCCTATTCTCACTGTGGACAAGTATGAGTGAGTGAGCGAAAGAGTACGTCTTGCTCCAGCGATTCCTGAGAGAGTCGGGAGTGTTGTGTTCTGGGTTGTCTAATCATTTGTAGCTTTGTGATATTTGGAGGAGAACGAATGAGACACTATAGCTAGTCGGTTTGGGATTTTGGGTACTGATGTGGTAGGTTGGTACACCCCTATTCACTGAGGTCCTGTTTTCCTGCGCATAGTTCTGTGTATGTGCAGAATCCCTGCAACATGGCGCTGCCAACGTTTGGTCTGGTTCTTATCAGCGAGACGCTTGAGTAGTGCTTGTGCTTGCCCACAATACCCTCACTTCTGTGTCCGGAGACAGCTGTGATGGTGTAACCTCCTATATTGATGTTTTTATAGGTTCTTTCAAGCTTGAAGTTTTAAAAGGTTTTTTCTCTTTATTCATAACCCATAATTGCGCTGCCGCACTCTAGGTTGTTATTCTTTGTTTGTTGTGATGGCGGTTGATATTCCGGCTCACAGCCGCGCCCCGCTCAAGGCGTATTTGGCTCAATCTGGAGTGCCTGATGCGGGTACTGCGCTTATTTTCGTGGTGGAA
Organism: Calotriton arnoldi; assembly: GCA_963921515.1. Taxonomy (NCBI): domain Eukaryota; kingdom Metazoa; phylum Chordata; class Amphibia; order Caudata; family Salamandridae; genus Calotriton; species Calotriton arnoldi. The sequence goes on along the minus strand of CAWUFW010002661.1, from coordinate 529,213 downwards.
GCGAATCCTGCTTACCACTTCGAGGTGTTTTATTCTTGGGTCACCTTTCCGGCGTGGATGGAACAGATGATTTGTTTCATCAATACACTGCCACGGCCACCCCTCACGCTCATCAGCCTTATAGGGCTCTTGAAGTTCCGCTTACAGCTTGGCAACACCAAATTTGGTTTAATGGCGCCCTTCCTCACCCAGTATCGCCGGTCCGCTTAAGCCCTTTATCAATAGATGGGGCCACTTGGCCCGTTTTGACTGGGTATACCCCACACCCACGTTATTTGACTGTTGCGATTGCAGACCTCTGTGTATTGCATACTTCCTTGATACGCGTACATAGGGCTGTTATACAGTACATCACGTGCAACGTCCAGGTGGGACCACCTGGCGCTGCTGCGCAACCTGCGGGACCTGGTGGTGTGACCATCAGTCCCCTTATGGTTAATTCAGTAATGGGCAAGCGTCCACAGAATAAGGATGAATTAGCTTATTGGCTTGCTGAAAAATTTGGACAACTAGAGGCTGTTTTTCCAAATACATCTCCTGTGGAGAAACACAGGATATTGACTATTAGATTGCCTAAGGACTTACTTCCCGAGTTGGCTGATTGTAACACCTGGGGCAAGGTTACTGGGCCGGCTGCCTCGCAAGTCCCGCTCACCTCTGTTGCAGTGGTAGGCCTGCCCAATAGTGCTGATTATCGTCTACGCCGCTGCGGGTTACAGGCAAGGTTTGCAAGACTGATGGTGCCACACAAATTAATGGAGCATGGGCCTCTACGTCCGTGCCCGGTGCCACACGGCCCTGCAGTCTTTAGGCCACAGGCTCCGCAGTCCCTGGCTCAAAGGACGGCCAAGCGAGCCGTAATGGCGACTCAGGGGCCCCTCCTAGCCCCGAACAGACCAGGTTATAGGCAAGAGCGGCGCAACTCCAGGCACCTCGCCGCCAAACCGTAGTTTCCCAGCACCTCTGGATAGTCACCATGAAGAGCTAGGGCACCACAGGCCACAGCAACCGCCACGTGACCCAGCAGCCCACAGGCCCCAGGAGCCAGAGGTCTGGGATTCGGAGGTATTGAGGGACTGCCCCGGAGTAACCACTCAGTCTCGACCTGTGTACATGTGCCGGCCATTTTGCGCAAGTGTGCAGAAAAATCATCAGTGGCCCCTCTTGGTGTTTAGCTTGGCGGAGCTTCTGGGTTAATTTGCAGATAGAAGTGTGCATTGAGTGCGGCTACTGCTGCATAAGAATCGCCTCGTCACTAGTATTGAGGTTTTCAAATAATATGAACACCTCCTTCACTGCACAGTGAAGTAAAAGTGATCTTTTGACCATGGAGACTGTTTCTCTCATTGCCCTGAAGAAATTGTTCCATCTGCTTATCCACGCCATCCATCCAGGGGGCTGCTATGGCGACGTTGGCCAATTTGCTGAAGGGTGGTAATGAGTTGGTCAGTGTGTAGGTTGTTGTTCCTCTTTATCCTAAGGGGCCTGACCCCGGCGTTGTTGTTTGGGGCTTTTGCACCAGCGTTAGCCTAGTGGTGCTTATAAGCCATTTTTGGGGTCTCTGCTCGCTCACCCTTGGAGTATCTTCTTGTGTTCCCTTCGGAATTTGAAACGTGGTGGTAGCGCTGTGCCACTAGGTGGCGATGATGCTCCACATTTATTACTGCGCAGCCCAATTTAATGCTAGCTCGGCATTGGACCTAATAAGCCAGTGACAACCAGGGCTTTCACTCATACTTAAACAGAAATATTAGGGTGCCCAGCCCAAGCATCCAGGTAGTGGGCGATTGATTTAAGTGCTGCCTGTTATAGCCTGGAAAGGACCTTCATCCATAAAATCAGTCACTCCTCCTGCAGAGGTCCAGGTAAGCAACCATCACTGCAGAGAACAGATGTCACTGGGAGTAGGGACTTGCACTCATTGATACAAAACTCATGTACATCCGCAGGTTGAAGAAAACTATTACTGGACTCTGGGTAATAACTACAAACTACCCAAAGGAAGATCTCAACCAAAAAAGCAGACAGCGACAATGTCAGCTGCGAGGAGGAAGTTGAAGATTAAGGCAAGGTGTGAGAGCATGATTGCTAGATTTCCAGGCTGCATCTTCCCCTCTTACCCTTCCCCACCCTATTCAGCTCACAATGCAAACTTGCAGCTGGACCACAGCCATTTCCCTCAAACAGCATCCATAACCATATCCAACTCTCTAATGCCAGGGTTCTCTAACCCACAACCCCGCTCATCAAACCCACCTCAGGCTACAGCCAGAGCAGGCTACCCTTCAATGCCTACCTGTACCCCATTCCCTCACTCATACCTCAGTTCCACAATCCCACTCACAAATTCTACCTTCAGCTACAGCCAGATCAACCCACCCTTAGACCCCTACCCATAGCCCCCATCCATACTCACACTTAATCTGAACATTGGTTCCCCAGGCCATAAACCCATTCTCCAGTCCTATCTCCTGCTACAGCCTGAGCACCCCACACACTGACCCCTACCATCCCCCCTCCTTCTATATCTGTTCCCACATCCTCAATGTATCAATGTGACAAGAGGACACAGGCTCAGCAGATTAACTGCTTACTTTTCAATGCAAGATTCATGAACAAAAGCCATCACAACATTTTAAACCTACTATCAGAAGCAACGCCAGACCTCACTTTCATCATAGAAACATGGTTTATTGCCAATTCCGCACCCACATCCTATGAAGCCATTCCGTCTGAATACAGCAAAATTTATCGACAAGATTGGAGTATGCCTAGAAGTCATCCACAAGAAACCTTGACAAGTATCTCACGACAAGAACTTACCCATTCACGTTCGGGGACCTGTGGTCTGATAGCCTCCAGGAGCCAGAGACCCATGCTGTTCTTCAAGCCCTGATGACTCTAGGTGTCGTGCGCCACCTGGAGAAGTGGTTCTACAGGGTGCAGTTGGAAATGGCCATGGTGCCCTTGGCAAAGATAAGGGGAGATGGGAGGCACTGCTGGGAGGGAACTCCGGGACTCTGAGTGGGGTGCGGTTTTGGCATGTCCCAAGCTTATTTCCAGAAACATGCAAGGCTAATGTACGTCCAGTTTAATTATATACACGACATACTTCACCCCTCATAGATTACAGGCCATGTATGGGGAAGAGCTGAGGGCTTGCCCCAGGTGCAGGACACTGGGGGCAGATTTTGGATATATGACATGGAGTTGCCCGGGTTTGCGACAATTCTGGGACACTGTACTCACCACGCTCAACAGGGTATTAGACCATACAATTTTGTGCACAGCACAGGTGTGCCTCTTAGTGTTGTTCCCCAGACAAAAGGCGCATAGAGTTGGCACCAGAATTGTGGACCTGACTTTGGTGTTGGCCAGGGGATGGATAGCAATGTGTTGGCACTCTGGGGAGGGCCCAATGGGTGCGGTGTGGGAAAGGGATGTTACCATGTGGGCCAGGTCAGAGGAACGGGCTGATCAGAGATGATGAACGAGGTCTTTGGGTAGAAGTTCTGGAAGCCTGGGACAGCCAGGGAGATAACCCTGGGGTAGATGATGAGGGCCAGAATGCATGGGATGGTATAGCCGAGGGCCACCCCCAAGATCGTTTGAGGGAAGAGTAGATACTTCTGATTAGAGGGAGACGACTATGGAGCCTTCGGTGAACCACCCTTCTGTTTGGGGCACAGAGACCCAGAGTGAAAAGCGCTGATTGCTCCCCTTCGGGGGTAGACCCCGCCCGGATGAATACCTTTAAGGTGTGGTCGAACTTGCTGGTGGATGAGTTGTCTTGTGACCCCACCCTATGCTTTCCGGTATATTAGACCATCTGACTTAGATCCCACAGAGGTGGGAGCCAAATGTGGGGTATTGTTTGATCAATTAAGGTTCAGACCCTCAAGACTATTTTATTTTATCTTGTTTTAACCTAGTTTAGGTTACTTATCGTTTATGTAATATGGCATTACTAAGGTAGGTCCTACAACTACCATTGGAGAGTCCATACAGAGAGCAGTCCATGATGGTGGCCAGGAAACTGAACAAAGTCACTGGTTCATCAAGTTGCTGTCAGTGAACATGGGTTACATTTGGACTGCCCGAAGCGGGATAACACCAACATTGTACTACTTACCGTATAATGAATCTATATTACCATTTGTTTTTATCAACCGTGCTGTATCATGACTGTGCTAATTATAGTTTCTTTCCTGTATCAACACAGCCGTTTAATGAATGGTGAACCTATGCACCTAATAGTACTATGTACAGGACTGCTCCTACGCCAAGTTATGTACTATTGTCAAATGTCAATAAAAATATGTTTTAAAAAAAATAAAATAAGGACTTACCCATGAGCAACTGTGAAGCTTTACTGGTAAGATGTCACTCCACGGCCAAGGAGGCCAACATGGCGGTCGCAGTGTAAAACTGCTCCTGACCTTCTCTGCCATCCGCCTTCATCCTGGACACCCGTGCTACTGTCCCTGGGCCCCACTTGCTTACCTGCCCTCCGAGAAGGAGCTAGGACTGTCTGTTCGGGGCTGGAGCCCCCAGGGTGCCACAGTGACCGGCCGTCTGAAGCCCACGTCCCATGGCTTAGGTCCTGTGCCTGCTGACACGGCCTGTTGAGGATACGCCATGCTTGGAGCAGCGACGCAGCTGAGGAGGTGGCCAACCATCGACCACGGCATTAGCTGGCCGGAGCTCCCCCTGCCACATCTACCCTCCTTCCTCCTGTGGGTGCCTCCTTCCCCTAGCAGGTCCTGACTGCGGTGGACCGCTCGACTGCGGACTGCATTCCTGGGGGGCCCGGGACGGGACGACACACACTTTCTCTCTCTTCCTCCCCTCCTCCAGGTCGGGCAGCTGAAAGCATGACCCTTTAAGGTGCTGGGCCTCCCGTGAAGGGGCCGCACGGCTGCCGAGACCTGCCACGGCCTCCGTGGATACCAGGGGTCAGAGCCTGACCGGCCGTTCCCTCCCGGAGGATGTGACACCGGAGACTCCCTCTACTCCTGCCATAGGGATGCGTCTGGCTGTTTTGGGGCCGGGTAAGATACTGCCCTATCTGCCCTTTTGGACCGAGGTCTGACACCCCCTTCCCTCCTCAGCGACATACCAACATGAATAATCCTTCTTGCCCCGGAGGCCTCCGATTGACAGGCCGAGAGAAGACTTCAGCGTCTTGGACCACCCACAGCTAGACCGGTTAAGGCGGGGGGGGGGGGATGTGGTGGCCACTGTGGCAGCATTGATCTCTGACTGGAACTCGTGGGGCGGTCACCTTCCCCCTCCTCTTTTTCCTCCTGAGGTCCTGGTGGATTGGTGCCTGGGACTCACCAGCTGACCCTGCCACTGGCCCCGGGGATATCCTGGCTTCTCATGCTGCCTGAAGGCAAGCAGGCCAGAGTGGGGCTCTGCTTACTATGTCAGCTCCTGACCTCGGCCCTGCAACGACTACAATGAGCAAGGATAAGCCCCCCCAAACTGTGCAGGCCCAAACCAAGATTGACCGTTTTACCACAGTGCCAGCAGGACCTGAGAACTCAACTGGGCCCGCTGGCGTAGCGGCCCCTCTGGAACATGCCCAGCCCGACCTGGCCACCATTCTCAAAGCCATAAAGGACCTGAAATCCGTCTAGAAAAGCAGAGTAGGTGAAGTTCAGATGGATGTTGCAAGATCTTAGAAACATTTTCACTCGAGTCTCTGAAGCCAAACGCCGGGTGTCCTCGGTGGTGAATGACGTGGCTGTCCTGAAGCGGCAGGTCGCGGGTCTGTTGTCCTTGTCCTCTGTGGTGGCCCTAGAGGACAGAGCTGAAGATGCCAAAAAACACTCCCACAGTAATAACCTGCAAATAGTGTGTTTCCCGGAGGGGTCTGAGACACCAGACACTGCTAAATTCCTGGAGAATTGGTTCCGCTCATGAATTCCGGAGATAGCGCTCTCTCCTTGGTTTGTGGTGGAACGAGCCCACAGATCCTTAGCCCAACGTCCTGCCCCTGGGGCACCCTCACACCCATTGATCACCAAAATACTAAACTTCTGTGACAGGGACGCTATCCTCAGAGAGGCCCGTGGGCAACTTGACCTTCAATTTCAAAATGCACGCATAATGTTCTTCCCCAATTAAACCAAGTTAGTCCAAAAACGTCTTCGCTCCTTCACTGAGGTCAAGCAAAAACTACGAGTGCTTAATCTCCAATACATGCTACTCTTCCCTGCAAAATTGAAGGTCCTTCTCAACTCCAAATCCTACTTCTTTGAAACCCCTGAGCAGGCCTGGGAGTGGCGTGAGGAGAGGAGAGACTTGACGGGGTCGCCAGAACATGCAAATCCTGGTGGTGGGCCGCGTTGGGGTACAACCGGCCGGTTCCCGAAGCCAGAGAGTAAGAGACGGGCTCGTTCCTTCAGACCCCATGCCCGAGATGGTGGCCGACCGAACTCCTCGGACTCTGATCTCCCTGTGACTGAGTAGTGTGCAGGTGATGGACAGCTGTTGGATGCACTACAGTCATGACCTGACCGGGGAGATCCCTACGATCCAGTCTCCTTAGACACTTGCCTGCTGCTGATGTGGGTGGGGGGCTGGGGCCCTATTCAGAGACATAGTCCGATACGCACTGTAACTACATTGCAGTCCTGTTTTCCTTTATCTATTTAGCATTATGTTCTTCATGGAGGAGGTCCACACTGATTGCATGCGGCTCTTGCTTGTTCTATTTTCTGTTTAGTTTTTCTTCCGTTGAGGACCTAGTTTCAGCGACACATGCATTTGTGAGTCGGAAGTATGGGATTGGTGAGTTGAGGGGTCACGGGGAATTATTTGTTGTATTGTGTTTTGTTCTTTCTTTCTAGGTTCATCACGTGTACTTCCATTCTTACACCGCACCTCACTAGTAACCCGTCCCTGTTTACATTGCCGATGGTGCCCCCCATGGCTCGTGCTGGGGCAGAGCTCGCTGCCTGTCTGATATCACAACCACGACCGGGATGTCTTCATTTAAACTAATGCCCTGGAATATGAATGATCTGCTGGACTGCATTAAACACACCGCCGTCCTGCGCTATGCCAAATGCTTCCAGCCTGCTGTTCTCATGCTGCAGGAGACCCATCTGCTGGGAACCCAATGTCCATTCCTTTGACGTTATGGATATGACAGGTAGTACCACTCAGGGTTTACCCAGGGTTTATGGGGGGAGGGGGACATTTTGCAACGTAGGGAGTTCCCTCTTTCGGTCACTAACAAACACAGATGCTCAGGGTAGATGTGTTGGTCTGGAGGGCCGCCACCATAACTTTCAGTGTACGCACCCAACCAAGCACCCGCTCCCACATTGTCCTTGCTGACCTCTTTACTCGCCAACCTGCCGATGGGCATAACCATCCTTCACGGAGACTTTAACACAGTGCTCAACACAGAGCTGGACGCATCTGGCCCCACTACCCAAGGGCACATGTTGGACATGGCCTTTCTTAGGGGATTTCCCTAAAACATTTGGCTTTTTTTCCTCTTGGCTTTTGCTGAATCTCTTTCTGTGGCCTTAAGACTTTAGGCACTTTCCCACTGTATTGCAGTGTGAAAGTGCTTGCGCCCCTCCTACATATGCTAGGAAGTGTTGCTTATCGGATTGGTTTCGGTGTGATACCCATGGTTGCCCTGTAACAAGGTACACCACATACCAAGGGCCAGTACTATACTGGCTACTAGTAGGCCGCAGGACTGATTATGCCACCCACCAGGATAGCCTTTAAACATGTATCAGGCCTGCCATTGCAGGCTGTGTATGTGCAGATGCACTTGTGCTCAGGTTGGCATTTCTAAACCATTAGCCAATGCTGAGTGGGCCGTTCACTGCCACTAGGACACCCCTAGGGTAAGCCCGGAGGATTGGGGCAACTGGTAGGGGAGAGGCAGGGTAGGTACATGTGTGTTCCCTGCCCAGGTAGTGAATAATCACCCCGTGGGTTTGTCCCTACCTAGGAGGTCTCCTCTTCCCATGGGTCAACATGGGGGAGTAGCTGAATGACTTAAAACTACAGTTTTAGCTTACAGCAGGGAGTAGCCTCATGGTGGTTGTGCAGATTCTCTCTTTGTGGCCTTAGCGCTGTGGGCACTTTCCCACTGTAAATACAGTGTGAAAGCGCATGCGCCCTTACTACACGTTAGGAAGTGGTGCTTAACTGATGTTTTTAAACATATGTCACAGCCTACCATTGCAGGCCTGTGTGTCTGCACTCGCATCTATGATGTTTTTAAACGTGTCAAGCCTGCCATTACAGGCCTGTGTGTGCGCACTTGAACTTATGCTCAGGCTGGCCTTTCTAAACCACTGGCAAATCCTGACGGTACTTTTCACCACTAGAACACCCCTAGGACAAGTCTTAAGGGGTGAAGCAAGTGGTAGGTGAAAGGCAGGACAGGCACACGTGTGTTCTATGCCCAGATAGTGAGGAATACCCATATGTGTTTTTCATAACCTATGAGGCTTGCTCTTCCCGTTAGGTTAACATGGGGAAATGGCTAAGTTTAGTTCAAGCTGCAGTGGTGGCTTAATGTGGGGCAGCCTCATGGTGTTTCCTATCATTGGATTCACAATGACAAGCCCTCTCCTGTGGTAACAGTGGATTTGTCATTTATAGCTTAGAAATGCCACTTCTAGAAAATGGGCATTTTTCTGCTCTAAAACTCTTTATGTGCCTTTTAGATTGACTCCAGTCCACACTGGAGGCTGGGGGAGCACATCTGTGCATTCCCCAGTGACAGCTATAAACATTGGGCATATAACTGGAACGACAGACCTCTGCCATTTGAGGGCCTGGCTGGACAGATTGGAGGGAGAGGTTTTGACACTTAGCCGCTGGGAGCCAGATCATAGCCCTACTAAAGGTTAAGATCTGCAACTGACGGCCTAATGGCAGACATGAATGAAATTCAGGGGAAACATCTGTGGTTCAAAGGGAAACCCCTCTGAATCACCCAGACTTCAAAGGCACACTAAAGTATACCTACTGGTGCCGTACTTCAGGGTAGAGATACACTTGTGGGGATGTGAGACCAAAGACCTTGGCCTGCATGGCGCACACCACCAGAGGACTCTGTTGTGCACAAGGAATATTACTGCCATTGGAAAGGGACTGTGCACCCTTCCTAAACAGGGCTATCTTGGGCTGACTACCTGCTGCTGTGTGCACCCTGAAGTGTGCTCTCCAGGGGCTTGCTGGCTTGCCCCCTGTTCTCTTGTGGAGGTCTCAGGGACGTGAAAGATCTCCCCCAAGGGACCCACAGTGTCTACTTGTGACACCTGGAGAGTGGTGCCCTCTTCAGTGCCCACATCATCTGCTGGATCCCAACTGTTAGTTCGGCATGAGCGTGGAACTAAGAATTGTGCCTGGAGACCGGATTGCTTTGTGCGTAGGCTTAAAAGTATTGCCTGCATCTAAGGAGTTTGGCTTCTGCATCGTGGGGCCCAGACACACAAAAGTGTCTTGTTGGTGGTGAGCGGATTCACCGGTTGTGGGACCCAACGTGGCCCGCTTCATCGATCATGCCACATTTCTCTTGTGCGACACGTCGACTGCATGCTCATTGCGTGTGGTGTCTGATGCCCAGGTTGCGACCCTCAGAGGTGGGGGTGTACCCATAGTAGTGTCTCATTGTACCGCATGAGTCACTGCTGAACTTTTTTATTTTTATTTTTTTTAACACACTTTATTAGTCACCAAGCCAACATTGCAGCAAAATCATTTCAGTACATACGGCTTTTTTTCTTTTCTTTTATCTGGCGTCTCACGCATTAGCTATCCAACATTACATCTTATTGACCAAGCATCCTGATTACAGTGAGTCATCTGATAAACCTCGCCCTCAGGGGATATAAAGCCGGGGTTTTCCCAGTCCCAGAGGACAGTAGTACGCCCAGAGTAGCCACACGTAGCTGGTTTCCAATATTATCCAAACATTATAACAATTAAAACTACCCCTACCCACCCCCCTCCCTCCCTTCTGGTCTGTCATTACTGTTGCGGTTTGTGGCCCAGTGTGGTGCTCTGCGTGGGGATTGTTGCACTAAATTGCTTATGTCCGGTAGGCTCTTATCTATGGTGTGAGGCTAGGAAGGTCGGACACGGTATCCGATTGTTTAAAACTTTCTAGCAAGATATCCCAGTCCATTGAAATAGGACGTTTTCGTAACCCCCCGTCCTCTTCTCTGCAAAGTGACGCGCTCTCAGCTCCCCCCCACTGTACCATGTCTTTCTGCCATGAGGTTAGCACGGGACTTCTAGGGGATTTCCACCTCATAGTGATTGCTCTTATAGCCAGTACTAAAGCAAGGTCTAGGAACCGCAGCTGTACCTTCTGTGCTGTAGTGCGCTTACGTAGACCCATGAGGCACTCCAAGATATTGTTCTGGACCGGTAGATGTGTCACCTCCTGGAGCGTTTGTCGTACTCCCTCCCAGTAATCTCCCAATCTTGGGCACCCCCACAACATATGGAGGAAGTTTGCCTCGTCTCCCTGACATCGGGGGCAGTTGTGCTGCGCCTCTGGATACATCCGATGGATTTTCTGTGGGGTTAGATAAGACGTCATTGTATCATTGTTTGGATGAATTTGAGTTTGGCATTACGGGATACTCGTTTGGGATGTTCGAGCATGGTTGCCCAGGCTTTATCAGTAATTTCAGTGCCTGCATCAGTCTCCCATTGCATTCTAAGCTCCGTAAGAGCTATAGCTGTATGTGCCCTAATACCCGTGTATAGCCATTTGACCAGGTGGCCGCCTTCCCCCATAAGATAGAGTAAATGAACTAATTTGTGTTGTGGAGGTTCCCTACGCTGCGGTGCCCATACCCTCTTAATATAGTATGTTACCGTTGCATGTGTTAGATATAGCCGATCGGATGCCCCGGTGTTCTGGACAAATGTTGCATGATCAAGAAGGCTGCCATCCCCAAAGAACTGTCCCACTTCCTCCACTCCCGTTTCCATCCAGACTTGGAGTTTGGTCTTGGTTAGCACTCCCCCAGATGTGGGAATACCCAGTACCGGAATGTTAGGTGCATATGGTGTCGCTCCCGAGGTATATGATAGAGCCCTTTTCCAGCAGTGTAACGCAGTCGTGAGTAAGGGGGTCCCCTGCCGGCAGTTTGGTTTTTGGCAATAATAAGGTGTGTAATTTCCTCGAGCTATGTCCCGAGGTGTATAACCTATTTCTTGTAGATTCCTGCTCGCTGTCCAGCGGGAGAGCCACTGAAGTTGGCAGGCGTAGTAATAGGCCCTAAAGTCAGGGACTCCAAGTCCTCCCTTAGTACACTCCAATTGGAGTTTCCGGAGGCTCAGTCTCCGGCGACCCTTTCCCCATATAAGGTCTAGAAGGATCGTGTTCAAGGTGCTGAAAATGGAGTGTGGGATCACCAGTGGCAAATTGACGAAGTAGTACAATAGACGGGGCAACACCACCATCTTGGATATTGCAATGCGTCCCATCACCGAGAGCGGTAGCGAGTTCCAGAATATCACACTGGAGCGGAGAGCCGCGATGGCCTTCATCAGGTTACCCTCCAACTGGTCTGCTCTGCGTTCTATATACTTGTATCCCCAAGTATTTGAAGGTAGTGTGTGCTACTGGAAGGGAATAGGGGCCGAAATGTATCAAATCCGGGTGAGTGCCATCCTGGAAATAATAGGCATTGGACTTCTGCGGGTTAATCGCCAGGCCTGAAATGTGTTCAAATTTAGAAAATATAGTGGGAAGAGGTGCCGCAGCAGCGTTTAAGTCCCTCAGGAACAGCAGGATGTCGTCCGCATAGATAGAAATTAAGTGCGCATTGCCATCTATTGGTATTCCTAGGTGATCTGTTGTTTGTCTCAAGGCTATCGCTAGGGGTTCTAGCGCTAGTACAAACAGCAAGGGGGATAGCGGGCACCCTTGCCTGTTACCCTTTTGTATATTATATTCCCCAGAGATGTGATGTCCTGTACGCGCTCTAGCAGTTGGGGAGGTATATAGCAGACGTATCCAGTTTAGATACTCACTAGGAAAACCGAAACGATGTAACGCAGCAAACATATAATCCCACGTTATGGAATCGAAGGCCTGCTTTAAGTCCAACGCCAGACATCCTGCATCGGGGTATGCCGCCGGAGTAGATGACATGATATAATGCAATCGCCTAGTGTTGAGGGATGTGCTCCGATTCGGTAGAAAGCCGCATTGATCCCTATTTATGAGGGTAGGTAAATGAGGTTGTATGCGGTTAGCTAAGGCCTTGCTCAGAATTTTGTATTCAGTGGCCAGTAAGGATAGGGGCCTATAGTTAGCAAGATCTGTACTATCGCGTCCCGGTTTAAGCAGCGAAACAACCAAAGCCTGCATGGTGGATTGTGGTAGGTGTCCAATCTCCAATGCTGCCCTATAGACTTCCTCCAATTTAGGAACCAGGGTTTCCGAATAAGTTGCATAGAATTCTATAGGCAGGCCATCGAGGCCGGGTGCTTTATTGCGGTTAAGGCCTTTGATCGCCGCCCTAATCTCCTGTTGTGTTATAGGGCCTATGAGTTCCTTTTGTATGCCCTCTGGCAAGGAGGGGACCGGCAATGTTTGAAAGAAGTCAGCTATCTGTTGATCATTCACGTGTGGAGGGACCGCATATAATTTACTAAGGTACTCGCAGAACGCTTTGTTTATTTCGAATTGTGTATGTACTGAGCTCTGCTCAGGAGTTATGATGTGAGTAATGACTGGTGGTTCCGGTCTGTCGCGCACTATACGAGCTAGTAATGTCCCAGCCTTATCTGCATCAACATGCTTCCGCTGTGTATAAGCCCTATAATCGATAACCCGTAGAGTTTCCAGAACATCGGCATGGTCAATACGGGCATCTTGTAGGGCTTCAAGTTTTGCCGGGTCCGTTACCGCTTCTGGCTCTAACGAGGTCATCAGATTTTCTACCTTAATCAGGCGCTGATGTACCTCTTGCCTAGCCCCCACCACCTGTCCTATAGTGGCTCCCCTTGTCACTACTTTGAACGCATCCCAGTCTATGAGGCGGGTAGAGGCAGTATTCCAATTGTCCGAGAAGTAATTATTGATGGTAGTGGAGAGCGCGGCCCGGAACGGGCCGTCTTCCAGCAGTTGGGGTCTCAGTGTCCATGTCGGCACCGGGGTCGGCACTCGTCCCCAGTTGAGGGTAAGTTCTAGTGGATTATGGTCCGAGAATGTCTTGGCTAGATAAGTGGACTGACTATTGCAAGTGGCAATGGAGTGTGAGCACATGAATCTGTCAATCCTGGTGTGGAGTTGGTGGACGGGCGAGTAAAAGGAATATTCCCTGTGGGAGGGATGCAACTGTCGCCACACGTCCGTTAGACCCCAGCCATTCAACCAGGTTTTGAGAAGCTCTGCTTGCCTGCTGGTGCCAGCTCCGTGTAGTGGGGGGTGGGACCTGTCCAATGCTACGTCCAATATTGTGTTGCAGTCGCCCCCCAGAATCCAGGGTATTGTATCCCACCCCACTAGGGCTGTACCCAGTCGTTGGAAAAATTTGTCCTGCTCAAAATTGGGGGCGTATATGCTTCCCAGAATCACAGCAATGCCATCCAGTGTTCCCTTCAATAGAACATATCTGCCCTGATCATCTATACGACGTTCAAGTGCTGTAAATGGGACCCCATGCCGGATCCATATTGCTGCGCCTCTGGCGAATGCAGAATAATTAGTGGAGTTGATAGTGCCTCTCCATTTTTTGCGAGTCTTCGAAGCCTCTGACTCAGTAAGGTGTGATTCCTGGATAAAGACAATATGGGCCTTACGCCTGAGCAGATGAGCATGTACCCGATGTCTCTTTTGGACCGCCCCCAGTCCCCGCACGTTCCAAGTGAGCAAATTATAAGAGCCTACCGTAGTGTGACCCCTAGACATAAAATAGTATAGTAAATAAGGCCCCTACTATTAGGAAGCCCGTGAGCTGTTGCAGACCAGAAGTACCCCTCCCCTACATAACCACTATTTAAACAGAGAATACACGGCGCAGCCCTTAAACTATGCTGTGCCAAACCAAAAATTGCAACATTCCGAACCCGTACTATGGTGCATTCGCTTTGTGGGGGAGCGGAGCCGCCATTCATAGTGTCGGGTATGAGATAACTGAGCCTCAGTGGCTCAACAGGACCCGGGGGGAGCGTCTCTTTACAAGACAAATATTAATATGCACTAAAGAAGATCGCCATAAATGCAGGTATAGGGGACCAAGCAAAGAGCTGAAAGCTCGTGGGGTGTCATCCAGAGCATCATTGTCGTCTGTAGGGGCGCCAGACGGCGCTAGACCGCAAGCCACCCAGGAGCCATGCACAACTCATACACTCTGCTATAGAATATTAGTATAGGGACATACATATGTTTGCAAAGGGCCTAAAGGTGGCCAGCAGCCCAGTGACAGGGTGCAAGCCCCCTCCTCAGTGGGAGAAAGATGTGCGACCTGTCCCACCCCCTCAATTATCCACCAAGTGATCCACAGTCTGAGGTGTCACTAAAGGGAAAAGAGTAATACTTTCAGAGTCCGAATGATTGGTGCTGTCCTCCGAATCCGTTGCGCTCTTTGGGTGGTCCTCACGAAAGGATCCTACCATGGCGAATGCCTCCGCCCTGCCCGACATCTGCTGGTCATGTCTGGGGCCTACGATGTTGGAGTCCTGCGTGCTCTTCGTTCGCCGATGGGCGCTGGGTGTCTTTGGCTTAGTAGTGCCCCGGCGGGACGAGCCCGATAGCTGTTCCTGACTCGATGTTAGCCCCATCACCTCCAGCCATTCTTCTGCATCATTCGGGCTGTCAAAGAAATAGGATTTCCGTTCGTGCAGTACTTTTAGACGGGCAGGGAACAAGAGAGCGTATTTTAAGTGTGCCGCTTGGAGCTTTTTCTTGACGGCCTGGAAGGAGGACCGCTGGCGCTGTACCATGATGGTATAGTCAGGATAGAGCGAGACCCGTTGGTTTTCAAATTGAATTGGTGCTTGTTCTCTCGCTTTTTGTAAGAGCACATCTCGGTCCCTGTAATTTAAGATTTTAACAATCAGGGGTCGTGGGGTCGCTCCTGCCCTCGATGCTCCAGTAGGAATTCTGTGCGCCTTCTCCACACAGAAATAGGGGGAGAGACCATCCCGGGCCACATAGTCTCTAAACCAGGTTTCCATAAAGTCCGCCGGCTTGGGTCCCTCGCTGCGTTCCGGAAGTCCAATCACGCGGATATTGTTCCGGCGATTTCTTCCCTCTGCGTCTTCGACTCTGTCTTGAAGGCCGTTGACCTGCTGTTGCAGTTGTTTAAGTTGAATAGTATGATCCGTTATTATTGGATCCATTGTGGATAGGGCCCTGTCGTGCTCACGAACTGTATCTGCCAGTTTCCCATGGTCTGCCCGAAGTAGGGTAAGACCACTGGTAAGGGATCCAATTTGCAGCTCGATCGCCCTACGGGATTCCCTGACCTCCTTTAGGATTAGGTCCAGCTTGTCCAGGGGGGTCTCGGCGGACTCAGAGGAGGTGGCGTCAGGTGATCTGGGTCTGGTGGCATTTTCACCCTCACCCGAGGGGCCCCCCGCAACGGAGCCGCTGTCCACAGGTTTTCCCTTGGGTCTCCCCATATTTGACCCCCACGGTAGTCTGGCAAGTTCAGTATAGGCCGGGGGAGGGCCCCTATCGGTGCGCTCCCGGGTTAGAGCGGACACAGCAGGGCAGTCCCTCCTGCAGATCCGAGGCCTGATGGGCACCGCCCCTGCCTCCGTACCCCTCTCCGATGTTGTGCAGCGGCTCCGGGGGCCCCCCAAAGGCACAGCAAGTCGAGGGCGACTCCCTCCTCCTGCCAGAGATGGCCCGGTATCGTATTGTATGGCCGCCCTCACTCGCCCACCAGAGTCTCGTCCAGTCACGACGCTGCTGTGTCTCCCTCTTGAAGAAGGGTGTCCCAGGTCAGTATCGTAGCGGCGGTCCAGCTACTTCATGCTAGTACTGGGGGACTCAGAGCCGGGGAGGGAGAGGGACGCTGACCGTTTTCCCGGCTAATCAATGCTACCGTTTACCCGGCTAATCAATGCTGGGTCCAGCCACTCTGTGCCACACCGCACTCTATTCGTCTGATGGCGCACTCTCCGGCCGCGCAGGGAGGCATCAGGACATCGGGGGTCTGCCTGTAGCTCCGCGCAGCGCCCCCCGCCGGTTCTTCATCAATAGTCCAGCCCAGTGGGGAGGAGATGGAAGGTCCCCCCTCACCTGGAGCCCGTCTCTTTCAGGCCCGGACCAGGCCCTGCGGCCGGCAGGCGGCAGGTGCGGTAGGAAGGGAGAGAGGGGAAGGGCACCCGCCCCAGGCCCAGCTCCGCCGGGAGGCGTCCACTCTCACCTCTGCCCGCTCCGCCGGTCCGTGGGCCGAGCAGTCCCACCGATGTCGGCCGAGCTCCGTATCCTCAGCACAGCCCGCGAGTGCGCACCTCGTCGGCGCTGCCCCCCCCAGGCAACAGGAATCTCCGTCAGTAGCTCGAGGGGGCCGCCAGGCACACCAGGTCCGATGAGGGCCGCAGCTCCCCTGCAGTAACGGAGCGCCGCGAGTAAGCCTCACACTTCGTAAACGCTGCTGGGCGCCGCCGCTCGTCTCGTCGCCCCAGCTCCGCTAGGTAAGTCCCTCCGGGTCAGTAGTAGCAGAGCCCGGGACTCCAGAAGCTGCGTTGTTTGTGTAACAGACGGCGATTCACAGGATAAGTCCCCCCAGGGTCCGGAGCCTCATCAGCTTGCGTCCGCCATCTTAAGCGGCTAGCCACGCCCCCCCTCACTGCTGAACTTGCGTTCGTGTGTGTGCCCAGAATTGTCTTGTGTGACTCGGATCACCACACACCAGACTTTGTGCCTCATTTCCAGGGAGGTACGGAATTTTCTACTCTTTGTTGTGTGTGACCGGTATTGTCTGATGCGACTCGGATCACCGCGCATCAGACGTTGTGCCTCATTTCCAGGGATGTACGGAGTCTGCAACTCTTCATTGTGCGTGACCGGAACAGTCTGGTGTGACTCGTATAAATGCGCACCAGACGTTGTGCCTCCTTTCTAGGGAGGTGCGGAGGAGCTGAATCGTGCTCAGGGGTGCCTAGGTGCCACTTTGATCGGCGTGTATCTGACGGGGTGCCTCCTTCTCTCAAGAGGCTCCCCTGCTTCTTCCCACATTCATCGATTGTTTCTTCTATGCCCTGCGTGTCCCCCTGTGCTTTGCAGAACTGGGCTGGTGCCAGAAGGCCATTTGGGTAACTCTTTGATTGAACGACTATCGCCCTCAGCCCGCCTCTGCTCCGCATCCTGTGGGTGAACTTCCTGAGCGGTAGCTAACCCCCTTTTATCAATTGCTGCCCAATTAGCCCTGCTACCTACCCCCATCTTCTTCCCTGGGACCCTGACTAAGTGCGACTGCGGCCACGAGCAGCCTAGTATCAGGGGGAAGGTTTCCATTATCTCTAATCCAAGGGTGTAGGGTGGTCGGGGTTAGCTGAATGGTGGAGGAGGGTTTGGGCCATGGGGTCTGCATGTCCATGATCAACTGACCTGCTGGATATCAGTTGCACTGCATTACGGTGCTGTGTGCGTGTGTGTGTGTACAAGTGCGCTCCATACGGACCTTCCTAATATCTGTTGCACCGCTTAGGGGTGCCGGGTGAGTGTTTGCATGTGGACCGCATGTTCGTAATTACACTGCGAGGTGGTGTGGCTTTACATGTTGATTCATTATCAAAAGAATACTACGTTTGACATTGTTTTTTGCCCTTGCGGCCTCGGCCCACGGTACTGTTTTAAAGTGTTGCAATTATCTGTGTGCACACATTCCGGATATCATTGTGATCTGGGGTGCACCATATAACTGTGTGGTATTGAATTATAATAATTGTCAGGGTGGGACGTTTGGCACCGCATAAGGGTGCTGGGGGGTAAAGTAGGATTCTTCCCAAGTGTGCATTCTACTGATGTCGTTTTAACACAGTTAGGTCTAGTACTGCTAGTAATATTTCCAAATGTGATTAATGCCCAGAAATACTTGATGTTCATGTTGTGTTAATTAATGTTTGTGTTGAATACAAACTATTTACATACACCATGTGTGAAGTCTCTTTCGTGACGCTCAGTATATTTATTTTGTGAGAGTGCTGTGCCAATGCTTTACACATTGCCTCTATGATAAGCCTCTCTGCCAAATCAAGGAAACTCCTTTATTTACTCGCAACCCATGAAACTGCTTCAAAGATCGTACCCCAGTTGGTGTACGCAGAGGGCCAATGCTTATCATGCACTCCTGACATTCTGCAGGCTTTTGCAACCTTCTACCAAGGGCTATATTCTTGCAGGTCCCGTCCTCTTCGGGAGGTGGACCATCCGCTATTGTCCAATATCCCGCTGCCCAAAATCCCCCTCTCCCTAGGCCGGGAATTGGACCAACTCATCTTGGCAGACTAAATTGACTCCGCCTTGTCTGACCTGTCGTTGGGCAAAACGCCCGGTCCAATGGCTTCTCCGTTGATTACTACCAGAAGTTCCACACTGAACTAACCCCGTTCTTACTCGCGCTCTGCACCGAGGTGGCTGAGTGGGGAGCCTTTCTACCTGGGCTTGACCTGCCCCTTCATAGTGGTCATCCATAAACCGGGCCACCCTCCTGACCAATGCTCATCGAACAGGCCAATCTCCCTGATCAACATTGAAATCAAACTCTTCGCCAAGATCCTGGCCAACCGGCTGCAGACTGCTCTTTCCTACTGGATCCACCACGACCAATGTGGATTTATGCCAGGGCAAAGCATGCCACACTGCATTAGAAGGGTCCAGGTGGCGCTCACTCGTATAAACAGCTCCCACCTTCCAGCTGTGCTGCTTTTACTAGACTTTGAAAAAGTCATTGATACAGTGGACTGGCCCTTCCATCAGTCTGTTCTGGACTGTGCGGGACTCACTGGAGCCCTTTACCATCAGCCCTCTGCACAGATCTGGGTCAACAGATCGCTCTCCGCTCGGTTTCCTATCCGCAGAAGTACACGCTAGGGTTGCTATCTCTCCCCTTTACTGTTTGCCCTCGCAATCAAGCCCCTAGCATGGCTCCTTCGCTGTGATGCCCAATTTCGCTGGTGGTCCTGGGATGAAGGCCCAGAAGAGAGGATCGCTCTTCATGCGGACGACCTCCTACTATTCCTGGCTGACCCACAGACCTCAAGCCTCAATGTCTTAATCTCCTTGGTTTGTATGAAGAAGCCTCTGGTCTCCACATGAACAGATCCATACCTCTACTGGTCCCGGGGGATACCAGTATCCACTCCTGGCAATCTGACATTCTGGTGCGATGCCTCTCCTTTAAGTACCTGGGGGTTCATATCTCTCTTCTCCCAGAACTCATGAAACATTTTAACCTGACTTCCCTGGTGTCTACAATAAAGTGCGATATCCAGAGATGGACACAGCTTCCACTTCACGTTATGGGCCGCATAGCCCTTTTTACGATGATGGTCCTCCCTCGCCTTCTGTATGTATTCCAACATTTCCCAATCCGATCCCCACTCAGTGGTTCCAAGCCCTCAACTCCATCCTCCGAGCCTTCCTTTGGTCTGGTGGCTGTTCACGCATTGCCTTCATTAGTGGTCGACAATCACTGTATGACAGGGTTTGGGGATGGTGGACCTCCACTGCTATTATCGGGCCTCCCAAATGAGTGTTATTAATGATTGGTTCAACGGCGTCTGGGATGACCCGACCTACAGTTGGAAGCTCTCCCTACTGGGTCTAGACAATATCTTAGGCACGTTATATGGGCCACCGATTCCCCTAACCCTCCCCGAAGTCACCTGAGTGGGCTTCATGTGCTGGAGATCCTCCCTACGATTCTTGGGTTGGAGCCGCTGTCTGACATGGATGACCTCACTCTGGAAGGGAAGATGGCTACACGAAATGTCTGGCCTAGAGGGATTTCACAAACAGGATACAAAAGGCATTACGGTCCTTGGGATGTGTCGGTGGAGAACCATATCTTGATCTTCCAGGACTTACAAGACCGGTATCATCTTAATCAGGCACAATTCCATAAATATTTACAACTATGCCATGCCCTCATTGCTAGCATCCCCTCGGGCACTGATATCCCAGAATTCAGCCCCCTCGAGTCCAGGATACTGACAGGGCGCATTGACAAGGGTGCCATCTCCCAAGTGTACAGCTCACTCATTGTTAATTGCCCACACTGGTTTGATGCTCTTAAACAGCGCTGGGAGGGAAGGGTTGGCGAGCTCGATGAGGCAGAGTGGAGGGAGGCCAGACTGGCCCCATGTGTGCTGGCCATTTCCACGTGTCTCAGGCTGATCCAGCTTAATTACCTTCATATGACACATCTAACCCGACACTATTGCACTGAGCTGGCAATATCCCTCAACCCTCCTGCTTTTGGTGCTCTACGATACCTGCCGACATATCATATGGTCTGGACTTGCCCCATCCTAACGCCCTACTGGCAGCAGATATAACGTGAACTCTCTGAGGTACGGGGGCGAGCCCTTGAGCTGACCCCCAGGGTGGCCCTGCTGGGCATGATGGATGACCTTGGTGGTCCCTAGGCGGAGCTTACGCTTAAAGGGATTGCCTAATTAATTGCTAAGCGAGACATTGCCGGAAGGTGGAATTCCTCAGGTACCACCTCCCTAGCAGAATGGAACTCTACAAGATTCTAGCAGAATTCAGCAGTCCAAAGTGCTGAAACGCAGAGTCCCCATGATCACAAACCTTCTGTGACAAAAACTCCATGTCACTGATCTCAATAATTGAGAAGATAGAACACCATCTTAACAAAACAGCTAACACTCCTTCTGTACTTGACAGCACCACCGCAGTGATGGACACCAATCTCCCATGTTCCATCAGCTTCAACACCCTCTCTGTTAACAATTGTTCAACATTTTGAACTTAAGACAGCCATCAGCCTCACCTTCAGTCCCAGCCCCCAAAAATCTTCAAAGATATCCTTAACCCTATCTATGCAGGGGAAGCAACTAGAAAAAACTGCACAAGTACTTAGAACTAGGGTCTTTCCCTCCTGAGATTAAAAAAAAACCTCTTCCATTAGACCATTGCTCAAGAAGAAGAATCGAGACCCATCCATTCCAGCAAACTGCAGGCCAATCTCCAAATGCCTGTTCTCCAGTCAACTATTAAAAAGAGCAGTTTTTACTAAATTCTCCAAGTTTACTGAAGAAAATAAAGATGTTGGATCAATAATCTGAAATCAGACCAGGTCGTTGGAGAGCCTCCACTTGTATCGATAAGGAACATCCTAAAACTCATAGTGGAGAAGAACGAATTGGCTGCTATATTGCTTCTGGATTTATTAGCAGCATTTGACACTGCACACCACCAGACCCTACTCCAAATACCCCATCATCTTAGAATACATGAAACCACCCTAAAATAGATTGCCTCATACCTCAAAGTCAGACCGAGCTTGGTTTTCATACCACTGTTTGTATCTGCCCTAGCGATCAACATTGTTGTATCCCCTAGGGGTCAACAATCTCTCCTTTCCAACATCTACCTCACCCATTACTGGACCTGATCAGATCATTCAACCTTACATATTAAACTATGCATATTATACACAAATCATTCTAAAAAAGGATGACCCAGAAGACCTCTACAAATGAAGACGTGCCGATTGTCTTAGGTGCACGTTTGATGATTATTCACGTAAAGACCACAAAGAGAAAGGTCATGGACAATAGCACAAGTGCCAGCCTACAGTCATGTGGCCCAATGAAATTGGGGCCAGATGTTCCAAGGCATTTTACAGTCGTCCAGGGTATGATTCACAAAATCAGACCCTTTCCAAACATTTTGGTAAATACCAATTCCAAACTGCAATTCGGTAACACGTTACCAAATCACAGTTTGGGTTTGCAACTACATACTGAATCGGTATTTGGAAGGGGGTGTTTAGAGAATCCCTTCCAAATACTGAATCACATTAGGATGTATTAATGTTTTGCAACTGAAATTCAGTCGTAAAACATTCATATTTTACTGGCTACTGAAAGGCAGTGGTAACCAATTTGCAAACAGGAAGCGGTCCACAAGGGACCCCCTTCCACTTTGTGAATGTTGCCAAAAACATTTTTTGAGAGTAGGCAGTGGTCCAGGGCCAATGGACCACTGCCTAGTCTTAAAGTGTTTAAAAAACTGTTAATTTGGTTTTTTTTTTTAAACACATCCCATTTTCCTATTTACAAGCAATCACAAACAGTGGTCTGCTGGCAGTTATGACAGTCTGCCACATGGTGGCGCTGTCTATATAATTTAGAGATGAGGACAACAACAGTTGTTTATTCGTTAAATATACATTAAAAATGACTAACTCCTGTCGCCAAAGCCATTTTATAGCTTTGGAAGCCTGGAGTAGTCTGAATTGTCACACGTGTAGGAGTGTGGTTGTTAGTAGTTATTTTGGTGCTGTCATTGGCAGCGCTGGCAGATGCAATGGGTGCCACAAGCTGCAGGCACTTTTTTACAAATTAAGGACTGCCAGCAGGCCACCATTCCTGTGATGGCAGCGAATCATAGTGGGTCACAATTTGTAACCTACCTTATTAATATTCATGACGTCGGTCGAATTGCAACGCACTACTATTTAGTATTTTGTAAATCGACCTATTAGTACCTAGGTCAGTTCACAGAATACCAAACTGGTTGCAAAAATACTGTTCGCAAATTTGTGACCAGTGTTTATTACATCTGGTTCTTGATGCCCAGCCAGCCATGTCAAGAGACGTTAAAAACAGGACTTGTCAAGGTCTCAGATCTATCCCTGATATCACATGCCAATCACGTCTCAAGGTGCACCTTCTACACAAGAAAAAAGCTGAGACGCATCTTCAAATACCATGGATAACAACAAAAACAACAAGGTACCCTCATTATTGTAATCTCCAAGCTCGACTGTGCCTATAACTTATGCTTTGGCACCCCCTGCTTCAGCATACATAAATTCAACAAATCCAAAACGCTACACCAAGACTCCTCCTCTACCTTTTCCAAAGAGAAAACAGGATGCCTGTACTACAAACACTTGCTACTAGTAGCTACACGATCGATGTTCAAAGCACTTTGCATTGTTCACATCGCCGCACAAGAAAAACAACCACTTTACCTACAATTTATATTTAAACAATACAAACAGAGTAGGACACTGTGCTCCAGGCTAACACCACAGATCATCATAGCATCTTACCATAAGAAACGCATAAGAGGCTCAGCTTTCTTGATACAAGATGCACGCTCTGTAACTCACCACAGGCCATGATTTAAAGCATCCAGAAGCATTTAAAGTTCAGAAGAGAGGTGGAAATATGGTTGTTCCTATAATAATTCAATCAATCACTGAGCTGAGCCTGGGATAGATGCTGGAACTAAACTCTTCTACCACTATAAGCATGAGCAAAAGCTATTGAACAGTCCTGACATGCACACCATGCTAACTGGGCTGACTCAGGCACCAAACCTAGACTGGGGTGCTCCACCAACATAACCTCTTAGTGACCTTGACATACAAATGCAATATAACAATGCCATCCCAACAGTAAGATATGCCTCACAAATCAATACTAGAAGCACATGCAGTCGCTCTGCACCTGAAGACCTGCAACCTGCCTAATGACATATTGGTCTCAAACCATAGCGCCCCCACACATGCACACTTCCAGTGGCGTAACAATAGCCCCTGGACCCCCACGGTGCAGGGAGCCCCGAGCTCCAGGGGCTCCCACCGGCACAGAGCACAGGCGGGCCTGAGAGCTCCTACGGTTGGGGTGTAGGGACCCCCCTCCATGTACTTTGCAGGGGGGGGGGGCTCAAATTTCGTTACGCCACTGCACACTTCATTGACATGTCTACACTGCCTTCCACCTCTAATCACAAGATAGAGAGCAGTTATTCTAGCCTTTATGACGGACCACAACAGTGACATACTCAAAGCACCGACATCCTATGAAACAAGCATTTGCAATACAACAGGTCTCGCATTTGGGAGAGTTTAAGCTATTGCCATTGTAAATGACAATGCCTTTATCTGTTTTGTTAATTAACACATAAATAAAAGGCATTGTCATTTACAATGCCAATAGCTGAAACTCTTGTAAATGCGAGACCTATTTCATTTCAAGGAAGCGGCCGCCATTGTCCCGGGCTGCTTGGAAAGTGAAATTGCACATGGCATGCTGAATGTTGTAGGAAAGCATTTTGTGCCGCCTGCAGTAGGATAGTTCAAGTTCGTCTTTATTTCGATCGTAAGAAATCATTAAAGACACATATAACACATTACAATATAAAAAACACAAGTTACAAACACATAAATAATTCATTAAAATGCCAATATAAGAGCAATCAGTTTAAAAATACTTAAAATCATTTAACAATCTATTGCACATATCTCATAAACTATGAAGCACGCGCATGTGTATGTTGGACTGCCCTGTTCAATCTATTCTTCCTAATATTAATCTAGAATCGAACTTTGTGTCCTGGACGACAGCATTAGCACTTTTGGTATTTAACTTCTTCATATTATTTCTACGTATGCCCCACATCCAACTTAAAAACTTTGCCAGAGCTATTACCAAGGTTTCTTGTAAGATAGTCTTCAAAATGCGATAGGCTATAGTGCTTGATCTTGTGTCCAGGTTTGAACAGATAGGTTTGAGCCATTTCGCTCTGGGATTTTTATAGGCCGGACACACAAACAAAATATGCAGGATGGTCTCGTCCATCAATTGACAGGAGGGACATATGATATCATTCGCATTCTGCCATTTCATCCTAAATGCATTTATCGGGAGTGAGCCTACTCAAAATTGGTGGAACAGTTTCCTATTGCATGACTTTGTGATAAAATTCCAGTAGGGCTCAAACTGTGGTTCATATTTGTGTTCCAGAAAGGCTCCAGTAAGGGCAGAATGGTCACAATTTGACAAGCTTTTTTGTTTGACCATATTCCAATACGCCACCTTGTACTCAGTTTTAGATGGAAACCGATTGCCCTCTGGATCCTCCCACAGATGACGAAGCCCCATATCTACTAGTGCACCTTTAATATTTTGTAACCATTTGATTTTACGGGACAAATCTGCTTCTCTTACAAAATTTAGTGCACTGGCGTAGGTAGGGTAACAGCTCCGGGGTAGTCCAAATCCTTCTCCAATGTGCTAGGGATCTGAACCGAGCCATTTCTTCGATTCCATAACAGCCCAGATCCAGGTAAAGAGGTTTGAGGGGAGTGGATTGGGGTAATCCTACCATGTTGCGTAGAAACTTTAGGGGCATATCATCAACAACCAGCGATAATCATCGCTAAGCGCACTTAGCGCTAGGATAATTATCGCCGGCTATCGCTTGTTTTTATCGCTGAGATAGCGCGCTATCAGCGACGCTTATCTCCAGAGCGATAAAAATAACCGAGTTAGCTGCCAAATGTGCAATTATCGCTGGGATTCCAGCGATAATCGCACAACGTTTGGCGCTACGTTGTTGATAGGGCAGGAATACTTAACCATGATATCCACCTTCCATTGGATATCATGGCTAAGTCAAACTAAAAGCAGGTGTAAGGAAAGTAGCGATAACCGCGGTTAGCGCTACTTTCTTAACGCTATGCTTGTTAGCGTGCCCATTGATAATTGGAGAAATGTCGGTTAGCGACATTTCTCCAGTTATTTTGGGAAGGCACGCCCACTTTGCATCTCATTAGAGATGCAAAGGGAGGCGTAGGGAAAAAGGGTGCTAACATGCGATTATGCATGTTAGCACCCTCTTGTTAATAGGGCGAAAACATTATCTCCGCTTTTCTGGCTTTTAAAGCCAAAAAAGCGGAGATAAGGCCCTTGATGATATGCCCCTTATTTTGTGCAATGGTTAGAGGGGTGATTTTTTCGAAACCCCAAAGCTCCGCACCATATAAAACCGAAGCCCTGATTTTAGCATTATAAATAGATAAAACGGGGCCAACTGACTTGGTTTGCGAGAGCTTGTGCTCTTCTAAGAGGACCCCTGCTAATTGGGCATGCCTGAGAGCTAGAATATCAATCTGAGGTTTCCAATTTAACCTCTTTCCTAATGTGACACCCAAATAAGTGAAAACATCCGTTTGTTCCAACTGGGCATTGTTCATCCACACCCTCCCTTTCACCACTTTGTGTTTATTCAAGACCATGAACTTGGTTTTATCAATGTTTACTACCAGCTCATGCTCTTTGCAGAAGACCTCGAATCTGTCAAGGGCTCGTTGTAATCCCTTTTGGGTCTTAGACAGAATCAGGGTGTCATCTGCAAACATTAGCAGTGGCACCTTTGCGCCAGCAAGTGAGGGGGCATCAGTAGGGTAGATTGTAAAATAACTAACAACCCTGTTCATAAATAATGAGAAACAGGTAGGGGCCAATACACACCCTTGTCTGACCCCTTTGGTTACGGAGAACCTTTCTGTTACCTTCCCCTGTGTTCCCCAACGAACTTGAGCAAAATTGTGTTCGTGCAGTTTAATAATCAGATCAAGGAGCGTCACTGGCATTCCCGATTCTTTCAAAACTTGCCACAACTTATTACGGGGGACCAAATTGAACACGGACCTAAGATCTACGAAAGCCGCGTACAAGGTTCCCCCCGCAATAGTTACAGTGTGCCAGTAGATCAGCATAAATCTAAAAACTTGATCTATGGTGCTAACGTGTGGGCGGAAGCCAGCTTGTAGGGAAGACAAGATTTCAAATTTGTCTATCCAAATATGGATTCTCCTCAATAGGAGCCGGGCCATGATTTTTTGGATGGAATCTATTAGGCTTATAGGCCTATAATTGCTCGGACTTGAGCGGTCCCCCTTTTTATAAATCGGAATGATTTCCGCACCGCGCCATGATTCTGGGACTGGGGCCCCACTGGCAACTGCGTTGGCGAGTATTTGAATATACTTAATCCAATTTGCTCTGTCAAACTTAAATAAATCAGCTGGAATGCAGTCGGGACCAGGAGCACGGCCCCTGGGGATCGCATCCATAGCAGATTCAACCTCCCCTGTCCCAAAGATTAAGGTAGTTTCAACGACTAGAGTGGAACGAAAATCAGAGCTGGCTTTAGTGGCAGAAAACTGAGCCTGAAAAAAAGAAATCCACTGCTCGGGGCCAACATTATTATCCGGGGTTTGTCTGATTTCACCACTGCCCCATTTAAGTATTTGCCAAAATTTCTGCATGTTGTTACAATTACATGCATGCAGAAGATCATTCCACCTCTTTT
The DNA here is from genome assembly GCA_963921515.1 of Calotriton arnoldi. NCBI lineage: Eukaryota > Metazoa > Chordata > Amphibia > Caudata > Salamandridae > Calotriton > Calotriton arnoldi. Next base: position 501,882 of record CAWUFW010002661.1, on the reverse strand, counting down.
CGTCAAACCCCCTTTTTTGCTGCAGGTTGGGAATTTTTGTACAATTTTCGTGCAGATTTAATCTCATCCCTTGTTTTGAATCTTATGGCTTTTGACAAGTTTTTATAAGCATCTCTGCAGCTTTTGTTATACCAATTAGCATGTTGGGCAATTCCTCGATTGCTAGTTTTTTTTGTCTTAACAAAGGAGTTTTTGAGTTTGGCAAAAAGCTCTTCATGCGCCTGAATAATTGCTCCCTTGTTATCATCCGTAATTTCTAGGGAGGAAATAACTATTATGGTGTCTTCCACTGCATGTTTCATCTCTGCTAGGACACTTTCCTTTTCTACTAGATTTGACCACTTTACCCTTCTCATATCGTTGGTGGTGAATACATCGGCAGTTATAATCTCTGTTGCTTGGGTCTGGGTTTCTGGCCCCCTTAGCTTCAAGGATAACATTAGTGGGTCATGGTCACTCTCGGTTCTCCTCTGGATCATCATATCAATTAGGCTCGGCCATAGCTCCAAGTTGATGAGAAAGTAGTCTATCCGACTACTTCTCATCCCGTTACGAAAAGTAGGTTGGCCCATGCTATCTGATAGTGGTCTCCCATTTGTAGCCCTGAGACCCCTCGCCAGGCACAAACTTTTTAATTGGAGTGCTGCCTCCGTCCATTTTTTTATCGGAGAAATGGTTAGTGAAGGGATACCCCATTGGGAATCCTCATCACTACTAAGACCACCATCCTCATAGTCTAAGGGCTCAAAGGTGGTATTAAAGTCACCTGCTATAACCATATTTACTTTCCCTCTGTAGGTATCTATGAGGAAATCTAACAAAGCGACTGTATTGGAAAACTTCCCACCTGGGATCCCTCTAGCATATATGTTTATTATTAGTGTGTCTGGATCGAATTTGGAGCATAAACGGATAGCCAAAATGTCAGGGCTATCCGTTTTTAGGTCTCGCCCTGAAGCCAGCGCTTGCGCTGGGTCTGGGCGAGACATTTTGTAAGTGGGCTTTCGGAAATGCGACCAATTATTTTTGGCCTGGCCTAGAGCATGCGGGTACGCGCACAGTAACGCGCATTCCTCGCATGCTCCAGGCCATCTGGATTTCCTCTTTATTGCTCCTCCCCCTCCCCCACCACAGAGCGCGTCTAGCGGCCGCGCGGCCGTGTCACTTTCATGGCCGCGCGTCACTTGCTCTCCGGCTGCTCCCCCTCCCTCACCACAGCGCGCGGCCAATGCTTGTTTTAACTTTGTTTTTTTTTCTAACTTTGAAACTGAGCGCAGCGCCCACTTCAAGGACACCGCGCTCAGTGTTGAAGTTAAGAAATATATCAAGAAACCGAGCGCGATGTCCATGAAGCGGCGCCGCGCTCAGTTTTAAACTTAAGCATTTGCAATGCAATCGGACCGATTACATTGCAAATGCTTGTTTGTTTTGCATGCGCGAATAGACCTGTGAGCACAATTCCTGAATCGGAACACATCACTTTATTATACAAAGCAGACAATACATACGCTAAAGCTGCGAATAATAAACCCATCCTCGGCCGTGCAAAAGTAAAATGGGTCCCGTGTGTGTCTGGGGTCCCGTGCGTGCGGCGCTCCGAGTGTCGAGGTCCCGTGCGCAAGCTTTCACCAGTGTTTATGAAGCTGAGCAGTCTCGGGACCCAGGCACAGCTCCCGCCCCTCTCTCTTCCTCCAAACATCCCCTCTCACAGCTCTTGCCCTCACTTTCCACCACTAAAGGCATAGGGGAAATGTGTCAGTCTGTCTGAAAACACAACACATGCCGCCCGAGGAAACACATCGAAATGGCCTCTTAATTGTTCTTTCTCAGTCTAAAATCTTTCAATTTGTATGGGATGGTGTAGCACCTCCTGCACCCCGTGCTGCAGTGCCGCTGTGTGACATACAGATGGTTAAGAATTGTTCATTCTACATTTCGGCAATTGTTTGGCACGGTCAGTCCCCAGACCGGTTAAAGCGCTTTCATTGTTTACACTTCTTACAATTATTGGGGAACTGAGGGTGGGCACTTTGATTCCTTGCCTCGTGCACGAGTATCCCCGGAGCCCCCCCTCCACTGAGAGGGTGTGCCTTGCGTCGTGTCCAACCACCCGCTAACACGAGTGGTCAGTTTGGCACAGACCAGTGCTTGTCTTCCATACCTGCCCTTCCCTTCTCCACTTCCTATTTCCGGTTTTCTCCTCTCCCTCCCCATTGGCCTCGCAAGCTCACCTTTACTTCCAAACCTCCCACATACCTCTCATTCCACCCCTTTCGCCGGCCTGCCTAGCTTTAATTTCCAGTAGAGAATGCTCTAGCAACTGAGGAGCCTGCCGGGGGTCACTCACTCCCACCTCCTGCCAGAGGTTCACGTCCTCCCTGGGCTCGCTTTCTCTCTGTGTCAGCCTGGGCCGCTCCCTCCCTCTAGCCTCCTCCCCCTTCGTCTCGCCGTGCTTTTTTTCCCCCTTTTCTGAATGAAGGAAAATTCAAGGCGTGCACAAGTCTGTGATGACAAGCGAGTGTGAAACTTTGGTGGAGATTAATTTAAAAACTGAATGGAGATTGGGTGGGGGGAGGAGTGGGTTTATTTACTGAACTGACGTGAAACCGAGGTCGGTTATGGGCGACTTGCTGTGTGTCACTAACAGCGCCACGGGCGCCTTGATTGTTGAACGAAACAGGTGGGAGCCGTAGGAATCCTGTCACCTCAAACTGTCCGCCTCTCAAAGAATTAATCGGAGGCAACGGTTTGACCTGAAGGTGAAAAGATTACGTATGCCACACACAGGAGTCGTTCGCGATTTGTATTGTCAGACTGAGAAGGAGCGCGAACGCGCAACGATTTCTCCTTCTCCTAAGCAGCCGGTGCTTCCTGAAGTTTCTTCATGCTGGTCTTGGCAAGGTGAACAGGCAACATGGACAGATTCCGCTCGGTAGGAATGCGCCATACTTATTTGTTAAAAAGTGATTTTCTTTTAATACAAATCAGGCCTAAGCAGTAGTTGTTTGTATAGGGGTCCGTAAAAACTGATGACAGGCCTGGTGCTGCTAGACGATCCTCATGCTCTGCCTTGCACCCTTCTCCCCTTCCACCTTGCACCCTTCTCCCCCTCCACCTTGCACTCTTCTCCCCCTCCGCCTTGCACCCTTCTCCCCCTCTGCCTTGCACCCTTCTCCCCATTGCCTTGCACCCTTCTCCCCCTCTGCCTTGCACCCTTCTCCCCCTCTGCCTTGCACCCTTCTCCCCCTCCGCCTTGCACCCTTCTCCCCCTCCGCCTTGCACCCTTCTCCACCTTCAACCCATATCCCCCTTTGCCTTGCACCCTTCTCTGCCTTGCACCCTTCTCCCCCTCCCCCTTGCACCCTTCTCCCCCTCCCCCTTGCACCCTTCTCCCCCTCCCCCTTGCACCCTTCTCGCCCTCCCCCGTGCACCCTTCTCGCCCTCCCCCTTGCACCCTTCTCCCCCTCCCCCTTGCACCCTTCTCCGCCTTGCACCCTTCTCCCCTCTGCCTTGCACCCTTCTCCCCTCTGCCTTGCACCCTTCTCCTCTCTGCCTTGCACCCTTCTCCCCTCTGCCTTGCACCCTTCTCCCCTCCGCCTTGCACCCTTCTCCCCTCCGCCTTGCATCCATGCATTGGCATAGCCAATAGGTCTCTCCTTTGGGACCTTATAAGTGTTTAGCCATGCAACAGTTGATTTTGTTGCACCAAAGATATTGTGCTGCATAACTAAATACTTAGAAGGTCCCAAAAGCGAGACCTATTGGCTATGCCAATGCTTGTTATCTCTTCCACCCGATAGCCTAAGTCTTGTCTGACCCATAGGGAGAGCCCACCAGAAGGTCGTCCCTTGTGACAATTTGTGGCCAATTTGTCAAAATTCAGGTAACCTGGGCGAAAAATAGAACTTAAAGCCCAGGTTTCCTGAAAAGCCCAGATGTCATGGCTCTCTATAAAGGACGACCATTCTGCAGACGATGTCTTTGAGAGTAGGCCAGCTATATTCCAGGAAGCTATGGCAAGTATACTGCTTTTCTGATCCCCGTTGGAGTTAGCTCCACCTGCAACAGTTGGATCCCGAATTATTGTTGTGTCTATGTCATCCCTTCCTAAAACTTCCCCTTCTACATTTGCCATGTGTGGGGAAGTTGACTGTAGACATCAGTCCACCTTATGCAAGGTGGACCCCACTACTCTATTGTGGGAGGCATTTGAACATAAGTTTCCTTCACTATAGGCTGGGGGGGTTGTACTTCAGCCGAATATTGGTTGGTATCAGATGGGATGTCCTTAGATCAAAAGAGACTAGCTGGTCTACAAGGTCTGGTGTTTGTAACTTGAGACAGACATAGTCGGTGCTCGTCCCCCTGGACACACATCTCTTTGCTGAGAGGATATCTTCTCTGATGATTGAGCGACATTTCCTCTTATGGCGTAGCCAGTGGACACTCTTATTGATCAAAGACTCTTCGCTTTCCCTTGTAGTAATTGGATGTAGTTTGGGGACATTAATCAAAAAGATTTCTGCATTTCTAGGGCCAGTTCTAGGGAGATTTGATTGGCCATTGCCCATGTTAGAAGTGGAGCCTATGGTCCTAGGAGCAGTGGAAGCTATAGGATTGTTAGAGCCATCCTTCCTAAGCTGCATGTTCAAGTCGTTAAAATCAGAATTGACTGTGTGAGTTCCTAGCCGTGAATCGCCATAATAACGACGGTGCCTCTCATCAACGGTAAGGTGCGAGCCTGCATGGCTAGCTGCATACCCGTTGCTGCAATTGACTTGACTATCAGTTGTCTTCCCTCGGGACGCCGTGATCGAACTCAATGTGCTGGGGGCATTAGCTTTTGTCTGAACATTCAAGGTGTCTTAGTTTATCAGCCAAAGCCTTGAGGGTACCAATTAATTCAGTCAGCATCAATGTCATAGGCCCAAATTGCACAGTAGGCAGTCCTGAGTTAAGGCAAGTGCATACATCAGCTGGGATTTTTCCCCCGGCTACCTTGATGTTATCTACATGGTCATTTGTACTAGGGAGTATATTCTCATCCTCCACGTCGCTCATCAAGGGGGCATACCTGTTACTGCACACTAGAATCTCTAAGGGAGGGGTGGGTGCTTTGTCGCTTGGCAGGGAGGATGTTCTTTGATCATTCAGACCTACAGGCCCCTCTGTCTGTGATACAGCGGCTCTCTGCTTACGAGTGAACATGTTAGGAATAGATTTACCATTCGAGCGATGCTCTGGGCTCTTTATCAGTTGACCAATAAAGTTATCTTTGTCGATAGCCAGGGGGGTGCTTAAAATCTGCTCGCAGTCATTGATGATATTATCTATGCGTGTCATAACGCTATTATTATTTTGAAGCAGAAGTGATTTTCCTGTTTTTTTGGGCTTTTTAACCTTTCTCGCCACTCCCCCCCCCCCCCTATGGTTTCGGTAGCTTTTCTTTTCCCCATAGTGAGGGTTGGCTCAGAACACAAGAGTAAGAAGCGGATCCTAGTACAGCATTAAAATACAAAAGTCTCTCCACTACTAGCTATCATGGGCTGCACAAAGTCCGGCTGAACAATAATGCAAACAGTACTCTTTTTGTCCAATCGGGTTACCAAGCCTCACACACAAAACAGCTAGGAACCAAATAATCAAGCATTAGGTTGTAGTTGTGCAATCAATACCTCAAAGTGTCCTCAGTCCTCACCACATGTTAAGGGGGTGGCCCTGCCACTTCCTGACGCTGACGGGCGCAGACGGGCCCGCCCTTGGCCCGGGCTTCACCCGCGCGCGTCCCGCGCGGCGAGAGCCCTACCGGGAATTTATGCGCCGGCTGGCGCGGGAGTGATGCGTGGCTCCTGCCGCAGTTCTCGCGCTGCCCCCTGGTGCTTGTGGTCCCGGTAGATGGTGGTGATGGCAGCAGCCCAACGGACAAGGAGGAAAGCAAACAAGGGCGTCCGCGCAGCGGGATCCCTACCGGGAATTTATGCCCAGGCTGGCGCGGGAGTGATGCGCGGCTCCTGCCGCGGTTCTCGCATTGCCCCCTGGTGCTTGTGGTCCCGGTAGGTGGCGGTGATGGCAACAGCCCAACGGACAAGGAGGAAAGCAAACAAGGGCGTCCCGCGCAGCGGGAGCCCTACTGGGAATTTATGCGCCGGCTGGCGCGGGAGTGATGCGTTGCTCCTGCCGCGGTTCTCGCGTTGCCCCCTGGTGCTTGTGGTCCCGGTAGGTGGCGGTGATTGCAGCAGCCCAACGGACAAGGAGGAAAGCAAACAAGGGCAGTAGGATAAACTCTTAAAGAAAATAGTGCTTACAGACTAAATAACACAGCACAGGAAAGAAATAAGGGAGACCAATGAGATTGAAAAAGATTGTTATTTACATATAGAAGCACTGAAATCAACTAAATTGCAGTAACCATAACAAACAAATGTGCACTGGAAGTGTTCTAGTGAATAAACGGCGCAGTGACACACGTGATTAGAAACAACGTGAGGCGGCGAAAAATTATAATAATAATCAGTGTAGGTCAAACAAAAATATTTACAATCACAAACATAATTCCATTATTTGTGAATGACCCTTTGGTTGCCGCAATTGGCGTTGTAGAGTCGACGGCGTTTCGACCTCTCTAACTCAAGGTCATCATCAGGACGATGGTTACCCGATTTATTTAAAGTGCTCTGGTGGCACTAGGTGGGGAGGGGAATCCAGAAGGTGAGTCCTACACGACTGGAACTGTAGGCGGTGTGATTTGAAGAAGCCTTCAATGGCTGGAATATCGTCAATTGTGGAAAGTACTGCGTCAAGGGGAAGAACGTGCGGAAAGCTAGGCAGCGTTCGGAGAAAAATTCCGATGGGCAGCGGGTGGTTGGTTCCACTGATTCGTCAGGTTTGAAGGAATATGTGATCAGGATGCCGGGATAAGTCCAAAAGCAGGTAGGACGAGTGGAGGCCAATTGCGGCAACCAAAGGGTCATTCACAAATAATGGAATTATGTTTGTGATTGTAAATATTTTTGTTTGACCTACACTGATTATTATTATAATTTTTCGCCGCCTCACGTTGTTTCTAATCACGTGTGTCACTGCGCCGTTTATTCACTAGAACACTTCCAGTGCACATTTGTTTGTTATGGTTACTGCAATTTAGTTGATTTCAGTGCTTCTATATGTAAATAACAATCTTTTTCAATCTCATTGGTCTCCTTATTTCTTTCCTGTGCTGTGTGATTGATACACCTTTTTGAACAGTCCCCCGCTTGATATACCTGTTGAGACGTTGTTTTATTGATGCAATACTTACCCGGTCTCAACTGGGTTAACGGGTTTACTCCTGTTTCTTGTTTTTCTACAGACTAAATAAGACATACCCTGTAACAGAAGTAAAGGGGGCAGTCCTAATGGGAGGTTACAAATGAAGACAAGGCGGCACTAAGGAGGGACTAAAAAGCCTATTAACGAATCAGAAGCCAGCATTTACAAAGGACAATGACACAGGTCGGATGTACATGACCTTACAGCCCATTATAACCGCTCAATGGCCAAGGTTTTAGACTCTGTTGCGTGACTACAGTTTAAAAGGCTATCCTACAAACCTTGGTTCAATGACAGTCTTAATTCCGAAAGAAGGAATCTAAGACTTGCGGAAAGATTGTGGCGATCATATCCCTCCCTTGAACATCTCTACCATCTGAGATCCCTAAGAAGCATCTACAACAAACGCATCAGATGCTCAAAGGCCACCTTCTTCCCTAATCAACTAGAGCAAGCAAAAAAACGTCCCAAAAACTGTTTGAACTCATCAAGTCCCAGGCGAACAGTCAGCCTAATCTATCGCCACAGGGTCTAGTGCCACTGCCGAACTGCGATGAATTTGCTGACTTCTTCACAGATAAGACCACTAAGATTGAAGCTGAATTACCCTCTGCCCTTGCACAACTGTCGATCAGTCCGCTGAACACCCTCCAGCCCACTGGGTTGGTTGTCTCGGTCCCCGTGCGTCCTTACCTCCCCAAAAACAACGCATCCTGGAGCCTTTTCCAAACCTTGAATGAAAGCACTATACGCAAAACGCTGGCTACTCTGAAACCGTCTAATCACTATAACGACCCCCTGCCATCGAACCTCTTCTCCAAAGTTAGAACCTCCTTACTCCCACTTTGGTCTAAGATTATCAGTGCATCACTTCGGCAAGGTGTTATTCCGGATTGCCTAAAATCGGGTCAAGTTACCCCGATCCTAAAGAAACCATCTGCAGATCACACGGACCTTTATAACTTTGGCCCAATCTCTAACATCCCCACGTTGGCAAAGCTCCTGGAGAAATGTGTTCTTGCCCAACTCTGTAACCACATCGATCACTTCCAACTCCTGGACCAGTGTCAATCTGGTTTTTGCCCGGGCCATAATACAGAAACTGCGTTAACTCACATTGTCGATGATGCGCTAAGAATGTTGGATCAAAAGGAATCTTGCCTACTGATCCTTCTCGACATTTCGTCAGCATTTGGCACCGTCAAACATGATAACCTAATTGACCTCCTGGAACACAGAATGGGATTGTCTGGGCCTGTACTAAACTGGTTCTCCTCATTCCTTCATAACACATCCCAAAGCTTCAAAGTGAACCAGTCCCTCTCACAGCCTTCGCCGGTCACGCTTGGGGTCCCACAGGGTTCAGCGCTCTCACCCACGCTCTTCAACCTGCTCATGGAGCCTTTGACAGAAATCCTGAAATCATCCAGCATTCACTATCACATGTATGCGGATGACACCCAACTATACCTGAAGATCGCCTCCCTTGAGGACATCTGGTCCCTCAACTTAGTCCTACTGGAAACTCAAAGTTGGCTGACACGCAACCACTTGAAGTTAAACTCTCTCAAAACAGAATTCCTCCTAATCGCACCACACAAGCAATCTCCGGTCATCGAACAATGGTTGAATCATCTCACTGCTCTTAACTGTAGGCCGCACCTTGTTGATTCTGCAACCTCTCTGGGAATTATTTTAGACAAAAGTCTGAACATGCAGAAGCACATCAGCTCCCTCACCAAAGGAGTGAACTTCCAACTCAGCATTCTAAGGAAACTCAAACCTCACCTCCCCACTCATGACCTAAAGGTGGCAGTGCAAGCCTTAGTGATATCAAAGCTGGACTATGGTAGCGAAACCCTCTGCGGCCTACCTAGAGTGAAGACTGCTCCTCTTAGGGCTGCACTCAACTCTGCTGCTAGGCTCGTAACTGGCGCCAAAAAATACAACCATATCACCCCTGACCTTTTGACCTTGACCTGGTTGCCATACGAAGCTTGGATACAATTAAAAATTGCATGCATGGCACACAAAGCCATTCACTTCAATACCCCTCTGTACCTCGCTAAGAAACTGGAGCTCTCGTGGTTCGAGAGCCTCCAGAAGCGCCAGCACCCTACTGCTCAAACCACAAAAATTCAAGAAGAAAAAAACCTACAATCGAGCCTTCTCAGGTATAGCACAGAGGATTTGGAACTCCCTCCCCCCTGAAGTCAGAGTGAATCCTTCCATTGTCCTCTTCAAAAAGGAACTCAAAGTGCTCTTGATGAAGAAATTTCTGGCTCTGACTGGCTAGTTCCAGTGGATACTGAGGTCACTGTCGCAGATCTGTGGCCCTGCTGCCATGGTCACGTAAATCCCTTGGCTCTACATGACTGTGTATTTTTTTTTTTGCTTTGTTGGTTCTGTTTTTGATTGCTTGTATCTGCATCCCTCTTGATGTATAAACTGTAAAGCGCTCTGACCCGTGGTGGTCATGTTCGCGCTATAGAAAACTTTAAAAATAAATAAATAAAACACAAGCCAATGAAAAATATGGGCGGAGCTTCGACTCCATACTCGAATACAGCATGCCTCGCAGCGCATGCGCTGCCCAGGCTCGACCTAAAAAAGGATGGCAGAAATACAGTTCTTCTGGGCAAATCTCTTCAATTGACATCTCATAATGACAATTGTATGAAAGAGGACTGTAACAAAGTCTATCACAGCAGATCCCTGATCCCCCGCACTTATTTTCCACACCTGTTACCTCTCCCGGATCCATAATACCACAGAGTTGATGGCCTCCAGCGATAACCAGTGGAGGAAATTGGATCAAGAACATAAAAGATAAAACACCAACACAATAAAGGCACCTGCAGAGCTAATCAGTTACTATGCAACTATGGTTCTTACAGGTGTCACTCAAGCCACAAAGTGTATTTGGAGGTTAAATAACCTCATGCAGTCAATGCTTGTATGACAATAAGTATACAGAAAACCACCATGAATAAATGAACCATTTAATTACATCAATTATCGATCAATCTAAATAATCTACAAAAGCCACAAAAATAAACATGTAAATTAGTGCAATGTGACCCCAGTATGACGCCCAAACCAAAATAAAACGATATACATCAAAGTAGAGTTGCAAAAGGCCTGGCTTGTTAATGAGAAACGACCACCTAAAGTTCCCAACTAGTTCAGTAGGTGATTATCCCTTTACTGGTTTATTTATTATGTGTCAACGACGTTTCGACATCGACTAGGTTACAAGGGTCTCATCAGGATAATTATAATAAGGGGACATCTGTGGAGATGAATAAAAGGCCATGTGCACAGTGGGTAAGTGAGGATATAAAGCGAGGTACTTACTCTGGGGTGTGTGTGTTGGGGGGGGGGGTTCAACCCTCTAGTAGTAAACGTACGTAATGGTTATAAGGGCCGTTGAAAAGGTTTGAGTGGGCTACAATACAAGGGTATAGCACAGTGAATAAACAAAATGAATGAACTCACCCCTGGAAGTAATACAGAAACTAATGAATTAGAGTTTCACGGGGCAGCGAGGTTCCAAATATAATGTTGACTGAAGAAATAGTCTCAGCGGGCCCTTGTGGGACTGCATAGCAGGATTCAGCAAAATACACGCAGCAGCAAGGCAAGCACTCACTGGAGGATAGCGAAGGAGCCGATGCTCCGGTAAACAAAATAGGACGGGACAGTCTCTTTCATTGATGAGAGTACAAGCGCGCGCTGCGCCCACGAGGAGCGTAGCGTACACGTTTTGACTACGCTCCAAAACGAGGCTTGGTTCGCAGTGTGCTTTCCGAGTCATGTTCGGATGTCAAGGGCAAACAAAGCCTTTCACACAGTCCTGCCAAGTATCACGCCTCAGGTGTGACACTCACGCATTTCAGTGCGGTGTTCCGCATCACCGCACTGAAATGCAATGTCACGCATTTTGCCGACTCGCCAGCTGGCGGCGCCTGTGCAGGGCTCTACTGCTCCGAGGAGAGACTGCCACTGCCAGCAGCTACTCAGCTCTGGGCTAAGTTCTGATATAAATCACCGGCGATGATCTGACTGCTCGCTGAGAGCGCGGCTAAGCAGCAGGCTACAATGTAACAATCCTGCCTCAGCCTGGCTGTTACATTCCTGCCGCGCCGCGCTTTCACACACTCTTGCTGCCAATAAGGAGGGGGGGGCACTCACCAGGGGGCGTGATGGTAATGAATCTTGCCGTCACGTCCGGAGGAAGTCACTCTCAGAGGAAGTGAGCACTGAGGCAGAAAAGCGGCGGGGGACTCAAATTTGAGTCAGGGAGTGAGTCCCCGCCGTGGCGTGCTGCTATCACCGCCAGGACACACACAGACACTCTAGTGTCGACTCATCATAGCCGCCGCCGCCCCGCCGTGAAGAGGCAGACGGTGATCGCCGGGCGGCGGCGGGCGCAAACTTAACAAAACTGCGGCCAAGCGGGTCCGGCCCGGGGACGAGAGAGTGTGTCAGCAGCCTGCAGTGGGGGTCGGAGAAGAACAGTCTGCAGTCGCTGCAGAGACTAGTGCAGGATCTGTCATGCAGCAGTGCAGAGCACTCACAGTGCAGCTGAGCCTGTGCGGCCGCGGCGGGGGTCCCTGTGCGGCCCGCGTCCGCCAGACGGACCGGGAAAACAAAACAAAAGTCTCTGACAACTCTTCGTTCAAGTAAGTGTTTTATTAGTATACTAGTATTTGTGGATTAACACTCGGCTGCACGGAGTCTCACAGTTCATTTAAAACGGTCAGAAAATCAGACTTCAGTCATGAGAGGTTCTGTGACCTTCCATATATCGTCTTTTTGTAATGTTTTCCCGTTCCTGTTTTGCAGCTACACACAAGCATTCGTGCATATCCAAATAAAAAGTCAACTCGTTATTTCATCTTCTCTGCTCTCAACTTGTCTGCAACATAAAAAAACTATTAAAGTTTATAATTGAATCAGAATACAAAGAAAATGACACGTTTCCAGGGTGAAAAGCAACTGAGCACACGCCAAAACATATTTAGAGTTATCATTGTTTTTAACTACTTGTTTAAAAAATGCGAGATGTTCGGTAAAAATAAATATTTAAAAGCATTATTTCAAGGAAATATCTTTTGGTCTTAATGCTTTTGATTTGTAATTTTCAACTGTTGTATTTTATTTTGGCTCCTTGCGACTGCACTCTGTTTCCCCTGTAGGGTTGCTTTGCAGAGGTACAGGAAAGGCCAGGCTGTCTCTTCTGTAATGACAAATACACAGTAAACAAACCCTACCAATGAGGTGACATTTGTGTTCAAGGTGGCTTTGAGTGTTGCATGGTATGGGAGGGAATACACTGTTTGTGATGGTTCATGCTGGGGCTTCTCAGCAGAGTTTGATCATTTCATACAGAGGATGAGGCACGTGGTTCTGCTTAAGTCCACCCATGGGAGATCTATCCTGTTTTTGTGAGGGTGTGATAGATGGGGCGTTATGGAAGATGAGGCTCATTTGCTGGCAGTATGGTCTCTCGCATCCTGTTTGGTACAGTCAGGTCTCACAGTGCCCTTGCATTTCTGGTGATTTGCTGCAGTTTTAAGATATTCTTAGAGTTTCTCATTCCTCAAATGGGTGTAATTCGTGAAATTTATATGTTTCCCTAGTCTTCATTGCTTGATTTTGCTTGTGAGAAAGTGTCACTCATAGTCATTGAAATGTCACTCATAATTAGACTAAAATTAAGAAAATGTCACACGTAGCAATCTGAAACCTTGGCAGCTATGTTCACAGTGGTGGAAATTAATACATGTAACAGCAGGGCTTTAAGTGGGCCGGGTCCTGCCGGTGCTTCTAAAAAGCAGGTACTAAGACGGGTCCCTATCGGGTTCTCCATTTTTGCCCTCGCCCTCAGGGCGAAAATATATATCTTGACTCTACAGCGGTCCCACCGTTCACTGCCTTTGATGTAACTTTAAAGAGACTCGGTATAGTTCATTCTTAGTCTCATCATTTCAGAAGTGAAGCATTTTCAATATTCTATACAACGAAGCCATCGTTTTTGCTTATTTATCTCATACAACTCACAACCATTGGCACAGCCAATAGTCCTGGTTTGTTGTAGGTGTAATTTTACTTGTATTATATATCTGGATGCAATGTCAGAAGCATCAAATTACCTGTGGGAAGGCACACTATGCTAAGCACAGATTTTGAGCTTACTTTTTAAGCCACGCCCTAATTACATCGACCACGCCCCTTTGTTAGACCACCGTCCCCCCACAGGTTTTTTCACCACACTTAAAACTCTATGTTACAGAGAAAAGAACGAGGCACCTCAATAAAGGGCAATGTCCAGAGGATACCACAATAAAAAACAGAATCGCAGTAAAAATATCAAAAGGAAGAGAAATAAAAAGTCGAAAAATAACAAAAACGAAAATGGGAATTGAAAAGGAATGATGGAAATTATAAATTAGCAGTAATATGGTATGCAAATATTTAAAATGCTTATAGTCAGTGCTTTATTTGTAAAAAAAAAAATAAGTGCTGGGTCCCTCGTCAGGAGGCCACCACAGTTTGCACCACACATTGCCACTTTACTCATACAATAATTTACCTGTTTATTTTTGTGTTTTTTGTATGTTATTTGTATCGATTGATAATTGATGAGATTGAATTGTTCTTTTATTTATGGTGCTTTTCTGCATACTTCTTGTCATACAACCATTGACTGCATGAGGTTATTTAACCTCCAAATACACATTTTGTCTTGAGAGATACCTGTAAGAACCACTGTTGCAGAGTAATTGTATTATAGCCAGGTTCTCATCGGTTTAAGGGTTGCTTTTGTAACCTTTTAAATAGAGCTAATTAGAGCAGCTGCCATAGTACAAATTAGGTGCGACTACCTCGCACTTCATCATCCATCACACCACTAGGTGTTGCAACCTATAACATGATAACTTCATCTTGGTGGTCATTGTGCACAATATAGAAAGACTTCCTATGCAGGCTCAAAGCAAGGATGAATCTCTCCCAACCTCACACCCACATGGTGCGCACTGTGCTATACACGTGGACAAGTTCATTGCCACCCCACAAAGGGGTACTAAGTGGTATATAAATACTATAAAACAATACAGTTTAAGGTACAAGTGGTATAAAGGAAGGAAAAAGTATGTGATTAGGAATTGCAACGAGTTAATGAATGTGAATCATTTTTCAGTTGCATTACAGATAAACCAGAAGAACTTAAAGCGCATCCATATCCGGAAGTGCACATATATGAAAGTTGATGGTAGTTCTCTTTCTAAGAGGACGGAAGGTTGATCTATGTCCATGAGATCATTTGAAGGTATATCATCGTCTCTGTAAGAGTTAGATGCAGAACATTCATGACAGGTTATTAAGGACTATTTACTTTTTAGATCCAACAATGCTTTTGTAATAAAGTATTTTAGGATCTAAATTACATTATGTTCTATGAACACAAGTATGATATGTTCCAATTTGCAAGAATATTTATGTATAAAATGTTAACGTTTTTTCCCCCAAATGAACGAAGTGTAAGGGAAAGCAGGTAGCTATTTTATGTAAATATCACTGCCTTTATCTGAATTAAACAGTAAAGAGGGAGAGGATCAGCACTTCAGTGACACCAATTACATTGATTAGCAAAAAAAGGAGAACTCAGACTTCCCATGGGTCTCTTGTGAGACCCATTCGAATTGCAGTTCAGATCAGTTGCAGATGTGCACAGCAAAAACGCACCTTTTTGACTTGTGTGTGCCCTGCTGTCATGCTTCTGGTGGTTGTTGTCACTTAAAATTACAATAGAGACTAAAAAGGATGTGCACCGGATGCTTTATTCGGCTCTATTTTGGTTTGCCTGTTGCAATGGGAACAGAGCCCAGACAGAGGCAGACCTCCTTCTCGAGCCAAGCTTGAGCCTTGCTTGGCTTGCCCACTTCTTCTTTGGACTGAGCATCACTCTGCTGTCTCCCTCTAAGCTCTGCCCATTTTAAGAGGGAAGCTATGCAGAGGCTTCCAGAGTGGGTGGCAATGGCAGTCCTCTTAGGACTGCATTATACAGGAAAAAAAGCAGTGCTTAATTCTACTGGTGTTTGTGAGTGGTGGGCTGCGGCACTGATTATTGATGACTTTGGCTTAGAGTAAGAGAAAGGAAGTATAGGGAGGAAGAAAAAGGAAGTATAGGGAGGAAGAAAAAGTAAGACAAAGATTGGAAAACATTGAAAAAGGGAGAAAACAAATATGAAATTAAACTGCAGGAGTGAGATTAAGAGAAAGGAGGTGTAGGGTTATGGAAGAAAAAGGCATGAGGTGGATTCAAGACTTGGTAGTCTTGGTATCTGGATCACCATGGGTTTGGCAGTGCTGATGGAGGCCTCTCAAGAAAAAACTTTGGACACCTGCAATTATGTTTTTACATAATAACTGGATACGATTTCATCATAAAAGAACAGGGGAATATGAAAGACTTTTATTTTCCTTTCTCCAGCATTGGATCTTTCCTATATTCACAAGTTTAAGTCATTCCTCGTCGTCAGGCTGGGAATCTCCTGTATCTTTAAATTGCAGTAGGCAGCAATAAAATGGCCCTAGGCATCAATAACAGTGTTTGTTTAGTAGCACATCTGCCTCATTTGAAACAATATGAGCATCAACCAATGAGGTAGAAGTGCTGAGCTCTCTTAATCCCCCTAGAAGCCACCACAACTCTGATTTCTACTGTACGTCATATGTGAGAGAGTCCCTGAGAAGAACTCTGCACAAACATCTCTGTGACCTTATCCTTAAACATTCCTGGTCTATCCCAGACTTGAACTAGCCCTTTATTATAGCTTTCACACTACTATACGTTATTTTGGGGGTAATTCTGTGGCAATAATCTCCACTTTCTGGGCCAGAGCTCTACCACCAACTGTCAACATGCTTGACAGAAGAAATCTGTGTAACCTGTGGATAGAAGATCTATACTTGCCTTTACCAGCGCACGTGTTTACACTGCGACATCTGTAAAACCTTTCCTTCCAAGACTCTGGAGGACAGTGAAAGGAGGTTGGCACTATACATGCTGGAGGTAAAAGAAATGTCCCACTTCAAAAGGGGATACTCCTTCTTCTGGGGATGATTCTGTGAAAAGTGCCCCACTAAGCACTTTCATGAAAGCGGTGTAAGAAACAAAACATGGAGTTTCCAGAGCTGGATTAGCTGCTCAAAGTGCATGTAGCCATCTCCTGTAAGAATAAGACTGGAGCTTCCTCAGAAAAACACTCCACAAAAGACAAACATCAGCCTGCAAATAAAATTGTGTGAAAATCCAGCTCACTAAAGCCCTGACTGAACTACCGTTATCACCATCAACATCGCAGTCCTCCTCAATGACGACTAAGAAGAAACCTCCATTCTTGAGGACAACGTAATCAACGACATCTTCATTGAAATATGTGGGATAGACCTCATTGACAGCCATGGAGAGATCCTCATCAACAATGACCCTCTTTGACGTCCAAGCCCTTGTCAGTGACGATGGCCCCTTTAGTGACCATCATTGATGAAGACACTGTCATTGACCACTCCAAGGATGTCGTTCCTCCCACCGTCGACGGGCGATCCTCTCGGCGGCAAGCCTTCGTTCATCACTGATGGATATTCCAGAACTGATGCGTACTACCTCATCAACAACAGCCTCATCGATTACACTGCTGATTGACTAAATCTTCTGTTTCAGTGTCCTTTTCACCAAAGAAGGTGATGGCAAGTTAGCCCACTCAGATTCTGAAATCGGACCTGGAAGCTGATATCAGTGACCACAACATTATCTTGGAGACGGCATACAGCCCTGTGCAGCTAGATGTGTGCTACGTGCTCGAATTTGATGTAGAAGCTTTGGAAGAAGAAGACGACTACCAAGCCACAGACCGTTGTAGCTGACAACAGTGCTCTAGCTTATGGACACGTCATTACCACACAGAACCAGAAGTCATGTAAGTGCATGTTGCGTTCATGTCAACATTGTAGCAGATGGTGAACACTTTTCGAGTATTACTTCCTCAACAGCCAACTGGGCAACCAGCGAGTGCCCCACTGTGAACTTCATACATGCCTCCAACACCACCACCACCTCAAACGCCAATTCTATCGACTCCCCCTTCACTACCTTCACCACCCAGGAATATTTCCCTGCTATTAGTCCCACTAACACCTATGGACATTGGCATGGAACTAGAGAAGGGATCTCTCCCTAACAGTAATTGCCCAGGACTTTGATATTCCATATTAGGTGGCTCGGCTGTTGAACTTTCGGCTGCTGAAAAACGTTCTCCATTGACTTAAGCTCATCAGTGATTTACGTACTTATCTCAAGACAAGAGAAGCTTTAACTACATTTCCCTCTACTTGGGTTTGAATCATTTACAAAGCTGGTAAGTTGCAGTGCAGTAAGAATTTAGGAAATATCTGTCATGCAGGCTCATTTAGGTCATGAGGAGTTAAAGTACGCTTTCCTCTAGAAATCTCCATTGAATGGATGATGTTAATCATGAAGGAACAAGTCATATCAGTCTGGATAAGCAGGATTCAGCAACATATAGATAACATTCAAATAAACATCTTATAGTCATTTGTTCCTGTTTCTACCAAAACCCGAGATTTTGCAGAACAACAAGAACATATGTTCTCATGTATTTGTTGTGTTTTTCTTAAGAACAGGTGCTGCTTGGTCCAAGTGTCCACACACTGTATCTGCTACAAAACTGAATATTGCTATGTGTGTTAAGGTCTTTGGTCATCACCTGAAGTCGGGGAAACTAATATAAGCAC
Organism: Calotriton arnoldi; assembly: GCA_963921515.1. NCBI lineage: Eukaryota > Metazoa > Chordata > Amphibia > Caudata > Salamandridae > Calotriton > Calotriton arnoldi. The sequence goes on along the minus strand of CAWUFW010002661.1, from coordinate 483,750 downwards.
AAAACTCTTTAAAGGCAAGATGTAGAGTGAGATTTACTAATGTTTGCATAGGTGCTCGAGTGGCGCAATGCAATTTCGGTCTGCACTCGTGGGACTTTATATGGTGTAGTGAATAGACTCTACGGGCCATATTTATGAAAATGTAAGGCAGCGCAGCAAGTCATCTTGCTGCGCTGGGCTGCATGACAGGGAAAGTGCAGGAATGCACCGCATTTATCATAACACACTGTACTCCTGCCTTTTCCCAGTATTGGTGCACAATTTATTTTTATTTTATTTTTTATTTTATGCAATTTATAAAGCGCCCAAATACCCTTGGGTGTCTCAGCGCTGCGGACGGCAAAGACAAACCTGGAGCTGATAACTATTGGTTAAAAAGCCATGTTTTTACCAATTTCCTAAAGGCAAGCAAGGTAGGGCTAGCCTTGATATGAAGGGGGAGAGTGTTCCACAGTTTGGCGGTGGCGACTGTAAATCGTCTATCACCCCATGAGACTTTTTTAGTTCGTGGGACCCTCAAAAGGTTGGCTGTTGATGAGCGCAGGGGTCTTTTGGGCGTGTAGGCACAAAGAACTTCCTTCAAGAACTTAGGTCCAGGGTTGCGCATGGCCTTGAAAGCGATGCAGAGCGCTTTAAATTTGATTCGGCTTCTTATAGGTAGCCAGTGGAACTGTCGCAACACCTTTGAGATCGATTTGTACTTGGGGGTGCCTGATAGAATCCTGGCGGCTGAGTTCTGCACCAGCTGTAATTTGTTAAGGACCTTATTTTGTGCATTCATAAGGAGACCGTTGCAATAGTCAATTTTTGACATTACTAGAGTACTAATGAGGGTTTTTCCAGCACTGAGTGGAAGGAATGGTAAAAGTTTTTTATCATCCTTAGAGTGTAAAAGGATGATGAGACAACAGTATTGGCATGGAATGCGAAGGACAGCTTGTCATCGAACATGACACCTAGATTTCTGACCTTTGAGACCGGGGACGGAGGTGGTCCCAATTTGGCTGGCCACCAGGTGGGGGACCAGCCCGGGGAGAGATTGCCAAAAATCATCACCTCAGTTTTGTCCGAGTTTAATTTTAGGCAGTTATTAGCCATCCAAGTGCTGATGGCTACCATTCCATCCTGAAAATTAGCCGCAACTGCCCCTCCATCATTATGTACTGAAAGCAACAATTGTGTGTCATCGGCGTAAGATGTAAGACCCATCCCGTATGCTTTGATAACTCTGGCCAGGTCCGACACATAGATGTTAAATAAGGTCGGACTCAGAGATGATCCTTGTGGCACACCACACGGGAGGGCAAATGATGGAGAGTTGAAAGTGCCTAGACTCACTAGTTGGGTGCGGTTGGAAAGGAAGGAGGCTAAGAGGGCTTTAGCCCTATGTCTGATACCAATGGTTGAGACATGGTCGATCAAGGTAGCGTGATCGACCGTGTCAAATGCTGCTGATAAATCCAGCAGCACCAGGACAGCAGCACCACCTTGGACTAGTATCGTCCTGATTTCATCTGATGCTTTAATGAGGGCTGTCTCGGTACCGTGGCCTTTCCTAAAGCCAAATTGTGTGTCGTCTAGTAAGTTATTGTCTTCAATATATTGAGCCAACTGTGAGTTCATGATTTTTTCGAAGATTTTTGCTGGAAATGGAAGGCTTGTGATAGGCCTATAGTTTTTTGTTTCTGCAGGGTCGAGATTATGCTTCTTCAGCAGAGGCTTGATAATGGCCTTTTTCCACATTGACGGATAGTTGCCTGTACGGAACATTGCATTGCAGATATTTGCTAGGTTGGAAGCTATTAGGTCAGAGATCAGTTTCAAAACTGAAGGTGGACAGGGGTCAGTGGAGGATCCCGATTTAATGACGGAAATTAGATCCATGATCTGTTGCGGTAAGACTTAACTGAATAGGCTGCCTAGCAACAATGCAGGCACTCTTGCACCATGGTGCAAGGGTGCCTGTGTGCATATAGGCTTGTTTTTGTGCAGGAAGGGGTACCGTCCTGCACAAAAACAATCCCCTGAGGCATTTTCTGCAGAATGCAGCACACATAGAAAGAGGAAGTAACGAGGGGAAATAAAGATATTTTTCCTTGTTATGCCTCCCCTGGGAAGGCGTAACATTTTGGCGCATTCCCAGGTCTACCAATAATGCTAAATCTGGAAATGCGTCAAAATCCATGGTTGTTGCGGGGGAACACCACTCTGTATTTATCAAGCCACTCGGGGCCATGCCAAGGGGCCTTGCGTGGCTTGGTAAATTGCATTTTTTAGTTTGCATCGTGCCTCCACCATGTTGAGTGGTGCAAAAGCGACGCAACTCCTACATAAATATGGCCCTCCATTTTGTGTTGAACTGTGCCACACAAGCGTGGTGCAAAGCGTTAGTAAATCTAACTTGCAGACTCTCAAGTGAATCATTTGTCTCAGTGCATTGGGAGTGGGATGTTAGAGACATGTCAATGGTTTTACTTACTGCTTCCAGCTGCTGGGCAGTGTCATCCAAGGACACCTGGAGCCGCTCCTTTACCTCTTTGCTCAAACTGTGGAACAGGTTCATGGTTGCCATCTTGATAGTGCCGAGTAGCAGAGTCTTCTTGGCTGCTGTGTTCTGAATGTGCGTCCAGCGGGACTCCTAAGGAGGTACAGGGAGCACAAGCACAGCAGAGAGAGAGAGAGAGAGAGTGAGGAGCCAATAGGAACCAAGGGTGAGCCCCAATACTAGAAAGAAAGAGTGAGTGCTATTGGGCATTACTAAGGTTTACCAGTAGAATTGTGCGTTTTTACAGTACTGGACGAGGAAGGAGTGGAGCAGGTCAGGACTGTAATGTATTAGCAGGGAGTGCGTGTCCCAGTACTGGAAGTGCTGGGGGTAAAGTGGGCGTGGTTTGGTTTTCAGTGCATCACAGAGAATAGCATGGAGAGTGCTCATTTCAAGACTGAGATCCGTTGACCGAGCTAAGGGCACGTGCCCTCCTTTAAGCAGGCAATAGGTTATGTCTGGTAATGGAGGGTTCTTGTCCTAAAAGAGGTCTCCTCCATTGAACAGAGCATACTCTGAGCATACTCTGTGCCCGTCACTTTCACTACACCACATCCGGGGATTCTCCTTTCTTCCCCCTTTTTTTCTCGTGATTTTGGGATGTACATTTAGTGAGTTTACATTCAGAAAGGGAGTAGAACGGTCTCCCCTTCAGGACCTCTCCCCTGAGTTCCCAGTGTGTATTAATATAATGCCTTTCCTTACCCAGACGATTGCCTCACTTTGTGCATGGTCCAGCCTTGTCTGCAGCAGGGACAGCTCGTTATTGTACTGTAGGATGTTGTCACTCTTCTCCTCTACATAGTGGGTCAAGCGTGCACGTGCGTGCTCAATCTTTTCTTGTGCCTCTTGCTCGATCTTCACCAGGTCCTGGTAGGTGGCCACCAACGTGAAGTATCGGCTGATCACGTCCCGAACCTCATGAAACTGAGAAATGAGCTACGGTAAATGAACAACCCTTACTCCATGGTGTACCACCTTCAAACACTCTTTCACTAGCACCATTCACAGGATGGTGGCCTCTGTAAAATGCTTGCCAATTAAGGATCATCTTCAGGTGTTCCTACCTCATCGATGACACCCAATACCTTCTCCTCTGAGTATCATCTAATCTGCTGTATGTCAGAATATTGACTATAGAAATATCATGCCAATAGAACAAAAATAATCGATAATCAAAAAAATGAGTCGGTAAGTTTATGGTGGTAAAAATAGGTTTTTACCACATATGTGGAGTAAATTATAGTACACCTAATTTACTCCAGTATTGGAGCTTTCATAGATTCCCATGCTTGGAATCATTCCCCGTCGTCGAGATGGGAGCCTCGGTAAATATATATATATATATATAACAGTAGTAAATAACCATTACAAAGAGAAACAGGCCTAGGCCTAATCCCATTTTGTAGTCAGACCATGTCTTTTTGTAAAAGAGACCAAAAGACTCATTAGCCAATCAGAGCCGCCTCACCCCTTAGAACCCTGGTGAAAGAACCTCAGCTCCTCAGATTTTCTACCGCACGTTGTGCAGAAGGGAGTCTCCTGGAGCTCTGCTCTATTTCGACTATTTCTTACACTTTTCAGCTGTTTTATTCAGGTTTTCTTGGTGAAATGTCTGAGAAAGGAAAGAAAGGGTTATTTAAGGCCTGTTCCACTTGTGGAAAAAAGAGGCTCTATGTGGAGGATAGGCACAAGGACTGTATATACTGCCTATACCCGGACCACAAGGCTGCGGAGTGCAAGATTTGCCGCACTTTTTCGACTAAGACTCTCCGGGATCGTGAGGGTCGTCTACTTACCTGGCTTCACAAGTTAAAGTCAAGGAAACAGTCGGTGTCCAGTGACAGTGAGGACGCTTCTTCCGCAGTTTCTTCAAGAAGGTCAGTCAAGAGGGGTAGGGGTTCCCCTTCATCATCTCTGGGTCACCCTCTAAGGCCTCAAAGAAGATTCCAAAGGAGTCTGAGGGGCAAGGTTCCATGAAATCTCCTCACTGCGGTGTAAAGGAGAGGGAAGAACCATTATCTGCATCTGCGACTCTCCCTGGCAAGGAGAAACCTTTGAAGAAGTCTTCTTCACATTCTTCGGACCATTCGTCTACAAAGCATAAACCCTCGTCGACGAAAACGCAAAAATCACAGGTTAAAAATGTTCCTGTGTCGACTCCGTCTCTTTTCCCAGTGTCGACGGGCTCGTCGACGAGCACATCTACAGCACCGTCGACGGCGGTGTCGACGAAGACGGCGTCTACAGTTTCGTCTACCACTGTGGCGTCGACGACGAGAGTGTCGACGATGACGACTGCAACAGTGATGACGACATCAGCAGGGGTGTGCCTTATCTCGTCGACGACAGGTTCGACGACGCCCATCGTCTCGTCGACGATCAGCTCGTCATCGAGGATGTCGACGCTGGTTCCAGTAACTTTCTGTCGACGGTGCCCCGTCGACGATGATGTCACCGACGACGGTTTTGACCTCCACGTCGACGAGACCGTCGACGACGGTTTTCACCTCCACGTCGACGAGACCGTCGACGACGTCGTCGACGGGGAAAATTTCAATTTCCATAAAAGAAAAGGGGTTGCGCCGGAGAGGCTTTCACCCAGGAGAGTGGATCCTTTACCACCTGCATTATTATTGGAGGAGGAAGAGGACTCTTATGGTGAGGACAGTCAATTTGGCTATGCTAACAGCCCATCTCAGCTTCTAGTGAAATGTCAAGAAACTGATTCTGAGGGTGAATACTGCCAGGAACAAGTTTCTATACATCATCAATATCCACAGCAGGAGGATGTTCAGCAACAGATGGTTTCTGTTCCCACCTCTCTGTTATCGGACTTACAGGGGATGCTCCTTGACTATCGTCAGAGGTTGTCTTCGCTTCCTCCGCAACCTATTCTCCTACCACAAACTGTGCATACTCCTCAACCCATGGTGATAGTTTCACCACCTCCAATGACTCATCCACAAATTCAAACGGAGGCAGTCCCTCAACTTCAGGATGTTTCTTCTGATGAGGAAGAAGGTGAGCTTGTGCAAACGGATCAGGGAGAGGAGTGGGACGATTACGTGATCCCTGATCCTGCTTCTCCAATTCCTGCTCCTGTGGATTCCCCTCCGGCTGATATAGGGGTTTTCACAAGCTAATGGAAAGGGCTTCGTTACGTTTTGAACTTCCTATGCCATCTGTTCAAACGGAGTGTTTCCTATATGATTTTAAGGAGCCGGGTAGGAGGATGATACGTTCCATTCCCATTGTAAATCATGTATGGGAAGAGGGGATAAGGACCATGAAGAATCCAGCTACAGTGGTCCCAGTCCTACCACGGCTAGACAAAAAATATAAAGCTTCTGAGGACAGCCCAGCCTCGTTGACTGGTCAACCAAAGCCAGATTCAGTGATTCACCAGGCAGCGCAGAGGAAATCTAAGAATCCTTCAGTACCTCTGACCACACCACCGGACAAGGAAGGCAGACGCCTAGACAATGCAGGAAACGATTTTCCTCTATGGCGAGTCTGGTTATTAGGGCTGCTAATGCATTAGCGATACTTGGCCGATACGACCGCCAATTGTGGTGCGACCTTTCGCCTTACCTTGATCAATTGCCTGATACAGCTAAGTCTGAAGCGAAAAAGATCCTGCATGAAGGAGAGCTAACATCAGCAGAGATTATAGACTGTGCGATGGACATAGCTACGACATCTTTCCGCTCTTTGGCAGGGGCAGCTGTGCTTCGTCGACAAGGTTGGCTCAAAGCAACTTGGTTCCGGCCAGAGGTTCAGAATAAGATCCTGGACCTCCCATTTGATGGGGAAGCTTTGTTTGGGAAGCACATAGATGATGCTCTCCAAGACATTAAAAAGACACTGAGACGGCTAGGTCATTGGGGACCCTTCAGTATCGGAATGTCCCTTTTCGGGGAGCAAGAGGCAGGGGTTCTCCCTCATATAGAGGATCCTATCAGCAACAGCGATATTCCTCGTATGCTCCCGCATCCCAATCTTACCGGCCTTCTTACAACCAGAGGCAACAAGGCCAGACGTCATCTTTCTCCAGATCCAATTATAGGGGAAGACAGAATCGTCAGGGACGAGGCGCCTCTAAGAGGCAGTAGCGGCGACCTGGCTCTTTGCGCTGTGCCCTCCTCCTCCTCGAAGACATCTGTAGGAGGCAGGGTTTCTCTTTACCTTCAAAACTGGCAACGGATTACATCAGACCGTTGGGTCCTAAACATCATTCAGAGTGGCCACACCCTGGAGTTCATTCACCTACCATCATCCAGAGCTCCTCCCGCCTCCTCCATGAAACATCTGCGTCTTCTCCGGCTCGAAGTTCATCAACTGCTGATCAAAGGGGCAGTAGAGCCAGTTCCTTTCTCTCAGAGGAGCAAGGGTTTCTATTCCAGGTTTTTCCTGGTAAGGAAGACATTGGAAAAATGGCGGCCGATTCTCGACCTCAGGGAGCTCAACACTTATCTCACAAAACAATCCTTTCGGATGGTATCTCTCCAGGACATTCTGCGTCTTCTCAACACTGGGGATTTTATGGCCACTCTCGATCTCGAGGATGCGTATTTCCATATACCCATCCATCGGGCGCACAGAAGGTTTCTTCGATTTACAGTCGCCAAGAGCCATTTTCAATTCAAGGTGCTTCCATTTGGCCTTCGCTCAGCTCCGAGAGTCTTCTCCAAGGTGCTTGCACCGGTAGCGGCATTTCTCAGGAAACATCATTTCCAAGTCTTTCCCTACCTGGACGACTGGTTGCTAAAGGCCCCTTCCAGGGGGCAGCAGCAGAGGCGGTCGCCTCTTGCACCTGCCTCTTCTCCAATCTGGGCTTGACTCTAAACACCACCAAATCTTATCTTCGCCCTTCCAGGAAGGTTCAGTTTCTGGGAGCGATTTTAAACACATCTCTCAGCAAGGTTTTTCCCTCTCTAGAGCGACAAAGAAATCTAATCTCAATGGGCCACCTAGTGCGAAGAAAAAAGTATCTTTCTGTTCGCCTCTACAAGTCCCTGCTGGGTATGATGTCCTCCTGCATTCCATTGATACCTCACTGCAGATTGCGAATGCGTCCCCTGCAGGAGCTTCTGGATTTACAGTGGAAACAAGTGAGCGGATCCTTCAACGACAAGATTCGGATCACTCAGGACATGCGCCAGGCCATTCGATGGTGGACAAAACAAGAGCATTTGTCCCAAGGTCTATCCTTCGTAACCGCTCCAACACCTCAAGTGGTAACTACGGATGCGTCACTGGAGGGCTGGGGCGCAGTTTTGCAGGATCTGCAGGTCAGTGGTCACTGGCTTCCAGAACATCGCCTCCTTCACATCAACCTCTTAGAGTTGACAGCGATTCGTTTAGCTCTTCAAGCTTTTCTTCCAAGGTTGCAGGGTCTGTCGGTACTGGTCCGGACGGACAACACCACAGCTATGCACTACATCAACAAGGAGGGCGGCACCAGGTCTCTGCCATTGTCACAAGAAGCCCAAATAATCTGGGAGTGGGCGATCTGTCAGGGAATTTCTCTGAAGGCAGAACATTTGCCAGGAGTACTGAACGACAAGGCGGACAGACTCAGCAGGCTGAAGTCTGTCACACACGAATGGGAACTGGATCAGACAACGCTGGAGAGGGTTTTTCGCCAGTGGGGCAGACCTTCCATAGACCTGTTTGCCACACCAGAAAACAGGAAATGCCAGTGCTACGCCAGCAAGCTGCACCATCGAGGGTCACTGGGGAATGCGCTTCGATAGCCTGGTCAGGCGCATTTGTCTACGCCTTTCCCCCATTCCGCTAATTCCCAGAGTACTCAAGAAGATGAAAGTGGAAGGATGCAAGATGATCCTAATAGCTCCTGCCTGGCCGCGGCAGTTTTGGTTCACCGAACTTCACCTTCTCTCCTTGGACCATCCTCTTCCACTGCGACCAATTCCTCACCTTCTTACAATGTCTCAGGGTCAGATACTACACCCAGATCCTCGCTCGTTACAGCTCACAGCATGGCTCCTGAAGAGCGGGAATTTCTTCACTTAAATCTTCCAGAGGAGGTTAAAGATGTTCTTTCACAGGCAAGAGCTCCTTCCACGAACAGGACCTACCGCTTAAAATGGAAGCGTTTTAGCATATGGTGTCTAAGCAATAATTTGGATCCTTTCTTATCACAACCACACCAGGTCCTTCCGTATTTCCTGGCCTTGGCTAGGGCAGGTTTGGCTCATTCCTCCATTAAGGTGCACTTAGCAGCAATTTCTCGTTTTCGACGCACGTCCTCTGGGCCTTCTCTTTGGTCAAGCAGAATTGTCAAACAGTTTCTTAAGGGCCTCTTCAGGGTGTTTCCGCCAGTGAAGCCTCCACCGCCTTCGTGGCAACTAAATTTGGTTCTTTCTCAACTGATGAGGCATCCGTTCGAACCGATTCATCGGTCAGATCTCAAGTTTCTCTCCTGGAAGGTCGCTCTGTTGTTGGCCCTCACTTCAGCCAGGAGGATAGGAGAATTACAAGCTCTTACAATTCAGGAACCCTTCCTTCAGTTCAAGGGAAATACTGTCATCTTGAGAACTAATCCAAAATTTATTCCTAAAGTACCTTCTTCTTTTCATCTCAACGAACCAGTGATCCTTAAAGCTTTTTTTCCTCAGCCTACTTCACCGGCCGAGAGAGCTCTTCACTCTCTGGATCTACAAAGATGTTTAAAATTTTACTTGGATCGAACTAAGTCCTTCCGCAAATCTTCACAGCTTTTTGTATCATATAGCGCTCCCCGCAAGGGATTTCCCATTTCCAAACAGGGGATATCTCGCTGGGTTGTGAGCGCAATTCGATACTGTCACACAGCAGCGGGCAAACCCCTGGAGGGTGTTGTCCGAGCACATTCGACAAGATCTATGGCATCTTCAGTGGCCTTGTTTGCTGGGGTCCAGATCAAGGACATTTGTAGGGCTGCAACTTGGAGCAGCACTCACACCTTTACAAAGCATTACTGCCTGGAGTCATCACTTCAGGAAGACGCGGCGGTTGGACAGGCAGTCCTGAGGAACCTCTTCCAATGAGTGGTGAGCTTTCCCTTGCTTCCCTCCTTCCTTCTTTTGTCTGCTTTATACACATTTTCTCTTGTTTATAAATGCACTAACTTATCCATGCCTTTGGCTGGTTTTAAAAGATGTATTTGGAGAATGTTTTTTCAGACAGGTAATGTCTTATGGAAAATGTGTATCCTTACTGCTAGCTACTCTGATTCCAAGCATGGGAATCTATGAAAGCTCCAATACTGGAGTAAGAAAACAAGTTACTTACCTGTAACTTTGGTTCTCCAGTATTGGAAGCTTTCATAGATTCCCATGCGACTCACCCTCCTCCCCTGGGAAAGCTCAGCCTATCTCTGTGTATGTTGTCACAACGTATACGAAAATCTGAGGAGCTGAGGTTCTTTCACCAGGGTTCTAAGGAGTGAGGCGGCTCTGATTGGCTAATGAGTCTTTTTGGTCTCTTTTACAAAAAGACATGGTCTGACTACAAAATGGGATTAGGCCTAGGCCTGTTTCTCTTTTGTAATGGTTATTTACTACTGTTATATATATATATATATATATTTACCGAGGCTCCCATCTCGACGACGGGGAATGATTCCAAGCATGGGAATCTATGAAAGCTTCCAATACTGGAGAACCAAAGTTACAGGTAAGTAACTTGTTTTCATATACCTTCTCGATATTTTGGTCGTTGATATTTTTGCAACAATATTTTTGCAGCACAATATTTAAACCTCAGTATTCTGTTACCGTACCATCTGATTAGACTCCTTCAACGCTGTTTACTCTATTCCCTACTCATAAGAGGCCACCACCTCCTTCTACTCAGTTATTTAATGTAAATGTTAATTGGTATTAGCATTGGTTTGTATGAGAAAGTAACGCAAAGCAGTGCAAACCGCTGCTTTGCATTACTTTGCTTCAAGGTGGTGTTACATGGGTGGTACATGGGCATTCACCCATGCTTTATGAAGCTAAACTGTATCTACTAACATGAGTAGACAGGGTTTAGCAGCAAAAATTAACGCAGCTGGAAAGCAGGCGTTAAAAGGAGAAATGTTTTGATTTCTCCTTTATTCCGACTTTGCATGCACTGTGCAGCACACATACAAAGCAGGAAAAGTTTTAAGGTGTGTCTAGCCATAGTATTTTGTACAGGAAGGGTACCCTTCCCATACAAAACCTATGGTAAACTCAGGCACGCACCCTAGCACTATGGCGCTAAAGTGTTTGCCTGGCGCACGGCAGCAGAAATCAGCGCCGATGCTAGTGAGAGGGGAGCAGAGAGCCATATCTCTCTGAATATGGCACTCTACTGCTCCCTCCCTGTCACGCAGCGCAGCATTTTTGGTTGCTGCACTGCGTTCCGTGACACCTTTCAGAGTCTGGGTCCGGATATGCTTTTTTGCGCTGAAGGCTTTGGTCACCTGTCCTCTGTGAGTTACTCCACATAAATGTTGTATGCTTCTCTCCCAGCAGAGTATTCTACTTTGTTGGAAACGATGGTTCACATTAGATGTACGACTTTTCAACATAGGTAACTACTTTCCCCATGGTCAGACAGTGGCTTGACTGGTTTGCTATTAGCAGCTGACTGTAGTCTAGGGACGCAGGCCTTTTTCCTATACCCTGGAAGCCTACTGGCTCTCTGTGGTAACATCCATGCAGTTTGCCAAGAATGAATTGCATGTTGTATATGAGGTCGTGCACTAGGGGTTGTGGCACCTCTACCTTAAACCCTCATATGTATTGTAAACCCCCAAATTATGATTTAACATTAGATATAATTGTAGACCTTGCTGTTGCCTCGTCACCCCCTTCCGTTGCCCGGCATGTCCCCACGATGCTCCTTGCTGACCTCCACCCTGAATACTCCACTATATCTTAGGTTGTGGTTGTGTCTGGTTTGAGTGAACAAATGCTACAATGAAGCATAGATGAGAACTTTGTGTTAACCCCACTAGTTGTTTAGCAGAATCCGGCAGTTCAGTCTGCAGCCTGCAAGAAGAAACAATTTAACAAATAAAAGGCTAATGGAGTGCCCACCTGCTCTCATAAGAGGCTGTCCGACCCTCTACCTTGGCCTGTGTTCAGCTCATGAAGAGAAGCTGCAGCCGCATTTACAGCCTCTGATTGGCTGAGGGCTGTGTGGAGTGAATTTACGTTGCCTTGAGCATTATTGGATTCCTCCCATCACAGTGTATTTTGAGACAATGCAAATAATACGAGTGGCTTTGCCACCATTGGTCTTGATGAATACATGAATGGAATGAGTGTGTAAAGCTTAAACAGCTTTTCAGAAGGCATCCTGGTGCCTGCTGGATGGAAAATGGAACTGAAGGTATGAATGGTAGTAGGTCCTGGCACCATTTCACAATTGTCTTCTTTGAATCTCTGAGCATTACCACAGAGGAAGGGTTGTATCGGAGGCAAAAGTTCTTGCTGATACTTTTAAAAGTGAGGCATAGGCTGGAGGACTGAGGGCGAAGCCTTCTGTTCGAAGCTCTGAGGAGGAGGTAGACTGCAAGAGGTGTAATGGACAAGCTTTTTGAGACATATAAGATGCAGTGCAAGCAAACTAATGCAAGGATATGCAACCTGCAAGAGGAGCCCTGCCAGGACTGGAGCGTCATAGCTCAAACTGCGCATGACGGCTCACTGTGCGGGGAGCCATCTTTGTGGCATGCGTCCCCCTTCCTATGAGAGAACTGTGGGTCTCATTTATGAGGCCCTACCGGCACTATTGCGCTGCCGGAACGTCACTTTTTTTTATGTTCCGGTGGCGCAATGTGCTTCTAGCATATTTATAAGACCACTTAAAGTCACCTTACATGGCTTTTCATGACTTTATAAATATGTGCCCCATTCACGCAGAAAACTGTGTGAAAGGAGCGTTCCATGGGTGTTGCTGGAAACAACATCCATGGCTTTTTGACACTTCTTCAGATTTACGAGAAATCGTAAGTCTGAGGCAGCGCCAAAAACTTACAGCTCCCCAGGGGAGGCGTAAGGGAGGCACAACGTGGAGAAATATCTTTATTTCTACTCGTTTTTTCTCTTTCTATGTGTGCTGCAGAAAGAGGAAAAAGCCTCTTGTTTTTGTCCAGGAATGTTTCCCTTCCTGCACAAAAATAATCATCCCCGCAATGCAGGCATCCTTGCACCATGGTGCAAAGGTGCCTGCGGTGGTGCACGGCAGCCCATTGTGCTCCGGCGCAGAGGAAAAGGACAGGAATGCGCTGTATCTAATAGATACGACGCATTCCTGCCCTTTTCTTTTGCTGTAGGGCAGCGTAGCAGCAAGGCCTGCTGCGCTGCCCTACGGCAAAAGACCCATAAATGAGGCCCTGTATGTGCATCCCTGGGAGGCCTCCAGGCAAACCACTGCTCTTTATGTGGGTTGCCTAAGGTGATCTGCCCTCTTTGGCTTCTTTCCTGCAGCCCAGCAGGCTGAGTTTGCTAGTTTGAAACTCTGAATGCAACCTCCATAAGCCAAGACTCCCCCCCCCTTCGGCGAGCAGTGGAACTACAAAAGGCAGCTCGCGGCCAGCTGCATTGCATTCAGATTGGTGCTGAGTTGCATGCCTGCCAGCACTCTCTGCCATGACCATGATAAGCAGCCCCACAGAACTGCTTCTGGTGCTTGCCTCCCTAGTGCCTGTTAACCAGCAAGTAGGACTGTACTGTGAATGCTCTAACATTGCCAGGGACTCTATTGCTGCTCTGACATGTGCACCCCAGTAGCATATGAGAAGAAAAGTGGAACGTGTTTCCTGAGCAAGGTCACGGAATTAGATATTATCTAATACGTACTACTCTACTAATGTGCCTTGTGTACATAAATTTGTATTTATTCTATAAAAGTATACAATTGATTAGATATTCAACTTATTTCAAGGTATTTTACGTGTTAACTGTATCTGAGTTCCCAAACTTACATTACATTTCCAGAGTAAGCCATGACAGCTCGCTGTCCCTATCCTACGAGTATAAACTTATAACAAGTGTTCACATGGAACTCATTTCTAAAAGATTTCTTAATGCCACAGGATTGTTCTGTGTAGATTTAATCAAAGAAAGAACAAATAATAATAAAACAGAACAGATCTGTCACAAATGAATTAAAAAGACTTCTATGGCCCAATTTTTTGCTGTCACAGATCTCAGTTCAGTCGAGCTGAATTATTATTCTAGTTATGATACAAAACATCTAAGCGCATACTGTTTCAGTGAATAGTGATAAGATTAAAAAGTGATAGAGAACCCCAAGTGAGGAAGCCATAACCAAACAAGTAAAAAAAGGTGACAATAATGTGACTTTGTATTTAAAAGGGTTATTGGTATATAAAAAAAAGGACATCTGAATGATCACTTTGCAATGGAAAAAAGCAACCAGACTGATATCTGGTGCTTCTGTCCAGGGGTATGTCCTTTGGTTGGTGTTGACGATGTTTCGACCCTGCTTGCAATATGAGGGTCTCATTGGGACTGTAATGACCTGGGGACTAAAGACATTTTCTTATGGATCATAATTCATTGTGCTGTCACAAAGGCAATATTTTACTTCCTGGTTCCATGGAAGGTCAGGACTGTATTATTCGACCGAGGGCCCTTAGAACCGGCGATTCTCCGATCGGGAGGTCACCTCAATAGATTCAAACACCTATACGGACCAACACGCTAATAATAGGCAGACAAGACGAAAAGCTTCACTGGCCAGCAACTCGATCATGAGCCCATACATGCTCGATAACCCACGGCAACCCTTATCCACATCTGGCCCTTCCTGAAGGAATAATACAGTATCAGGACCTTCCAGTGAACCAGGAAGTAAAATATTGCCAAAATGTTATCACTATTCGCTGAAACAGTATGCGCTTACATTGTTTTGTATCATAAGTAGAATAAATAACTCAGCTTGGCTGAACTGAGTTCTGTGACAGCAAAAAATTGGGCCATAGAAGTCTTTTTTAATTCTTTTGTGACAGATATGTTCTGTCTTATTATTATTTGTTCTTTCTTTGATTATATCTACACAGGACAATCCTGTGGCATTAAGAAATCCTTTTTAGAAATGAGTTCCATGTGAACACTTGTTATAAGTTTATACTTAATACCCAGTTTGCATGGACATATGGGTTGCTCTTGTTTTTTGAAGCACTATCATGCGAGTGGCAAATTCCACATACCAAGTGCCTGGCATTTCAGGGAGCAGAGTAGTAGTAACTAACCTTTGGATTTTCACAGATAATAAGCAGTACTTGTCACAAAGATTGCTTAGAACCTCTGTGTCCCCCAAGTAGAGGATAAGTGGCTCGGCAAGCACCATGTTGTCTAGCCCTTACCTTTTCTAAGACCTCCAGCATCTTCTTCTCTGAGCCCCATGTCATCAAAGAATTTGTCCACTTCTTCTTCGACCTTTACCTCATCAGAAAGCTCATTGAATTAATAACTGACTTATCCCCCAACCCTCTCCTCATCCACCTCCTCCACCACATTCCCATCTGAACATCAGCACATTAGCTAAATGCCATCTACTCTTCTGACACTTCATTACTTCCTTCCTCTATCTTATCCTTTAACCCTCACCTCCTTGGACATCTCCACTAGTTTGCTCTCACAGTATAACCAAATTGGTTGGCTGCACCATCTTGTTCACTGATCTTTACGTCTTAGATGCTTGCACCTCTTTGCATACTGGATGCCTCCAGGACTTTCTCCTCTAACCCATATCTCATTGGAAGTCTCACCAACCTTATCCATTGACCCTCACCTCATCCGATGTCTCCACAACCTTTTCCAGGTAGTCATTGAAGATGGAGTATTTCTTCAGCTTGCGACTGAGGATGAAGCGTTCCATCCGCAACTTTTCAGTCTCGGTTCGCACATGCATCAAGTCTCTCTCTTTCTGCCGCTTCAGCTCACGCTCGTGGTTAGCCTTCTTCAAGGCTCGAATTCGCTTCTGGTCATTCTCCTGTGGGGGGTAGACATTCAGAGAAATGTGAGTCAATGGCATACCCTTTGAAGAGTCAGCTTCTACATCAGGCTCTTGCTTACCCTTATGTTAGGTGTATCTTGTCTGATGCGGAAAATGGGTTCAAATGTGGAGGAAGAGGTAGCGGTTGGAAGCTGGGAGTGGGAGCAGTAAGTAGGGTATATGAGGAAAGGATATTGCGCTTCCTAAAAGCACAGACGTGTAAGGCCATTCGTGAACATAGTGTGGCTTTTAGAAATTCTTACCGATGTGCATATTGCCCACATGTGCCCTTGATTTGCAAATACTGTCAAAGTGTATCTAGCATTATCTTGGTATGTCAATCTGTGTGCACAAATTGTGCATGTGTGGTAATGCAAGTGTTCAAGTGTTGACGTTGTCCAGGTTTGTCCCCGTGTTTGGTCAGAATGTTTCTCAGGTTTGTCCGTAACTGTGTAGGCGTTGGGGGGCATGGCCAAGCAAGATGGCTGACAGGACACGTTCTTGAGTGGCTCCCCGCAAACCCTACAAAATCCTGTCTGATACTGCGTCCCTACTGCTACACATACCTGGGAACTATACCCCCCAGTGGAAGAGACATTCCTGAGCTGGAGGGACCGCTCTGTTGTACCTGGGGGGACCTCTGGAGTGAGGTGAGAGGGGGCAGCGCTGAGACGAGTCACGGCTGCGCGGCCTACAATGAAGTCGGCTGGGCTAGTGCCGGTGGTGCATTCAATGGGCGGCTGCCGGGCCCCATCACTCTTAGGCCGGCTTTGCTGGGGTTCGCCTGCTGGGGAATTGACTGCGGCCTGCCAGCCTGCTGTGAAGTGCGGGCCTCCTGGGAAGCTGAGCCGGTAGAGGGGGACCATGCTCCCGGGCCGGCCCCGTGCCGCTGACCACGAGGGGCAGAGACGCGGCCAAAAGAGCAGCAACCGACAATGAGGTCGCTGTGCCGCCAAGACTGCCTGGGAGGCGCCATCGGGTCCCCGGCCAGGATTGGAGCCCAGCTGCAAACTGTGATCTGTGTCGTCTTGGTATGCGGTCTGCTTTTGGTGGTGGGTGCCCCTTCCCTCTGGGAGCAAGCCGTGGGCAGGGCCCTCTTGACCCCAAGTCTGCACTTTGCTCTGCCCTGGAGGACAGGGTGCAAGCGCAACATCCGGCGGACTTCACTGGACCGGCTTGTGCTGGGCCCCCGGGGAGCTACTATGGGGGCCTGCTTGGGTACACAGGAGCCGGTGAGCTGCTGGAGGCCCGGCCCTTCTGTTAGGCCCCCTGAGACTATATGTGATACCAGGGGGAGGAACCCCACATTCAAGGCTGGGCAGTACCTTAGGTCCTCTCTGCTTCACATAGGCCTCAGCATGCCGTCTGCAGTGGTGCAATCTCCATCAGAGTTATTTTATTTCTAGACCCAAGCCTGGCACAGGTAAGTGAAATAAATGCTGTGCAAAATATTATGCAGTGTTTACAAGTGAATGCAAGTTCAAATACAGTATGATTGAAATACAGGTAAGTCAAAATATCGAAATTACTGTTCAGATTACTTTTTAGTTACTTTTCAGACTACTTTATAAGTTACTTTTTCTACTCAGTGTGATATGCCTAGATATCACTGGGACATTTCCTAGAGAAAAGGCAAGGGAAATCAGTTATGCACAATTGTAGTTTTTCATGTTTTCATACAAATCAACTCCACACTTAAAGCATTTTTCAAGGGAAAACAGTCAATGTATTCCTCTGGAGAGAAATGAAGTTATCGGTTAACAAGGGAAAACAGTCAATGTACTCCTAAGGAGAGAAATAAAGTTATCGGTTAACAGGTAAGTGCTCGGTCTTTGGGATTGAGTTTCTGGGGTTAGAACAAGGGTTCCCCCAGGGTCAACGATGCACTGTCAAAACATCCTCAGCGGCACTAGGGCTGCCGGGTGCAGAGCGCTGAGGCCCAATGTTATCCAATAGGGGATAGGGGGCCTCTGGTAGGTGGCTACTCACGAGCAGGCCACAAGGTTGTGGGAGCAAAGCTCCTGGTGTTAGGCTCAGGACAAAGGGGGATCCGGTTTAGCACACAAGGTGCACCCGCAGCGGCGGCCGGGTGCAGGGCGCTGTTTTGGCGTCGGGTGCCCTGTTGTTTTCAATGGGGATTTTCGGTTTTGTTTTTTAGCTGCAGGCTCGGTCCAGGAAGACTTCCGGGAGGAACCAACAGCTGGGCAGGTAAGTTCGAGGGCTCGGGGACGTAGGTGCACCTTGTGTTCTTTTCTCCAGGGCGCAGGGCGGCTGGATGCAGGGGTGTCTTTTGAGGTCAGATTACACCTTTCCGGGCCACTCGCGGTTGGGGGGGTCTCCTTGCAGAGGCTGCAGGCGACGTTGGGGAGTCCTGGAGGGGTCAACCCACGGTGGACTCAGACTCTGGAGCACTGTGGGACCTCGCTGGGACTGGTGGGCCGCTCAAACTCGGGCCGTAGGCGACGGGTGCAGTGGTGGTTCCAGGCGTCGGGTTTCTTTGTCCTCAGCAGGCTCAGAGTCTGTCTTGGGAGTTTTCTTTTGAACAGAGCTACTGTTCACAGGAGATCCAGTCTTTGTTGAAGGCAGTCAGTCCTCCCAGGGGTCTTGGAGGTTGCTGGCTGCAGGACAGGTCGACTTTTGGCGCGGGTTTCTCTGGAAACTGCAGACGGGCCAGTAGGGCTGGGGCCAAGTCAGTTCTTCTCTGCAGTCTCCTCTGCTGGGCGTCTTCTTTCATCCTTCTCCTTCTTTGGTTGCAGGAATCTGTCTTCCTGGTTAAGGGCTGCCCCCTAAATACTGTATTTAGGGTGCGTTATAGGAGTCTCGATGTCAGTAGCCAATGGGCTACTGACGTTAGGGTGACTACACCCTTGGTGTGCTCACCCCACGTGGGGGAGTGAGCACAATCCCTAATCCTGATTGGGGAGTGCCTGCCATCTGCAAGATGGCGGGCACTGAAGAGTGGGCTTCACCTTGCCTCCCCCACCTGAGGGGTGGGGTGGGGTTGGCAGAGGTGGGCACACCTTTTGGGCTGGCTAATTTTTCCCGCCTGTCTACCCGCCGAACAGGAAGGGAGACAGGAGGAGAGGCTGGGGGTTGCATTACAAAGGCTGCAAGGCCTTTGAAGCTCCCCGGCCACAGATGGCTCTTCCTGGCCTGGTGAAGGTGTGAACAACTCTGCCCAGGAAAGGCTTTGTTTCTGGGCTCAGCAAGCGAAGGCTCCCACCCCAGGGGTCCAGAAACATGTCTCATGATGGCAGGCTGGTGTGTACCAGTCAGGGAACCCACCAGAGGCTGGTCGTTTTTCAGAGGCATCTCTAAGATGCCCTCTGAGTGCATTTTTCATTAAATCCCACACTGGCATCAGAGTGGGTTTAATGTGCTGAGAAGTTTGATACCAAACTTCCCAGTTTTCAGTAAAGCCATTATGGTATTGTGGAGTTTGTAAGAATTGGCTTAGACACTGTAGGGGTACAGGGTGTGAGAAGTTGGCCTGGCATATGCTGTCTACTAATTAAAGGGGGCACCTTGCACCAGTCCAAACAACCCTTATTGATGATTAGGTTAAAGACAACCTTTATAGAATGCTATCCTAGTGGTAGCTGTGGAGAGCAGCCTTCAGGCTAAGTCTTGAAGGAATGTAAAGCAGCTTGTTTTACCAGTATATAACCTCTTGAATGACCAAATGAAAGGAGAACCACACAAGGTATATATAAAATATATGTATTTATTACTAAACACTCTCTACTAACCTCTTTATGAGATTAGAGAACAAGGCACACAATATTACAGTACTAGAACGACAGTAAATAGCACAATACACAGTAGGCTCCAGGGGGAGACCAAACCATATATTAAGAAAGTGGTATAACAACCACGACTTGACTAGACACAGTGCCTAGAGCACGTAGAATCGCTGGGACCCCAAGGAACCACCCAAGGTAGTGACACAGGGGACCCACGGAGGACGGGTGTAGTGTGAGAACACAGACGCAAGCTCCGTACAACTCTATGGGAAAGTCGCGGTTGGAATATTAGAGTTTAAGGACACTTAGGAGAGGATTTTGAGTAAACCCTTTTAGACTTAGAAGGTTCTAAGGCCAGCACCCACGGGAGCACCAGAGTACTCGTGTTACCTCACCCAGGGAAGCCGGGTGCATAGGTGTCAAAGGGTGTCGGGAATCGTCGTTGTTTTCAATGGCGAGACGCTGCAAAGTGCTGCTGCCGTGAAGAAGAAAAGTGTCTGTGTGATCCAAGCCTGGATCGAAGATGTGAAGAACCTGAAAGCAGAGGGGACAGAGTCTGGGTCACTTGCCAGTGACCAGGGGCACGATAGACGAATGCCCACCGATGTCGGGTGCTTCAGGTGCGAAGAGGTGAAGCTTGACTCTGCAGCCACGGGGACCAGGAGACGTCGACGATGACCAGAGTCCGCAGATAAGCTGTCCCACGAAAGATGTCGAGAGCTGGGGGGTCAGTGCTCGGATTGAACACCAACAAGCCTTGGCAACGGCAACCCACGCGGTCAGAGTGATTATGCTTCTGCGAGGACCAGCAAGGTCCTGGGGACTCCCCAAGTGATGGAGAGTCAGGGCACGCCTGGAGCAACCAGGGAAGCCCACTGAAAGTTAAAGTACCCTTCTCAGGGACCTACAGGTCGACGGACCAGGGACCGCAAAGGGACCTCGAGAGGAATCACAAAATGCCGGCCCACGGAACACTACTGGAGTGTAGGCCCGCAATCTTTGGTGGAATTACTGCTCGGGTCAGGGTTACAAGTAACCCAAAGCTCAGCCTCAGGGGCCGCTGGAAAGCTGATGCTTCTGCAAATCGATGCAGTGTCCAGGGGTTCGGGTTGCACGGTCACCACGAGGGATACGGGCCTCAGACTTGCTGTGGGCACAGATCGACCTCAGAGACCTCGGGAACCCACCTCCTGTGTTGCAATATTCTTCGGAGTCCTCCGGAGCTTCGGAGATGCAAACCGGTCAGATGCGTTTAAGGTGCCTGCCTTGCAGGGGAGTAACTCCTTTACTCCAAGGGAGATTCTTCAGTCATCCAGCGTAGTGTAGATCGTCGAAGTACTTGGTTTCTGTAGCAGAGTTTAGTCCAGGTGTAATCTAAAGTCCTGTAGTCAGGGTTCCTACTTTATACCCAAGGAAGGGGTGGGACAAACTCTGGGGACCCACCTATGGGAGGGTCAGGACAGAGGGGTGGCTACACCCATGTCCTTTGTCCAGTTTCGCGCCAGAGCAGGGGCTGAGTGCCCCTGCAACCGGTTTGAGCTGGACTATGCACAGGGACACCAAATGTGCCCCCAGTGCAGACATCAAAGCACTCTTGGAGTGCACCCACCCAGCCCCAATACACTAAAGCCTGTCTGGGAGGTGGTCACACCTCCCTGTGACAGGAAACCTATTGTCAAGCCTTCCCCTGCCGGAGTTTCGTCCAGCAGCAGGAGGGCAGACTCGTGTCTGTGGCTGGCAGCATCCATTTTGGGATGCCAGGGCTCTGTGAAGCTGGTACCGGGTGTACCGGTGCTGTCATATTTCTCACTCTAGGAGGGAGGAATCATACCTCCCACACCAGTTACTGGTGTGGAGGTATGATTCCAAGGTGTTTGACACCAAACACGACATAATTCCTTGCAGCCATTCTAAAATTAGCATTTACCGCGAGGTTATAATGCACTTAAGAGTATATGGTTGGCTGCATCACAGACAACCCCGGAATAGTGGTTCCGAAGGCTGCAGAGGGGCTCTGCTCATGCATGGGCACCCTCTCACATAAAACCCAGCACCCTGCCTTCAGGATTGAAAAGGCCTGCCGTAGGGGTGACTGATAGGCTTGTATGTGCAGTGATTAGGATAGATATAGTGAACCTATATCTAAGTAAGGGGTGCATGCACCACCTTACACAGGCTGCAGTAGCAGACCTGTGGTGTCATTTTGGATGGCCTCTCAGGGGTGGCATAATACATGCTGCAGCCCCTGGGAGGCCTCTGGGGTACCTATGCCCTGGGTACATAGTATACCATATACTAGGGACTTATAAGGGCATCCCAGAATCCAATCTGGAGTGTACCTAAAGTACATGCAATCAATTTAGAGGAGAAAGCAGTTAGACTTCGGTCCTGAATAGCAGGATCCCAGTCAGACTAAGTCGAAAACAGTGAAACATCAGCAAAAAGTGGGGGTAACTATAAGAAGCAGATCCTACTCTCCTACACAACACCCCCCCCAAACGTCAGGACATTAAACTAACCTTGACCAGTTGAGTCTTCATGTTCTAAGTGGAAATATCTTGAGAGTCCATCTGCATTGGCATGGTTACGACCAAGTCTATGTTCCACTGTATAGTCCATCCCCAGTCGGGAAATGGACCACCTCAAAAGTTTGGGGTTTTCACCCTTCATCTGTTTTAGCCATAAGAGGGCCTTATGGTCTGTCTGAACAATGAAGTGAGTGCCAAACAAGTATGGCCTCAGCTTCTTCAGAGCCCAAACCACAACAAAGGCTTCCCTCTCAATGGCTGACCAACGTTTCTCTCTGGGGGTCAGCCTTCTGCTAATAAAAGCTACTGGCTGATCCTGACCTTCATCATTCAATTGTGATAACACAGCCCCTACCCCCAACTCAGATGCATCTGTTTGGACAATGAATTGTTTGGAGTAGTCAGGACTTTGCAGAATGGGAGCAGTGCACATGGCCTGCTTCAGGTCATCAAATGCCTTTTGACAGCTGACTGTCCACTGAACTTTCTTTGGCATTCTCTTGGAAGTTAAGTCATTCAAAGGGGTCACTATGGATCCATACCCTTTGACAAACCTCCTATAGGACCCAGTCAGGCCCAAGAAAGCTCTGACCTGAGTCTGGGTGGTTGGGGCAACCCAGTCCATGATGGTCTGGATTTTGCTCTGCAATGGTTGAACCTGGCCTCCACCCACAAGGTGGCCCAGGTATACAACTTGGCTCTGCCCTATCTGGCACTTGGTGGCCTTGATAGTGAGGCCTGCTTTCTGCAGGGCCTCCAAAACATTTCTCAGGTGGACCAGGTGATCCTTCCAGGTGGAGCTAAAGACAGAAATATCATCTAGATATGCTGCACTATAGGCTTCGAGGCCTGTAAGGACTTTGTTCACCAACCTTTGAAAAGTGGCAGGTGCATTCTTCAAACCAAAGGGCATCACCACAAATTGGTAGTGCCCACTAGGGGTTGAGAATGCTGTTTTGGCTTTTGCATCCTCAGCTAGTCTGATCTGCCAGTAGCCAGCTGTCAGGTCAAATGTGCTCAGAAACTTGGCTGAGGCCAAAGTGTCTATAAGCTCATCTGCCCTAGGGATTGGATGGGCATCAGTCCTAGTGACTGCATTGAGACCTCTGTAGTCTACACAAAACCTCATCTCTCTCTTACCACCCTGGGTGTGAGGTTTAGGTACCAAGACTACTGGACTAGCCCAAGGGCTATCTGAGGGTTCAATCACACCCAAATCCATCATATTCTGGACTTCAGTCATGATGCAGTCCCTGACATGGTCAGGTTGCCTGTAAATCTTATTTTTAACAGGCAGACTGTCCCCAGGGTCCACTTCATGAGTGCACCAGGTATTCTGACTTGGAGTCAGTGAGAACATATGTCTAAACTGGTTGAGAACTTTTCTGCAATCAGTTTGCTGCTGGTCAGTGAGGCTGCCTGCCAAGGCTACACCATCCACTGAACCATCATCAGGGTTCTGTGAGAGCAGGTCAGGGAGTGGATCACTCTCTTCCTCCTGTCCCTGATCAGTAGCCATGAGCAAGCCCATGTCTGCCCTGTCAACATATGGTTTGAGCCTGTTGACATGGAGCACCCTATGGGGGCTCCTGGGAGTTCCTAGGTCCACCAGGTAGGTAACCTCTCCCTTTTGCTCAATTATGGTATGGGGGCCACTCCACTTGTCTTGGAGGGCTGCTGGGGCCACAGGCTCCAACACCCATACTTTCTGTCCTGGCTGATAAACAGTCAACACAGCCTTTTGGTCATGCCAGGCCTTTTGCAATTCCTGGCTAGCCTCAAGGTTTTTAGTTGCCTTCTTCATGTACTCAGCCATCCTGGAGCGGAGACCAAGTACATAGTCCACAATATCCTGTTTAGGGGGTTTGAGAGGTAACTCCCATCCCTCCTTCACTAGACACAATGGACCCCTAACTGGATGTCCAAACAGAAGCTCAAATGGGCTGTAACCAGCCCCCTTCTGAGGAACCTCTCTGTAGGCAAAGAGAAGGCAGGGCAAAAGTATGTCCCATCTGCGCCTAAGCTTTTCTGGGAGACCTTTAATCATGCCCTTCAAGGTTTTGTTGAACCTTTCAACTAAACCATTGCATTGTGGGTGATAAGGGGTGGTAAATTTATAATTTACACCACACTCCTTCCACATAGCAGTCAAGTAACTAGACATGAAGTTTGCATCTCTGTCTGATACTATCTCCTTAGGAAAACCCACCCTGGAAAAGATTCCCAGGAGGGCCCTTGCCACCACAGGAGCTGTGGTGGTCCTGAGGGGAATTGCCTCTGGGTACCTAGTGGCATGGTCCACCACCACCAGTATAAATCTGTGCCCAGATGCAGTTTGAGGATCCAGGGGACCAACAATGTCAATCCCTACCCTCTCAAAGGGAACCCCCACCACAGGTAGTGGTATCAGGGGTCCTTTGTAGTGCTACCTGCCTTACCACTGACTTGACAGGTGACACAGGAGCGACAAAACTCCTTGGTGTCTTCAGACATATGAGGCCAATGAAAGTGAGGGACAATTCTGTCCCAAGTCTTGTTTTGGCCTAGGTGACCTGCCAATGGGATATCATGTGCTAGGGTCAAGAGGAAACTCCTAAACTTCAGAGGTATAACCAACCTCCTGGTGGCTCCAGGCTTGGGGTCTCTACTCTCTGAGTAAAGGAGTCCATCATCCCAGTAGATCCTATGGGACCCACTAGCACTCCCAGCAGCCTCAGCAGCAGCTTGCTGTCTGAGGGGTTCAAGAGAGGGGCAGCTCAGTTGCTCCTGGCTCAGATCTGCCCTGGAAGGGCCCCCTGTCCCCAAGAACTCAACCTGATCAGGCTCAAGCTCATCTGGGACAGTTCCTTCTTCAGGACTAAGATCAGCTCCCTCAAGAGACTGATCTGTATTCTGAGGCAGGGGGGAAGACACTGCTTTAACCCTACTGCTCCTTCTCTTGGAAAGTGACTGGTCCATTCTTCCAGGATCCAGGACCTGTTCAGTGTTAGACATTTTTGCCTGTGACCTGGTCATAGCAAACACATCTGCAGGGATACCCAACATTTCTGCATGAGTCCTGAGTTCCACTTCAGCCCAAGCTGAAGTTTCTAAATCATTGCCCAACAAGCATTCAACAGGGAGGTATGCACTTACCACAACCTTCTTAGGGCCAGTTACCCCTCCCCAGGAGAAATTAACAACTGCCAAGGAATGGTCTGTCCTGACATTGCTAGCAATGGTCACTTGGTACATCTCTCCAAGTATGATTTGCTCAGGAGCCACAAGATCTTTTGTCACCATTGTGACACTTGCTCCTGTATCCCTGAATGCCAAGGCCTCTTTTCCATTTATTATAGGCTGTTGTCTGTATTTGCCCAGATTACTGGGGCTTACAAATAAGGAGGCCATATCCATGCCTCCATCACAGATCAACATAGCCTGAGTTGGAACTCTGACTAGGCCAGAGTCCATCTCAGATCCCAGGGTTAACCCTACTACACCCTTATTTGGAACACCACCACTTGGAGCTGAACTAGGGGGAACAGTTGCCTTAGGGGCAGTGGTGGTTGGAGTTGAGTCCTTGGACTTGGTACAATCACTTGTCCAATGGCTCTTCTGTTTACAGATTTGACACCATGGTTTCTTCTTGCCTTTTCCCTTGTTGGATTGTGACTCCCCACCAGATGCAGATTGTTGGGGCCCTTGAGAAGACTTCTGGTCTTTACCCTTCTCCCCACCCTTATCAGAGTTTTTAGAATCTTACTTCTTGGAGTCACCACCTTGGTTCTGAACCTTCTGCTTCACCCTGGTTCTGACCCATTTGTCTGCCTTCTGGCCCAATTCTTGGGGAGAGGTCAGATCCGAGTCCACCAGGTACTGATGCAACAGTTGATTTTGACAGTTATTAAGGATCTGCTCTCTCATGATTAAATTATACAATCCTTTGAAATCACACACCTTACTGCCAAGTAACCAGCCTTCCAGAGCCTTAGTAGCACAATCAACAAAGTCAACCCAGTCCTGAGTCTGTGCCTTTTGGGTATCTCTGAACTTTAACCTGTATTGTTCAGTGGTTAGGCCAAACCCATCAATCAGAGCACTCTTCAGGACTTTGTAATTATCAGCATCCTCTTCTCTTACAGTGAGGAGCTTGTCTCTACCTTTGTCTGCAAAGGAGAGCCACAAGATTGCTGCCCACTGCTCCTGAGGGACCCTCTGTACCTTACAGGCCCTCTCAAGTGCAGTTATCCATTTGTGGATGTCATCCCCACTCTGGTAGGGAGGGACAATCTTGTTCAGGTTCCTATGGTCATGAGTATGATCTCTACCTCTAGGGACACTGTGGCTGCCACCATGGGACTCTAGTCCCAGCTTCTCAGAAGCTCTCTGAAGCTCCAGGGATTCCCTGTCTAAGGCCAATTGCTCTCTCTTGATCCTGAGCTTAGCTCTCTCAAACTCAAGCAGTTGGCACGTCTTCTCATAAGAGGACTCCCTTTTATGAGAAGAAGTCCTATGAGAAACAGAGCTCCCTACAGATCTACCAGAACAATTAGATTCCAGAGAAGGAGATCTAGATCTTCTTGGTAAACTGTTGACCCCTCCAGGTGGGGTAAAGAGAGGCCCACTGGGGCCTCCTTCCTCACCTTCAGGAAGGATTGGCTGTTCCAGGTTAGAATCATTTTGATCCTCCTGGCCAGCATCAGAGTCCAGGTCATTGAGGTTTTCACTCCCTGGCCTTTCCTCTTCTGCTGTCCCACCCCCCTTGCCTGCCTCATCAGACCCTAGGGTCTTTCTGAGGTCATCTGAAAGCAAACTCACTATGAGCTTTTGGGTGTTTGGGTTTTTCCCTGTCTTCAGTGTCCTTGATGCACACATGTTTCTCAATTCTTGGAATGTGAGATGGTCATCCTTAGTTGGCAAGGAGTCACTGACTTCAGGCCTTGAAGACATTCTAGTGTGGTGTGGTGTATGCACCTACCTACTCTAGTGGGAACTACTAAACTCTCTTGAGTTGGAGAAAGGGTGTGCTAGGCCCTTGACACCCAACTCTAAGTTCAGTAGAACTTACTTTATTCTAGACTTGATTTATATGTACCTAAGTACCTTTAGTGGTTTTCAGTTAGTCACCCACTGAGATTATCTGGTAAAACAATAGCAAGCTTGAATCCCAACCGCTGCACACCAATGTGAGAAGTTGGCCTGGTATATGCTGTCCACTAATTAAAGTGGGCACCTTGCACCAGTCCAAACGACCCTTATTGATGATTAGGTTAAAGACAACCTTTATAGAAAGCTATCCTAGTGGTAGCTGTGGAGAGCAGCCTTCAGGCTAAGTCTTGAAGGAATGTATAGCAGCGTTTTACCTGTATATAACCTCTTGAATGACCAAATGAAAGGAGAACCACACAAGGTATATAGAAAATATATGTATTTATTACTAAACACTCTCTACTAACCTCTTTATGAGATTAGAGAACAAGGCACACAATATTACAGTACTAGAACGACAGTAAATAGCACAATACACAGTGGGCTCCAGGGGGAGACCAAACCATATATTAAGAAAGTGGTATAACAACCACGACTTGACTAGACACAGTGCCTAGAGCACGTAGAATCGCTGGGACCCCAAGGAACCACCCAAGGTAGTGACACAGGGGACCCACGGAGGACGGGTGCAGTGTGGGAACACAGACGCGAGCTCCGTACAACTCTATGGGAAAGTCGCGGTTGGAATATTAGAGTTTAAGGACACTTAGGAGAGGACTTTGAGTAAACCGTTTTAGACTTAGAAGGTTCTAAGGCCAGCACCCACGGGAGCACTGGAGTACTCGTGTTACCTCACCCAGGGAAGCCGGGTGCATAGGTGTCAAAGGGTGTCGGGAATCGTCGTTGTTTTCAATGGCGAGACGCTGCAAAGTGCTGCTGCCGTGAAGAAGAAAAGTGTCCGGTGTGATCCAAGCCTGGATCGAAGATGTGAAGAAACTGAAAGCAGAGGGGACAGAGTCTGGGTCACTTGCCAGTGACCAGGGGCACGATAGACGAATGCCCACCGATGTCGGGTGCTTCAGGTGTGAAGAGGTGAAGCTTGACTCTGCAGCCACGGGGACCAGGAGACGTCAACGATGACCAGAGTCCGCAGATGAGCTGTCCCAGGAAGGATGTCGAGTGCTGGGGGGTCAGTGCTCGGATTGAACACCAACAAGCCTTGGCAACGGCAACCCACGCGGTCAGAGTGATTATGCTTCTGTGAGGACCAGCAAGGTCCTGGGAACTCCCCAAGCGATGGAGAGTCAGGGTACGCCTGGAGCAACCAGGGAAGCCCACTGAAAGTTAAAGTACCCTTCTCAGGGACCCACAGGTCGACGGACCAGGGATCGCGAAGGGACCTCGAGAGGAATCACAAAATGCCGGCCCACGGAACACTACTGGAGTGTAGGCCCGCAATCTTTGGTGGAATTACTGCTCGGGGTCAGGGCTACAAGTAACCCAAAGCTCAGCCTCAGGGGTCGCTGGAAAGCTGATGCTTCTGCAAATCGACGCGGTGTCCAGGGGTTCGGGTTGCACGGTCACCACGAGGGATACGGGCCTCAGACTTGCTGTGGGCACAGATCGACCTCAGAGACCTCGGGAACCCACCTCCTGTGTTGCAATATTCTTCGGAGTCCTCGGGAGCTTCGGAGATGCAAACCGGTCAGATGCGTTTAAGGTGCCTGCCTTGCAGGGGAGTAACTCCTTTACTCCAAGGGAGATTCTTCAGTCATCCAGCGTAGTGTAGATCGTCGAAGTACTTGGTTTCTGTAGCAGAGTTTAGTCCAGATGTAATCTAAAGTCCTGTAGTCAGGGTTCCTACTTTATACCCAAGGAAGGGGTGGGACAAACTCTGGGGACCCACCTGTGGGAGGGTCAGGACAGAGGGGTGGCTACACCCATGTCCTTTGTCCAGTTTCGCGCCAGAGCAGGGGCTGAGTGCCCCTGCAACCGGTTTGAGCTGGACTATGCACAGAGACACCAAATGTGCCCCCAGTGCAGACATCAAATCACTCTTGGAGTGCACCCACCCAGCCCCAATACACTAAAGCCTGTCTGGGAGGTGGCCACACCTCCCTGTGACAGGAAACTTATTGTCAAGCCTTCCCCTGCCAGAGTTTCGTCCAGCAGCAGGAGGGCAGACTCGTGTCTGTGGCTGGCAGCATCCATTTTGTGATGCCAGGGCTCTGTGAAGCTGGTACCGGGTGTACCGGTGCTGTCATATTTCTCCCTCTAGGAGGGAGGAATCATACCTCCCACACCAGTTACTGGTGTGGAGGTATGATTCCAAGGTGTTTGACACCAAACACGACATAATTCCTAGCAGCCATTCTAAAGTTAGCATTTACCGCGAGGTTATAATGCACTTAAGAGTATATGGTTGGCTGCATCACAGACAACCCCGGAATAGTGGTTCCGAAGGCTGCAGAGGGGCTCTGCTCATGCATGGGCACCCTCTCACATAAAACCCAGCACCCTGCCTTCAGGATTGATAAGGCCTGCCATAGGGGTGACTGATAGGCTTCTATGTGCAGTGATTAGGATAGATATAGTGAACCTATATCTAAGTAAGTGGTGCATGCACCACCTTACACAGGCTGCAGTAGCAGACCTGTGGTGTCATTTTGGATGGCCTCTCAGGGGTGGCATAATACATGCTGCAGCCCCTGGGAGACCTCTGGGGTACCTATGCCCTGGGTACATAGTATACCATATACTAGGGACTTATAAGGGCACCCCAGAATTCAATCTGGAGTGTACCTAAAGTACATGCAATCAATTTAGAGGAGAAAGCAGTTAGACTGGGGTCCTGAATAGCAGGATCCCAGTCAGACTAAGTCGAAAACAGTGAAACATCAGCAAAAAGTGGGGGTAACTATAAGAAGCAGATCCTACTCTCCTACACAGGGCTCATGCATCTGTACCCTCACCACTGGTATAGTGCACCCAGCTAGAGGGGTGGCTGACCTATGCCAGGGCAGGGATGTGTGCCATGTCCACTCTTCACTTTGTTCTGCACCAAAAGACGCAGCCTGCAATGGCAGTGTGTGTGTGTAAAAGTACAGGGCCTCTAAGGGTGGCACAATAAGTGCTGCAGCCATTGGAGGCCTTCCCTGGCCACAGTGCCCTTGGTACCCATGGTACCTTTTACAAGGGACTGACATGTGGCCAGAGAGGTGCCAATTGGGGGTTCAAGGTACAATTTTTGGGAAAGAACACAGGCCCTGGGAACCTGATTGGCAGTGACCCAGGGCACATCAAGTCAAAGTGCATCAGTAGTCTGGCAAAAAGGAGGGGGGGTTACTGCAACAGAAACCCAGCTTCCTGCATATACATACTAGTCAATTAAAATAATATCAAACATTTTACATTTATTAAAACATAAATCATTTTGGAAATATTTAACAATATTTATAAAAGACCAAAAATATTAAAACAGGTAAAAAATAGAAAATAGAACTGTTTAAAAAAGAGGATAATGTAAAACCACAATAGAAATATAATAAAAAGAAACAAAATAAATTAAAATATTGTTATAAAAATCTGGTATATATACTAGCCTAACTCCAATCCAAAACCATTAAAAAGCTAATAAAAACTATTAAAATATGCTATTCTGACTACAGTCCACCAAACATTAGGAAAACTGCATATATTTTGGGGAAGACATGCTCAGATTTATTCTTGCTCTAATCTAGCAGACATTGGGAAACGTGCAAAACTGTTAAACTACATGATGTGAACTTTACCAAATACCTATGCACAAATACTGATTTTCTCTGTCATCTTCGATTATTCCCTTATTTCTCCGGATTATTTTTCTGAGTACCCACTATGACAAAAAAATTAACTGATCTTGTTCAACCCTGGTGTTCAAGGCATGTACTCATTTAATCATTCAGCAAATGATCCAGTGAATCATGTTACCTTTATAAACTGGTCGAAGTTCAGGAGGTATTCCTTCATGAGAATCTCTTTCTTCTGCAGCTCATCCCAGCGCTGATTGAAGTGCTCAATCTTTATGCCGAACTCCTAAAGAAGAACAAAAAGAACCATTTCAGGTGCATTCCAGATATGGGCTGTCCCACTGCTCCTCTCCCAGCCAACTGTTTACCCATGCTGGGCAGCAGGATCACAAACTGCAGGAGCCGCTCCTGCCCTACAGCAGGGAACCCTTGTTGTTGGAGCAGCAGGTTCACAGGGCGCTGTTCTAAAGCAGAGGCAAGCAATGGTTCCTGGACTTCAGACATGGGCAGCCGCGGCCCGTGCACGTAAGAGCGGTGTGGCCGGGTGGAGGGGAATTTCGACAGACGACGATGAGGGAAAATTAATTGTTTATTTAATTTTCCCTCATGGTCGTCTTTCGAATCCCCCCTCAACCTGGCCCCGCCGCTCTTACCTGCACGGGCCGCGGCTGGACATGGTGCAGCCGTGGACTGGCTGGATTGGGGTGAACCCAAGTATATGGTAGCACAGTTTTTGTACGTGTGACGCCTATGTCGGATGGATTTTCCTGACCCTCACTAATACTAATGCTAACACTAATAGTAATGGTAGTATAACACTCATAGTAATTCCCCGTATACTTCTTGGCCTACTTACACTCACATAAGACAGAACCGCTGCAGGTAATGTCTATCACCTAGTACTGTACCAGTCCACAGCAACAAACCACCCATCAACGCTTGAACATGCATGGAATAGCTGAAGACATCTGCCACATACTACTGAACACTGAAGTCCCACCATTGCCCGTCCCAGCTAACAACAAACCAGGACGGCTTCTTGATATCTTTCAATGACATTCATATAACAGATCATTGTATTGAAGTCTACCCTAGCAGATCTCTTGGCAATCTCTCCCTCCAACGTATGCCCACTTTGGACCATAAACAAGAAAAACTCAGAATGGACAACCCAGTGCCGTAACCAGCTTAGTGGCCTGTGGACTGTGATCATACAGGGTCCTGCAGAACTGACCAAAGCTGCAGGCTTTCATAAACTGTGCCAGTCTCTCACAATTCTTCATTATCGCACGGCTAAGCAGCTCAGTAGACATCACGCACAACATGGAAAACTTCCCACTTAGGATCAAATCAAAGACAACACTCTTTCAACCACATTCCCCTCCTTGGTGGAGCATGTTACCCATGTAGGCAAGCACTTTAGCTCCCCACATGGGGCAAGGAAGCGCTATCCAAACGATACAATACAATACTCACTGTGACATTGGACTCAGGGGGCACCTCACTGATGAGGTCCAAATTGGGTGAAACTGGTCTGAGGTTGCTTAAGTTCTTGCCTAGAAGGGACCTTAGCTGGCACTTTGGGATGGACTGTTCCTGTTAAAGCCAGACCAAGTCTGATTTGCATGTGGTCAGTCTCTTTCTAGAGTGGCACAGCAGGTAAAAAGATGGACTGTAATATAGACCTAATAATTTCCAGTGGCTGAGATTAATTCAGGCATTCCAACCATCAGTTTTTTTGTTTTTCTAAGAGCAGCACAATTATGCAGCTTGAGGCACAGTATTGCTGGGGCAGCAGGCATAGGAGAACTTTCAAATTCTTATATCTGGGTTCATACGTATCACTTAATATTACCCCATGGTCCTAGTCCCCAGCAGTGTACGTTTAGATACAAAACAGGAGGCCATGATTAGCAAAGTGTCACTTACCGCACACATTTTCCTAACCATGGCACTACATGCCTTATACACAGAAGAACTGAGAAAGCAACAGAGGTGGCTCTGAGCTGATACAGATGCATAAGCTACTTACGTGTGACTACAGTTCCAAACATTGATGTAGTTCGTAGATTCACATGCTTGAATATTGTCCAACATCAAGCTGGGAACCCTCGGTAGCTAGTGTTCAATAAAGCACATCAATACTATTAAGAACAGCCATACACAAAATGTAGCCTACCCACCTCCCTCCCTATAAATGTGGAGCCTCTAAGAAGGAGGGGAAGGTAGGTCACATGTGAATCTATGAAATCTACAAATGGTGGAGAACTCTGTTTACAGGTTGGTAACTTTCTTTTCTCCAGCACTGGATCCATCATTGATTCACATGCTGGAGTAGGAAAGCAGGAAGTTGAGAAGGTATTCCAGGTGCAACAGGTGGGGAAATGGCCTGCAGAGATGGGACTAGGGATCTCTGAACCCAGGAGCCTAGTCAGAAACGTCTAACTGATATAATCCCCCACATCCCTGCCATCTGGAGCTACAATGGCACCTTGCGTCATGCCATCAGGACACAATGCTTCCAGTGCTGGGATATTCTGCCCACTGTTCAAATACACACCATTTCCAAGCATAGTTTTGTGCCCACTAGCCTTCTTCGCTTCTGTCAATGGATTGTTCCCCGTCGTCCACTCGCCGCAGTCCTGCTGCGGGCCCATGCTCTGAGGAAGAGTGTCAAGAAACAGGTACTAGGAGGGAGGGTTAATCTAGAGGCCAGTGGCAGTGCCATCCACTTGGAAAAAGTGTGGCCAAGCCAGGGCCTGACCAACGCACAGTCAGCTTACCGTCACCTCCTAAGTAACTTTCTAAGACCTAATTGTTCTGTTCAACGAAACCACCTC
Source organism: Calotriton arnoldi (assembly GCA_963921515.1). NCBI lineage: Eukaryota > Metazoa > Chordata > Amphibia > Caudata > Salamandridae > Calotriton > Calotriton arnoldi. The sequence goes on along the minus strand of CAWUFW010002661.1, from coordinate 450,324 downwards.
AGCTTCCTCATGTACTGACAAGACGACACAGTGGCGAATGTCCCATCTGCTGTATTAGGAGTATATCAATGTCAACGGCACTGTAAATACGACGGATGGGACATCTTCCACTTTTTAGCAAATTTCCTGCTCCGCAAAACTCTAAATAAGGCCTTAGACCACCCTTTAAAAGTTCAGGAAACTCCTGAAAAACTGTCTTTTTACTCTCTGAATCCTTTATCTCCTTTCCTTCCCCCTTTTGTGGTTATGCTGCTGCAATTCTACAGTTCCAGGAAGCTAGGGCGTACATTGCGCAAAATAAATAAAATATAAAATAACAAAGCCTCTTTATTGGGCAAGAATTCGCAAGCTTCAATAAAATAATTCAGTGTAAAACATAAAAAACAATATTGATTGCAGCATCAGGTCAATAACTGAACTCTTCATGTCTATGAATAAAAGCTTATAAAAACAAACTACAGAACAGCATGCAATCAAATTTTGTTGGTAAATTACAGAAACCACACAGATGATCTTTGGGAGGTCCCTTGGCACTCGCCATATGCCACCACAAAACCAGAGAGGAAGGCAACACCCAAGATGTAAAATCAAGCCTATAGGAAGAGGAATACTGATGTGCATCAATTTCTCTTAGTATTCTGCTTCTGGTGACATGAGAAAGGACCCAAAAGACAAAGACTGCTTATGATTACTGTGAGAAAAATTAAGTATTAGTTGGCAAGGTTGTGAGACCTCACCAAGTGATAATGTCACTATTCAGTATCGGGTCCAGTTAGATTTCTTTAAGTCACACTTTCCCAAAAGAAAATCCTTTTTTATAAAGCACCGCACAAATGTAGCATACGCAATTACACGATAAACAATACATTTAATCCTTCTTTATACGCAGACATGCACTGAACACCAGTAGAAACAGTAATACATATATTTTAGGCAAGTTGGCTCTACAGGTGGTGGGTGGGATTGTACCCGATGTGTGTTTTTGTTGCACAGGGTCCCTCCTTGGACATACTACAGGCACAAATAACAGCCAAGGTTATTAAGATTGTGAGCTGGCCGTGGTTTTGAGTGTAAGGAGATATGCTCGCAATGGTTGCCATAATCGCGTGGTCTTGAGGTAGGTGGCTGCAGGGTTGCGTACAACTCGCTGTTTGTGTTACAGTGTATTAGGCTATTAAGCCATGCATTTCGAGTAGGCGGATTCCTACTGCCCCATTGTATAGCTATTTCTCTTTTGGTGAGCAGCAGGGCAAGAGCGATAAAACGTTGCGAGGCAGTAGGGAGATCTTGGACGTGTCCCAAGAGGGCCAATAATGGCGAAGGTACAATGTTGATGTGCGCCATGTGTATCATCTCAGTAAATATAGTCCGCCAATACAATGCTATCTTGTCGCAGGTCCACGTCATATGGGCAAAGTCCGCAGAGGGAGACTGGCATTTGGGACAGACGTGCGAGCAAGTGGGGTCTATGCGATGTAGTTTAGCCGGCATGGCATATGCACGTCAAAGAAATTTGAAATGTAATCATTTATGGCGATGATTAAGGGATATAATTTGCATCTGTGCACAGCTTTTATACCATTGGAAATCAGTTAATGGGTGTCCTAGGTCCTGTTCCCAGGCGGCACATATCCTCGCATCCCGGGTAAGGAGTAAAGTCAGGCTCATGCGATAAAGTTTAGAAATGAAGTGATCCCCTCCAGTGTCTGTTATAAGTAATGTCAGAGGTGGGAAGTCATCTGGCTCTATGGGGTAGCTAGGGATCTGGGCTCTAAGTGCCCCCTGCAGGCGCCGTCTCACAAAATGGCCCAACAGGGGAGCATTTTGAAAATGTGTGTCTTTCGTTTGTGAGAATACATATCCATTGGGAATTGTGGACAAGGAGTATCTAGAGAAGGTTCTCCGGACCAGGGCCTCTTGCATGCATGATGGGCATCCATGGGTTTGTGGCTAGATGTAGAGCCAAGGAATCCAATGAGTGGCCTCCCGTCATTCAGACCCGCCGTTTCCAGGCCCAGCTGGTTGTGGACAATATCTGAATATCGTGCGGGTCGCGTGGCAGTCAGGCCAGAAACAATGCTGCCAATGGTGTCCGGCGGCACGGTCAGCCTCAGGCTTAGCATAAGGCATCCAAGCATCTGGGTGATACCAATGTTGCGCAAAGCTATACTGGGCCACCAAATAGTAGAGGTGAAAATTTGGGACACCAAAGCCCCCACGTTCGTCTGGAAGGACCATTGTGTTCCAACTAATTCTCGGCTGTTTGCCCCCCTCAAATGAGGCAAGTAAGGGTGGTGAGGAGTGTCGCGAAAAACGCATTAGTCAGCAGGATAGGGATATTATGAAACAGATACAAAAACTGAGGTGAGACCTCCATTTTAACAATGGCTATGCGGCCCGCCATGGACAGTGGGGGCCTCAGCCAGCGTTTTACACGAGCATTCAACCTGTCCAACGCTGGCCCGTAATAAAAATTTATTATTTGTTCCTTGTCTCTGTGGACATGTGTCCCGAGATATTTGGTTGAGTCATCATACCACACCAGAGGAAATTTGTTGTCAATCCTACTCGGTGTTGTGAAAGGGAATAGCACAGATTTACCCCAGTTTATATGTAGCCCTGAAAGGGCTCCATAGCAAATTATTTCCCTTAGGATGGGTGCCAGGTTTTTGTTCGGATGCTGCAAATAAACAATGATATCATCAGCATAGAGTGTAATTAGAAGGGGCCCAGTTTTAAACTGTACCCTCTGTGGAGGTGATGTGCCTGCAGTTGACGTATCAGGGGGTCTAAAGCTATAATAAATAATAAGGGCAACAACGGACAGCCTTGCCGCATTCCCCTTGTCAGGAGGATGAAGCAGTCAATGTCCTATTAAGACAGATGCGTACTGTGTGTTAATAGTAGGGTGATAAGGGCTGCAAACCCCATCGGGAGGCCTATTTTACGCAATGTGGCATGCAAAAATGGCTGTTCTAGGGAGTCAAATGCTTTTTCAGCTTCTAGTAGGGTGGCTGATATTCTATGTAATACCACGATGAACGGACGTTAAGGGCTGTGGATCTGTGGTCCATCAGGGGGGAGAGATGGGTAGCTTTCATTTTCGCCAAAATTTTATTATCGAAATTTATAATGAGAGCGGCCTGTAGGAACCTCAGTAATGCTGATCCTTCCTTGGTTTAGGGAGTAGCATTATCACTGCTTTGGGGAGGGTGGGTGGGAGGACACCCCTCTCCAGCGCCTCTCGATAGAGTTATAGGAGATGTGGGGCTGGTAGATGTTTATATGTTTTATATAATACACCTGAAAACCCATTGAGACCCGGTGCCTTCGAGCCATCCATGGCCTCTATCGCTTGGATTATCTCTTCCACTATAAAAGGTTCCCTAAGGAAATGTTGGTGTGCGGAACTAAGCCACACCATGGCTATCTCTTCCAGGTAACTGGCTCTGTCAGTAGCATTGGCAGCAGCACAGGAGGTATACAGCTCGGTGTAGTAGGTATTTTGTCCTGGATGCCTAGTGTATCTGCCACATATGTACCATCCGACAGTCAGAGGGTGGTTATGTAAGATTGGCCCCTGGGGGGTTGCAATAGTTTAGCCAGTGTGCGACCAGGCCTCTCTCCCTCCCCATACTTCCTGGCCATCGCGTATTCCATCAGGTAATGAGTTTCTCTCTCCGCCGCTTCTCGGAAGTCGGCTAACAGGGATACGCGGCAATGTAAATATGTTGGTGATCCGTGCGATGTCCGGGCTTGATCGATCTCAGATAGTTGTTTCTCTATTTGAAACAGAGTATAAGGTAAGTCTCTCAAAATCCACGCATGTTTAGAGATGCAAATTCCCCTTGTATAGGCCTTGAAGGCTTTCTATAAGGTGGCCCAGGAGTCTACCGTCCCTTTATTAACTTCAAAGTATTCTATTATAGCAGTGCGGAGCTCGGACCTGAATACTTCATCTTGGAGCGCCATCGCGGGGAACCTCCATTGTCGTTCAAACCCATCCACTCTAGGCATGTGGAGCTTCATGATTACCAGGGAGTGGTCTGATAGTGTATGTGGGAGGTGCAGTATAGAATCAATCCAAAGAGTCATGGTGGGCGTAAGGAGCCAGCAGTCAAGGCGAGTCCAGGTGTTGTGTTGTGCCGATTAATAGGTGTAGACATTCTGTGCTGCTGACCCCAGGTGTAAATCTGAGTATGTGTTTCACATAGCTCCTACAATGCTCGTCAGGATAGTGGTTTAGCACTCGGGTTGTCTGCAGTACTATCACATCTAGGGTCAAGTAGCAAGTTGAGGTCTCCTCCCATGCAAATGTGGTCTACCTCTGCCAAGTCAATCCCTGCCTGTAGGTGTTGATAGAACTCTGGACTATCTGTGTTTGGCGCTTATATGTTGACTTGTAGTACGGTGTGTCCAGTAATCGACCCACCACCAATAGATAACGCCCCTCTGTGTCAGTGTGAATTGTGTTTAGTTGGAATGGTACGCGCTCATGTATTAGTATTGAAACCCTGCCTGGTATATGTGCTATAGCCAGAGAAGAAACACTGCGTTCCCCATGTGGAAGCGAAAGGGGGCGATGGATTGGGGGCAAATGCGTCTCTTGTAAGAAGGCAATGTTTACCTGGTGTTGCTGCAAATTAGGTAGCACCTGTTTACCTTTGTGCTTATTGTTCAGCCTCCGTATGTTCCATGTCGCAAACGTAATGTCCGCCAAAGGGTGAGTCTTAGCGTGTGCTGTCATTGCATAAATGAGAGAAAGAAGGTGAATGTTGTTGGAAAGAACAGTGCGGTGCCATCAGTTGACTGTGAACCTAACAGATGCAAACCTACCCGATACTCGTCACATTTTCCCTCCCCTCCCCTCCCATCACTGCCATCAGATGTCATCAGTGATGTCATGAGTGATGTCATGAGTGATGTCACTGACCATGTCATGAGTGATGTAATATGTGACGTCATCAGCAGTGCATTGCGGGCGCGCGAATTATAGTTAGCTGAACTAACTATAACGGGGAATTTCTATGGTTTGTACGAGTGAAATGTCCAACTAACTATAACGCCCCTGAAACCTATGGTTTTTTCAGTGAATTTCTAAGGTTTTTAAATGCTAATTTCTAACTATAACGTGCCTGAAACCTATGGTTTTGTCAGTGAATTTCTAAGGTTTTTAAATGCTAATTTCTAACTATAACGTGCCTGAAACCTATGGTTTTTTTCAGTGAATTTCTAAGGTTTTTAAATGCTAATTTCTAACTATAACGTGCCTGAAACCTATGGTTTTTTCAGTGAATATATATATATTTATTATACTATGTATACATGTGAAAATGTCTCGGTCCCCTGTTTGCCTCGGTGGCACGGAAAAAATGGGTGGAATTGACGTCAGCACGCCGACGAGGTCCTCTTATGGCTCCGATGACGTCATACGGTGTCGCGAGCGGAGCCGTGCTCGTTGACGTGGGAGAGCTAGGAAAGAATTTCCGTGGAATGCTGGTGCAGGGGATATTCACCTAAGTGTTCAGGCTAGTCCTTTGGGAGCAACTGTTTATGTTGCCACTCCAGAAACCGAAACCAGTGATCCGAGGGCAGAGGCCCTGCAGATGGCACACGAGGTGGGGTGCCCAGTCGTGTGCACCGGCGGGGCAGCAAAGTGACAAGCACCACAACCCACAAAAAAGGTAACGAGGGCTCTGAATAACACAGGATCTTCTCTTTGTATCTGGCAGGAACAACGAAGTTAAAATGCCCTAGTACCAAAATGTAGAATTAGTGCTACAACGGTCTTCAAGAGGACCTGCGATGCCGCTTCTGCCTCCCGTACCCTGGAGGCGGCACATGGGTCACGCGGTACGGTCATACTGCGGTGGGACGCACACTCGTTGACCTCTCATGGCACTGCTCCACACTTCAGGGAGGACGCTTTCCATTAGCTATGTTTTCTGATGACATGTCGCGCCGGCCCCGTCCAACAACAGAACTCCTTTAGATCCAAACAGACTCTTCCACTCTCTCACCGGAAGTGAAACCAGGCCACGCGGACACTTTCACAATACAACAGCCGGGAATGCACTTTTCGGTAAAAAAACACATTCCTTCCTCCTAATTAATCAAATAAACGTCTCACTGAAGAACAGGGGCCAGCTTCGATCGGTAAACAGCCGTTACAACGACTTTTTACTTTGCGATACCATTACAACGCATTCATTACCACGCATGCGTTGTACATCACGAAGTCATTACTACGCATTTTTTAGAACGCATGGTCATTTACCACGCATGCCTTTACAACGAATTTTGTTGTAAAGGTATGTATGGTAAATGACCATGCGTTCTAAAAACTATGTAGACGATCCATGTCGTTGTAAGGAAACAGAGGCTGTTCCGTTTCCTCACAACGACGTGCACCGCCCTCAGAGATGACGTGAAGCAGGAACCACGAGGAGAGGGGAACCATGAGGAGTGAGAGGTAAGGGGATTGGGCATGGGGTGGGGTTTCTTTTCTAGGGTTTAGGGTAGTGCAGTGGTGTTTGGGTGGTGTAGGGGGTCGTGCTGGGGGTAGTGTTTTAGGGTTTAGGGTAGTGCAGTGGTGTTTGGGTAGTGCAGGGGTCGTGCTGGGGTAGTGGTTTAGGGTAGTGCAGTAGTGTAGGGGGTCGTGCTGGGGGTAGTGTTTTAGGGTTTAGGGTAGTGCAGTGGTGTATGGGTAGTGTAGGGGGTCGTGCTGGGGTAGTGTTTTAGGGTTTAGAGTAGTGCAGTGGTGTTTGTGTAGTGTAGGGGTCATGCTGGGGGTAGTGTTTTAGGGTTTAGAGTAGTGCAGTGGTGTTTGTGTAGTGTAGGGGGTCATGCTGGGGGTAGTGTTTTATGGTTTAGGGTAGTGCAGTGGTGTTTGGGTAGTGTAGGGGGTCGTGCTGGGGGTAGATTTAGGGTTTAGGGTAGTGCAGTGGTGTTTGGGTAGTGTAGGGAGTCGTGCTGGGGGTAGTGTTTTAGGGTTTAGGGTAGTGCAGTGGTGTTTGTGTAGTGTAGGGGGTTGTGCTGGGGTAGTGTTTTAGGGTTTATGTTAGTGCAGTGGTGTTTGGGTAGTGTAGGGGTAGTGCTGGGGTAGTGTTTTAGGGTTTAGGGCAGTGCAGTGGTGTTTGTGTAGTGAAGGGGGTCATGCTGTGGGTAGTGTTTTAGGGTTTAGGGTAGTGCAGTCGTGTTTGTGTAGTGTAGGGGTCGTGTTTTAGGGTATAGGGTAGTGCAGTGGTGTTTGGGTAGTGTAGGGGTCATGCTGGGGTTAGTGTTTTAGGGTTTAGGGTAGTGCAGTGGTGTTTGGGTAGTGTAGGGGGTCGTGCTGGGGGTAGTGTTTAGGGTAGTGCAGTGGTGTTTGTGTAGTGTGGGAGGTCATGCTGGGGGTATATTTAGGGTTTAGTGTAGTGCAGTGGTGTGTGGGTAGTGTAGGGAGTCATGCTGGGGGTAGTGTTTTAGGGTTTAGGGTAGTGCAGTGGTGTTTGGGTAGTGTAGGGAGTCGTGCTGGTGGTAGTGTTTTAGGGTTTAGGGTAGGGCAGTTATGTTTGGGTAGTGTAGGGTGTCGTGCTGGGGGTAGTATTTTAGGGTTTAGGGTAGTGCAGTGGTGTTTAGGTAGTGGAGGGGTAGTGTTTTAGGGTTTAGGGTAGTGCGCCCAACCAGCCACAATATCCGTGAATAAAGGGATCCTGACTCTTTGGAACGCTCCGTCAATTGAATAATTTGGGTCAAGGGCCCTACCACGTCCAAGACCTATCAATTCCTTTCTTGGGATCCCTCATATACTTGGAGAAAAAGGTACATAGTTTCTCATCAATTTCAGGCGTGTGTACCACCTTCCCCTTCAGTGAGGGCCTGGGGCATTCTCCCTCATCCTATTCCTGACCTCCCTTTCAAGGGGTTGATGGATTTTCCCCACCACATACTCTGCCACTTTGGCGTCAGGTGTCCACTCTGCCGACCTAGGATGGTAAATTTGGATAGGCTCGAACATGTCCGAGTGGACCCTGTCCCCAACCGGGGACTGAGAGGAGTGGGACTCTGGACGCCAGGGACTCCCCGAGTCCTTATCCTCATCGGAGGAGAAATCGTCCTCCGATACACCCTCTCCCTCTAAGGGAAACCCGCCGTCGGGGTCTACAATAGTGGTGACAGTGTCGCAATTTTCTCCGGGCCCCTCCTCCTCCCGTCAGGGTGCATGTTTTAGCGTTCGTGCACTCTTGAGGAAGGTCTCCGTAAGTTTATCAAATCCTTCCAAGTGCCCCGCGTTATGCTTAACGGCCCTTTTATTCCCCATCTGGGAGCTACTTGGACCCGCCACCACCAGATCTGGGTCACTGAACACCCCAGGGATGCTTTTCGCCAGCTTATCAACCTGATCCCTAAGAGGAGCCAGCTCCTAGAAATAGCCAGAGAGAGGGCTTGGTCCACTGCTGGAGGGAGAAGTTGGGGGCCATTCCTCCTCCACTTCCTGGTAGGAGGAGTAAAAATGGTCTTCTGGAGAAGACATGATAGCAGAGGGTGTGAGCACAGAACAAATGCCCTTAAAATCCTTAAGACAGCCCCCTCGCCGGTGCTCCAACAGCTGGGCTTTCCCCGAAGCTGTTATAAGAATAGACTGAGGCGCAATACCAATTACCACCACCAGGTGGCGCTGGTCACTCACGTGGCCGTGTGGGGAAATCACCGCGTAGCGGTGTCAAAATTAGGCGAGGGTTGGTCGGGAATCAAGCGGACACTAAAGGAGTGACCGGATTCCCAAACGCGCGTAAAGACCAGCGGGAGCGCTCGACGGAGCTGCCTCGCTCGGACCAGACGCGCCTGACAGGATCTCACCGCGCGCAGAGCACACAGCGGGAGAAACTGCGAGGGGGAGAACGCGCTCGGGCAAGAGCCTGCTGCGCAGGGAATATGAAACAATACCAAGGCAATAATGCTAATAACGTGCACAAGAAACCGCTATACAAACAGCAACAACGTCAGATTAAGCCAAGAATGTAAGGAATGCACTTAACTGACGAGCAGTGAAGAAAGAGGAAGCGGAAGGGACGTCACGATATTTTATACGATGGACTGTGATATGATGTTATGTTATGTTATTAAGATTTGTAAAGCGCACAAATACCCGGAGGTGTCTTGGCGCTACGGACAAGGTAAGCCACTGGTGAGTCTCTAGTTGCGGAAGAGCCAGGTTTTTAGCTCTTTTCTGAAAGAGACAAGAGATCGCGCGTTTCTCAAGTCAGTCGGTAGGGAATTCCAGAGTTTAGCAGCGCAGTAATGAAAGCTGCGACCACCCCAGAGTAAGGTACGAATTCTGGGCACTCTCAAGAGTTTAGCACCAGATGAACGAAGGTGTCTAGTTGGTTCATACCAAACAAGAAGATTTTGCAAAAAGGCTGGCCCTGTATGATTCAGGGCCCTGAACACCAGGCTAAGAGCCTTGAATTTTATTCGCTGCGCTACAGGGAGCCAATGCAAATTACGGATCTCTCCAGATTGGACTATAGTTGCCTTGGAGACTACCCCCCTAATGGTTCATGGGTTGTGTAGTCTTTTGTTTAATGATTGTTGTGTTACGTTTTCTTTGAACTGCTATGCAACTAAAGTGAGGAAAGATATGCCTAATCCTCGCCTCCGTCCTGCCATAGAATTCATTAAACTTTATTTGATCTGATTTAGAAACATAGATCATAAAAGTGTACATAAAAACAGTAAATCCTCTTTCCTAATACAATACAGTGAGAATTTATTAAAACAAGTAGGTAAAAACGGGTGTTACAAAGCCCGGTTCAGAGCAACTTCAGGTTAACAGAATCGTAAAGTTCAATGTTTCGCAAGATCAATCTCATGTACTTCGTGCAAAATACGCAATAAGGGGTCCAAGTAAGATGTAACGCTCCAATACCTGACCAGATGCACTATATAAAACTGCAGAAAAACTAAAAATAAAAAGTGTTTTGCACACTTCTGTCATTGGGCTATATGTGGGCTACATCTGGGTGATATATGTGCTACATTTGGGCTCTTTTTTCTCTGGTGGCCATCTTGGGAGACTTATTTGTTATGAAGTTTCCTAATTTCATCATTTACTGCAGTCTCCTCAGTAGGAAATGCTTTCAGTTTTTTACTTTGATTCCATCAAGAAGGCATTCAGATGTGTCACACATTTGCCATAAATTCAGAATGTTAGCACTCTAGTTGTTCATTAGATCACTGTAGTAAAGCTACTGCTCACCAGGGAGTTAACTGGAAGTCTACTGCTGGTATTGAAACTGATTGTTTCAGTCTGCATGTCAGAATTTTCTAATGAAATAGAAGAGGATTTGAGATCTCACTTAAAACATGCCCTAAATTTTCTTTCTGCAGCACTAACCATAATTTCTATGACAAAATGAACCCCATCATTTTGTTCCTTTTTAAATTAAATGTTTTAAGTTTTACCAGTTTATTCCAATCAAGATGGCTTCAGGTGTGCCATAATTTTGTCATAAGTAAGACTGTTAGCGCTCTAGTTGTTCTTTAGAACACTCTGGGAAGCTGCAGTAGAACACAAAGGAATCAACTGACAGTCTCTGCCCTTGTTGGATGTACATGTTTTACTGAGAAGGTCAGACTTCATTCTCACATGACTGAGAAAGATAATGTGAATTTACAGAAAATATGCTCTCATTTTAGCTTCTGGAGCACTTTCCAAAACTGTATGGGACAAGCATGTGAAAATAGTTTTCTCTCAAACATGATTCATGATATCCCAGCAGAAGGTTTTTCACAGAGTAAAATCACCTTAGAACACACCACAATTCCTGAAATTCGTATGGTACCATCAACAAATGAATTCTAATGTAACTAAAGTCTGTTATCACCCTTTATAGTTCTCCTTTTGGTAACCCTCAAAATCTTCGATTCACTACAATGCATTTCAATGGGGTACTATCATTTATATTGGTCCCAAGATGGCTGCCAGAAATTCCAGGATGAAGTGCTGACAGCCAATCAGATCTCACGACGACATGTGTGGTTAGGCTCCGCCCAGATATATATGTGTTTTCTTTTTCAAATTTCTCAGGAACTACTGAACGGATTTACACCATTTAACCAAAAAGCACGACTATGAACCAAGGGCTACCTTTTTTGCCAAATTTGGTGTAATTCCGTTCAGCAGTTCGGGCTGTAGCTGCGATGAAAGGTTCCTATGGAAAATTGCATGGGGAAAACACGTTTTGGGACCCCCCTTTTTTCTCAGCCCCCACTTGACGAATCACCCCGAGACTTTCAAGATAGGAGCGGACCGGAGCGCCCCACGAGTTTTGAAAATGTCGCAAAGATTCGTCAACCGGCGCCAAAGTTATTTCAAATAGAATGTTGCGGATTTCCTATTGAAAATAGGTCCTAACTATAACTATCTACTGGCGACCGCCAGTAGATTATATATATATATATATATATATACACATATATATACACACACATATATACACACACACACACATTGGCATATAAGTACTATGTATAGTGTACTCCTACCATGCGCTCCTTAACCTAGTTACCTAGGGCGGGTGTTCTGCCAAAAATCCCCTACTGGATGATATATCCATATATATACACTGTCTTAACACGATGGTGGAAACGTTTATCCTCTTCACCGTTCTTATATTGCTAATCACTTTTATCTGCTTCTGTCTATTAATTATTTCAGCAAATATATTTTATAAAAGAATCACAATGGTTCAATAAATATTGAAAACGCCCCTTAGTGTATTTCTTGTGTACCTTTCTGGGTGAGCACGTGTAACTGAGTGAATTGGTTCTAGATCTGTTACCATCATTCCTAGGGGAGTCATGGTTGTCATGTTCTGAGGTTTCCCAATCCATTTGTTACCTTGCCAGGTTTAGGGGTACATATGGTGGCACTGTGATCTAGCAGGTCTTTAGGCCAAAATATCCTGAGGGGGTGCATAGAATCAGTCTGGCACCATCCCAACGTTTATGTTGTCCAACAAACTTTCAGTTCCTACTGAGAAAGTGGAAACCGCACAACATAGCACCACTAGATCGTACCAACGTTGGTAGATTGGGTGCTTATTTAATGGATCACCGGAGTAGTTTTCTCGTGCATACCCAGAGACCCCTACACAACTTCTAACTGGAGACGTCCGTGCTGGTAGGGACTATCCTCTCAGCTGTGTAGGTTAACCCTATGTATTGGCTGAAGATTGTTCAAGCTTGAACTTTTCAAAGGATTTTCCCATTGTGTTACCCTTTCTGAATTCCATGACACAGAAAACGGAGCAGCACTTAACATTGCTGAGAACTGCAGACATGCGGTTACTCAGAAATTTCAACAACATGGCCTCACACTTATGGGTGAAGATGTGACCTTCGTGATTGAGACTCACGAAGCAAATAGGACAGAGGTATTCTATTCATGAGTTACATTTCCAGCAGCAGGCAACACAGCACAGCTATTTCACAACAACACACAAGAGGAAGTTCCAAACAACTACACACCTTATGAAGAAATAGAAATACCTTTAACATACCAAGAACACAGAAATTGGTTTGATGGTGTCCTACCACACACAAAAGAAAATGTAAGACTGGGTCCTCTTAGCAATGAGGGAGCAACATGGCCAGTCTTAGCCGGTTACACACCACATCCTGATGTCGATAATTTATCAGCAATACAATTGCGTAGACTATACAAACATTTAGTAACACTTTACAGAAGTTTGACTCAGTTTGTTATGTGAACGCTAACTCTAAATCCTGTGCGGGCTGCTCAAGCTACACAACCACTACTGGCTTCACCGGGCATCAGCCCACATACACTAAATGCAGTCATGGGTAAGGTTCCCATCAGACGGGAGGAGATTCAGTTCTGAATTGCACAAAAAACAAGTCAGTTTGAAACAGTGTTTCCCCATACGGGACCCCAGAAAAAACACAGAATTTTAACAACTTGCTTGCAAATGGGGATGGCTCCCCCTGTAGAGGACTGCACCAGTTGGGGTTCAGTTTTTGCTGCAGTATATACAAGAACACATGGGACCCCTTCATTAGCTGTTTTGCCAGATGTGCTTAAACAGATCCAGCATGAGTATGGGGCAGCACCTGCCCTGGACTTGGGGTTAAAACTGATGGGCAACTTTGCCGCAGTATCTGCCATTATGTTAAGTAACATTAAAGGGGAAGCAGCAGCGTTGACTATATTCCAGCTCCGGGACAACAGATGCGCAAATTACCTAAAATTATTGAGGAGACCTATGCAACCCTAGGTAGAGATCATTTGGGAGCCAGACCTGGTAAACCACAACTAAAGAGTAATTCTGAGAAGGATAACTCTAAGCAAGCATCCGAGAACTTCTACAATGAAGAAGTGGGATAATAAGAAAAACAAAGACAAAACTACATCACGGGGTGGGTCTCCTCAACATGAGACCATTGAGAAGCGCTATAGCCTGCTTAACCATGATAATCTTAGCCCGCCTGACAGGTATCAGGATACTGATACACGTTCGTCTCGTTCCTTTCAGGAGTCATCCGAAAATCATTCGGAGAGAGGCGGACGGTCAGATCGAAGGAGTATGTGAAACTGAAGGAGTCACAAAGCTCATTTGACTACATCATTAAACAGGAAAAAAAAAATAAAACATCAAAACCTCAATTCAAAAAAATGAAGGGAGCTGGACTTAAGGTCAAGTATGCCGCGTATATTGAGGACACTACTTCTGAGCGGAGAATGGGCAGTGAACCATGCTTGACAGTATGGCAGGTGTCACAATAGTTTGCCAGAACCTGATAGATTGTCTGGTGGGAGTAGCGCTGAGTGAATATATTCAGGTGGAAACATCGGATACTAGGGTAAGCGGTTTGTACAAAATACAATTCCAGCTGGAGGGGGAAGTACTAGGAATATTAATGTTCTCTTTTCGGATGACTTGTCATTCGGCTATGATATTCTTTTGGCTGAAAAGGTTTGGCCACGTGAATTCATGATGGTTTGCCCTAATGGAGAAACTGTAATTTTACCGGCTTTTTCCGACCTCGTTCCAGAATCAGTTAAACATTCATCAGCCAAGGAGTGGGCGTTAGCACTAGCTCCTGCGTTATACTGCAACCATGTGGGGTGGGATGACAGTTCCCCTTATCATGAAATACCACTAAGGTGAACCCCACAACCTCAAAGACAATACCCCATTAAAAATGAGGCTAAAAAACAAGTTAGGGAAATTCTCCAACAACTTGAATACCAGGGTGTAATAGAAAGTTGCGCCTCTTCTATGAATAATCCCTTGTTTCCTGTGATGAAACCAGATCGTTCATATCATCTAGTATTAGATTACAGACATTTAAACACAGCTACTCGCACATTAGCAGTAAAAAATGCACACAGCGTGGAACTAATGAACAACATAGTGAGGAAAAAAACCAAAACCACACTAGACATCTCAAATGGATTTTTCTGCCAAAATATATCACCTGGAAGCAGGTATTTGACCGCATACAGCATGCTGAGTTCTCAGAGGCAATTCTGTTGATAGCTTCAGGGTTACAAGAATAGCCCTGGGCTGTTTTCAGCTTGTGTAATAGAACTTTTTCAACAATTTGATGATCAGGCATTGTCCTATGTCGATGACATATATTTGACGTATGATGACCTCTTTGTACACTTGGCAAGAGTAGATAGCATAATTCTTGGATTTGTTCACAAGGGCTACAAATTTAGAAATTCGAAAATTGCACACCTCAATGTCCTGTTTCTGTGATATGAGCTGTCAAGTGAAGGCAAAAGCCTTGCAACACATTTCTTGGAGAAGTGTGCACTTTTACAACCTCCAACTACGTTGAAGAGGTTACAATCAATATTGGGATCTCTAAATTTTGGCAAAACCTACATTCCAGATTACTCAAAACGTGTTAAACCATTCTACAATTTAATTCATCCAGACTTTTCAAGCACACACTGAACAAAAACAAATATTACGATCAGTACAAGCTGACATGCTAGCTTCAAAACACTTACACACACATGTAAACACACCTACGTTACATTCAGTGAAGGTGAAACTGTACAGATTTCATGTAAATGGCATTTATACACCAATTCTGAAATGTGTTTTGCACCAACAGAAAAAATACTGACAGCGGCACAAACTGCTTTGGTGAGGGAGAGAGCCCTGGCTCAGGGTAAACGAATTATTGTCATGATCTTGGTACCGACCTTAGAGGCCGTCAGTAGAGCGAGCGTTCCAAACACAAAAGGTTTACATCCAAGATGGATGCAAAGGCCTAACTCACTCACTGCAAAAGACGTAGATTACAGATTTAGTTCTACACTACAAACACAAGCCTTTCTGCAATATGAACATGAATATTCTCTGCCTAATGAAGTTATGCCTCTTGATCAGAATCTGCGGGGAAAGCCCAGTTTGCGTAGGACTGCATGGAAAAATGGCCACTCGAGGGAGTTGAAAACCTTTTCTGCGTCGAGAAGAGCTATCGCGGTAGGTACATCCGGGGAAATCCGGTGGAGAACAGAGAAGACTGTGCGCAAGTTTAGAGATGTGGAGTGGTGTGGAACAAACTCAGTTTGCATGGCGGAGATTATTTGAGAGTATTTTGTTGTCAAAATTTAAGCGTGAGAGGGGCCTATAGGAACCGCATTGTTGGGGGTCCTTGCGTGGTTTGAGGAGTAAGGATATGACTGCCTCCCGAAGAGGGGGGGGGTACACCGGGCTCGACGGATTCCTTGTATATAGCCAGTAGTCAAGGTGCAAGTATATTTTCAAAGAGCTGATAGAACTCCCTGGTGAAACCGTCCACGCTGAGAACTTTGAAGCCATCCATGGAGTCTATGACCTGCACGATCTCCTCTGTAGTGATGGGTTCACTGAGAGATTGTTGCTGAGCCATGGTCAGCCACACCATGGCAATCTCCTCTATATACGTGGTTCAGGCTGAGGAATCGTCGGAGAGTCTAGTGGTATGTAGGTGGGCATAGTACCGGAGTAGAGTGTCTAGGACGTCGGCATTGGAGGGTACTTTGGATCCTCCATCGTTGTGCAGTTCGGGAATAAAGGAAGGGCCCCTAGGAGGGGTGGAGAAGTCTAGCCAATGTGCACCCCAGCTGTTCGCCCTGGCATACTTCCCGAAGAACAACACCTCGTGGTCTGCCAGGTCACAGTACTTCGTGAGGAGCGCAGGACGCTTAAGGGAATATGCGGTACCATGGTGGTGAGGAGTAGCCGAGTCCAGCTCAGTCAGGTCCTCCTCAATGCGCGTCAGTTCCCTGTGCAGGTTGCGCAACACCCCCAAGTGTTTGGAGATACATATCCCTCTAATATATACTTTGAAGGCCTCCCACAAGGCGGCTTGTGTGCCTACCAAACCTTCATAAAGCTGAAAGTACTGCAATATCACAGCTTGTAAGTCAGAGTGGAACAGTACATCTTGCAGCGCCAATGTGGGGAACTGCAATGGTCTCTCCCGGTCACCTTCAAAGGGGAAGTGAAAAGTGGTGCGCACTGGGGCATGGTTAGAGAGCGTACATGCTAAATGATGGACTGAGTCCAGCCAAGGACCTAGCGTTGCAGATATGAGGCAATAGTCAATGCGGGTCTAGGTATTGTGAGGGGCTGAATAATGGGTGTATGTTAGCTGTAAGGACCCCTTCATGCACCAGGCGTTCTGAAGTGCAAAGGAGCTGCAGATTTCATTAAGGACGTGGAGTGATCGTGGTTTAACATCCATAAGTAAATTAAGATCCCCCTGTAGGATAGCGTGGTCAAAATCAAGTTGTGCGATCTGAGTATGCAGTGTATGAATAAAGTCAAGGGAGTCTAGATTTGGACTGTAGATATTTGCCAGCAGCACCAGGTGGCCCACCAGTATCCCAGTCACCAGGGCATAAAGGCCATGCTCATCAAGGATAGTAGCTGGAGGACTGAACGACACGCTTCCATGAATTAAGATGCAGACCCCTCTCGAGTACGTGCTGTAGCATGAAATATAGTCGTGGGAGGCCCAGTGGGAGGCAAAGGTGTGTGGCCTACCAGGTGGGAGGTGGGTCTTTTGTAAGAAGGCGATATGAGTGCCTTGGCAGGTGAGATATCGCAGAACTTGCTTTCCCTTGCAGGGATTACTTAGGCCTCGTATGTTCCAGGACAGTAGGGCGCACTCTATAAAGTGTGAGTCAGGGGGTGCGGAGGTGTCAGCACTAAATGTGTACAAGACAGTAGGACCGTGTATACGGTGGGCATAGGTGAAGATCCACATGTGTGAAAAAACATCAACAACAAATGTAAACAATGTCATAAACCCTCCCACACCTCCCACCACCCACACTAGGCAATAAATAGCCCAGCGAATCCCTAGGTAAACAGTCCCATAAACACAAAAAAGACAATTATGAACATTATTTTGTGTACCACTTGGGGGTGGCAATTCTACAGCGATAACTCGAGATTCAGTTGGATCCATGCTGACAAGCTAAGGAATGAGTCAATGTTCTGCAACAAATAGTATGGCTGAGGCAGTCACTATAGGTCCAGGTGGCCAAAGGAGGGGTCCTGCAGGTCTCCACATCACGGAGGGCATGCCAGTGATTGTTGTGAAGCTGGAATAATCACCCTGAGGGAAACAGGTCAATGCTGGCATTGGAATGGACATCTGGCGGGGACTTTCGAGAGTGGAGTGTTGCGAGGGGTTGCGGTCTTCAGAATATTGTTTACAGAAGGTCTATGCAGCTGCCGGGGTTTCGAAATATTGGGCTTTTGAAGAGCCACCTTAACATTGGCGAATTTGTGACGAGCGTCTTGCACTGGTATAGCGAAGTCAGGGAATAACGAGATCTCAGATCTTTGTCAGTGTAGTGGGCCATTCTCACGTGCCAGTCTGAGGACCATATCGCAGTCCCAGAAATTAAGCAGCTGGGCGATGATCGGCCTGGGAGGACATCTGGGGTTTGGGAGTGGGCCTATGGGAGCGATGTGCACTCTCCACTATGGTTGCGCACCCAATAATTGGGTGAGTCCCCATGGGCACAATCGAAGCCCTACGTGGGGTTGTTGTATTAAAAAAGTTCAAGATCCCAAATAAAGGAATACTACATAGTCGAATAGATAATTCAGATATATTGTACACGATGCATGAATTTAGACTTTCAATCCATGGTAATTTGAATTTTTCTTGATTTATATGTTCCAATGCATTTCGGGGGGATCGCCCTTCATCAGGGAACAACGCTGTAGTATAAAGGAAACATAAAATACAATGAGGAAACCTTCCTGAAAATAATATTGAAAAGTTTATAACATGCTACATTGGTTTTTCATAAAAGAATAGTCATATGCGTAGGTGAAACGACGCGATCAAGATCATCCATGGGAGCTGTAGGCTCCAGTTGTATGGTCCACGTGGAGTAAACAAAAAGTTGAACGGTGCAAGAAAGTGAAAGACGTAAGAGTAAAGTGATCGCAACATTCTTCATAACGAACGTGGTGAATGGTTAAAAAAACGAACGCACAGACGTGTGATGAAGCTACTATGCACATAGTTCAACACCAAAAAGTGAACGTGACTATGAAAGTATGAAGTGCCCAAAATAAATGTGCTGCATTAGAAAAAAACAAGCGTGTATGCACATGCTTTACAGCTGAGGGTCGGGTAACTACGCTAAGTGAAGTTGACAAAAGTGCTCTATAGACGGTTAAAGAGCCAAAAAATCGCAAAGATGGTGACAAGGTTCAAAGGAAGTTCCACTTAGTAAATAAGTGGGTTAATGCCTTACAAACAAGCGCGAGTGCACGTGCTTAGTATGCTATATGAAATTAGCAAAAGTGCTTAAAGAGCCAAAGTATCGGAAAGGTGGTGATGAGGTTCAAAGGGAGTATCGCTTGGTGAATGAAGTGGGTTGATGCCCTACGAGTACTTACTGGTACATCAGCAAAGGTGTACTTCACAAACGGTATCGAGTGTCCTCGGTGAAAGCGGCGAACACAAGGAATGTGATTAAAAAGTGTAACACATGTGACTTCCGGGTATAATAATGATAAAGAAAGGACTCATGTAAACACAGGAAATGGCAGCCATCTTGTGATGTGTTAGTGCATAAAGAATAAGTGCACAAGAGTATAAGGTTAGAGGGGAATGGAAGCAAAGATAAGAAAACTAAAATGGCGGCCATTTTGGAATAGCCAGATGCATGAAATATGAGTTGAAAACAGGAAGAATGGAGCGTGAACAGGAACAGTATGAACAGGAAATGAAAATAAAAATGAAATATGTAGAATATCAGGAGAAGAAGGTTGAATGTAAACAGAAGAATAGGAAGTAAAAAGAACAGTATAAGTTGGAAATAAATATAACAATGAAGTAAAAATAAAAATTAGGTATGTAGAATGTCAGAAGAAGGACACTGAAAATTAGATAAAAATTGCACAATGAGGTGAGGTAGAATGAGTATGTAGATAAGGTGCTGTATGAAAAAAGTGGCCGTGACCAAACAAAATGATCAAAAAGTTCAACTGTCCAATCAATCAACGATTTCAGATAGCATAGAAATTCCATTCGGTCATTCATCCCGTGGGGTTTCAAAGCATCAAGATGTTTAATCCAGAAGTTCTCTCTTTGTAATAAATGGTTGTTATTGTCTCTTCCCTCCATCCTGGTTATAACTTCCAGTACCAAGAATTTCAATTGGCTGATATTGTGATGGTGTTCAATGAAGGGGCAAGTGACAACAGACTTCATGTTCTTTGTTCGAATATTGCTTTTATGTTCATTTATCCTTTTTTTTTATTTTTCGCTCTGTTTTTCCCACATATATTTTGCCGCACGGAACTTGTTTAATACAACAACCCCACGTAGGGCTTCAATTGTGCCCAGGGGGACTCACCCAATTATTGGGTGCGAAACTATTGGATTCCTAGACTTTACGCTCTGGACCGGAGAGCCTTACCCCGGGAGCACATCAAAACAGTTTATAATTCACTGAACCTGTTGTTACTCCAACAAGGTTGTGCGCGTACACCTAACTTCGATATTTCTCTATTCCGTTCCTTGCACGCAGCACACCGAATTACCGCCATCATGGCCTATGATGAAATTTCTAACCTCAAAGATTTACGCGCTGAGAACTTTGCATTTGCAAATGAGGAAGCAACTCGAATTTATGCCCTCATACATGAGGAAACCACGGAAATCAATCAACGGCTACATGCTAGCACTTTAATCAAGTATCATCGGGCACAACGAATACCAAGAGGTCTGAGGATCCCTTTGAAACCTTCTCTATGTAAGAATGCCCAAAAGTTCAAGGATCGCTGGTATGCAATTTTGAATAAATGTTCACTCGATCTCATCCTTCTAATAATTGAAGAGTTATCAAATATCTTGGAAGATCTTTCGAAAGAAATCATTACCGTGACAACCGAACTAACTAATTCAATGTCTAATGATGAAAGGTCAAAAGTATTAGAAGATATTAACGCTCAATTAACCAAACACTCTCAAGAAATCAACGAAAGGAAGATCCAAAAGTTCCGTAGGGACACTGTGGACTACAAGCTGGGAGAGGTATACAGTTGGGCAGAGGTATACCCTAGACGTAGACAAAATAAACCCTATTCACAACACACTGAAACTTCATCTTCAGGAAGTGATGTGTCAAATATTTCTAACCAACCACGAAGACCTGAAACATCAGCACAACCACCTATGGAACTACCACAAACTTCTGGTGTTTCTTTTTTAGAAACAGGTCAAGGAGACAAAGACGACCCCAGAGGGGCCAAAGAAAAAGAGCATCCACAAACTCGAAGTACATCAACCACAGGGAAGAAAGACAAGGGGAAGAAAACATCACTGAAGGAAACCTAGTTATAAATATCTCTGACTACAAATTTCACAACTTGGAACATAACACACTACAAAAAGGAACTTCTTTCGTTCCAACGACACACACAAATTGTCTTGAACTTGAGATCAGCTTGTTCAAGCTGATGCGTAATCTACGGCTGAGACATGTTTTTGAAAATGTACTTGAAGAACGTCAGGCAAGAGAGGAAGACCTGTAACGGGGTCTAAAACCCCAAAGCTCCTATTTGGCACCGGTTAGCCACAAAAGCCTGGACATTTTCGAAAACCTAGTTAAACAAGACATATTAAAATTGAACTACTCAAAAAAACAAAAACTAAGAAATCTGACAAACAAAGAATTTGGCATACTCAAAAGAATTGCTAGCAACCCGAAGATTATTTGTCAAAAAGCAGACAAAGGGAGTGCGCTTGTTGTTATGAACACTTCACATTATGACACTGAAGTTGAAATGCACATCTCAGATGAACTCACTTACGCTAAACTTGAAACCAATCCAACTGATAATTTTGCCACTTTGTTGAAAAAAATAGTCAACAAGGCTCTTGAGAATGGCGTCATTGATGAAAGGGCGAAGAGATTTCTAATACAAAACAATCCAAAAAGTCTGATCATTTATATGTTACCAAAGATTCACAAGGACTTACATCATCCACCATTTCGGCCAATTGTGTCCACAAGAGGCAGTATACATGAACCGATTGGTCAGTTTCTTGACCGATACCTACAACCTAGAGTGATCAAAATGAGTACCTACAGCAGAGACACCACCGATTTCTTGACAAAAATCCATCAAATCACTTTTTCCGCAGATGAATCCATCCTACTCTATACAATAGACGTTAAGTCTTTATACACTTCTATTCCTCACCAACTCGGAATCGAAGCAATTGAACACACATTGTTGCAGACTGACTTGAAGTTTGACTTACAAATTTTCCTCATGGAACTATTACATTTCACACTTTACCAAAGTTATTTTAAATGGTAAGATCAATGGTTCCTTCAGTTAACGGGCACTTCAATGGGCAATTGGGCAGCACCTGCATATGCCAACCTCTTTATGAGCAAATTGGAAGAGGACTACATCCTATCTAAGCCCATCTGGAAAACACACAGTAAACTCTTTTTGAGATACATAGATGATATATTCATTTTATGGAATGGATCTCATGCAGATTTGACTGAAGCTTTGAGTGAACTCAATCTAATCAATGAAAGAATTCAATTCACGTCTGAGATACAAGAACATCGCATCACCTTCCTAGACGTGGAAATCATAAAAACCCAACACGGTTTTGAAACCGATATTTTCAGGAAGGAAACAGATCGCAACAATACACTCCATTACAACAGCTTTCATCAACAATCACTCAAATGTCATTTACCTTTTTCACAACTACTCAGAGTTAAAAGAATAGTATCTAATTCCCAAACAGCATCAGCACGAATCGAAGATATGGCACAGAGGTTCGCACAACGCAGTTACCCCAAGCCTGTTCTAGACCAAGTGAAACATCGCTGTCAACAAAAAACTCGCAGGGAATTACTTTTGAAGAAGACCAAAAATGCACAAAACTGTACGGTTATTGTATCCAAATTTTCCACTATGAGTAGAGCGTTCAAACGAATCATCAAACAACACTGGTCCATTTTAACTTTGGAGCCTGACTTCAACCAGTTGTTTACTGAAACGTCGATATTCGCTTACAAAAGAGGTAAAAACCTCGGAGAAATTCTGAAGAATTCTATGACGAATGAACCATCAACATACAAAGGGACAATACCTTGCCACAATTGCAACAACTGCAATAACATCATTCAGGGTTCAACCATAACACATCCTCGTAAAGGTACAAAGATCAAGTTAAAAGTCACAGCCACCTGTGACACCATGAATGTCATTTATCTATTGACATGCCCATGCGGCAAAATATATGTGGGAAAAACAGAGGGAAAAATAAAAACAAGGATAAAAGAACATAAAAGCAATATTCGAACAAAGAACATGAAGTCTGTTGTCACTTGCCACTTCATTGAACACCATCACAATATCAGTCAATTGAAATTCTTGGTACTGGAAGTTATAACCAGG
The DNA here is from genome assembly GCA_963921515.1 of Calotriton arnoldi. Taxonomy (NCBI): domain Eukaryota; kingdom Metazoa; phylum Chordata; class Amphibia; order Caudata; family Salamandridae; genus Calotriton; species Calotriton arnoldi. The sequence continues at coordinate 427,348 of CAWUFW010002661.1, read as the reverse complement.
ATGGAGGGAAGAGACAATAACAACCATTTATTACAAAGAGAGAACTTCTGGATTAAACATCTGGATGCTTTGAAACCCCACGGGATGAATGACCGAATGGAATTTCTATGCTATCTGTAATCGTTGATTGATTGGACAGTTGAACTTTTTGATCAATTTCTTTGGCCACAGCCACTTTTTTCATACAGCACCTTATCTACATACTCATTCTACCTCACCTCATTGTGCAATTTTTGTCTAATAATTTTCAACGTCCTTCTTCTGACATTCTACATACCTTATTTTTATTTTCACTTCATTTTTATATTTATTTCCAACTTATACTGTCCTTTTTAGGTCGAGCCTCGAGTAGCGCGCAAGAGCTGCTCTGCAAGACTTATATAGTTAGGGAGTTTGAAAAGCTGACCAGACGCTCGTGCGTCATGGCCTTTTACCTGCGGTTACGCGCGCAGCAGACATGTGTTTCCAATTATCGTGCCCAGACGCGGGCGCGATAATTGGAAACACATGCCTGCCGTGCGTGTAATCGCAGGCAAAAGGCCATGACGCACGAGCGTCTGGTCAGCTCTGCAGGCTGCCGTGCTCGCTCGCCCCCGCTCCTCTCTTGTTTGGACTTGCCCTGTTCACCAGTTTCTAAAATCCAGCCACCCCACGTTGCGCCCGCAGAACACAAGCACGCAACCGTACCCTTGCCACAGCGCTCCGACAACTATCGCAACTCTCGACTGTGAAAGCAAGGGCTTCGCTCCTCTTGATCAAACTGTGTGATCTTAAGCAAACACTGCCCCAGATCCCTGCGCCTCAGATACCCTGCAAGCCAGTACTGGGTCAGGCAATGCAGTTCACCAAACGCCGGTTTTTAAGCGCTACCTACAAACAAGGTAGGCATCGAGAGCGTGTGAAAAGTACACCTGTCCCAGGTCAGACGAATGGCTGACTCATCCTTGTGTTTTTCTCTTTTAACTCTGGGACCCGTAGTTTCGAGTTCGCATGTGAAAAACGTCTTTAATGCAAAAGAGGGAGCTAATTAGAACCAAATGAACTACCTACACAACAGACACCGTGAGTTCTGGATGCCATGCCTTCAAGAGCACCATTTTTCACCAAAAAGTGCCTTCTGGGGGGGTCGTAGTTTGAGTTTACTTCAAGTTGACAATAAGGCTAACACCTGAAAAAATGTCGTGTAAAGGATAAAAGCGCATGACTGGAACACGTTGTCCCTAATGACACGGAGTCATCTGGTAACCTTGTGATGAGGTGTGTTCCATAACACCATTATACATAAAAAATAAGGTGAAGTAACGCGGCTGGCGGCTCACACCCGACAGCCTGCCACAGATGAAACTGAACGAAACGTAGGCATGCGGGGACCGCACCGGTTATCTTTGTTGCCACCGTGCGAGACCCTCTTCTTTGAACTCACCTCCGGGCAGGCAGGCAGCCAGCCCGCACCTCCCACTTGTCGGCGTTCCCACACCCGAGCAGCCTCGGCTGCACCCAAGACATCTGCCGGCACCTCTTCACTTCCCGCTCTCACGCCCGTCACATTTCCACAGCGCCCAATCTCACTTCTGTTAATAATCTGGAAAGAAGCGCACCGCAGGCGTTGCGTGGAGGCGGGTGGGTCCACTCCCACCGGAGACGCAAGCGGAGACAGCCACCGAGGGAACCGGTCCGTGATCACTACGCACGACGGCTCCGTTATCTCACCAGCCAGAGCAGGACTGAACCAGGCTGCCTTACTTCACAATTACCTGTTCTCGTGTCTTCAATTGAGAAATCTCCGGACGCCTCCTTTCCCCCCCCAAAACCGAGGCCCCTCGCCATGCCACAGGGTGAAGGTACAGCGGCCCCTTAAGTGCTGTCCATGTCGCGGCGCCTTCCACCTCTCCAGGGCGCAGCTGTTGCTCGCTGGCCGCCGCTCGGGCTTTTGCAGCTCCACTGATCAGCCGGGGCCAACCCGGCGCATTTTTTTTCTTTTTTTTCTATTTCAAAACACACCCAAAGACTGTGTCACGTGCGCCTGTCCGGAAGTGCTTCGAGTAAACACTTTTCTGCCGGAGTGCGTTATGCTCACATTTGGACTCGCCCTGCGTCTTTAGGAGGGGTAAAAACACAGACGTGGGGTTGAGCTGACAGACTGCCGTGCAGACATGATGTCACAGAATTTCTCAAGCCAACGTTGGATGTTCAGTTCCTTAACGCTGCATAGTCAATTAAATAAAATGCAAAGTTGCAACAACTGTGATGGTGCACTGGCCATGTGCCTTTTGAAATAAAATTCTAATTAGTCACAGTGATCACGATGGGATAGATGGTAAAAAATGAAACACTGGGTAATAATAGAAAAAGCACATTTGAAAACAATAAAAAATAATTTCCAACAAAAAAAGAAAGCTCCCGTATATCCCACTAATAGGTCTGTCTATAAGACAGCTGTGCTGTCAAACCACCAACTTAAAACAAGCATTGGCATAGCCAATCGGTCTCGCCTTTGGGACCTTATAAGTGTTTAGCCATGCAACAGTTAATGTTGTTGCACCAAGGATATTGTGCTGCATAACTAAATACTTATAAGGTCCCAAAAGCGAGACCTATTGGCTATGCCAATGCTTGTTACTTCCTATTCTTCTGTTTACATTCAACCTTCTTCTCCTGATATTCTACATAATTCATTTTTATTTTCATTTCCTATTCATACTGTTCCTGTTCACTCTCCATTCTTCCTGTTTTCAACACATATTTCATACATCGGGCTATTCCAAAATGGCCGCCATTTTCGTTTTCTTATCTTTGTTTCCATTCCCCTCTAACCTTACACTCTTATACTCTTGTGCACTTATTCTTTATGCACTAACACATCACAAGATGGTCGCCATTTCCTTTGTTTACAAGAGTCCTTTCTTTATCATTATTATACCCGGAAGGCACATGTGTTACACTTTTTAATCACATTCCTTGTGTTCGACGCTTTCACCGAGGACACTTGATACCGTTTGTGAAGTACACCTTTGCTGATGCAACAGTAAGTACTCGTAGGGCATCAACCCACATCATTCACCAAGCGATACTCCCTTTGAACCTCGTCACCACCTTTCCGATACTTTGGCTCTTTAAGCACTTTTGCTAATTTCATATAGCGTACTAAGCACGTGCACTCGCGCTTGTTTGTAAGGCATTAACCCACTTATTTACTAAGTGGAACTTCCTTTGAACCTTGTCACCATCTTTGCGATTTTTTGGCTCTTTAAACGTCTCTAGAGCACATTTGTCAACTTCACTTAGCGTAGTTACGCGACCCTCAGCTGTAAAGCATGCGCATACACGCATGTATTTTTCTAATGCAGCACATTTATTTTGGGCACTTCATACTTTCATAGTCACGTTCACTTTTTCGTGTTGAACTATGTGCATGGTAGCTTCTTCACATGTCTGTGCGTTCGTTTTTTTAACCATTCACCACGTTCGTTATGAAGAATGTTGCGATCACTTTACTCTTACGTCTTTCGCTTTCTTGCACCGTTTCACTTTTTGTTTACTCCACGTGGACCATACAACCAGAGCCTTCAGCTCCCATGGATGATCATGATTGCGTCGTTTCACCTACGCATATGATTATTCTTTTATAAAAAAACAATGTAGCATGTTATAAACTTTTCAATATTATTTTCGGGAAGGTTTCCTCATTGTATTTTATGTTTCCTTTATACTACAGCGTTGTTCCCTTATGAAGGCGATCCGCCCGAAATGCATTGGAACATATAAATCAAGAAAGATTACTTGTCGTGTAATGACCACAGACAACTTCTGTTAACACATGTTTGCTTCTAATTACCATGGATTGAAAGTTTAAATTCATGCATTGTGTACAATATATCTGAATTATCTAATTGACTACGTAGTATTCCTTTATTTGGGATCTTGAACTTGTTTAATACAACAACCCCACGTAGGGCTTCGATTGTGCCCATGGGGACTCACCCAATTAATGGGTGCGCAACCATTGGATTCCTAGACTTTACGCTCTGGACCGGAGAGCGTTACCCCGGAAGCACATCAAAACAGTTTATAATTCACTGAACCTGTCGTTACTCCAACAAGATTGTGCGCGTACACCTAACTTCGACACTCTCCACTATGAACATGGATTTGAAGTGCTATCGGCCCATCAGGTCTGTTAGGAGCTTCTCAACAAAGAGATCCGTGCACCTGGTATTGGTTGACTCAGCGACCCCCAGTATGCGCAAGTTATTACACCACCTTCTGGCTTCAAGTTCTTATTTTTTTTATAGTAATGGTCTTCAACAGTTTCTCCAGTCTCTCCAGGCGCTTTGTAGTTTGCGCCACTCCATTCTCAAGACTCAAAACCCTCTCCTCTGCAGTGCCCAACCTGGAGGCATGCCTATCGAGGCGTTTGGTCATATTATCGAGGCATCCAGCAAGGGCATCAAATCTGCCATCAATGGCACGAAAGCCGGCTCCCAATTCAGCTATAACGGCATCCGCTCCAGACATTTGTCCTGGCTCAGGGCCTCCGCTGCACGCCCGTCCGCCATGGGTATGGGCTCTGAGGCATCAGACTGCTTAGGCTTGTCGAAGGCAAGCTTCCATTGCTTAGGATCACCCGAACCATCACAGGAGTGTAGGGCAGAGTGGTAGCTATACAGCGTGAGGCAGAACCAGGGCACACACGGGATGCTCACAAGTTGACCTCTAGTGGCAGGAGGAATGGTAAAGGACCTCAACCAGTGTGGCGAAGGGGGCGAGCCACTAAATCGAGCAAGCTACGAGTAAGTAGGTGGGTAGTGTCAAAAGAAGACCTGAACAGTGCCATCAAGGCAGGTTCGCGGAGATGTATAGGGGTGGGAGTTAGACCTGATGTTCCCAATTAGCGGGATGGTACCACTTACAGTACAATGTCAAGCAATACATTTTTGTTGCAGGTAGACTGGCCCAATTTGGAGTGTCTCCAGTAGTTGTGGTCATCCAGGCTGTGCCAAGCTGTGGGGCCTCCGGTGGTTGAAGTGAGAAAGGGGTGTGTGGATCGGAGAGGAAGGTGCTCGTGTGGCAATGCCTGCCTGGCATCTCGCTGCGTGCGTCTGTAGAGGTCGGGGGAGAAAATCTGGTAGAGGCCTCCAACCCCTACACTCAATCAAAGCATGCAGGAGTGGGAAGGCAGTCATCAGCCCCCACAGGGAGTGGGAAAAGTGTCCCAAAAGGGAGTTAGGGCCGCAGGGGGAAGGGCCACATCCCGCCCTAAGGCAAGTACGGGCCGACCAAGCGGTCGCAGAGAGGCAGGTAGTAGCAGGCTATTGAGAGGATCATGGTCAGGCTGTGGGGCCTGCACAGCACGGCGCCCCAAACCGTTGCAGAGGGTGCACTTCAGCATCCTAGCCGTGCCACCTCGCCACTCAGGTGGCCCAAGCGAGCCACATGCATGCAGTTGCACCGCTCCCGCAAAGCTGTAGAGGGAGTAGTGCTCGATCCGTGTCAGCCGGTCCCCACAGGGTGATGATCTCTCAGGGGGGTGGCCATTGGATGGTGGCGGGTAGGCGCAGATCAGCAATCAGGGGCAGCGGGATGCAGCAGTACCATGCGAGTCCAATGGGGCATTGGCCGACCCACGGCCAAGGAGGTCCACGGAGCGGGCGGGGCAACTCTGGGGCGGCTCGCAGCCCAGTACCTGTGAATTGTGGAGGCACATGTGAAGGGCCCAGGGGTCGTAGACAGCAGATAAGGCTCCAGGTAAAAAGGGAGAGAGGTGGGTGACCCACCTCAGGCTCTCCCGCAGTCCCTGTCACCGTGGGGCCTCCGAGGGTAGGCCGGGCTGCCTGCCACCTCACTGTGTGATGTATTCCTCCATTTTCGCACAGCCAGCACCCTGTGCACCAGGAGTGTTACATCGATAGTTTTGTGCATGGCGGGATCACATTGGATGCAGGTATAAGCCCTTTTCAGCAGTCTCCCGGGCCAAGTCGCCAGCGCTTCAATGCCGTGCTGCCATCTTGGTCGGCAACTAGGCCATGCCCCAGCTACTAGAAGTTTGTGGAAAGAAAGTGGTGATTTTCTAAAGTCAGATTAATATTAAAAGTTACCTTAAATCCAACATCAGAAAGGAGTCGGGTTTAATGTAACATTTAACCTGATACCAAAAAGTACTATATTTATTGGTCCAAATTGGAAGTTAGCACTTAGTGGTTGGGCTAGATACTCCATATTAGCCAATGGGACTACCAACCTTACTACAGTGAAAACGACAATTTTATGTTTTTACTGTTCGGACATGTAAATCGCAAAAGAAACATGTTCTTCTCTTTAATATGTAGCACCCTTCTTTATGGGCTGCCAAGGCTTTCTCTAGTGGTGACTTATGAGTATTAAAAAGGAAAGTTTTTGACTTGGCAAAAGGGTTTATTTGGCCTGCCCTGTTGGCAGTTTAAAAGTCTCCGAACTGGGCTGCAATGGCAGACCCAGAGCCATGTTTTGACTTTATCACTGCAGTGGAAGAACAACAAGTGCTGTAGTTCACTAGTGACATTTAACTTACTAGCTCTGGGTACACTATGTACCATATACTAGGGACGTATAGGTAAGTTAAATATACCAATCAGGATTAGCCACTTGCAAATACACTTTGAGGGATCAGAGCACATGAACTGGGGTCCGGTCAGCAGGGCCCGGTGCACTTCGAGTCGAAAGACCTGAAGCATCAGTCCAAAAAGTTCGGGGGTGATCATACAAAAAGCGGCACTTTCCTACAATTACGCACCACTGCAAGTGACTAAATGGAAAGAAAGCATAGTGTCAGCCTTCTAAAGTCACATGGCAATAAGAAGAAATGTGTCACTTGTCAGGGAATATGTATTGACGCAGACACCAACCAACCAGGGTATCAGAAAAGCAGTCTGTGAGTGGGCAGTTGCGACCAAAGTACAGGATGATGCCAATGTGGTTCGTAGATCCTACATCACTATCAGCAAGCCTTGGTGTGATGTTGCCTCGTATTCAGTTAAAGGGGAGGTGTTGCATCCTGTGACACATCAGTGCCTGACCCTGGATCTCACACAAGTTGCAAGTGCCCCTCTTCCCTTTTTACCACTAGTTCCTCCTTGTTCCCAGCGTCCAGTAAAAACTGGGAAGCACGCAGATGAGAATAAGTGGTGGGTTGACTGTCGCTTCCTGCATGGTAGCCCTAGAAAAACCAGAGTGCAGCAACGGTGCTTGAAGTGTTGCTGCCTCGACAGACAGCATTGGTGTTGTCATGGGGTAGAACAGGAACAAGAGGCAGCAATCTAGAGGGATTGTGCCTGTTCTTGCATCATGGAGGGAAGGAAGTTAAAAACAGCTCTGCCTATCTGACTTCAAATGGTTTCCAACTCTATATTCACAAGTGCAGTTGGATTGCATATTCTGAATATGTGGAATAATAATCTCCATAAAAGACCATAAAAGTTTACCACTGTAGCCAAGTTTGAAGTGAACAAATTGCACAATGTTGTTTTAAAGGAAGCCCACATTAGGTCCCAAAATAGGCATGATACTTCGAGTGGTTAATGTGCCTGATATAGAGATTTGCATGACCTGCAAGTGAGGTCAGAAGATCATATATTGTATCCTGTTGCTAACAGAAGTATGAAGCCACATAAAAGTGACAACAAATGTGAAAAATCTGACTTTCTTGTGCTGGGTTGCCAGGTGCCTATTGCTGAAATCTTTGCAATTTACTCAGGTTTTTTACTGCTTGTATAGCTGTATGGTGTCCAGATAGCATATATGACATTTTCAGCCAGACCTGGATTGTTAGCCAGTAGTAATGTGCATCCTATGATTCACAGGCCCATGTCTGCCACAGGAAAATGAAAATTACAAGCTTCACCAGACAAAATGCTTCTTGGCCCAAAAAATCAGAGATGGCTAAGAGTGTCATGGGCGTCAGGGAGCTACTTGGAGCACAGCACTTGAAGGGGACCCATAGGAGTGACCACTACACTTGGATATACACACTACACATATGGATGCATGGATGGCGTTGTGCTAATCCAATGCTTAAAAACTCTGCTAGAAAAATAGACATTTGAGGTGAGAAATTTAAAGTGCAGGTGGTGTTGTAGATTGCTCCATATAAAGGAGCTGCTCTTTATTCCGCTCCCCAATAGTTTCTTTAATACTATACGCTCCCACCTGATTAGACTAATATGGGGCGGAAAGAGACCTAGGGTTAGCTGGGACGCCATGACCCTGCCGTATGACACAGGGGGATTTGGTGTACCTAATCTTCAGGTGTATTACCTGGTAGCACAGTGTAGCTTTGCTCACTCTTGGTATCATCTGAATGCCCGGATTCCTTATACCAGACCGGAGGCTGATCTGGTTTCAGCCCCCTTGAACACAATATGGGGATTCCCACGAGACCCCCGTGACATTCAAACAGTATCAGTTGGGCATGGCAGAAATTGGTGCGAATTACTTGTACACCTGCATTATATTCCCCCGAGATTCCGATATTAAATAACCCGTGGATCCCCATTACACAAGAGAAGCTGGTACAGCGCACGTTACTTAAATACTCGATAAGCAAAGTCGGAGACCTATTCACCGGAGGCCATGTTTTTTCCAGCACAGAAGAGGGCAGATTTAGTGAGGCTACTTTTATGGACCATTTTATCCTTATTCGGGTTCGCTGTGCACTTCGGGCGGAGATTGCTGAGTTCCCCCTGGAGCCTGCACCATTTAGCCCGCTAACCACAGTTATTACAACCTCAGGGGCGGACACCTAATTTCAAAAATGTATCGTGCGTGCATGGCACTAGTTCCCAGCAGAGACAACAGGATCCGGGAGGCTTGGGAGCGCGATTTAGGACATGAAATTCAAGACTCACATTGGGAGTTCTGCTGCACACAAATTAAAGAAGTTTCTTTAAATAGTCGGCACAAATTACTGCATTTCAAATTTCTGTGGAGAGTTTATATGTCCCCCGGAAAGAATACATAACATTGACCCCAGATAGGCCGCACTCCTGCTGTAAATGCGGAGCTCCACATGCTGATTTTGCACTTCTTGTCTGGAACTGCGTTAAGATTGGGGCCTATTGGCGTTTGGTTTGCAAAGAAATAACTAAGATGATAGAGTTGGAGGTATTGCCCACCCCTGAGATAGCACTTCTGGGCTATGTGATGGGTTTCACCAAGCGTGTACGCAAATTCACCGCCATAGCTTTTCTGCTTGCAAAAAGAGAGATAGCTCTAAAATGGGGCTGCAGAGCCTCTCCCACAATCAAAGAGTTTAACATATTGCAATTTGAACAGTGAACTTTATGCAGTTACCCAGCCTACAGCATCCCGTCCAAGAGATATTTGGGGTCCCCTCAAGAATTACCTACTGGAGCTGAACATTCCCCCCCACCTCACAACAGCTAGATGGCATTGTCCCCTCAGGTGTGGGGTAAATATACAGCAGTGAAGTAAAAAGCTGATGTACATGTTGTCGAATTCATACTATTGAGTTGGAGGGTAGCGAGGTTTAGCATTGATGTAAGGTTTACCAGGGTAGGTTTCAATGTCTACCAAGTTTCAACGTCTGGGTGATATTCTGTCAAATAGATAGGTTGGTTGGATAAAAGACAGGATTTGTTACGTATACACATTATTTTGATATGCCACTGCTATGCTATTATACATTGCAAAATTAAAGTGAGTAAAATGTATGGAATGTAATGTTTATGGAAATGATAAATAAAGTTTACAAAAAAAAAAAGGAGCTGATCTCCACCTAAAACATGGGATCTACCCAGGGTTCCATATTTCTTTTTTGCATAATTTATGCAGCACTCCAAGCCAGAAAAGGGCATTGTTTGAACTTACACTGTGTGCTCCTGTGTGTCTGGACATAGTTATGCTTCTCTGATGAACTCTAACAAAAGCAAAACACGTGTGAGAAGCTGCTTTCATTCATTCCAGGATGGCTTTGATGGTATTTTACCAAACCAACGTTGTAATACTGTGTCTGGTAACGGTAAAAAGCTTTTGTCATTTTACAGCTCAGCGTGGATGGCACTCTGCTAATCTTATGTTTAAAGTCATCGGGGCATATTCACAAGGACTTATCGCCGAGTTAGCGGCACTTTATCGCAGCCAAAGTGGTGATAAATTCATCGCACCATTCACAAGCTGGTGCTAACAGCCGATATCACCAGTTTTCCTGCGATAGCAGCCGCAAAAAACATCGCCACGGATGACACCGGCAACTAACGCTAATGAGATGCAGAGTAGGCGTTCCCGTGCAAAAAGCAGCGGAAACACCACTTCGCAACATTCTCAACGACCAGCCAGATCGGCGATAAGATTCAAAAACATGCGATAAGGCGCGTTAGCAGCATGGATTTAACACCTGCTCCTACCTGGTGTTAAGTCGGACGACAACCTGCACCATAAAAGGGAGCCCAGCCCACAGCCACACCAGAAGAACAACAGATGCCATGGAGCTACTGATCATGCAGCTCGGAGCCCCAAGAGGGCCACAACACCCACCACCGCCAGGACCCCCAACCCCCACCCCAGGACCACCCCCCCCGGACTACCACAGAGGCAGCGCAGACAAAGACACTGAAAACGCACCAGCCTCGGAGACTTAACGCCAGAGGAAGTCATTGCCCACTACAGGCTCAAAAGGACAACCATCCTCCGCATCCTGACCCTCATTGCCCACATGCTGACGGTACCAACACAGCAGAGAACCAACATCCCTCCGCAGACAAAGCTGCTGGCCGTGCTGCACCTGTTGGCCTCTGGGACCTTCCAACCAACAACTGCCAGAGTCGGAGGAGTCTCACAGCCAGCCCTGTCAAAGGTCCTCACACCTGTCTTGGATGCCATCATCAGCTTGGTACCCCAGCTACTTTACTTCCCACACACTGCGCAGAAACAGCTGGAGATAAAGCAAGGCTTCTACGCCATAGCTGGCTTCCCGCACATGTTGGGGGCAATCGACTGCACACATGTACTCCTCGTGCCCCCTGCCGCCACTGCACACAATTACCGCAACAGGAAACACACGCATTCCATCAATGTGCAGGCAATAGTGGACCACCGGGGACTCTTCACCAATGTCGTCGCCAACTACCCAGGCAGTGTGCATGATTCCTTCATCTTCCGACAGTCCATCATCAACCAGCGCTTTCAGGATGGCACCTATGGAAATGCACTGCTCGCCGGTAAGTAACAACTGAACACACCACACACCTCAACTCCACCAACATACAACTCACAACTCTGGGAATGCACACGTCACAAAATCACATACAACTTGACAACCAACATCCCCACATTCCAGACACGACAACACAACTTACTGTGGCAACCTGGGCTAGCCATGTACACAGGCCATCAACGGCATGGCACCTCAGCCACACAATAGCAGAATGTGGGGAGAGGTGGGAACCAGGCATGTGCGAAGGAGGCAAGTGACCCATGAATGTGAATGTACACAATGCCAAGTGTGGCGTGGATGTGCTGGACAGACTTGAGTATGCAGACCACAGACAACTCCATGTCGACATACACTGCTGGTGTCTGGAGTGTACTGGACAGTGGACGCAACCATGTTACCGCAGCCAGTGGGGAAGATCGCGGAAATGTAGCTTGTTATGTCCCCCCCTGTAAGCGTGAGCGGAGTGGGCTGGCCCGGCGTACGCCAGGCCAGCGTAGGGGTGTGAATAAATAGCCCGTTACTCTGGGCGTGGTGCTCTTCTGGAATGGCCAACGTGTCTGCCAGGGCGGCGCCTCTCACCCCGCCACGAGGCCGACGCCGTGAGCAGTGGTGCCTGCGATCCTGTGCGCCTGCTGCACCCCAGGCCGCTGGTCCCAAGACCCGTCTTGCCCGCCCCAGCGCACCCAGGCCGCACTGCTCACCTGCCGACACCGGCGTGTGTCAAAGAAGGCCCACCACGTGCTGGTGCAAGCTCCAAGCCCGAGGCCCGCGACCTTGGCAGCCTCCTCAGACCATCACGGCCTCCGCGACACAGGCCCCCAGTACTCCTTTCTCGTTGACGTACTCCACTGCTGCCTCCGGCCTACACTGCGGTCCAGTAGGTCACACATTTGGAACCGAGTCTTGATTATACAATGGCAGAGTACATTTGTTAATGGCAGATTTTAAATCACCGTACTCCCTTCGATGTGGTGCCACCAACTCTGTGCATAGCATTCCAACGACACGTGTCTGTGGTCCCTTGCTGACTACTGCCTTCGGACTACACTGCGGTCCAGCACCGCGGGGTCACCTGTGTACTGCCTACACTGCGGTCCAGTAGGCCTCACACCAATCCAATCCAGTCCGGACCAGGCAGGACACGGCATCGTCGCAGGCTGCACACACGCTCAGATCTGGTGCTTCTACCTCCGTCAACCACAAATCATCGCCACATGGCATTCCAACGTCGTGTGTGAGAGTACCAGGAGGAGCTGCCTGAACAGCGGTTGGCCCGCGCTGACCGCTGCCTCCGGCCTACACTGCGGTCAAGTAGGTCACACATTTGGAACGGAGTCTTGATTTTTCAATGGCAGAGTCCATATCATTGTACGCAAGGAAAGGAGTAAGAGGAAGACGCGGTTCAGTCCGGATGAAAAAGGATCCTCGTTACGGAGGTGACCGAACACTACCAACAACTGCTCTGGTGCCACTAACTCTGTGCATCGCAAGCCAAGGACACGTGGCTGGGGGCCTCTGCTGACCGCTGCCTCCGGCCTACACTACGGTCAAGTAGGTCACACATTTGGAACTGAGTCTTGATTTATTAATGGCAGAGTTTATACCATTGTACAGGCCTCATCGCAGACTGCATCCCCTTTCAGCTCTGGTGCCACTGACTCCGTGCCCCGAAATTCATGGACACTCTCTGGTTAAACTTTGGTGGCGTCTGAGTCTATGGCCTGGGGTTTGTCTTCATCATCATGTAGCTGATACTGACTTGGTGTCAAAAATGAGTCTGTAGCATTCATCTCCTCCATATTGTCTGTGTCTGCTTGGTACTGCCCTCTGTATCATGCCCTGGAAGAACACCTTCCACTGTCCCCCAAAACCCTCCGCTACATTCACCTTGGACATCGACGATGACCCGCTCAGCTCTCGTGGCCCTACCTCAGTGCACCGGTAGTCACCGTCCCGTGGCGGTGTTCCATGTGCCGGCTGCTGTGCATCCGGGGCCACTAACTCTGTGCAGCTCAAGTCATGGACCCTTGCTGTTTGAACTGTGAACTTCTGATTGTCTGATCACTGTTGTAGTTATTGCCAGCACCAATCACTCCAGGAGGGCTGGCTCACACTCACCCCACACCCATCCAGCACAGGCGTCACTGGACATGTGACCCTGGAAATAAAAGGGGCCGGGCGCACGTGCCCGTAGCCAGTTCCACAAACTATCTAAGTGTGTCCGTGTGGTCATTGTGTATGCATGAGGGCCCCGGGCCCTACCACATTGCATTGTGCTGTGTACAGCGGACGCAACCATGTCACCTCAGGCAGTGGGGGAGACCTGGGACATGTAGCTGTGTCGTACCCCCCTGTAGGCGTTGCCGGCGTGGGCTGGCGTACGACAGTCCAGCGTAGGGGTGTGGATAATCACCTCGGGGCTCTGGGCGTGGTTAAGTGTTGGGCTTGCCAATGAAGTACCTAATGCGTGTGTCTCTGTTGTAGTGTCGGCGCCACCCGTCCCGCAATGGACAAAGTTGCAATGTAACATGCCCCCGGAGTGCGGGCTCGGCCGAAGGGATAAATGAATGAGCGCAAGCCTGCTCGGGGTCCGGGATCGTGCATGCCAACTGTTGTGTGTGTATCGCTATTACCGCAGCATAAGCCAAAGGTCTTGCCTCGAACGCATCGCGAGTTCAGCCAGCCATGGACTCCACATCTGTGTCCGCCCTATCCTTACCATAGGCCTACACACACGTGGCCGCCCACCTTCAACGCACGACATCACAGTGTCGTTGTCAGGCTTGTGGACATGCGCAGACAGGCATGACAATGGTGTGCCGTAGGAGTGCAAGTGATGCAACCGCGCAGCGCACACAAGTAAATAGGCTCGGGGAGGGAGGAGCAGCAGTGAGGCTACGTAATACACATTGATGGCGCTCATTTGCTACAAGCAGTACATGTCACACAGGAATCACTATGACACACATCACACGCCAATCAACTAGTGAGCCTGCCAACACATCATGCAGAACCAACTACTGACTCATGTCTCTCTGCACTGTCACAGGTGATCAAGGATATGCACTCTTCCCTTGGATGATGACACCCCTCCGAGCCACGAACACACAGGCCCAGAGGCAGTACAATGCGGCCCACAAACGCACCAGGGGCATCGTGGAATGCACATTTGGCGTGTTGAAGTCACGTTTCAGGTGCCTGGACATCACAGGTGGGAGGCTCCTGTACAGCCCAGACATCGTGTGCAAGATGATCGTTGCATGTTGTGTGTTGCACAACATAAGTGTATGCACCAATGCCCCATGGTTACAAGTGCCAGATGCACTGGACGATGATGAGGAAGATGAGGCAGGTGGACCACACCCCACTGCAGCTGCAGCAGGAATAGCCCATAGGAACAACATCATTGACAATTTCTTCACATGAGGACGTCACATTGTGACAGTCCTTAGCAATCATGAGACAGTACAAAATGACCACAAGCACAGCATGTGCAAATAAATTCATTTCAACACACATTCCCTGAGTTTCTGTATGTGTGCTGCAGTGTGGCACGGGGATCAGGGACATGATCCAGAGTCATTGTGGGTGTGCAGTGTGCTGTACTTAATTGTGCATGTGTGCCATTGTGCCCTACTCCCCCCGTCCCCCCAGTCCCTGGTCGGTACTCACCCTGTTGATGTTGTGTCAGGTCATGTTGAGCAGTGTCCCGATCCCCAACTCCTGGCACCGTATCCCGACTGATGACTGTGGCCACCATTTTCTCAATGTCATCCAGCTCCTGGTGTGCCGCTGGTCCCCCACCACCAATCTGCATTGCTGCTTTCATGTTGGCATCGAGTTTCTTCTTGGTTTTGCCCTTCACATCATTCCAGTGCCTCTTGACCTCTTCCATTGTCCTCCTCGACACTCCGACTGCATTCACGTTGTTCACGATGTACTGCCATATTTCCGTTTGCGTTGCCGATGACACAGTGGAGGTGACGAACAGTTGTTGGTAGTGTTCTGTCGCCTCCGTGACAATAATCCGGTTTTCCTGCGGACTGAACCCCGTCTTCCTCTTCCTCTTCCTCTTCTCCTTGCCCTTCCCCGGCCCCGGGGTTCCTGGCTGGTCGACTGTGGGGCTTGTGGGGTTCGCGTTGTCCTCTGCACTCGGTCCGGATGCGTCCATGGTGCTACGCAGTTACATTTTTTAATCTTTTTTTTTCTCTGCTTTTATAGTGCATTTTCCCGCATGTCGCGTGGGAATCGCAGGCCTGTTGCTGGTTTTTGTTTCGCGAGTTGGGACATAGCAACTTTTTTGGCGTTCGTGTTTCGCATTTTTTTGGCGTCGCGTTAATTTTAACGCGAGCATTTGTCGCGTTATCGTGAGACTATCGCATGGTGCCGCCGGGTTGAGAATACTGCGTTAACACGGTGTTATTTTCCCGCGATAGACTGCGATGTGAGAAGTTGCGTTAGGCGAATTTGGCGATAGTTAACACACGTTCTTGAGAATATCCCCCTTTGTTGTAAAAAAATCAAACAGCTTTGTCGCTTTTCAAGCTCAGTGTGGATGGAACTCTGCTAATCCTATGCTTAAAAAATCTTCTAGAAAAACAGCCATTTGAGTTGAGCAGATTCAGAGTGTTGGTGGTGTTTTTGAGTGGTCCAGGTAAGTGAGATGTTGTCCACCTAAAACTTGGGAACTATCCAAAGTTCCCTAATTTTTTATATTATAGTTTATGTGGCCCTCTAAGCCTAAAAAGGCATTATTTGATCTGCCTTTCTTTATTTTGCTTTTTTTATGTATGTGATTATGGAGCACGCATAATTTCCTTGAAGGTATCCTGGCACTAAGTCATTTATGAAAAGCAGGCCAACAAAAGCTACTCATGAACCTGTGGAACACATAAGAGAGGAAATTTGGGATACGAAAAGCCATGTTTTAAGTGCTTTCCAGACGGCCAGAAGAGAGGGGATTGAACGAACGTGAGATGGAAGAGGGTTCCATGTCTGGCTGCAGGAACAGAGAAGGCACGGCCACCTGCATGAGCCCAAGAGATCCAAGGGACTGCCAAAAAGATGGCAGAGGAAAAACAAAGTAGACACACAGGGCATTACAGTCTAAACTTTTGCTACAGGTAGACTGGCCCAACGTGATTGAAAGCCTTATCTACCAGACATAAAGATTAGAAGAGAATTATTTTTGAAATAGGAACCCAGTGTAGTGAATTGAGGAGAGGATGAGCGAGCAAGGAAGTTGAAAATTAAGCGAACAGCTGCATTATGAATCCGCTGTACGATATATAGCAGGGAACTACGCAAGAGAGAATTCCAGTAGTCTAGACAACTGAGAATAGTAGCTTGAATAGCCAACCCACAAGAGTTGAAAAGAGGATTTTTTCAAAGCAATTTTATATGTAAGAAACAAGTAGATGGGAGCTTGTTGTTCTTGTGAAGAAAGACAAAGATCCTGGTCAAGGGAGACATCATGATTTCAGACTGATGAGGCAAGACTGGGAGGGGAGTCAGGTTTACAAGGTTAAAATTCAACAGGCAGGAAACTAAGAGAGTTCCAGCCAGAATTAAAAATTAGGGTTTCTGTTTTATTTGTGTTCAGTTTGAGGGAATTGCTGTCCATCCATGCAACTGGGTCCAGCATCACTTTTGGAACTTGCCACTTGCCTCCTCAGATTGATTGTTGAGGGATATCAACAGCTGAGTGTCAGCAGCATTTACTGACTTTGCTGGAACTAAATTACCCAATTGTAGTGCAGCAATTACTTTCACAAAGGCAGGGTTGGCTTCCAGATCCAAAGTAAGATTTCAATTGGTTAATGGTCTGGAAGTCCATCTTCTCATCAAGAAAGGCAAGAAGACCTGCTGTGTTATCAGACCTTTCTCTCAACAAGACGCAGTACACAGCAAATACCTGTATGATGGCCCATCACAGTTTTGAATTAAGCTGGAAAGCGTGATATTATATTCTCCTCAGTGACCGAAGACTGATGACTTGACAAGAGTGAACCATGAAGGTTTATAAAAGAATCAAGAACAGAGAGACCAGTAGATTGATAGATATTTTAGTCACCTCTCCTAAAAATTGGAAAAACTGCAGCCTCTTTACAGGCGTCGGCGACCACGTTGCACACGCTATGAAAAAGTAGGCCACATAATTCTACGTCGTACAGATGAATAGCTATGAATTCTTTCCCCGGAGACAAAAAGTTTTCCATTTTTTGATGAACTGAAGTACACTGATGAAACTCACCTTGCTTACCTGCCTAGTGGGAGACTTAAGTTCTGTCCTCCTCAAAGATTTAATTTTAACCCATGTTTACGTAAACAAAAAAAAAGCAAAACCCAAGCGTGAAAAATGCTGACAAGGACAAACACTAGCTCGCTTACATGAACCACTACATTCCAAAACAACTTCCATTAAACGGAAAGAGATCCCATTCATTGGTTGGCACCACTAGTCCAGTTCTAGTTAGGTCACGTGATCTTTTGGTCCGAACAGGGCAGGAGACCACACTGTATACCGCCGCATTGCTTGTGTTATGTCACATGCCAATAATATGCCATTTATTACATCACCCTCACCACTACATTGCAGGTTAAGTATAGGTGGAGGTAGGAGTAGTAATCATATACCTACCTTGTGGGATAGTGGAAGGCAACCAGATAATATTTTAGACTGATAAAACCAACCTCAAGACAGCATTACACAACCTGCTACACACAGACTCTACAATGCCTCCAGCCATTCCTGCCCTGTTTCTGTCCCAAGCCCTGCTTGAATTCCTGTGTGCTTTTTTCTCCACCTGCTCTGCTGGCAGGGGGAGGGGGAGGTATGTCCATTCCTCACTCTTTCTGTGAACTGCTAATGTGTGAGGGGCCCTCCTTCACTAAGCAGCAGGCATGAAGGTGCTGCCGGACTTCACCTCACCTCCTTCCGCTCCAGCATGGCTTGGTGTATGACATTGGCCTCCTTCCTCTTGTCCAGCAGCCGGATGTACGGTGACAGCGCCTCCTCGTCGCTTTCTGGAAACTTCCTGAGGTGAATAGAAACAGCCTCGGTTAATAGGGCACTCTTATTTTTCTACCTCTCCAGAGAGGCAGAATTCATCCTCGCAAGGCATAACTGAGTGACGTTTGAGCATCCTGGCCAGCTTTAACCACACTGACAAATATCTTTACACACCAAAGCACTGCAGTATTGTAAGTTAGCAACTCCACCAGTAGTTGCAAAGTATAGATTTCAAGGTACTATGTGGCCTTCAGGGGGCTGGAGATAATTCCCTTAACACTTTCAACCTGCAGCTTTTCCAAATTTAATTTCTAGGATGTGGTATTGATGCAAATGCACTAGCCTGCTGCCTAAATCAGTAGGGCTAGCAAGTAAAGGGGCTGGGCTCTATGGATATCAGGAGGCAGCCCTGACAGGCTGGTACTTCTGAAAAGCCAGCACGACTGGGCCAGAGTCCGTCATTCCCATAAGCACGGGCCTGATGTTCACCTCTGCTCTTGCAGTTTCGTACCCCCTGTGGGGACCCATGGGAGCAAAGTGATAGCCAGTCTCCCCCGGGTGACTTCGGGCAAGTGGCACAGGCCACAAGACAGAGGGTAGGGATAGGCTGTGGGAGCCTATCCCTACCCATAACATAACGTTATTATCATTTTATTTTTACGGTACTGGCCCAGTGTTTTTTAAGGGGCGGGGCTGGACTGGGCTGTCAGCTAGCAAGGGGAGGAGTGGTATGTGCACTTAAGTGCGCATGACGATTTGGCCGTCCGTCTCGGGCCGGCCAAACCATCATGCGCACTTTGCATGTTCACCACCCAGGCTGCATTACAGCTTGGGTGGAGAACAGGCCCAGGTATTCACTCCCTCTCTGAGCGGCGAACCACGGCGCTCAGACCAATCACGATGGTGCATCAGCAGTGTCGTGATTGGCTGGGACAGACTGGGAGCCTGGGTGCTTTCTGTTGCAGCATCATCGACGAAGAAGAACGGAGGAGAGGTGACGGCCAGGTAAGTGGCGTTTTCTTTCTTTTTTTTTAACCCCTCCTCCCACCTGCCCCCCCGCCCCACCCCACCACCATGGCCCCATAGCAGCCACCACTGATAAGGCATGAAGTTAGCATGGATCTATTACCAACGGGCAGGCACGGAAAGTTGAGGACCACCCAACCACCCTTCAATTGTCTGTTGGGTACAGGTTAAGGTTGGTGTTTTTTGGTACAAAGAAAGGCACTTAGTAGTTTTTTGCCATGGTAAGGCTGGCTGTGGCTTAGGCAGAAGCGGTACCTTTTGGGGGGGATGGAGAGTCTGGTGCGGGCGTATCCATCCCTTGGGGGGAGGGGAGAGGAAGAGTAAGTTTTGGGGTTTTGGAACAACACTAGTAGAGGTCAATGGGGGATGATTACTGGGGAGTGAATGAGAAATTGGGGAATGGAATTAAAAGGTTCTAATGGAGGCAGAAACGAAAGAGGTAGAAGAGTATGGGGGTTTAGTTGATGCAGTGGTCACAAGTTGGGAGTTTAAGGGAGGGGGATGATAGGAATTTAATGTATTAGTGAGGTTCGGCGTTGTAATGTAATAAGTGATTCTGCAAACTTGTCTTAATAAAGTGGCCTTTTTTGCTAATAAAGTTGTGGTAATTGGTGACACTGCACGATCATTCTGTTTCCCCTCTTACCTCTCTTGACGCTTTCTCTTCCACTCTCACCGCTAATTCCACTCTATTTTTGCAACCAGCTTTCTCTTCCCCGATCACCTCCCCTGGTGCAGTTTTTCCACATCTCTCAGTTCTCCTCTTCCACCTTTTCATGCCGCCCTCCCTCCAGATGCTCCCTCTAACCTCACCTCTAGTCGCATATCTTCTTCATTCTATTCTCTGCCTACACCTCCATTCTTCCCCCACATCTCCTTCTCCCGCTCAGGTTCTTCTCTCCTAACGCTGCTGTCATCTGTCTTCCTGAAACTCGCCCCTCTTCCTCCTACCCCTCGTCCTCAGCTCTCCCTTCCATCTCCTCTTTCCTACTACAGCTTCACTTCTCCCTCTCCAAGTGCAGCGTTCTCTCCCTGTATAACGGCAGCTGCGCTCCCCCTATCTCTCCTCCTGTAGTTTCCATTCTCCCTCTCTCTCCCACTGCAGGTCTGCTCGTCTCTCACCTCTCCACCTGCAATTCCTTTCCTTTTAAGTCTATTCTTGCCAATCTCTTTTCAACCTCTCTTCTCCTACGAGCTTCCTTTCTCAGCTCGCCATCCCCCGTCAGCTTGTCTGCCCTCTCACCTGTTCCCTGGAAGCCCTCCTCCGTTTGAGGGGCAGAACAGTGGTGAGTATTGTGGTTATGTTACGTTATGTTAATTTAACTTATAGGGCCTCATTTATGAGGCCCTACCAGTAGTATTGAGCCGCCGGAACATCACTTTTTAGGTCTCGCCTGAGCCAGCACGCATGCGCTGATCTGCGAGGCTTCTAGTAAGGACTTTAAACTCGGACCACACGCTCGTGCGTGTGCTTTTTTTTTGATTACACGCTATTGGCCTTTGCGTGCATCTTCCTAAGAAAGACAGCACGCAATTGGCCAAAGGCTGGTGCATGTCCCGCCTTCTCTCTCCCCTGGCCTAGGGAGCTCGGGAGCGAGCAGCAGCATGGCCGGGTGTCAGCTGCATACCTCACATTCCTTTCGCCTCCGCGTGGCCGCGTTTGTTAAATTTCCTGAGTGATTGGAAGTTGAGCAGCGCCAATAAAGCTGTTCATTTTAGCGCGTGTTATATGAATGTCTTACACACACTTCCTCCCTGCAAGCGCGTTCCTTGTAGTAAACGCCCATGGAGAACTGGTTAGCTTGGGAATTTCGTGCGGAAGAGTGGAAACCTCGAGGAGCTCCGCCCCGCTTGTAGCTGCCCATGCCTTGTGATGTGTGACTCACGCTGTTCACAGGGTTGAGCTCTATATAAGCGTTGTTTAAGCCAGGATTGTCAGACCGTCCGTATCCCTTGTACACTGCAGGTCTGTTTGTGGCCACGGGGCATTTTGATTTATTGCTGGTTTGCGTTATTTTCAAATTCCCTGTTTTACCCCTCTCACTCACCACCTTCGATTGTTATCGTTCTCTCCCCCCGCCCTCTGAATGACGCGTTCCCTTTCCTCTTAATCATTCTTTAACTTTCTCTGTCCTTTCCGCGTTCCCTTTCCCTCTCTTGCTTGCGCGCTTCCCCTTCATCTCTTCCAGCCCCCACTCCCCATGTCTTCGTACTTTTTCGCTATATCCATAACCTGGAAAAGAAGCGAACACAACCCATGGACAAACCTGCCTTCTGCAGACTCTCAAAAACCCATGTCAAGCCCCATGCCTCCGCTTTCCTTAGCTCGGGACTCAGGGGCATTTATAATACACGGGAGAATGTAATTGCACCTTTAATAAGAGCATTACGTCACCAGTAACGTCACTGTTCCCTGCACCAGTCAGTGACTTGGAATAGCCTTAAAGTACGCAGGTGAAGGTGCTTTCTCCATATTTAATGTAATATTGTTTCACTTCCCTGTTCATCGCTGTTCTTTTATGAAAACATATCAGAAGAATCAAAAGCCAGCGTTGCTTGCTTTGTTTGAATTGTGGCTGTTATGATGCTGTGTGACGTTCCTTTTACCTTTGCCGCTGGCTCTGGCAACAGGTATTATGACATCACATCTTGCAGTTGAGCAGCGACATAATTTCGTTATTACAAGTGACTAGAGACCTCTCAAGTCGCCTGTAATAAGGAAATTAGTGATGTACTTTTATACTGGGATTGCGGCCTCCCCATTGTTATCTATGGGATAAAGTACCACCTACTGTACATTATTAGGCTCTTGCAAGTCACAGAGGAGTTATAGAGACCTTTTAATAGAGAGAGAGACTAAAGGCTGAGTCTATTTATGAGGAAGATAATGGAACTCCTAGATAACATGCAGTATCTTATTAACGTGTGGCAGAGGGTATTTTATTCCTTATTATGAATAATCGCATCTTCACCCTTACCGCAAACCTCTTAAATTCTTATTGTCTCTCTCTTTCATTTCAAAGAGATAGTATGGGTGCAGATATGACCCAGCCATATACAAATCAGTCTTGACTCTGCTCCAATATGAACAGTTCAGCCCCAACTGCTAGGCCAGGTCCTCCCTGAAACGGAACACAAACAAGCCAAGACCCATTACACGCTAATTTGGGATCTTTCAGTCTGATGTAGGGTAGTTCCAGTGGCACAGTAAGCACAAGAGCCATGTCAGGACATTTCCTTGGCCGAACTAAAGTGGCATGATGGGCAAAAAGAATGATGGGTTGTGATGCTACCACACAAGATTGCCAATGGTTACTCTTAATGCAAGCATTCCTCCCTTCACCTTTTCTGTGTTCAATATAATTTTAGCCAGGTTAAAAAACAAAACGCTGTAGCTCAGAATATATAGAAACATGCAGAGAGATCGATCGTTTCTGTAGTGCCTTATAGCTTGCAGAAAGTAAACATCTTGCCATAAATGTCCCATTTTTACTTATTGTTTATTTTAGAAAAACAGATCAGAAGAATAACAAGCATTGGCATAGCCAATAGGTCTCGCCTTTGGGACCTTATAAGTGTTTAGACATGCAACAGTTGATGTTGTTGCACCAAGGATATTGTACTGCATAACTAAATACTTATAAGGTTCCAAAGGCGAGACCTATTGGCTATGCCAATGCTTGTTTAACGTTCCGGTGGCGCTAAGTGCCACTGGCATATTTATAAGGCCACGTAAAGCCATGTTACGTGGCTTTTCATGGCCTTATAAATATGTGCCCCTTTCACGCAGAAAACTGCATGACAGGGGCTTTCCATGGGTGTTGCTGGGGGCGTTCCCAGCAACATCCATGGCTTTTTGACACTGCCCCAGATTTACTAGAAATCGTAAGTCAGAGGCAGCGCCAAAAACTTACGCCTCCCCAGGGGAGGCGTAAGGGAGGCACAACGAGGAGAAATATCTTTATTTCTCCCCGTTTTTCCTTTTTCTATGTGTGCTGCATTCTGTACGAGGAAAAAGCCTCTTGTGATTGTTTCCTAAAGTTAAGTTGATCTGCGCATAGGCGCATATAAAGTGGAAGCTTGTTCCACAAAAAGGGAGCCAAGTAAGAAAAAGAGGTGCGGTACAGGCCGGCTTGCTTTACTTACTCTAGCAGTTTGAGGATCCTCTGCCCATACTGGGTCTGAAAGTACTCTGTCAGCTGCGTCTGGGTGTTCATCTCTCCAATCTTGGCCATTGCAGCACTGGTCTCACTTCTCAGGTGCTCCTTCCGTCTGCATACAGAGTAACAAATAAGACATTAGTGTATGTGGTTTGCATCTGCGATGCATGGGGTGCAGGTTCCCTGTGTGTATGGTTTGAAGTATCTTGAGTGTGGATTTGGGGGTATGAATTGTGTATGAAGCTTTGTGAGCACACGTTTTAGGGGTTAGTGTCACGGTTGTGATTCATGATTGTTTTATGAAGGTGCATGTTGTATATGCATTTTATGTGTTTTGTGTGTGGGTTTAGCCAGTTTGTATGGTAGAGGGCTGTACATTTGGGTGCTGTGAGGATAGGGTGGTTTGTGACTAGGGTTGCCACCTTTCACAGAGAAAAATAACGACTACTGTTCACGTTTTAATATTGTGCAAAGGCCCGAACATGATTCTTAAGTAGAACTTTACATGAAATCACCTTTATTCATTCCTGACATGACCTTTGTGTGTTTGTTTAGTTTAATTATCAGCCAGGGGTCAATAGAGCAGCTCTAGAACACATTTTAAAGTATTTTCTTCTAACATTTACTGTTTAAAGTATGTTACTGATAAGGGGATATAATACTGGCTTGAGATGATTTTTAGGTCGAAGCCTACCAGACAGCTACAGCTAAAGATATCTTGGAGACATCCAGAAAGCTTCCCTGGGAATGCATTCCGCCCACTGCTTACCATTGGCTTTGTGGTTTGTAACTCACATCTAATGGCTTTCTATTTGCTAGCTTTATTTGTTTTAGGCTGCCTAGCTTTAGTTCGTACCTCCCAAGGGGCAAAGCCTTTTCACACGACCTCTCCTTGTATTATACCATGAGTACTCCTTTCTGTAAACAGGCCTGCAAATCATGTTCTTATCTTGTCACATTTGCTGTGCATTCAAAGACAGAGATCAAATGGCAGGCACTGTCTTCAGAGGGAGCTTGGTGTTTCCTTTTCTTTCTCTGACTTCAAAGTGAGAGGATTTATGTGACAACACATTTAAATAAACCGTGCAAGTATTGAAGAATATATCAGAAGTAGGAAAGCACAGATTAAGCAATTTTTTTGTTAATTCTGAAGTGTGATGGTGACATATACTTTAATACAATCAAAACAAATCAATACATTAGGTGATGCAATTCTCACACATTGTTTGTGCACTGTATAGTTTTATTAGCAAAACTGTATGTCTGTGCAAATGTAATGGTCATTTCAATTGACAATGTATTGTCTGTAATGGCAGTGTGCTGCCACACCATGCATACTCCCCACTACACCACTCCATTCTACTCTGCACCACTCCACTCCACTGAACTTTACTCTGCACCACACCACTTTACACCATTTCATACCACTGCACTCTACTCCACTCTACACCACTACACTCTACGCCACTGCACTCTACGCCTCTCTACTCTACTCTGCACCACTCTACTCTGCACCACTCTACTCTGCACCACTCTACTCTATGCCAATTCACTCTACGCCACTACTCTACACTACTGCACTCTTCGCCACTGCACTCTACACCACTCCAGTGTAGGCCACTCCACTCGACTCTGCACAACTTCACTCTATGCCACTCCACTGTACGCCGCTCTGCAACACTGCACTCTACATCACTGCACTCTATGCCAATACACTCTACGTCAATGTACTCTACTCCATACCACTCAACTCTACACCCCTGCACTTTTTGCCAATACACTGTATGCCACTCTAATCTAATCTGCATCATTGCACTCTATGCCACTGCACTCTACACCACTTTACTCTATGCCATTACACTCTATGCCACTCGACTCCACACCAATGCACTCTAGCCTGCACCACTTTACTCTACACCACTTCACTCTACTCTGAAACAACCTACTCTACGCCACTACACTCTACGCCACTCTTCTCTTTTCTGTGCCATTCCACTGTATGCCACTGCACTCTACGCCATTCTACTCTAAGCCACTACACACTACGTCACTATACTATGCAGCAGTGCACTCTACTCTACACCACTGTACTCTATGCCATTGCTCTCTACTCCCCTCTACTCTATGCCACTGCACTCTACGCCACTCTACACCACTGCAATTTACAACACTCTACTATGCAACACTGCACTCACCGCCATTGAACCCTATTCCACTCTACTCAGCACTACTGAACTCTATGCCATTCTATTCTGCATCACTGCACTCTACACCGCTGCACTTTGCAGCATTCCACTCTACACCACTCCACTCTGCACCACCCTACGCCACTGTACTCTGTCACTCTACTCTACACCACTGTACTCTATGCCACTGCACTCTATTGCCTCTCTACTCTGCACCACTCCACTCCACTCTACGCCACTGCACTCTGCTATGCGCCACTCAAATCTAAGCCACTGTATTCTATGACGCTGCATTCTATGCCGCTGAATTCTATGGCGCTGCACTCTATGTCACTGTGTTCTCCGTCACTACACTCTGCAATACTCTACACCAATGCACTTTACACCAGTTCACTCTGCTCTACTCTACGCCATTCCACTCTACACCACTGCACTGTACTCTGCACCACTCTACTTTATGCTACTGCACTCTACTCCGCACCACTGTACTCAATGCTACTGCACTCTGTGCAAATCTACACCACTCTACTCTATGCCACTGCACTCTATGACACTCTATACCACTGCATTCTACAACACTCTGTTCTGCAACACTGCGCTCTATGCCACTGAACTCTACGCTACTCTACTGTGCACTACTGCATTCTACAATGCATTCTATGCCACTGCACTCTACACCACTCTACTCTGCATCACTCCACTCTACACCTCTTCACTCTGCAGCCATCCACTCTACACCACTGCACTCTGCTGCCGTCCGCTCTACATCACTGTACTCTATGCCACTGCACTCTACAGCACTATACTCTACCCTGTGCCACTCAACTCTGCACCACTCTACGCCACAGCAGTCTATGCCTCTCTACTCTGCCACTCTACTCTACACCACTGCACTCTACTTTACTCTGCACCACTCCACTCTGCATCACCGCAATCTACGTTGCTGCACTCTACTATGCAACACTACACCACTGCATTCTACAATGCTGCATTGTACCCCGCTGAATTCTATGCAGTTGCACACTACACCACTGACTCTACGCCACTATATTCTGCAACACTGTATGCCAATGCACTCTAAATCAATTCACTCCACGACACTAAGCGACTCCACTCTATGCCACTTCAATACACGACACTTTATGGCACTCCACTCTACAACACTCTTCCCCATTTCACTCTAGGACACTCCATGCCACTCTACTCTACGCCACTAACTTTTAGCCATGCTGAACAGCAGCCACGCTAGTGTACAACATGGCTAAAACACTTTGCAGTGCCAATAGCTCTTGCATAAGCGAGAACTATTGGCTGTGCATTAAAATACAAATCATGCCGGTATAAACCGGCCAGGTGATAACCCTATTTGTGACTGGGTTGTGTGCTTGTGGGGAGAAGATTGTGTGTGGCTATTTGGGTTGAGTGTGGCACCATTGTATGTGGGCAGTGTAAGGTGACTTCGAATTGCACGTGAGGAGGGGAAGTGTACAAATGTAGCTGTGTAAGAAGGATTGTGTATGAAAGTTGCCTGCTGGGGTCTGTTATTTATGTGTATGTTTGTGTGATAAGGAGTGGTTTGTGTGTTTCTGCATAAAGTTTGCAAGTGTTTGTCTTAGTCTGAATGAGTGAGTGGGGATATGTTTGGGTGTGCGAGTGAATGAGGGATTTCTGTACATTTGAATCTGCAATGTGCACTGTTCGAGAGAGGGAGGGTTTGTATGTTTAGGTTTTATGTGTGTTTGTGTGTGTATGCATGAGGATGTGGTGCGACTGGGGTTGTGTGTGTGAGTGTGATATGAGAAGGGGTGTTGTTTCTGTACTAGGTTTATGAGTGAGTGGGTGTGGAGTGGGGACTGTGTGGGACTGTGCATATGGGTAATGTTCGTGATGTGTGAATGCATGTTGGATATTGGAGATCTTTGGCTTTTGAGCGTGTTTGGGGCGATTCTCTGTTGAAGGGGTTTCTGTGAGTAGGTAGTTGGTTGAGTGTGTTTTTGGGTTGTGTCTGAATGCGTGATGGTGCTCGTGTCAATCTGTGACAGGGATATCGTCACTTCGCGAGTGAATAGTGGGTCAGTGCTGTGGGTGGATAGTGAGTGGGATCGTAAGGTCAGTAGTTTATATTTGTTTGCCGTCTGTTGTTTTAAGTAATGTGCATGTGTGGAGGTAATTGTGTGTACTCGTGTGAGAGTGTTATTTCTATACAGATCGGTGGGTAGTGATGCAGGGGAAGTAGCGCTGTCCCTCTTTGGCTCTCTTTGTGAGTGTTTGTGTTGTGACATCCTATGTGGGACTAGTTTGCATTTTTTAACCGTGTATCTGTGTGCGTGTGCGTTTGTTGATATTTATAAGTCACCAAAGGTAGCTACCCGGCGAGGAAAATATAACCAGAACAGAACTACAAATAGACCTACCATAAATTAAATAAATACATAAATGTTTTCAGATAAAATAGTATCCGAAAATTAAATCAAAGGCCTGCCATCCCAGTAAGCAATTGTGTGTGTATGCTTGTGAGGTGGTGGTGTGTGTGGGAGTCGGAGGCTTCTGTGTTGTATGTTATTGTGCAAGTTTGTGAGGAGTAGGAGTGTGAGGGGGTTCATTGTAGGGTGGGATGTACGCAACGGGGGGTTGTCTTTGGGGTGCATGTATAGGTATGTTGTGTGTGGGATGGGGTGTCTAAGGGAGTGCTGTGTGCGTTCTATGCTGTTCTTTAAACAGTGTGCATGCAAGGGGTATTTTTGTGTGGTATTGTGTGTAAAGGGGTGTTATGTGTGGGGCTGTAGGTTTTGTGGGGAGGCCGGTGCACTAGTCAGGGTGAGGTAAGCCCAGTCTTTTCCTCGACCTACATTTCTCACCTCTATATCCTCTGTGGAAGTCTTTTCTCAGTTCACGCCTCCTCTCCTGAGTCTAGAGGGATTCCTTCTACGAGGAGAGCTGTCTTCTGAGTGAGAAGCTCTTTCTGGTGATGGGGTGACCTGTCCTCAGTGAAGGGCCTACCCCGGGCCCAGATGCCCTCTCCGCTGCTTGGGGACACTCTCCCCTAGAAGGGGAAGCCACTCAAGGTTGGAACTCCATTTGCCGTGGTGGCTGCTCCTCCCAGAGCGGCGCAGCCTATTGTGAAGGTCTCTGATGGCGCCTTCCGATGTTATATCTCTCCCGACCTCGTGTGCTCACATGAGCGAGAAAGATGTCGTCTTGGTCCTTTCCGTTCACCCTCTGCTCAGAAGATGCAGAGGTGTCGCCAGGCAACCAGATGCCCCCTGGATCGCCACGTTCTGAGCAGCATTGTCCCTGCATCACAGCGTTCCATGCAATGACGCGCATATATTTGAAATATAAGAAAAAAGTCAATGTTAGCAAACATGGCCAACTAAAACTGAAATATATTTGTGCCAATAGAACTAGACGTAATGCCCATAAAAATATCCATTATTAAATGTGAACATTTCAATACATTTTATGTTAGGGCCAGGACTGTCTTTCTCCTGTGAGGAGTTAAACTCAGATAAAGCCTCACTGGGGAAATAGCAACCTGGGAAAATGTCACAAGACAAATAATACGTGTACTACTATTCACAGAGGCATTCTGGAGGACATAAAGTAGTACTCACATAGTACTCTAGTACATACTCCTGCAAGCCTTTGTGAGTTGGCCCCAGAACATCTAACATGGGAAGAAAGTAGGAATATTCAGGAAATATTTATATACTCTTGATACAATTAGAAAGGGTTGTTCTCTCTTTGTGCTTTTACTCACAGGACGCTGTGCAACGGTATGCTAGAGTATGTAAGAGTTCTCCTGCAGCACTACCTAAATACATTATGGATTGACCCCTAAGTGAAGTTTCAAACCTCACAAATCTGCTCTAGTGCATAGCAGTGCGTGTTAAAGTGTATAGTATATGTGAATCAGGACCCCAGCTGAGGCTCCATGAAATACATACAATATTTACTAAATGTCTTTTGAGGCCCGTGAATTCAATTCTGAATCTCGAGCAAGTGTCCAGATCACTGTCTTCAGCCCCACTTTAAGGGCCTCATTTACCGGAAACCGACGCCTCGGCATCAATGCGTCAGTTTCCTTGCGCCTGCGCCAAATGTCCTTGCAACACCATGGATGCGCTGTCTTTACAATACAGAGCTCCATGGCACAAGGATTTAACAGATGCGTCAGAAATTCTGACATATCTCTTGGTGCAAAAGTGACACATTGCTGGAGTTGATCGTAAAACTGATGCAAATCCAGCAATGCGTCAGAATACATAGGTGAGTCCCGTGTAAAAAGCCCTGCATCAATCCTTTCGCCTGGTCAGAGCAGGCGTAAGGATTTTAACGCAGTCAAGTCGTAGAGTGACGCAGTGAAATGTTGTAAATTTCACTGCGCCACTTCTACGTGTTTTGTTTTGCTTTGGAACACCTACCCTGCATGCATTGGACCCAACGCGTCACTTTGTAGATATATATCAGAGTGGCTCATTGATTGCGCTGCTGCTGCATAAAAAAAAAGTGACTCAGCAGCGTCTCAAGGGGCTTGTAAATAAGTCCCTAAATGTTTTGGATGGCACACTGCTTTTATTCTCAAACCCGTTGCAAGGCAAAAGGTGTTTTTGCAAAAAAAAGTCACAGTCTGACTGCGTAATGAATACTGAGGCAGGATTGGGATTCAGACTCATTGCGAAAACTAGCAAATGCTGGGAGGGTGGCTTGAATGGAACAGCAGAGCTCCACCCAACAGTTGCATTTGCATTGGGCCTGCATTGTGACCACTAAAGGGTACGTGTCAAAATTCCACAAACAATAGCACATTGTGAATGTGACATTGAGAAGTGCATGCAAAGGTCGGTGGGAAGTGATTCACCAATCAGGCACAGGGATGTGCAGGAAGTGATCCCGCACCTCACAAGGCCTGATTGTTGACATTTGACAGTTTACACTTTGAGAATCAATCAATCAATCAAATGGGATTTGCTGTTGCTTTTCACCTGTGAGGGCATCCAGGGGCTGGGGGTTTCTGCTGCTGAGTGTAGTCAATCAAATAGCCAGGTTTTCAGACCCTTTCTGAATTCCTGCAGGGAGAGGAAGATCAAGAGGGAGAGGCCATTTAAGGTCTTGGCCGCCAGGTAGGAAGAAGGAGTGACCGCCGCTCTTGCTTTGGTGGATGCGAGGAGTCTGGGTGAGGGAGGCAGAGTGCTGTTGTCTGGGGGCGCTGGTTGAAGTTCACCCGGTGGTTAATGTACGCTGGTCCCTGATTGTGAAGGGCCTTGTAGGCGTGCGTTAGCCTTTTGAACTTGCGCCTCTTGTGGTTGGGGAGCCAGTGAAGCTTTCTGAGGTGAGGGGTGATGTGGGCCCATCTTGGAAGGCCGAGGATGAGTCTAGTGGCTGAGTTCTGAATGGTCTGTAGTCTCTTCAGCAGGTGTGAGGTAATTCCTTCCTACATAGAGGGTTTTGCTGTAGTCCAGGCGGCTGGTGATGAGGGCCTGGGTGACAGTGTGTCTGGTGATGGCAGCGAGCCAGTTGAAGACTTTTCGGAGCGTGCGGAGAGTGAGGAAACAGGCTGAGGATACTGCGTAAATTTGTTTTTTCATGGTGAGTTTGCTGTCCAGTATTATACCTAGGTTCCTAGCGTGTTCTCCGAGTGTGGGTGAGGGTCCCTGTTCTGGTGGCTATCGGGAGTCGTCCCACGGGAATGTGTTGCTCCCAAAGATGAGCACCTCCATTTTGTTTGTGTTGAGTTGGAGGCAGTTGTTTTGCACCCAGCGCGCAACGCTGGTCATGCACAGGTGGAAGTTGGCCTTGGTGGTGGTGGGGTCTGCTGAGAGACAGAGGATGAGCCGAGTGTCGTCAGTGTATGATATGATATTCATCATCATCATCAAGTAAGCTTAATTTGGTTTAAAGACAAACCATAAAAGCAAGCATACATATAAAATCAAGTTAAAAAATGGTTAATCCCCATAACAGACTGTGCTAGCAAGCAAAAACGATATAATTTCATGTCAAAATCGATAAAAATGTTTCGAAATGTGATCATAAATGAATTCATAGAAACAAACAAATTCCTAAAATCAATTTCATTGCCCCCTAACAATTCAATATTAACCTTAAAATAGAGGCAAGATTAATCATGAGTCTACCATTTAATTAAATAAAATGATTTAAAAAAAAAAAAACCTTTAACCCACCCCCTCAATCAGACAGTGCGTGCAATTGATAATTCTTTCTGACTAAAATAGGCCGTGTGTTGAAAAAAGCTCATTTCCCCACGTTTTTCCTATATTTAAACCACAGCAGAAATATGTCTGTACATTGTAGTGCACATCTGATCAGTTTGAAGCAGTTGCAAATACATCAAAGCATCTTTACACTGATTGATATTAAGAAACCTTAAAAGAGGAATTAAAATCAGAGTTCTCTGCTCTTGATACAATCACAAAAAAACAACATATAAAGCTGGACCGATTTAGTAGAACGTTTCCTGAGAGTATCTAGAAATGCACGGTTCCAGCTGATAAACTTTTATGTACTTCACAGAGCATACCTCACACGTACACAAATAAATAGATACTTCCTGATACAAACCGCTTAATGTCCGTGTTGCGGGGAAATAGGAGCGGACTTCTTGCATATGTTTTGGACCTGCTCAGAGTTGGGAAACTACTGGGGAGCAGTGGCAGACACATTAGCCAAAGTGACCGAGAGAGAGGTTCTTTGTACACCGGGACACTGTTTATTACACTGGTTTCCACACACCTCCAAAACTAAAGTGACCAGCAAATTTCAGGACTTGGTACTACTTTTGGCCAAAGAGAGATTACCAGACAGTGGAGATCCCAGAGAGGGCCCTCTGTAGAGGGATGGAAAAAGAGGTAATATGATGGGCAGATTATGAAGGAGCTCTACAACTGAGAGAAGCCAGAAGGGGCAGGGGTCCTTGGAAGCAGCCAGAGCATGGGAGGCACTGGTGACATTGTTGAAGCACCCAGACCCCCCCTCCCAAGAGGAGACCCTAGGCACCACCTGATAGAACACGATACACAGCTACTGGCTAGATTGCACCATACTCTACACCTAAGTAGTTAGCCTCCAGCCAACGAGGGCAGAGAGGAGCGTCCAAGATTAGCACATATGAATCAGCACTGGTCACCACCCCACACCATTAATATGTTGCAATGTACACGGAGACACTAGGCTCAGCCAGGACAAGCCCAGAGGGAGGGGGGAGGGAAGGGAGGGGATTAGTTGGAACATGGTAGTTTGATATACAAGGTGCACCACAAAAACTATTTATCTAGAACTGCCTGGATAGCTACCCGCATTTGTAAAGCCATGTTGTGGTTAAGAATATACACCCAGGAAGAGATGGACACCTTCTTATATTCAGCGTAACCTAGAGCGGACTGCTTTATCAACAGGAGGTTTGAAGTTCCATGATTATTATTGATTGATTGTATGTGGAAAAATTCGCAACCTGCTTTCACTTAATAATCAATAAAATCTGTTTTTAAAAAACAATAAAAAAACAACATATGTAGTTGAGATTGAGGTGTAATAGAATCACATGGGCATAGTGCCAAGTCTTTTGCAGTATACACATTGGAAGGGTAAGCCACCAAAAAGTGAGCTAGGCCAAGCCAAACCTTAACAGAAAGTATCTGTGATGTCGAGGAACCCTTAAGATGGACGGCTCAATGTTAGGGGATGTACACAAGGGGAAATATGATGCCACCATTCCCTTTCCTAGTTCGACATTCTGCCTCTCTTCAACTATCTGGTTTAAAAGTTCTCTTTTGACCAATGATCTGATCCGGGAATTAATACACACTGGGTTGCTAAATAGCTCTGATCTATCAATTGCGAGTAGCGTTTTTTTAACATGCATAAGCCACTTGCTCTTGTGTACCCCTGACAAATTTAGGCAATTGGAGATCAATGACTGCATCGGTGCCACTGCAGGCCTGGCTCAAACTGAAAGGCAAAGCAAAGTTGGGGCCATCCTTACTATGCCTCCCAGATACTGCAGTCCTACTTCTTCGTGGGCTATGATGGAAGGGACACTACCAGGAGGCGACAGCAGTCTTCTTAAAAATGTATTCTCACTGCTCTGCAATGGCGAGCAGTCAGTGTACCCCCAGACACCAGCTCCATAAGTAGCGATGGATATAGATCCAACTTTATAGATAGTGATGGCAGCCTCTAGGGGCATGGAGCCTAAGCTAGAGGCAAATTTGTATAAGGACGCTGTTGCCTGCTCAAATTGCGTGACCCTAACAATCTTCAGGTGGCCCCAAATGCTGCTACTATTGAAAGGGCGCCCCAAGTAAGTAAATGTGGATACACATTTAAGGATGTGATGTTCATTCCATAGGTCCTGACCAAGATGGCCAAAGGGGTCATATAGGTGTTGAACTGGGTAGGGCTGAGTGAGGACCCTTGGGGGATGCCGCAGATGATGTCCTTGAGGCCTGAGGGAAGGCGGACACTCTGGGTTCCTCCGGTGAGGAAGGATGAGATCCACTTGAGGGCGTCCCCTTAAAGCGCCATCTGATTGAACCTTTTAAAAGGGTGTAGTGGGACACGGTGTCGAAAGCTGCCGAGAGGTCGAGGAGGATCAGGCCGGCAGTTTCTCCCCGGTCTAGGAGAGTCCTGATGTCATCGGTGGCTGCGAAAGGGTGGTTTCTCTGCTGTGATTTGAGTGGAACCCAGATTGAGATGGGCCAAGGAGGTCATTGTTCTCTAGGTAGTTGGTTAGTTGGCGGTTGATGGCTTTTTCTGGAACTTTGGCAGGGGACAGGAGCAGAGAGATGGGCCAGTAGTGTTTGGGATCTTTTCGGTCTGCGAATCATTTTTAGAGGAGTGGTTTGACTGCGGTGTGTTTCCATTCCTCTGGGAAGGTAGTGGAGGTGATGGAGGTGTTGAAGATGGTGGTGGGCTCTTTTCTGATGGTGTTGTTCCCCAGGTTGAAAATGTGGTGGGGTAGGAGTCCCTGGGTGCTCCTGAGTGGATAGAGCTCATGATGGCAGAAGTGGTCTGCGTGGTGAGTTGGTCCCATGCTGTCATTCTGAGGTTTCAGTGGGAGTCGGTGATGTTGAGGAGGCTGTGGATGCTGGCAAAGGGCGGATGGGGGTCGAAGTGTTTGTTGATGGTGAAGATTTTGTTGTGGAAGATTTATGCTAGGGTGTTGCAGAGATCTTGGGAAGGAGTGATGGTTTTATTGGTTGCTGAGGGGTTGGAGAACTCTTTGACGATGTTGAAGAGTTTTTTGCTGTGGTTAGACCTGGATTTGAGGCGGGCGGCCAGGGCGGCTCTTTTAGTGTCTTTCAGGCACTGGTGGTAGTTGTTAAGAGTCAGTTTGAAGGTAGCTCAGTCGTTTGGCTCTTTGTTAGCATGTCAATCCCTTTCCAGTCGTTTGCAGTTGCCTTTGGTGGTTTTTAGTTCCAGGGTATATCAGTTGGTGTGCTTGATGGGTCTGCCTGGTTTGGCAGGTTTGATGGGTATGTCGGCACATTTGGTGATCCATGAGTTAAAGTTTTTGACAGCCACTTCGAGGTTGGAAGTGGTGTACGGAGAGGAGGAACTGACGGTGTTGGTCCATAGGTTTTCGGGTATCTTGCTCCAGCTCCTGTGGGAGGTGCTGGGCTGGTTATTGGGGGTGTTGGGGGCAATTGTGATGGAAAAGTGGACAATTGAGTAGTCCGACCATGTGAGTTCGGTGGCATGGCTGAACCTGACTCTGTTGCTGGCTGTAAAGATGGGGTCTAGTGTGTGCCCGGCGATGTGAGCGGGGTCCGTGACAAGTTGGGAAAAGTCGAGGTTGTCATGCTCTCGAGTAAGTTGGCGTCGTTAGCGTCATTGAGGTGAAAGTTGAGGACTCCGAGGAATACAAAGTTGTTGCAGTTGATGGCCAGTGTGGCGATGAAGTCGGGACTGGCGTCGCAAAAGGCGGGGCGTGGTCCTGGCAGTCTGTAGGCGAGGGTGCCTCTGCTGGTGGTCTTGTCTGTGTTGAGTTGGAAGTTGAGGTGTACCATAATGGGGGTGGTGTCGTCAGTGGCGGCTGTGCGGTGGAGGGATTCTTTGTGGATTATGGCTATTCCACCTCAATGTTTATTGATGCAGGAATGGTTAACGCCTACAACCTCAGCAGGTGTTTTTTGGGTATTCCTTTGCAAATTGCAAGGCTAGAGAAACACCCCACTGGCCAACACTTTGCCTTGCAGTTCACAAGGAATCGCAATGCTTGCACTGCAATTTATAATGCCCGTAGCAAATTGCAATGCACCTTTGTGCATTGCACACTCATACTTGATTGGCAGTCACCTGCACTGATTTTGCAAGTGTTACCTCTTTTGAGCATTAAACACCGAGTCTTAGAAAAAGATGCAAAATGTTTGAGATTCTTTGACAACGCTGTGAACTAAACATAAAATAGATAGACTAATGGAGCCAAAAATTTCTCTGACAAAGAATAAACCATTCCTTCCTTGTTTGAATTACATTAAAATGTGTATGTAGGTCAGGCAAAAGCCCCCATCCCCACTTTTTCAGTTGGGGACATTAACTCCATCTGGTCATTTTCTCACCTCTTTATTTCCTAACTACCAGTTACTTTTTTGCAAAGTACTGTACTGCACCCCATGTGCAACATTCTTTGTAACATTTGACCATTTTGAACCAGAAATAAATTTGTTCATGTACAAAATAATTTGCAAATTAGGCAGTCAATCCATTATTGCACATAAAATGCCACGGGCGGAAAATTGCTGCTGGGCTTTCTGTTCGCAGGCCAGGGACACTCTTAAGTTGGTGATTCTTTGCTGAAGGGTTCCTGGGAAGGGATGAGCTGTCGAAGCCAGAAGGATGCTGTCTGCCACAGCACACTCCTCCAGCTTAGAGGCAAGTGACCAGTTTGCCTCCTCATCCAGCATGCATGACCAGCGCCTGCTAGTACAGGGCCTCATTTATGAAAAGCGACGCATCACTGGGGTAAAACAGCGATGCATCACTTTTCATAGCGCCATCCTTACGACACCATGGATGCGCCGTATTTACAATACGGCGCACTCAGATTTACAAATACGTCAGGAATTCTGACATACCTTGTGGTGCAAAAATAACGCATTACTGGAGTGTGTTGGAAAACTGACGCAACTCCAGCAATCTGTCATAATCTATGGGCGAGTCCCCCATGTGAAAAGACCTGCGTCAATCCTGACGCCTGCTTAAAGCAGGCGTAAGGATTTTGACGCAGTCAAGTGTAGAAGTGGCATAGTGAAATCTCATAAATTTCACTGCGCCACTTCTACGAGGCTTTTTTACGGGGGAGCGCCCACCCTGCAGACATTGTACCTGACACAGGTATAATGTAGCGCAGGGCTTTATAAAGTGACGCAACTGCCTAGATGCATCACTTTGTAAATAGCGTGCAGAGTGGCGCATTGATTACACCACCGCAGCGTCACAAAAACTTGACGGCGGCGCAAGCCCTCATAAATAAGGGCCCCAATGCTCATCCAGCTTGTCAACAGCTGCTGCTTTCACTATAAGCTTTGGATCTCAAGATGAGTCCTGCTACAAGGATCCTCACTGTTTAAACCGGTCGATTTTTGGGATTAAAACTAATTTTTTCAGTGAGATTTTTCAGGGGAGATACCGCTTTGCTGAGTCTAAAATCATAAAAACAGGCCATCCTGGCAGCCCAGACACTGTCAATTTGCTGCAGACAGCTCCATACCCAAACCACCCAACCACTGCCTTACCGTCGGAATGAGGCATGGATATAATGCTTAGCCTTGTCCTATCAGTATAGGGGACTCAGTGGCCAGACTTGTCTGCATCTGGTGACATTCATCACACACTGCATGGTCACTTGCGTTGCAGAAACCGCCCCACCTATTCTCCCTGTGCTACGCTGAACATGCATCATTATCCTTTCACCATCACTGATGGCCTGTGAGTAAAGCACCAGAACACATAAACATCAAGTGCACCAAGTCACCTCAGCATTTTGGTGCATTTTGCCGATCAGCTTATTTAGACTACTTTAAAAAGTGTATTGCTGAAACCAGCATCATACTGCTTACTAGACAAGCAAGGCAAATATGGAAAAATGTGTGGATGCGTCTTATCCTATTTTCTCCCTAGTGGGGAGAGTTCTTCTATTCCTAGTACCTACCATTAATTCTCAGGAGTTGGGGTTACACTGTACCTTGCACAATTTTTCATGGTTATGTGTGGTACAAAGTAAGACACATTCCTTGCCCAGAGCTGTGCCCAACTCTACTGTTCCCTGCAGCCAATAGGTGGGGACGACACAACCGCTTAGTTGCATTATAGGGTGGGGATCCCAAAGCCCACAACAAAGGACACTTTGAACTTTCTTTTCCTGTTGTGATGGGGACACTCAGGCATACAGGCCAGAGCAGGAAGCACTGGAAGGTTACTGGGATAGGGATACATGTGTATCTACTTTATGGTGATTTCCAGCCTGTGCATGGAGGTCCTACGGGTCTTGATGGTCGACTTGCGCATCGTCTAGTACTCAGATGGTATTGAAGCCTGCGTGAGGGTTACTTCTTCCAACATCAGCCAACTACAAAGTGCGTCACTTCCATTCCTGCTTGGACCTTCGGTGTGTACCTCAAAGCAGAGTTTGTGGTCATTGCTAACCACAACAAGCAGTATCAGATCTGGGGATGGCTTCATGAGATGAACCTGGATGGCTTCATACCACAACTCCTTAACTCCACCAAGTCCCTGACAAGACTTGGCCAAGACAACATGGTATCAAGATTTCAGACTGACCCTCCAGTCATTAGTCCTTTACCACCTTGTTAGAGGCAATGCGTTACAGGCCAGTATCAAGAGACTCGCCACAACAGCCCTGAAGACTGGTCCTCATGCTGCGGTGTACCTCCTTCAAAGGTCTTTGAAGTTTAATAGGATAATTCCAACTCATGGAAATCTGTTCCAGCTTCCTAAGCTCATTCGGATCATCTTCAAGACCAGTTGCATTATTTGAAAGGTGGTCAATAATGCCACCACCCCTACTATTCCTGGTGTCTAAGATTAAAGATTCCAGAGGGCTGAGCAAGACTTGCAGCAATAACTCTGTTAGACTAAAGCAAGGCTGTGAAGGAGACCAGATGCCAGGCCTTCTGCTACAATGCAAAGTGGTGAAAATGAGGGTCTGTGCCACCTCTTGCCAGCCACCACACCTACCTTGGCTTTCCCTCTGTCCATCGTAGATAGTGACCTAGACCCCACCCGACTGCCAGCCCGCACCACTCGTCTCGTATTTCACAAAGTAGTCAGAAGCCATTTCCTACCTTTCTTCACACAACAGCTGCCTTGTGCATCTCGTTATCACGCCCATGCTGCTTGCACTCACCTCACCAGCTATTTCCACTCCTCCTCTATTGCATAGTGCCACCCGGCATCCACCCTTCTCCCTCATCCCCACCACTGCTGTAGTGAATCTTCCATGCCCATCCACCATCATCCCCATTACCATTGGAGAGCGCTCTGTTGCTTTGTAGCTAGGTTGGCACTGGATACATCTACATACATATGTAAATACACATACTGAGGAGGAGCACAGTACAGGTCTGAGGGCATTGGAAACTCCAAGGTCATGGTGATGATCCAGCGGAAAGCCCCAGGGATGAACAATTCACAAACCAGATATCTCAATAGGGCCCATACACATTTACTCAAATGTTCATACACACTCCCTGGGCAATCTGCAGGGGGTCAAGTTTTATAATTCGCCTAAGTTCTGATTAGTTAATTCCCTGTGAACACAAAATAGTTTAAACTCAATGCCTAACTAATCTTCACAAATCAACACTCTTTCCTCTGGTCGATGGACCATTAGTTGAGTTAGTTGATGGTGATATTAACAACTATCTAACTAATCCACAGATCTCAGTGAAATAACCATAGACTCTGGGTAAGATTCATAAGCTTTATCTAAGATTTCAGTCATAAATCGAACGCTCATTAATACCGATTCACAGTGCAAACTCCATCATCCTTAACATGGGAGAGAAAATCTCATTTAGCAAATACATTTATTTACACAGACTTCATTCAACAAATCAAAATGCAAAGAGTGGATAGATGAAGAGACAAAAGGCACATAATAAGATACATTTGCAAAGAAATATGCAAATTTTTAAGACAGAATGACATTTACCTAATGAAATAGTGAAAACCACCCCTCTGGCCAAAGGACTGGTGGGGGTCTCCTGAATTAGGATCAGGAGACAAAGAACTATAGGACAGGATTAGGACAGGACAGATCCTTACTAGACTTCTCTATAAACCCGACGCACTAGGGCGCATCCCTCTCTTACACTCTCTCCCTCCTCGATGTTCTTCCGGAATCTTCAAATCTAATCAGGCTGTCATTTGGATCTGAATCTTCCCAGTCTGCTCTCTCTTCTCTTCTTCTAGCAGCTCTCTCCTCTCTTTCTCTCTCAGCATCGATGTGTGTCTAATTAACTTAAGTCAGTCTAGTTATAGTCTTTATTTCTACATGTCCCACCCTCAAAAGTTGCAAATATTGATGAAATACGGAATATGATTGGACAGGGCCGGGGAGTTTTCGTCACACCATGCTGACCTATTCATTTTTATTAAGGTACTTATTGTTTGCTAGCCCTTCCCCTTTAGCTCATTCATGTTGTCCTCTTCCCATGCATATATTGTTGCCATTGTAATAATTCATTCAATACAGGCTACATAAACGAGTGATACACGTCTTCTTTTTCCCATGTCTTCTGTCCTTGCTCTTTGGCAGTCATTCAGCTCTTTCGGTCATCGGGTCACATCATGAATTCACTGAGCATGCGCAACTGCTGGTTCTCCGTCGCCATTTTCCTTTTCCATTATATGCTTCGCAGGCCCAAATGCACACTATTAATAAAAGAATCATAAACAGATGTTATTTTCTTAAACATATTATTCTCACTGTTCACCACCCACTTCTACTCTATCCCATGTTTTTATTATTCTCTTGAGCAAAAGCATTAGCAATAGCAGCTTTCTTTTAGTTCAAGCAAGCATATGCCGAGCATGTGACTCCTCGAGACCACATGTTAGTCCTTCCTGCGCATGTGTGAGTTTTTTTTCCTCTCAAAGCGAGTTAGTCACGTTACCTCTACGTAATTCTGGTTTGCACATGTGCAAAGCGTTTTTGCAAAATAAAGCGGGTTTTAGTTGCGTTGCATTTTATTCCACATTAATTAAGCATGCGTAAAGCTTTTCTCCCA
Organism: Calotriton arnoldi; assembly: GCA_963921515.1. Classification (NCBI taxonomy): domain Eukaryota; kingdom Metazoa; phylum Chordata; class Amphibia; order Caudata; family Salamandridae; genus Calotriton; species Calotriton arnoldi. The sequence continues at coordinate 386,486 of CAWUFW010002661.1, read as the reverse complement.
TGTGTCGATGTTTGGTGCGTATTAGTCTCGTCTTATCTACAGTTTAAACAGTTAGTGAAAGTTAATGAAGGATTGCTCCGAGCAAGTTTCGTTTTCTTGAATCCTTGCTCCATCAATCCCCCTCTGATGGCATTTTTGAGCCAACATAAAATACCCATCATTACCAAGTGCCAACTTTATTTATCTAATTTTAGTGTCTTCCTCTCTTTCTACAAATTCTCCATTTTTCTCTTTCATGTCTAATTCTTTCATCTTATCATATAGACTTCCTTTTATTTCCTCCAATTCAATCTCTTCCCTTTTTCTCTTTCTTCCCATTCTTTTATTCTTTATTTCAATCATCATTCTGGTTCTGGTTTTACCCTTGCAACACCTATATGTCATCACTATCATCAGGATTATTATTGCTACTGAGATTATAGGAATTAGTATTTTTCCTAATAGACTACTCCCAAAAGCAGAAAACCAGCTACCTATAGCGGAAATACTTTTACTAAGTCTTTCCCAGACACCATCAACCTCCAGTTGGGTCAAATCTTCATGAATCTTTGTAATATTCTTAATATATCCCTCAATACCTTTACTTTTGTCTGGGATATATGTACAGCAGTGTTGAATTTTCAACATGCCACAGACTCCACCCTCTTTTGCCAACAATATATCAAGGGCAAGTCGATTTTGCAAAACCATAGATCTAATTGCAACCATTTCGGTATTAATCATTAAGAATCCCCCAGCAGTATCTGTCGATAGACGATCAACTATTGTTGATAACTTCCGTATTTTATGTGAATTCAGTATGACTCCAACTGTCGGTATCAGTGCACCAAATATATCACCTACTATTTCTGAAAAACTTGTTCTTTTACTCCTTTTTAGTCCTTGACTTACTACATCCATTGCATTGTTTTTAGTTTTGTGGTATACCTTCGGAAATACTATTCCAAAATAACTACCATACCATCGTGTAGGCAACCTATAATAGGCATTTTTACCACACACGTAATAAATCCCTGGAAAAACAGGATCAGTTCCACCTTTTAGTCCCCATTCCCCCATTACCAAGAAGGTATGTTCACATTCACTAGAACCAATGAAAATGTTGTTATAGTCTGTTTTTAGTCTATGTAGACAGAATTTCCCCAATTTTCACAAGTCTAGGGACATTGCAGCAGGAGTCTCGCCTTTCTTATGGTCCCCTTCCTTATTAGCCCATGGAGGTATATGTGACTTCTGTTCAACAGCCTTCTTTTGGAAATCCTGCCTTCTTTCTTCTACTAGATTTAGAAAATCCTTTTCTTCATCACGCAAAATACACGTTAGATTATTTTTATGAGCATATGTTATGTCTATTGGGTTTGTCGTTAAGAAGAACTTGCCCATGAATTCTGCATCTTTACTACTAAGCACTGGGTTCAGGTTTCTTCGACTAGGGATTTCTGAAAATACTAAATCCATATTTGAATAATAATACTGCAACTTGCCTGTTACATAGAACAAACTGGACACAACACTACATGATACGCCATATGTTAGAGGAAGATGATGATATGTCACCCCCTCCGAGACAGATGAAGGTAATTTCATGCAAACATAACAATCACTCACATCCATAGTATCTACGTATTCGTAAAGAAGTTTAGTAAATACATTTAATGACGAATCACTATTTGATTTGTCATGATGATACATGCTCTCATCCATTTGCTCTAAATTAGTGGTAGTGGTTCTTTTAGTAACTGCATTCACTCGATCACTTGTATTAGTGTTATTCCTATTATTAGTTACCATTAGAACAGGTATCACAACAGTTAGTAATAACCACATGGACATTAATATTAAAACATTGCACAAACAATATTTAACACATCTTCGTTTTAAACTAGATTTTGAATGTTCAGTCACTCTTGTTTCTGCCATTTTTAGTACTTTAGAATTAATGAAAAATAATTTCAGGAAAAATTAAAATCTAAAATTTTATTCTAAAAAAAATCTTTGTGTGATCCCACACTTTAAAGCTTTTCGTCTTTGCCCCCTTTTTCTTTATATTCTTTTTCTTCTTTGGTTTCTTTTCTTCTCCTTTATTTGTTTGTCAATTTTCCACCCTTTGTGTCAAAGTCTTTTCCTTTTAAGGTGGACTCGATTTGCTTTCATCAGTTCTTTCAATAGTGACACTTTCTTGTTCTTCATTCAGATCAAGATTCTCAAATTCCTCAAGAATGATATATGTCCATTCAGAAGCCTTATATTTTCTGCTCGGAACTCTCACTCTTCTTGATTTCCGTAAAGACTTTCTTCTTGATTGTTGTTGCTCCACTTGACTTGACACCTCATTTACTTGTTCTAGTTCTTTCCCTGTTTTCCTTCTTAAAAAGTATCTCAGTCTTTTCACTCCACTCGGCCAGTGATCACCTTTTCTGATCCTCTTTGTTTGTACTGCCTTTTCACCTTCCTCGCCTATTTCTAGTGTTCTTTTATTTTCTCTTTCTTTTAGCTGAGCTTGTTCTGGACTTTCTGATCTCTTTCTTTCTGTTGATTGGATTTGTTCTTGATCTTTCAGTCCTTCTTTTTCTAATTCCAATTGAGCTTGATCTGGATTTCCTGTAGTAGATTCTTCTATTGACTGAATTTGTTCTGAACCTGTCAGTCTTTCTTTTTCTTCTTTTGATTGAGCTTGATCTGGATTTTCTGTTTCAATTTGTTCTGGTCTTTCAATTTCTTGCTCTTCCTCGGCCTCTACAGCAGTCTCCTGAGACCCAGTATCTGGTGCCCACCCTACTTGACTTGTACTTGGTTGCTCATCATCAATGCGTTCTTCAGAGTCTGTTTCTCTGATTTCTTCTACTTCACAACTTTTAGCTTCTGGTTCTTCTCTTTGTTCTACCAGTTGCTGCTCTTGTCATTCAGGTGGACTTGGGACTCTTTGTGTGTGACTGGCATGGATCCAGTTTGGCAAGCCAGCACACTTTACTGCTCTTGTCGTGACCAATATAACTTGATGAGGTCCTTTCCACCTGGGTTCTAAACACGATTTCCTCATGTGCTTCTTTACCATGACCCAGTCTCCTGGACACAAATCATGTGCTTGATTCGGCTGTGCTGTGGTTGCATCTTCTCCAACCTGGTGAGACACAGAACGTACCAGATCAGCTAGTCCTTTACAATAGTCCAACACTAGATCATCAGTTATATTCATCAGTTTGTTTCCAGGTATAAATGCTTGTCTCATTGCTCTTCCCATGAGAATTTCATGAGGACTCAATCCCGTCCTTCTGTCAGGAATGCTTCTAAGACTCATCAATACAAGGGGCAAAGCATCAGGCCATTTCAGTAAAGTGGATGCACACACTTTCCCTAACCTGGATTTTATTGTGCCATTGAGCTGTTCAACTACTCCAGAGGCTTCTGGTCGATAGGCACAATGTAGTTTCTGCTCAACTTTGAAGGCGGTACAAATTAATTTAATTATCTCATTGTTAAAATGAGGTCCTCTATCTGATTCCAAAGTGACTGGAAATTCAAATCTGGGAATGAGTTCTCTCAGCAGTAGCTTGGCAACTGTGAGACTGTCATTCCTTCTCGTGGGATAGGCTTCCACCCATCGAGAAAACAGGCATACGAGGACAAGGACGTACTTCAGACCGTTGCACGGTGGCAACTCTATAAAGTCAAGTTGCAGTCTTGTAAATGGGCCCTCTGCCTTTCCAATTTTTCCCCAACTGACAACTGTTTTTCTACCTGGGTTTTGCTGTTGACATGTCAAACATCGCTGGCAGAGACTCTCTGCAATTTGCCTAAACTTGGGATTGTACCATGTCTGTCTGAAATGCCTAATCATGGCATCTCTCCCAATGTGTGTAGGTCCATGATATACTCTTGCCATTTGTGATAACAAGCTATCTGGCATTATTGGTCTACCATCTGGACACACCCATACTTCATCATCTGCTCTTCTTGTACAACCTGATTTAATCCAGAGTTCCTTTTCTTTGGTATCTGCCTCATCCTGCAACTGCCTAACTTCATCCAATGTTTCAAAAGCAGAGACAAACATTAGTTGGCAATTGGTAACTTCTTTTCCCAACCCTCTGTTCAGACATTGTATTTCGAGCACAAAATTGTGCAACTTGGTCAGCATATCTGTTGCCTTGTGTCACATAATCATTTCCTGACTTATGTGCGGCACATTTGACCACTGCAATTTCCTTTGGTAATTGTAGGCCTTCCAATAGTTCTTTGACATTTTTAGTATTTCTGATAGGAGAACCTGAAGAAGTCAGAAATCCCCTTTGCACCCATAGTTGGCCAAAGTCATGCACAACCCCAAAACCATATTGACTATCCGTAAATATGGTTACTCTCAATTTTTTCCCAATTTTGCACGCCTTTGTTAAAGGTATCAATTCAGCTATTTGTGCAGACTTGACTCCTCTTACACAGGATGCTTCCAGAATAGCAGATACGGTACATACAGCATAGGCAGAACTCAATTCTCCATCTTGTTTCCGCAAACATGACCCATCAACAAACAATACATAGTCTGATTCTTCCAATGGGACATCACGGATGTCTGGTCTGGGCTTTGTACACATTTCTGTTACATCCAAACAATCATGATCAACTTCCTCTTTTATTTCTTCACAGTATGGATCCGGCAGCAAGGTTGCTGGATTTACTGTGGTGCATCTTATCACACTTACATTTTCAGCACCCAGAATCACTCTTTCATACTTAGTCAGCCGACTAGGGGTCAAATGCTGAGTACGAGTCCTTGTTCAAAGGATCTCAACTGAATGTGGCACATATACCTTTAAGGGATGTTCCATTACAATCGATTCACTCTGTTCCAGACTCACACAAGTAGCAGCTACTGCTTTTAATCAGCCAGGCAATGCTGCAGCCACTGAATCCAGAGTGGCAGAAAAATATGCCACCGGACGTCGTGACAATCCATGTCTCTGGGTTAAAACTGAAAGTGCACATCCTTCTCTTTCGCAACAGAACAATGCAAATTCCTTTGTATAGTCTGGCATTCCTAATGCTGGTGCTTGACACAAACAATCTCTCAGTTTTATGAATGCTTCTTCACTTTCATCATCCCATTCAATCGGCTCTGTCACATCCTTTCGTGTCAACCTTATTAAAGGCTTTGCAAGCAGTGAGAAACCACTAATCCACTGACGACAGCATCCAATCACTCCCAAAAACATTCGCACTTCTTTCTTAGTTTTAGGCAAACTCATTTGTCGAATCAATTTTATTCTTTCTGGCGTCACTTTCCTGACTCCTCTTTCTATTTTGTGTCCTAAATATTGAACTTCTTGTTGGCAAAATTGTAATTTTTCTGGTGACACTTTGTGTCCTCCTTCTGCCAAATGGTTCAGTAAAGCAATTGTGTCAGTGACACAAGCCTCTCGTGTCTTTGATGCCACCAGTAGGTCATCAATGTACTGAACCAAAACCGAATTACCTGGCTTAACCAACGACTCCAAACACTTTTTCAGGATCTGATTGAAAATCGAGGGGCTCTCTGTGTACCCTTGAGGAACTCGGCACCATGCCAAAACACGGTCTCCGAACCGGAATGCAAAAAGATATTGGCTATCCGGGTGTAAAGGAATCGAAAAGAATGCTTGGCACAAATCAATCACCGTGTACCAATGTGCATCCCAAGGTATCTGATAAAGGATTACTGCTGGATTTGGTACTACTGGACAACAGGGTACTACTATCTTATTAATCTTCCTCAAATCTTGTACTATTCTATATTTGTCACTAGGCTTTTTAAGGCCCATGATTGGCGAATTACAAGGACTACTCATTATTTCTTTTAGAATACCTTGTTCAATCATTTGATCAATAACTGGAGCAACTCCTTCTTTGACTTCAGGACTCATTCTATACTGGGGTGTGTTCGGATAAACTGCACCTTCCTTCACCATTATTTTAATTGGATCTACATTTGCCATCAGACCAATTTCTTTTCCTGAAAAATCCCACACATCTGATCTCACTGTGTTTCTCAGCTCATCAGGCAAACTGTTTTCAGTAAGAAGTGAAAACATCTCATCCACTTCTGTCCCTTGTTTTGCTAGCATTATTTTAAATGCAACATCTTCATCAGGTGTTTGGAAAGCCACCCCATCAGGCGTACAATAGATAGTGCAGTTCATTTTGCACAACAAATCTCTCCCTAACAGATTTACTGGACTTGAATCACATACCACAAACCGATGCATGTCTCTGAAATTTCCAATATTCACTTCTATTGGCTTAGTAACTGGGGTCTTTATCTGCTTATTTGAGACTCCTACAACTTGGATAGTTTCTCCCGAGAGGAGAAGGTTTGGAATTTCTGCTGCTCTCACAGTAGAACGGGTAACACCAGTATCCACTAGGAAAGTGATATCATTACCTTCCACTTTTCCATCAACAAATAGACCTGACTGATCTACCGCCAAGGATGCACCAAGCAGGCATTCTTCCTCCCCCCTCAGGCACCGTCATTGAGACGCGTCCGAATCACTCATCACTTTGCATCCAATATTGTTGAACCGTTTGTGTATTCTTACCACTCTCTCCACGAAATCCGGTGTTCACACTGTATCTCTGCACCTGAGCGTTCGAATGATTTGGCATAGGGGCTTGTGGCACCTGTAATTGAGGAGTAACTACTTGTTGCTGCTGGTTCACAACCACCTCATTCTGCATCTATGGATTTAAAATTTGATTTACCCCATTACTCTGTTGAACATTTCTACACTCATTCTTCCAATGTCCATGCTTTCCGCACGCGTGACAAGGGTATTTCTTTCTCGCTTCCGCTCTACTCATTCGTCCTTTTCCTTTATCCCCATTTGATACTTGACTATTCTGATTCTGATCATTCGACTGGTTATCATTTTGAGAACCAGTATTCGCCTCTTGGTGTTCTGCCAACTTCACTTGTTCCCACATCATTTTCTCTTTCAGCTTCTTGTGCTTTGCATCAATATCGTCACTACAAAATTTTGCATACTTTAAGATATCATCTATGGGCTTGCTTTACCAGCAAAGCATGTGTTGTTGAATCATCTGACTAATTTCTGATCTCAATCCATACACAAATCAATACACGAAATGTCCCATATCCTTATCCCCAATATTTTCAAACCCACTATACTACTTGAACACCTGCAATAACCTTTCGCAATATGCATGCACTGACTCCTTTGGTTCCTGAGTTGTCCTATCTATTTTAACCCAATCAGTTTCTTTCGGAGGAATTTTGCCTTTCAAGAAAGTAATCACCTGGTGATTTTTTTTATCACTTCCTCTGAAGGTGCACCTGTCCTTGCATCCCTGGGATACTCTTCAGCTAGCCAATCAACAGTAATCTTACATTCTGTCCACAAATCAGTTGGCACCACTATGTCAAACAGGCCATCCAAATCTTTTAACAAAACCTTTCAGACTTTCACAAACCTTTCTACCTGCTTATACCATTCAACCGGTTTTTCTTTTAATCTGGGAAAATCATTTGTAAAAGACAAGATATCCTGTCTAGACCAAGGAGCATGAACATATCCACCACCAGGAACTTCTCTCATTGGACACATTCTTTCGGCCTGATCTGTTTCTTTTAATGGAAATGCAGATGTTTCCTTCATAGTTGCTTCATCCCTTTTTCTTGTCCATCTACCTCTCCATTTGTCTGCATCTCCCCATTTCTTCAAAATATACATCAATTCATTTATCTGTAATCTCCTTCCTGACACGTTCAAACTCTCCAAATCCTTTTCAGTAAGTTCTGACCTATATGGTTTTTGTAATATTTTTGACTTTTCTACGTCTATTCCAAATTCTGAAGCCACTTGTACTATCTTCTCATGGAGATTCTTTGCTCTCCAAGTTATACTTTTACACAAAAACAACAATTCCTCATCTCCATACGAACCTAATCTATCTGAACTTATGGTACCAATAATCATTTCTTCCAAATCCACTCTCAACTTGCTTACATCTATATTTTGTTTTTGAGGCTTTTTCTTTTCTAATCCTTTTGCCCACTCCTCTAGGTCTTCTGGTGAAAACCTTTTAGAATTCCCTGCTACTGGAGTGACAATCGGTTCTTTTCTTCTCGCATTCACTGGTGAAATTCTCTTCGGGGTTTCAGTCACTGTCTCAAGATTAGGGAGATCTAGTAACGAGATATTTGAGTCACTCTCACTAGTTTGATCTTCTAACATCACTACCTCCTTTCTAGCACTATTCTGTGGGACTGTCACTGTTTGTAATTTCAGGGTATCTCACTTATCATCATACAATGGAATAACAGGACCAATTGTTACTGGTACTGTCAATGCTTCAGCATTCAAACCTAACTGATTTATTTTCTGAATTATTTCTTCTTTCGTCTTATTCAATGCATCCCTTTCTTTTTCTTGTAATGCTCGGGTGACTGTTGGATCATATAGAACCTGTGGAACTAATGGAGTTCCCATCATTGGCGCACTGGGAGTTATATCTCTAGCATTCTCTTGATAGGGCGGAGGTCTTCTACCTAAAATGTCTTCTAATAACTCATCATCAGATTCATCACATCCTGTTCCGGTCATACCTATGTGTTTCATTTTTTCTTTACACTTACTCCCTACTTGATCCTCAGCCATCAACACTGGATACAAACCCTCCGTTACTACAGCTCTCCTCCTTCTTTTCATATGATCCCCTCGAGTGTCAAATGGGTATCTAGGTAAGAATCCTCTATAAATTCTTCTACCTCCTCTGTATTTTTCTCGCTCAAATGCCTCAACTTCCCATTCCTCCAAAGCTTCATACTGTGTCAACCTAGGGTTTAGGTCTAAATTATTCATTCGATTTCTCAAATTTTGCAAAATCCTTACATTAAATGTACCATGTTCTGGAAAAGCTAGAACACTATCACCTTTCGTATATTCCACACAATTTTCCAACCAAACACACGTATGATATCCTCGTTCCATCATCATAAAGGAAGCAGGCGTATTAGGAGCTGGCATAAGAATTCTCTCCCAAGTTACTACACGCTTCTCCTTCTTAAAGACATTTTTGATTTTATTAATCAACTTCATTTTTTTCTGACTCCTGTAACTAACAAATTCAATAAGCAAAATCCAGGAAACTCTTTCGGATTCTCACATATCCTATTTGCTTACACTCGTCCTATACCAGCGCGACTCACACCAACAGTCCAATCAGGGCTCACTACGTATTCTTCTCTCCAACCGATACCAGCGCAGTTCTTTTCTCCTGACCAATCAGAGCTTATAACACACCCACTTGTCTGACCAATGCCAGCGCGGCTCTCTGTGACGTCAGTATGACTCCTGCTACTGACCCTCCCTTCACAAGGTAATCCGATAATGTATTTTCTAACTTTTCTTTACAAAAATTTCTGTTAGTAACAACTTAAAAACAGCGCTACTCTGTCTGCTCCACTAAACCAAAGATAGTTTTCTTCACTTGCTTCAAAGAGAAAGTACTTCCTTTCACTACGAGTAAAAACCACTGTTTACCCTTCACTTAAGCTCGGGGAAGACCTATTACTCCTCCAGGAATACTCCTCCTTTGGGTAAGGCCAAAGTTTCACAGGTAGACCCTTCGCTATCACTCACACTCTACTCTTATACGATATAGTCCCTAATATAACACCTACAGCCCTCCGTAGCTTTTAGGTATTATGACAACAGACGAGTAACCTTCCACAGTGTGATTTCCTTACCACACTCTTCTAGATTCCATTCCCGGGATTCCCAGGTATCTCTGTAACTGTACTTCCAGACAACATAGAACGCGACACTAACTCTTTGTGTTAAACATGTAGTTAAAACCAATAATCAATAATCAGCAAACTAATCAATAATAACCATAACTCTGCTACCAGAAAAACTGATCCAGCGGAAAGCCCCAGGGATGAACAATTCACAAACCAGCTATCTCAATAGGGCCCATACGCATTTACTCAAATGTTCACACACACTCCCTGGGCAATCCGCAGGGGGTCAAGTTTTATAATTCGCCTAAGTTCTGATTAGTTAATTCCCTGTGAACACAAAACAGTTTAAACTCAATGCCTAACTAATCTTCACAAATCAACACTCTTTCCTCTGGTTGATGGACCATTAGTTGAGTTAGTTGATGGTGATATTAACTATCTAACTAAGTCACAGATCTCAGTGAAATAACCACAGACTCTGGGTAAGATTCATAAGCTTTATCTAAGATTTCAGTCATAAATCGAACGCTCATTAATACCGATTCACAGTGCAAACTCCATCATTCTTAACATGGGAGAGAAAATCTCATTTAGCAAATACATTTATTTACACAGACTTCATTCAACAAATCAAAAAGCAAAGAGTGGATAGATGAAGAGACAAAAGGCACATAATAAGATACATTTGCAAAGAAATATGCAAATTTTTAAGACAGAATGACATTTACCTAATGAAATACTGAAAACCACCCCTCTGGCCAAAGGACTGGTGGGGGTCTCCTGAATTAGGATCAGGAGACAAAGAACTATAGGACAGGATTAGGACAGGGCAGATACTTACTAGACTTCTCTATAAACCCGACGCACTAGGGCGCATCCCTCTCTTACACTCTCTCCCGCCTCGATGTTCTTCCGGAGTCTTCGAATCTAATCAGGCTGTCATTTGGATCTGAATCTTCCCAGTCTGCTCTCTTTTCTCTTCTTCTAGCAGCTCTCTCCTCTCTTTCTCTCTCAGCATCGATGTGTGTCTAATTAACTTAAGTCACTCTAGTTATAGTCTTTATTTCTACATGTCCCACCCTCAAAAGTTGCGAATATTGATGAAATACGGAATATGATTGGACAGGGCCAGGGGAGTTTTTGTCACACCATGCTGACATATTCATTTTTATTTAGGTACTTATTGTTTGCTAGCCCTTTCCCTTTAGCTCATTCATGTTGTCCTCTTCCCATGCATATATTGTTGCCATTGTAATAATTCATTCATTACAGGCTACATAAACGAGTGATACACGTCTTCTTTTTCCCATGCTCTTTGGTAGTCATTCAGCTCTTTCGGTCATCGGGTCACATCATGAATTCACTGAGCATGCGCAACTTCTGGTTCTCCGTCGCCATTTTCCTTTTCTATTATATGCTTCGCAGGCCCAAATGCACACTATTAACCCCTTCGCTGCTAGGCCTTTTCCCCTCCTGTGCTAAGCCTTTTTTTGGCTATTTGGGGTAGTTCGCGCTTAGGCCCCTATAACTTTTTGACCACATAACGTATCCACGCCAAATTTGCGTCCTTTTTTTCCAACATCATGGGGATTGTAAAGGTACCCAGGGTTTGTGGATTCCCCTGGAGGGGACCCAGAAATTAGCCAAAATACAGCTAGATTTTGTTTTTTGGGGGAAAAATGCGAAAAAAAGGGCTACAGATGAAAGCGTCTGGTTTTTTCCCTGCAAATGGCATCAAAAATGGGGTTGTGGTGCTGAAATCACCATCTTCCCAGCTTTCAGGGACAAGCAGACTTTTGTAAGAAAACCAAAATTTTTACACAGTTTTGGCATTTTTCTGGGACATAGTCTATTTTTGCTATTTTTGTGCTTTCAACCTCCTTCCAGTTAATGGTAGAAATGGGTATGAAAGCAATAATGGATCCTGGAAAGCCATACATTTCTGAAAAGTAGACAAAATTCTGAATTCAGCAAGGGGTCATTTGTGTAGATCCTTCAAGTTTTCTTTATAGAAACAAACAGTTAAATATAGGAAAAATTGAAAATTAGTTGAAAAAATCAGCCATTTGTGTCAACGTTTTCACCTGTAACTTCTTCTAATTAGGACAGATATTTGAAAGCAATATACCGTTACATCTGCTGGACCTTTCTGGTTGTGGCGATATATAGGACTTGTAGGTTCACCAAGAACCCGACGAACCCAGAGCCAATAACTGAGCAGCATCTTGCAATGGTTTTTTATTATGTACCGGGTATATAGCAATTATTCTGGAAAAATTTATACATGGAAAAATCGGTATGAAAGACACCTATGTATTTCTGAAATGGGAACAAAATATAGAGTTTAGAAATAGTAGATATTTGCACATTTCCGAAATTGGGAGTACCCATACTAGCATGAGAATTATAGGACATTTTTCAAAATGACTTCTTTTTACACATTGTCTTTCATTTGGAAGGCAGAAATGCATCAAAAGTCAATAGATAATAACAGTTGCTCTACAATTTTGTGTTACCCTAAGTCACCCGATAAAAATGGTACCTCACTTGTGTGGGTAGGCCTAGTGCCTGCGACAGGAAACGGCCCAAAACGCAACGTGGACACACCACATTTTCACAGTGAAAAATGACCCTTTTTTTGCAAAGTGCCTAGCTGTAGTTTTTGAACCCTAGCTCTGCCGGCACCTAGGGAAACCTAGCAAACCTATACATTTTTGAAAACTAGACACCCAGGGGAATCCATGATGGGGTGACTTGACTGGCTCTCACCTGGTTCTGTTACCCAGAATCCCTTGCAAACCTAAAATATTGTCAGAAAAAACAAATTTTCCTCACTTTTCTGTAGTGGAAAGTTCTGGAATCTGCATGGATCCACAAAATTCCACCCACCCCGCGTTCCCCAAAGTCTTTCGAGAAAAACGGTACCTCACTTGTGTGGGTAGGCCTAGTGCCCGCGACAGGAAACGGCCCAAAACACAACGTGGACACACCACATTTTCACAGTGAAAAATTACCCCTTTTTTGCAAAGTGCCTAGCTGTAGTTTTTGAACCCTAGCTCTGCCGGCTCCTAGGGAAACCTAGCAAACCTATACATTTTTGAAATCTAGACACCCAGGGGAATCCAGGATTGGGTGACTTGACTGGCTCTCACTAGGTTCTGTTACCCAGAATCCCTTGCAAACCTAAACAATTGTAAAAAAACCCCACATTTTCCTCACTTTTCTGTGGTGGAAAGTTCTGGAATCTGCGTGGATCCACAAAATTCCACCCACCCGCATTCCCCAAAGTCTTCCGAGAAAAATGGTACCTCACTTGTGTGGGTAGGCCTAGTGCCCGCGACAGGAAACAGCGCAAAACACAATGTGGACACACCACATTTTCACAGTGAAAAATGACCCTTTTTTTTAAAAGTGCTTAGCTGTAGTTTTTGAACCCTAGCTCTGCCGGCACCTAGGGAAACCTAGCAAACCTATACATTTTTGAAAACTAGACACCCAGGGGAATCCAGGATGGGGTGACTTGACTGGCTCTCACCAGGTTCTGTTACCCAGAATCCCTTGCAAACCTAAAAAAGTGTAAAAAAAACACATTTTCCTCACTTTTCTGTGGTGGAAAGTTCTGGAATCTGCATGAATCCACAAAATTCCACCCACCCCGCGTTCCCCAAAGACTTCTGAGAAAAATGGCACCTCACTTGTGTGGGTAGGCCTAGTGCCCGCGACAGGAAACGACACAAAACGCAACGTGGACACACCCCAATTTCACTGTGAAAAATGACCCTTTTTTGGCAAAGTGCCTAGCTGTAGTTTTTGAACCCTAGCTCTGCCGGCACCTAGGGAAACCTACCAAACCCACGCATTTCTGAAAAGTAGACACATGGGAGATTCCAGGGAGGTATGGCTTGCGTGGATCCCCCAATGTTTTCTTACCCAGAATCCCCCAGAAACCTGAAATTTTGCTGAAAAAATCACTTTTTTCACACATTATTGTGTGGGAAAGTTGTGGCATCACCGGGCTGACACAAATTTCCTACCACCCAGCATTGCCCCAGGTCTCCCGATAAAAATGGTGCCTCACTCGGGTGGGAGGCCCAAGTACCCGCGACAGGCAAGGGCCCAAAACGTATTGAGGCGACATCAAAAATGCCTATCACAAAACGACCTGGTTTTGCAAGGGGGTCCCATGACTTTTGGCCCGGGGCTCGGCGGCCACCTAGGGAAACCTAGCAAACCCAAACATTTCTGAAAAGTAGACACCCGGGGGATTCCAGGGAGGTATGGCTTGCGTGGATCCACCAACGTTTTCTTACCCAGAATCCCCTGCAAACCTGAAATTTTGCTGAAAAAATCACTTTTTTCACACATTTTTGTGTGGGAAAGCTGTGGCATCACCGGGCTGACACAAATTTCCTACCACCCAGCGTTCCCCCAGGTCTCCCGATAAAAATGGTACCTCACTAGTGTGGGAGGCCCAAGTACGCGCGACAGGCAAGGGCCCCAGGGGGGGGCAGGAAGACTGAACATTGGCAATTTGTTTGGGGGGAGCAAAAGCCCTTGCCCAATGATACCTCTCCCGTCTTTCTACGTGCTCAGGGGGCTGAGATAGCCCCCTGAGCACGTAGAAAGTGAAACTGAAATGAGCCTAAAGGCTCATTTTAGTTTCGTTTTCAGTGAAATGAAGTTAGCGCGACGTGCGCGCTGATCTTCATTTCACTGAAAGGGAGGGGGCCTCGGGAGCTGGGGAAGCTCTTCCCCAGCTCCCGAGGCTGTGGGGGAGAAAAGGAAATCCCTCTGCTGTCTGCAGCAGAGGGATTTCGTGCCCCCGGCCTCATGACGGAATGGTTCCGTCATGAGCACAGGGGCACCGATGCTCATGACGGAACCATTCCGTCATGAGCATCGAAGGGGTTAATAAAAGAATCATAAACAGATGTTATTTTCTTAAACATATTATTCTCACTGTTCACCACCCACTTCTACTCTATCCCATGTTATTATTATTCTCTTGAGCAAAAGCATTAGCAATAGCAGTTTTCCTTTAGTTCAAGCAAGCATATGCCGAGCATGTGGCTCCTCAAGACCACGTTAGTCCTTCCTGCGCATGCGTGAGGTTTTTTTCCTCTCAAAGCGAGTTAGTCACCTTACCTCAACTTAATTCTGGTTTGCACATGCGCAAAGCGTTTTTGCAAAATAAAGCGGGTTTTAGTAGCGTTGCATTTTATTCCACATTAATTAAGCATGTGTAAAGCTTTTCTCCCATGTGTCGATGTCTGGTGCGTATTAGTCTCGTCTTATCTACAGTTTAAACAGTTAGTGAAAGTTAATGAAGGATTGCTCCGAGCAAGTTTCATTTTCTTGAATCCTTGCTCCATCAGTGAGTGGGAGTGCACAAAGGGGTAAGGTGATAATGTGGAGTTGGAGGCATCACCAAAAGAGTCCTCCTCAGTCATTGCTCGTGCTGTGGCCATATGCTTGCTCACCCTTCTCCGATATGGCTTTGATTGTGGTCTGATGGTGTAGGACAGTCTGGGAGTTGTAGGCTACCCCATCTGTGTCTGCAATTGCATTTCAGTGTCTATTTTTGGTTCCCAAAACATACCACTTCCTTTTAAATGATTGTTGATGCCAATTGTATTTAGTGAGATTGTTTATTTGTTCCTGTGGTGCTTGGTGGTTCATCATGTTAAGATGCACTGTGGACGTGAAGCAGCAGAGGGAACATAGCCTGGTCTGCTTTGTGCCACTCACTTGGACAAGATCAGTGCACGTATACTTCATGTTTACTGTAGGTGCATGGACTGGTTGTTAATATTGGGTCCCAAACGTCTCTCCTATGAACCAGCGCTGGTGAGATCACTCTATCAAGTACTGTCAGTTACTTTTTATGACAGACAGTGCAGGGAATGTTTTTCCTTCCAGTGCTTCCATTGCTCCCTTGAGGCTTCTAAGTGAGCTTATTGCAAACCCCAGATGAGTATAGTCTCTAGAGGAATCACTGCGGGCACCTAAGAGGATTTTTGTTTCTTTCTGACAGGCAATTATTTTAGGTTTTTCTGGTTTAACCCGGAGGCCCACCCCTTGCGCACTATTCTGGGGTTTGTTGGCTGCGGCAGAGACTTTGTTACATGAGTTCTGGTCCAACAAAGCTATCTTCAGACAGTGGGTGCCTCATTTATAAAAAGTGTTGCATTGCTGCGTGAAAACAGTTTTGCAACACTTTTCAGTGCGCCCTCCTTGAGACACCATGGATGCGCTGTATTTACTGTACGGCGCTCCATGTCGCAAGGATTTACATATACGTCAGTATTTCTGACGTATCTGTAGGCGCAGTAATGACGCATTGCTGGAGTGTGTCGCAAAAGTGACGCTACTCCAGCAATGGGTCATTACACGTGGGCAAGTCCCATGTTAAAGGCGCCTGCGTCAATCTTTCGCCTGCTGTGAGGCAGGCGTAAGATTTTGACGCAGTGGTGTCCTAGAAGTGGCGTAGTGAAATCTCATAGATTTCACTGCGCCACTTCTACGACCCTTTTTTGCGGAGGAACGCCCACCCTGCATACATTATACCTGGTGCAGGTATAATGTAGTGCAGGGCTTTACAAAGTGACGCATCTGCTTAGATGCGTCACTTTATAAATATGGCGCAACATGTCGCATTTTTTATGCCGCCGCAGTGGCACAAAAAGTGACGCAACGGCGGCGCAAAGGGGTCATAAATAAGCCCCTAAATATTTTACTTCTGAGCCATTCAGGATCAACCCTGGAGCTTGGGACTCTTCTAGCAGTGTTGCCAGATTGGTGTAGGAAGGATGCCATGAGCTCTGGGGCAAGTGAGGAAAATGGGTCCCCGCCCACTGGTTGGGTTGCAGAGCACAGTCCCAATTTGGGTGCAGTGGGCCAATAACACTGCTGGCCCTGGTGCCACTGCACTTGCAGCACTATTGGTAGCTGCCCACTTTTCACTAACGCAGATGCTGAAGAGACCGAGCTGAGATTGGATCCATCAGACTGGTTTCATAGCTGCAGGTCTGGTTATAGGCATTTTAACAAGGATATCGGACATGCTAGCCAGTTCCTGAGGGTTAATATTTCTTCCGTCCTCTTTTGAGTTGGGTTTAGCTTGGAAATTCTGACATTAGCGTTTGTTAACATTTTTTTGCAATTTTATGAATTTCCGATGTATATGACTAAGCGGTTATGATCAGAAAGCTGATTGCTGTTTGGCCATGAGCTTGTTAATGTCTCCTGAATCCGAATAAGTGAAGCAAAATCGATTAAACTGGCGCATCAGGTTGACTAGAAGGCTTATGTTTGGAAGGTGTCCTCTTTCATTCTCCAGGGAGGCTCCTCTGTCTGAGCGGAGGAGAGCCGCCCCACAAAGAAAAGCTCCAGGCCAGAGCTGAAAAATAAAATGGTAACAAAGTTTATTTATTGCCCTTTTACTTTTCGGCAATCAACCTATCCCAAACTGAGCGTCAGGACGAGGCGGGGCCTTTGCAGCTGAGTGGCAGGAGGGAGCTGTGTGCTCAAGTTTAAAATGCACATGTCTCTTTGACCAGCCAACTTTCGATGGCCAGCCAGACATGCACAAATGTTAAACCTCTTTAACCACAGTTGGGTTAGAGAAAGCAAAAGCCTCCAATGCTCTTGTGAGCAGTGATAGAGGCCGCTGCCACCAATCCTGGTGCTGTTCTCATAATGAGAGCAGCACCAGAATTGGCTTGAGAGTTTGGAGCCTGCCTGCTTCGAGGAGAGAAGACCATGAGGAGGAAGTCGCGATCGCAGGTAAGTGCCTTTAATTTAATTTACTTAATTAATTTTTTTAATGTCCCACCTGCCTCACCACCCACGGGACATGTCAGCCGCCACCAACCCCAGGCATTTGCAAGGAGTTAGTAATCTCCTGCCCCTTTGGTGAGTGACACAACCACAGCTCTTCCCACCGTGTGCTGAGGCTATCTCCTAGGTGGGCTAGTTCCCTGAGAATATATTTCTTCATCCCTGCTTGTTAATGTAGTCTGGTTCTGAACCTGTAGATGCATTCATGTCCCACGTAAGAGGATTTTCCCCATCTTTACAAGGTGGCAGCGACAGTCTTCCCTCTTATGATCTATTTCACTTTTTAATTTACTCACCAAATAAAAATTCATAGATAGCAATCTGTCCGATCTATTCAGAAAACATTTGTATTATTCAGGGTCAACCTACTTTAATTTTTTTCATTTCTTGACAGATATTTGCAAATATGAGCACACAAGTTGCCATTAGTGTCAACAGCCCCAACAGACACGTGTTTCGCCCTTAACCTGAGCCTAGTGGTGTTTTGAAAGCATTACAAGGGCAACTACTTTCTCTGCCGTTAAGCTATCCTTTGTAGTCTACTTGCGCACTTTTTTGACATGCCGGCATTTTTAGACACATACGTGGTACAGGGTGAAGTGTTTATTGGGAACATTAAAGACACTGGTATTAATGGAATTAATCTGTAATCCCACAGCCTTGAAAAATTCCTTTGTGGTTGTTGATATCAATGGCAAACGCTTGAGCTGGGACCACCTCTAGATAGATGTGGTGGTCCTAGCACATCTATTTCTGGATACTGATGATCCTGTGATGATCATGTACCTGGGGACAAGGCACCTCTTTACTGCGCCTTGGTCCATGGCTGTGGCACCTGCGATCCGTTCTGTTAAGTGCTGTCTTTTACCAGACAGTCACCTTGCATTCTTGACCCACTAAGACTGCTGTTATGTGAAAGAGAGAATGCTGCTGTCCCATCCTGCCCAAGGCCTCTTCTGCTTGCTGACTCTTGAGTATGACCAATAAACCTTGGGGCATATTTACAAGGGAATTTCGCCACAGGAACGTCACTTTTAATGACGTTCCTGTGGCGCAAAGCCCTGCTACATATTTACAAGGTGGCGTTAAACCACTTAACGTGGCTTAACACCACCTTGGAAATAGGCCCCTTACCGCAGCAGTCCGCTGCAGCAAAGGGGTGGGCAATGGGTGTTGCTGTGGGCGTTCCACCTCAACACCCATTGCTTTTTGATGCTGACCCCTATTTACAAGGGTGGCGTTAATATGGGGCAGCGCCAAAAATAAGACCAGGGAAAACCTGGTCTCAAACAGGCGCAATGAGGAGAAATGATTAATTTCTCCTCATTTTTGCTGATTCTATGTGTGCTGCATTCTGCAGCACACATAGAAACAGAAAATCGGCCATTAGTGATTGTTCATGTGCAGGAAGAGACACCTTCCTGCACATGAACAATCATTCCCTGCAATGCAGGCACGCTTGCACTATAGTGCAAGGGTGCCTGCGTTAACGCTAGGCAGCTAAATTTAGCACCAGAGCTTGGGGAAACACAGGAGTGCACCGCATTCTTGTAAATACGGCACATCCCTGTGTTTTGGAACTGTCGGAGCCCGGTGTAAGCAATTTTGGCTTAACACCGCGCTCCAACAGTTTCTTGTGAATATCCCCCTTTGTGAGTCTCCCAGCTCTCCCTGTGCCAGGTCTGTATGATGCTGTGGAGTGTCTGGGTTCTTTAGTTGCCCTTTCAGGGCACATGCCTTTTTGCCGCCCTGGTTTCCTTTAGTGCAGCAGTTCTTATCCTTTTGACTTCTTGGGCCTTCCACTGAATCATTACTGGAAGCCTGGTACCCCCTGCCTAAGCAATTTCTATCAAATTAACCTAAAAAACAACACAGAAACATACACAAACAATTATGGATCAAACAAATACACAAATTAGGAAATATTTTATTGAATTCACAAACAAAACATATACACAAATCGAAATTTCCATTTTTTTAGGTTGATACTTTTCAAAATGTGGGTTTTTCTAACAAATGAAGCGACATGCTAGATTCTAGCATATCACTTTGTCTTCTTTACATTTAATGCATGCTCTCTTTTTGTCGGCACATAACAGTGCTTAAATTGAGGCAACCAATTCTCTGTACTAGATTCTGTTTACTGTATTTGCACTGATCTCGCAAATCATGCTAAGGATACCAATTTAATTTTAGCCTCCAATCTCAAAATCCTTCAATTTTTTTTAATAATTTTAATAATAAGTCTTTTAATAATTTTTATTTACATTTTGCCTTTTTATTATATAATTGTTGTACTTCCAACAATAATCTTTATTAATCTTCTGGAATTTAATTTTGTAAGCATTCACAGACCTATGGAATAAATGTCGCAGACACCCAGGACCACAGCTTAAGAAACAAAGCTTTAATGCTTTGGACCTTTGCATGTTCTAGTCTTCACAGGACTCTGACTATTTTTTACCTTAGTCTCACTTCCCTTGGCTGCTGTCCTGACCCCTGTGGTAACAATGTCTTCTGATTGTGCCCATTCAGCTTTTTATCCGGGTTACCCAACGGTGCCTGCCATTTAACTCTACCCTCTGTTTGTATGGGTCACCTTGAACTGACCTGAGTGCCTTGTGGGAGTCCACTTCAGTACTCCCAGTTTCTATGTTCTCTGAGCTTCAGTGGTCTAGTTCATCAACCCCACCACTCACCTATCCAACTTTTCTTTTTACACATTTACTTGAGACACTTCCGGGGCCATCAATAGCTGGACTGGGTCCATGGATTGCTTGTATACAGCCGGGCATTCTCTTAGCCCTTATTTCGTGCCTACAGCCCCAATGCCAGGGACGCTCACTCCACCGGTCCCTCTCATACTGTTCCCTCCCCACAACAAGCTTACTACCTACTGGATTTGCCACCGATCTCCCTGGAGTTGTTGGTGCTTGGAGCCCCAGTGGTCATCCCACACCCAGACTGCCTGCTACACTGTAGAGACCAAATGAATATTGTGTCTCTCCTCGGCTAGTTTGTTCCCTCATGCTCTGCCTGCTGGGCACCCCATTGCTGGACCCTCGTTGGTGGGCCTGTGCCCTCCTAAAGGCTTCAGTATGCCTTTTTACACTTCCTAAAGGCTTCAGTATGCCTTCTTATGCTTCAGCTGCAATCCTTATAACCCCAACCAGCAGTGGAGGGTGTTGTGTCTGGGAGTTGGAAGCAGCTATTTCTTCTTTCGCTTCACTCCCCCATCCACAGGCCCATAGGTCAAGTCTAGTTTCTCTGAATATTCGGCGCAATGTGGGCTTCTTTTGGTGACCCAGGTGCCAGACCACAAATTATATCATTTGCTTTGCGACTACTCAGATTGTGCCGTACAGTAACAAACCTGTTACTCTGTTTAGTCATTTTTTATTATTGAATGACTATTTTTCTTTGGATTATCCCGTTCTTGGTAAGGCTGATCTCCGGCCTCATCCCACATTCAAAGTCAAGAACAGTTTTACTATTTCCTTTTTCATGTTTGCAATTTTCTTGAAATAATAACGGATTTTTTGCACATTTGACAGACGAACAGTCAATTATCAATAAATCCGGCATTGTAATCAAGAACACACCACCTTGTCGCACTGGGCTTCAAGTTGAAAAAAAAACAGTTTTCAGCATCGTATGAATCTGACAAGAATTGTGTTGCATGTTTAGATCTATTTCAATGCAAAAATGAGCTTCTTGTGTCGCTGGAGAGATTTGCATACCACCAAGGCCCTACTTTATAGTAACATTGTTTCTGTTGAGAGTTGAGAAAGGGAACTTACCCACATGTTTGATTTATGTGAGATCTGGAATTAGAAATTCTACCAGGGATGCTCTTGGGAAGGCCTGTGGTGAGTATCCTGATAGTATCTGCAGTTTTGTTAATCTTGGAATCAGTTTCCTGCTTGAGGGTGGGATCGCTGATCTCCTTGGAATCAAGTTTCATCTTATGTTTCTGGTGGTATTAGCCATGGAAGTGAGATGTGCTCTTGATAATAATATCTCAGTTGTGTTAGTCCTACATCAAGTGTAGTCTTTTTTGTGACATCTTTGTTCTTCTTCAGCCAGAAGTCAGATGATCTCTCTTCTTCTAAGTCCAGAAACCATATATCCTCTTTGTGTGATCTTTCATTCTTGCTAGCCTTGGAGTTAGATATTCTCTTGTTGATGGCATCTCTGTTACTATTTGTCCAGGTGGTGCATTTTTGTGGGTCTCCATTCTTGTTAGTTTTGAAACAGTGTTTTCTCTCTGAAGCGGTAGCACTACATGCTTTGCTCCTGGAGCCAGATGTCCTGTTATTGATGGCACCTCTGTTTTTCTTAGTGTTGAAAGTCAGATGATTTTGTCTTCATATTGGTATTTCTAGTCTTGAGAGTTCTGCAATCCTCTTTGTGCTAGGATTTCTGTTTTTGTTAGCCCTGTTACTGGATCCTCTCTTGGTGTTGGTGTTTCTGTTCTTGGGAACTTTTTGAGTTGGGTATTTTCTTGATGATTTGTTACCCAATCCAGGAGGGCTGCAGAACAGAAAATATTTTTGATATCTGTTTCTCCGTTTTTGCCTGTTGTTGACAAGAAGGCCGTTTTTTAGGTTTTATTTAGATGTTTTTTTGCATCCTAAATGCAGCAGCATGTCTTATCAAGGGCCTGAAGAAATATGACCACATCATCTCCACTCCTATGGAACTCCACTGGTTGCCCTTGCCAGCTCACACCATCTTCAAAACATCTGCATCATCTGAAATGCTATCACGACTGGCACCCCTGCTATTCTGGCTGAAAAACACACAATCTCCAGAGGCCCTTGGCACACCCGCAGCTCTGACACCATCTGACTGGAGACGAAGTAGTGCAATAACACAATAAACAAGGCAACAGGCCTTTTCCATCTATGCACTCAAGGTCTGGAATGTCGTCCCTTATGCATCAGAATTACTCCACCCCATGTCCAATTTAAGAAAAAGCTGAAGACATTCCTCTTTAGAGAACACTACATTATGATGCCGTAAAAGTCTACTTTTACTATTAGAAACCAGCTAACTCTCCAATCACACATAGACTGTGTCTTTGTCTTGGACCTTCTAAAGTGCTCAGCTGCCTTTCAGCTAGATTTGCACTACATAAATAATAATAATAATACCGACATTTGTTGAGCGCGAACAGCTACCTCCAAGGAGGTGTCCCGGCGCTAAAGTGACAAGTAACACGCGCGCGGCAAGTAGCGATCAGGACACAAAAGATTAAGCCAGGTTAAAAAGCCATGTTTTAACTGCCTTCTTGAATAGTGACTCAGACGAGATCTGGCGCAAGGAATTTGGAAGAGAATTCCATAATTTGGACGCCCCCCACATGAAAGATCTGCCACCCAGTCGGGATTTCTTCACACGTGGAGTGCAAAGTAATTTCTGGGTGTTAGATCTCAGAGCACGTGTCTGCGTGTAAACACCCAGTCTCTGTTTTAGATACGAAGGACACGTACCATGGAAGGCCCGGAAGGCAAGGGTCAAGGTCTTGAATTTAATTCTGTTGGCTACCGGAAGCCAATGTAATTCTCGAATGTAAATACCACTTAACTATTTACATACAGAAGGTCTCTTGGTAACCGAGTCTCAAAGCTCATGAGTTGTCATCTTTTGAGCGTCTGCATGCATCTTGCTGGTGGTGTTTGCAGTCTTTTAAACTACTAGTACGCTCTGCAGGTGTTATCTTCATTGTCAAGAAGCTGAGAGACAGACATTCTCTAGATAATAGTATTGTCACCATCGGGACGGCAGATGCTAGATAAGTCTTTAAGTCACTCTTTGAACTGTTTGAAGCTTTGTAAAATACAAAGTCTCACAACTATCTTGTTCACCTATAAACCACCCACATTCTACAGTAGGATGACAGTCAGCCAGTTTATGATACTAATAGCTAAACAGTTACAGTGTTGGGTAGTGACAAATTGTCCATGGAGAGGATGATGGGGACAGTTTTCCATGAAGTCTCTCCACTGTAAACTTCAGGCATAGTCTCTCTGAATTGTTCTACATGGAGAAGATGGCAGTAAAGGGCAGAGAAGAGAATAGAGAATAGTTCTGATCACTGTTTGAAAGTAGAACCATAAACCAAAGGAGCGTTCCTCTGAGTACTGGTCTTTATGAAGTATTAACCATGTGAAGGTTCAGATGATGGTAGGTTCCACAATAATCGCTTCTGCTGGAAAGCACTGCTGAGGTCATGACTGGTCACTCGCTGAACAATAAGTCACTGGCCAGAACCGCTGCCAGACAAAGAACAACATCTCTCACACTCCCTGGGTCAGAAGATTGCAGAGAACATACTTTAGAGGGATGCTTGACTTCAAAGGTAAAGCTGGGGAAGTTAAGAAGCTTTAAGTACCTCAGTATGTAATGTGGAATGCTTTGTTCTGGGGCAAGACTGTTTTTTTTTCAGGAAAAGCCAGTCTATGAGAAATGTGCCAATGGGAAGCACGGTTCTGTGGAATGCTTCTTGAAAAAAGGCTTGGAGAAAAGATGAACATAGTGTGAGCTCAAAAACAATTTATCTCAGGTATGGACTGAAGGATTAAAAACATTCTTTAAAGGAACAGATCATAGACCAGAACTCGTGGTACAAAACAAACAGAATCTCACTGGTGAACCAATGAGAACAGGTCACACTGGTAAAGAGACTGGAAACATAAGCTCCTGAGAAATTCTCTAAATGGATGGCTATACTAGGAAAGTTAGGAACCTTTTGAACATTCAATGCGCTGCCTGTTCGGAGGAACAGCTAGTTAGGTTTAATTCAGCCTGTCTCTGAGGAACACTCCATAGGGAGTGATAATCAGTAGATCAGGATATGTGCAGGTATAAGGAACACCCATCAGGAGCAGCAGGTTAGGAGTTTGAGAACATGTCACATCACAACAAAGTTCTTTGGAGGACAGGACAGCACTGCTGGCAAACTAGAGAACATGTTTACAAAGAGCCTTCCTGGAAAAGTCTCTAAGAGGAGTGGGAAAACTGGTCATTATTCATTCTTGGCATCTTGATTTAGGGGTTCTTCAACTCCGTTCACATTCTTTTCAGTCTCTTCTTCTTTAGACTTCTGATTACTGTTCAGGTCATTGTTGCAGTCCCCTGCCATTTTTTCCTTGTACTTTCTGTTGAAGAACCCAACCTGGAAATCAGAGAAACCAAAGGTGCTTAAGGTGCAGGTCGCAGAAATGAAAGAGGAAGAAGATTGGAACACACACAAACACCAATGAACACTGAATTATATTGATTATATGAGGAAAACAACTAGCAGAAATCAGTGGAGCAATCACTAACCTTTACGGACTAGGATGAATAAGGGGACACAATATGTCATTTTGTCCGAAGTTCTGGTGGCGTTAAGTCCTTCGCCTTATTTACAAGGCGGCGTTAAGCCACTTAACGTGGCTTAACACCGCCTTTTGTAAATAATGCCCCTATTCACGCAGCACTTGGCATGAAAGGGGCAAGCAATGGGTGTTGCAGTGGGCGTACGCAGCAGCACCCATTGCTTTTTAACGCTGCCCCATAATGACATGGTATGGGGCAGCGCCAAAAATATTGCCTGGGAATACCTGGTCTTAAGCAGGCAATACGAGGAGAAATGTTTCATTTCTCCTCGTATTTTACTCTTTCCATGTGTGCTGCATTCTGTAGCACACATAGAAACAGCAAATCACCTGTAATGATTGTTTATGTGCAGGAAGGTGTCTCTTCCTGCACATAAACAACGCCCCTGCAGCGCAGGCACTCTTGCAACATGGCGCAGGAGTGCCTGCGCAGGTGTTAGGCAGCTTCTTTAGCACCAGCGCTAGGGGAAACACACGGGTGCGCTGCATTTTTGTGAATATGGCGCATCCCTGCGTTTTGAAACTGCCAGAGTGCGGCGTTACAAATTTTGGCGTAACACCGAACTCCACCAGTTTCTAGTAAATATGCCTCAATGTATCCTTTGTTGAGGTTAATATAAACCCCCCCAAGAGACATTTTACTTATCTTAGAGTGCTTGAGCAATATGAATTGGAAAGTTACTACAGGTGACTTTCTAAACTGTACAATAATGACTGAAATAGCAGAAGGGCTATAATGCTATGAGAATATTCTAAATTAAACAAGGGGATACGTTGTGGTAGTACAATATTAATCAACTTTAAAAAATCGACCTGCAACAACATTGACAGGAAGATAAGCATTTGCACAATATCATCATGGTAAGTATGTCCTATAGGCATTGTGTTTTCTATTGTTCTATTTGAGGAAGAAATACCCAAATCAGTGATTTGCTTCTGAAACACATACATAACAATGACCCTGACACCAAAGGAGTTGCCTCCTTGTGTGTGGGGGTGATTGCTCATTTTACCCACCAGGGCAGTGAAAAAGTCTACATCAAGATTGAGGACTTTCCTAAATAGTGTGAGCTCTGGATGTGGTAAGTGGCCCTGAGATGAAATGGCCGCACAATCAGTGGTTCTCCCTCATATATATGTGGCAACAGGGAAACACATTTTTTTCTGGGTGGGTGATCTCCGAATTTACATTTCTGGCTCCCACTCTGTCAAACCTTAAATGACCACGAAAATGAGTTCAAATTTGTATTTCCAACAACAACTCTAATCATTCGTAATCACACTATTGAGTTTAAAATCAATTCAGTGATTTTCTGAATGCAGTACAGGAGCTTTCCAACTGTGACTGTAATATGAGGGGTCTCTAGGCCAAACAAGCATTTTAGGGCTTCCTCAGTTCTTATGAGTCCACTATAAATGAAAGTCAGCCAGAAATGCCCCTTCTTGGAATAATGTAGAGAGGACATGTTAATAATAAATGAGCAATATTGTTTTTTTACTTCTAAGCCAGAGATACTGCTTTCCCAAAAACCCAATCTCCTTCCTCCAGTATTGATGGCCTTTCTCTCTTTTTTAGTTGTAAGCGTTGCAGATTCAGGTCTGGTGAAAAAGTAAGATAGGATGCGCTAGTGAAGCCTGGTTTCATATTCAAAGAAGAAATGCCAAATTCGAGACAAACCCCTACCATTACACAACTTTAGGGGAGTACCTGGGAAGATTTCCAGCTTTTATTTTCTAGTCGCTTATAAACAGATAGCAGCTTCAAGATCCATTAGGGAGTGACCATAGAGAGAAACTGGGGTTACCATGCCCATGAAGGCTCTCACTAGCGAGGCAACTGAAAGGCCTTCAACAGCTCAGTTGGACTTTAAAAGTGCTCCAAGTGAACTTAAAGATTTAAGGGGCTCTTCTCCACATTTCATTGAGTTAGCTTCCAGTCCAACATAAAGGACAATTACTTACATCCAGTAACACTTTACCTGATAGAGACTCTATCTAGCTGCAGATTCCTCACCATAGAATATTCCCCAGGAGTCAGACTGGATCTGGACGTTTTAGAGCAGTGCCCCTGCACGCCAGTAGGCAAGGTGTTATTTTGGCCTACATGAAAAGGTGTCACAACCTTCGGCAGGAAGGATGCACAGGTTCTTAGAACCAGTTTGTCTGGGTAAAATGTTGTATAAGGAAGGTGCACAGATAGTGCCTGCAATTTGCTGACCCTCCTGGCTGATGTTATAGCCACTGGAAAAGCCGTTTTAATGGTAAGCAAAGTGGGTAGTTGTGTAGCCGCTCGAAAGGTATATAAGAAAGGTCAGGACCAGGTTGAGATCCCACAGGGGCATGATGAATGGTCTTAGAGGGAGCATATCCTGAAGACCTTTGAGGAATCCAGTCACAATCAGTGACTTAAACAAAGAAGGTTGGTCCGGCAACCACAGGAACACCAAAATGGCGGACAGGTAACCTTTAAAAGTGCCCAGAGCAGAGTACTGCTGGGCCAGAGAACAAACAAACACTAGAACTTGGGAAAATGTGCAGAGAGAGAGTCGGTATCATGAGATGCACACCATGCCACAAACTTGTCCCAAATGTAGGCGTCTTGGTGGAGGGACGCCAGCTGCCAGAATAACATTGCAGACTTCGGGAGGCAGGTTGAAGGCTGTCAACTGTCGCTGCTCAATCTCCAAGCATGAAGGTGGAGTGTGCGCAGGTTCGGGTGCAGTACCCTGCCCTGTTGCTGTGACAGAATTTCCTCCCGATGGCACACGCTGATCAGAGGACCGATGCTCATACTCAGGGTTCGGGATACCAGACTCTCCTTGCCCTATCTAAAGCCACAAGAATGACTTGGGTCTGGTAGTTCTTGATCTTATTGATAACTCTGGGTTGGAGTAGTATCAGTGGAAAGGTGTACAGGAGGCAGGCACACCACTCAAGAAGAAAAGTGTCTCCAAGAGAGAGCCGCTTTGGAAACTCCAGCGCACAGAACTACTGACATTGCACATTCTCGGCAGTGGCGAACAGATCTAACCAAGGGTCTCCCCACTCTTGAAAGAGACCTTGCACCACATCCAGTTGGAGACGCCATTTGTGATCCTCTAGGCATCAATGCTAAGTTTGTCCACCCTTGCATTCAGAGAACCTGCCAGGGAAATGCCCTGATGTTCCAACCATTTCCAGAGGCTCAGGGCCTCTTGACAAAGGGCCCACAACCCCACCCCACTCTGTATGTTGCAGTACCACATGGGGGTGGTGTTGTCTGTGAACACCTGCATCAGCCTTCCCCAGAGCGAAGGAAGAAAGACTTTCAATGCCAATTGGACCGGCTGGACTCCACCTGAGACCAGAGTCCTCTGCTCTCCACCTCTCCCAGATGGCCACCCCATCCCAGAAGTGATGCATCTGCCACTTAAGTCAACTCCGGGGGAAGGGAGAGAGGTCTACCACTGACCCAATCGCAGTTCATCAGCCACCGCTGCATATCTTTTTCAGTTGCCACCCAGAACTTGACCAGGTCAGAGAGATTTCCCTGACGTCACGCCAACTAGAACTTCAGGTCCCACTGCAGAACCTGCATATGCTAACGGGCATGTGTCACTAGCAGTATGCAAGACAGGAGGCCATGATGCCCAACAGCCTCAGAGTCAGTCTCACTGCAATCCAGGATAGAGGCTGAAACATCGGTATCATAGTCTGAATATCTTGGAATCGTCACTTGGGAGGATATGCCCGAAACTGCACTGTGTCCAAAACTGCTCCAATGAAGTGGAGCATCTAAGAGAGAGTCACGTGTGACTTTGGCACATTGGTAGTGAACCTCAACAAATGGAGGAGGTCCGCCATAGTCTGGAGGTGGGAGATGAGTGCCTGGGGTGATCCTACCTAGTCATCAAGGTAGGGGAAGACTGGAAACGCTGACATCCACAGATGTGCTGCAACCACTGCCATCACCTTCATGAACACCCGTGGGGCACTGGTAAGACCAAAAGGGAGCACAGTGAACTGAAAATGCTCTTGGCCTACCGTGTACCGCAGGTAATGTCTGTGGGCAGGCAGGACGAGGATGTGGAAATAGGCATCCTGTAATTCTAATGCCATCATCCAGTCTCCAGGGTCCTGGGTCCAGGGCAGACGAGACCTGAGCGAATGTGAGCATTTTACATTTTTAATTCTTCAGGAAAGCATTGAGAAGGCACAGGTCTAAAATTGGGCAGAGGCATCCGTACTTTTTGGGCACCAGAAAGTAGTGGAAATAGCAACCACAATCTACTTCTGATGCAGGTACCCTCTCAATGACGTCTTTGGCCAAAAGAGCCAACATTTGCTGACATAGCAAGGATAGATTGTCCTCTGTCAGCTGATCATTGTGGGTGCCATGGGTGGGGGGGAAGAGTGGTGGTGTTCTAGAAAGGGGATGGAGCAGCCATAACTTGTCTGATGTTATGGCCTCTTCATAAAAAGGAGCTATAGAGGGAAAAACTAAAGCCAGATCACCCTTCACCCATCAATCATTTAAACAACAAAGACCTGGCTTTTGAAGGGGCAGCATTACATTTTTTTACAAAGGAGAGGTGTTTAGGGGGTATCTACCTCCACCCAACAGCTGATTAATTCTTTCAGTCTAAGCCAATCCTAGGTACCCCAAACATTCAAGTTTGTTAAAACAAAGTTAATCAGAACACTCCACAAACATATACCCTTGACCAAGATAAGTGAGTATAAGACATCAAAAAATGAGTGAAAAGGTGAGAAAGCACCTCACGTACCCTATACCAGAGGAGCTACTGGTAGGTTCTCACCAGCATGCCCACGTCTATCATCATCGGTTGCTTTCTCACTGAAAAAACTGAATTTGTGTCCAGTGAAGAGACAGGAAAAGGTGATGAATGTATCCAAAGCAAAACAAAACGTGAACTATACAGGACAGTATGTCCCAGAATTAAAATTGAGTTAAGACTCACATTTAGCTTTGCCCTCTTTATTCATACTCGTGAGCTTACTCAACATTAAAAGCACAGCATGTTGCAAACCTTTTCAAAGTAGGCCAACATGTTTCATTGCCTTTGCTTCGTCATGGCAATTTCGTCAGGGCGGGAGGTTAATGGTCGCCTCACTGGACATCTGACTTTGTGTGTGGAGTGACTGACAAACAAATACACAAACACAACGAAAAATCATGATAAAAAAACAACCAGGTACAACGTCCTTCAATGCATATGCTGTTGTATTAAATCACAGCCTGAATCATGATAAATCTAGAAATCTATATTTACCAGGTGGGAGCCAAGGGCGCACGTACCAGCTTCCACCGTGCCAAAAAGGGTGTATATTCAACAATGAACCCTTTATTATAAAGCACTTCCGTTGCTTTTAGTATACCTGTGGAAATATATTTAATAAAAACGTCGCCATTCAGTATCGCAGTAATCACTTTTTAAGGAAAGACTACAATGTATCTCTTCTCCGCATGTAGGCTAGTACTGTAGCGCAAACCTATCCTCTACTGAGTATTTGGAACACAATTAATCTGTACTGCTACTCCTTCTCAGATCAAGCCGCTTGTACCTACAACCTATCGCCATATATACACTTAAACTATCTGTGTCTCGATCACGTCAATCTCAACAATAAGGGGTGATTTTACTTTAACCCAAATCAAACGCAACACTCTCAACATGCGGGGACGGTTTCAAAACTCCCGCATAGCCGTCATACATCATAACATACTCGAGTTGAAAACATACTCAGTGTTTCAATCAAAAACAAGCGTGGGCTGCTGCCCCACCTCACTAACAAAACCCCACATCCTTACTCTTACCGCATCCTTGCGTCTTACGAGCGTTGTCTCGTTCCGGCGTGTAAGTGAAAAAGACGCCGGGAAATTTAAAATCCCCTGCCAGGTGAAAGTCGCGTCACGTAACCCACGTGACCATTCTGTTGAGCCTCACAGGATAAATTTTTCACTGCGGGCGCCATCTTAGAATGTACAACTATAATTACATCTGCTCCGAAAAATACTATCTTCGTTTCCACACGCAGTCAAGTATAGCAGTAAATAAGTGAATTATTTTATTTTATTAGTTTTCAAAGCTCTATATTACATCAGTAATTGTGACAGATGTTAAAACAGAGTTCTACCAATCGTTGTGCAGATATTTTGTACATTATTCAAAAGCAAGCAGATTAGTAGCAATGCTTACTAACAACGGACTTATATCCATAAGTCCAATGGAAAACCATTCATTTAACAACCATGATTTTTCGTTGTGTTTGTGTATTTGTTTGTCAGTCTTGATCTGAGAATGAGTAGCAGTACAGATTAATTGTGTTCCAAATACTCAGTAGAGGATAGGTTTGCGCTACAGTACTAGCCTACATGCGGAGAAGAGATACATTGTAGTCTTTCCTTAAAAAGTGATTACTGCGATACTGAATGGCGACGTTTTTATTAAATATATTTCCACAGGTATACTAAAAGCAACGGAAGTGCTTTATAATAAAGGGTTCATTGTTGAATATACACCCTTTTTGGCACAGTGGAAGCTGGTACGTGCGCCCTTGGCTCCCACCTGGTAAATATAGATTTCTAGATTTATCATGATTCAGGCTGTGATTTAATACAACAGCATATGCATTGGAGGACGTTGTACCTGGTTGGTTTTTTATCATGATTTTTCGTTGTGTTTGTGTATTTGTTTGTCAGTCACTCCACACACAAAGTCAGATGTCCAGTGAGGCGACCATTAACCTCGCGCCCTGACGAAATTGCCACGACGAAGCAAAGGCAATGAAACATGTTGGCCTACTTTGAAAAGGTTTGCAACATGCTGTGCTTTTAATGTTGAGTGAGCTCACGAGTATGAATAAAGAGGGCAAAGCTAAATGTGAGTCTTAACTCAATTTTAATTCTGGGACATACTGTCCTGTATAGTTCACAGGGTTTTTTGCTTTGGATACATTCATCACCTTTTCCTGTCTCTTCACTGGACACAAATTCTGTTTTTTCAGTGAGAAAGCAACCGATGATGATAGACGTGGGCATGCTGGTGAGAACCTACCAGTAGCTCGTCTGGTATAACGTACGTGAGGTGCTTTCTCACCTTTTCACTCATTTTTTGATGTGTCTTATACTCACTTATCTTGGTCAAGGGTATATGTTTGTGGAGTGTTCTGATGTTATGGCCTGCCAGGGGGGCCGGTGATGGTGGATCCTGCCCCCCACTGGGCACCCGTGTTGGTCTAAGTGCAAACTAAAGGGGTTTGGAGGTTGCGGCTACCGGGGGTGGAGGGGGTGTTCCCACGTGGTTTGAAGGAACTGTATCCAGGGCCATGAAAAGGCTGGAAAGGCTGTTAGTCTTGGTGGCTAGATGTGTCACTCCGGATCTAACACTGAATCCATGGGGCCCGACAGACACCTTGGCGAACCCGGCGGCGGGAATCCAGCAGGGGTTGCCCCCAAAGCAGTGGGGCCCAAAGTCCCCCCAGAGGGGTTTGGCCACCCAAATATGAGTTGCATGGGCTCATAGAACTCTTTGAATTCGGCGGGGGTAGCTCTGGTAAACTCTGGAAGGTGCGTAGTGGACCTAGGCACAGACTCCGCAGAGGAGCGAGGCCTCGAACGGTGCCGTCAATCCCGCGCCGAGTCCAGTGACTTGGACTGCCGCAGAGAAGTCAAAGAGTTTTGAGACTTCTTGTGCTTGTGGGACTTGCCTGCCGATTTTGATTGCGATGACTATTGTCGAGAGTGGCTCAGCGAGCAGTCCCAGGACCTTCTACATGACTGGGATTGAGAGCACTGTGGGGGTCGTCCAATTTCGGGCAGGGAAGAGCTTTAGGGAATGTTCCCTCTGCACCTTTGGATTCATGGCGCGACAGTCCTCATAGGTCTTGGAGTCGTGGTCCTGCTCGAAGCACCACAAACAAACCAAATGTGGGTCTGTCACAGACATCTGCCTGTGACAGGCACCACAGGGTTTACAAACCGTTGGTTTACTTGGGGAAATCCCTGAGCACATAAGGAGAAAGATTTCAAATACTGCTGCATCAAAATGTCGAAGAAACTCAGTCAAAAAACGACTGTGGGTAGCTCTTCCAGATCTATTCTGACTGGTGCAGAAAGAAAAGAACTGAAGCATATTAAGTCGCATAGAGGATTTAATTTTGAAATACGTTTCCTGCCTCACAAGGTAGCCAAAGAATGCCAACCCGCTGTGGTCACATAGGACCAGAGGTATCTCTTACTCTCATTTACAGAGTATGTGGATGAAGCTTCGAACCTGTTCTGGCCAGTTACCTTACCTGTGCTTGCACACTGCACAGATGAGCAACAGCAGCATCTCTTGGCTTACCGAGTATAATGATGTTGAATAGCAACAGCTGTATTCCTTCACTCACAGAGTACAAAGATGAGAAATAGGAACAGCAGCACTCCTTAGCAAGCAGAATAAAAGGATGCTGAATGGCAACAGCAGCATTCATTAGGGTATAGAACATAAGGATGATGAAGAACAACCACAGCCCTTTACATTCAGAATATAAGGATGCTGAATGGCAAAAGCGAGGGAGTTTTACTGTCATCTCTGACACCACTATCTCTATTCAAACGGTACGATAATGAGCAATGTTTTTCTGCACAACCTCATTACTTCGGAACTTCTTCTTTCTTAACTGATACTCTTTTCTTGCTGTTCACGCTCTAGTGGTGGTGCTGGCTGATACTATATTACTCTTTCAGATAAAACGACTACGGTTTGAGTCGGTTTAGATATAGCAAACCATTGGAGCTGTTTTCGATCATGTAAATTAGTAAAGACTGTGCTTTTTGTAATGGGGCGTCTCTTAGTTATGTTTCCACTTTAAAATTTCAGATAACCCAACCACCCGCCTTTATTTTGTTGTATTGGTGGTCCTGAAGAAGGTGGTCCAAAAGGGATAATATCCACCGAAACGTGCGTTGACCTGGATGTGAGATACCCGACCCACAACACTGTCACGGAGACTGTATTATAGCGGTCCTCTTGGTGACCATAATAGTGTATGCGATCTTGGGAGGGTATGATATGGTTTGTTGAATAAATGAGTATGTATGTTGGTGTGAGAGGCCAGTATGCAAGTGTGGTCAATTTGTAGGGGTCATACATATGTATATAAATGATGCAGATAGCATTGTCCATATCAAAAAAGCAATCTCTATGCTGATCTTTTGAAAAAATGAAATTGTTGAATACCCATATAAAAGAAATGTGGAAGGAAATTACAGAGACAATTAATGTTTTTTACTCTTTTTGATATAAATGATGAAATAATGATTTTTGAACAAAATACATTTTATGTAAAAAAAAAAATATTGTATGCTTGTTATGTACTCATTGTAGATAGCCCCATAGAGCTACTGTTAGCCTGTATAAAAGCAATATAGGTCTAGTGGGAGGTTCTTTTATTGATTTTTGATTGTTGTCTCCCCTTTTCTCCCAGACCTCAAAAATAACCCATAAGGGGGTACCCTTGATAGTGTGGCAACAGCAGCATCCATTAGGATATAGAAAAAAAGGATGATGAAAAACAACCACAACCCTTTGCTCACAGAATATAATTTTAATGAATAGCAACAGCAGCATCCATTAGGATAGAGAATATAAGGGCGATAAAGAACAACGACATCCCTTCGCATTCAGTATATAACGATATTGGATGGCAACAGCAGCATCCATTAGGATAGAGAATATAAGGGCGATGAAGAACAACGACACCCCTTCGCCTTCAGTATATAATGATATTGAATGGCAACAGCAGCATCCATTAGGATACAGAATATAAGGGCGATGAAGAACAACAACATCCCTTCGCATTCAGTATATAAGGATATTGAATGGCAACAGCAGCATCCATTAGGATATAGAATATAAGGGCGATGAAGAACAACGACACCCCTTCGCATTCAGTATATAAGGATATTGAATGGCAACAGCAGCATCCAATAGGATATAGAATATAAGGATGATGAAGAACAACCACATCCTTTTGCTTGCAGAATATAAGGATGATGAATAGCAACAGCAGCATCCCATAGCTTACAGAGGTTTAGGACGATGAACAGAAACATCAATCAGCATGATGATAACACCCATTCCTATACATGGTATGAAGAAGATGAACAGGTGTCGAAGCATACATTATCTTAGAGACTAGTGGGATACTGAAGGTGGTGCACTACATAGCTTAATTTATGGCCCAGGACAGTGACGTGGCGTGGGAGCTCCACAGGGGCGGTTGCCCCAGGTGCAACATTCTTAGTTGGCGCAATATTTTAAAAGAAAGTATTGCGCCCCCTACCCTGTGGACCGTTAGCACTTCTTGAGCTAATGGCCACGGGTTAGGGGGCGCAATACTTTCTTTTAAAATTTTGCCCCGGGCGCAGGCGACCCATGCTACGCCGCTGGTGCAGGATCATGATTATCAAGAACAGTTGTGCCTCTTACCTTACAGAGGATGCCTATGATGATGAGCAGCAACACTAGCCCACCTACTGAGCTTCCGAGTATTATTTTAAAGTAGTCCGCTGGGACAATCAGCTCCACCTTTGTTGTGACCTGGAAGGACAACACAGGAACATGTTTCACTACTCATTAGCTGTATGTGTTCATGTGGAATGGGAAAAGGGACATTAGTACAATGACACACTGGGAATAATGTTGCAGTTAAGGTTGCATAGCCACTGCTATTTTATGGGTGTTTTTCAATTTTAGATAAGATTGAAAGATTAATGTTGCATTAATTAATATTTTTAATGCAAACACATAAAACCTATTTAGGACAGAGGTTCGGTGGGTGTTACCAAGGTTCACACTCAATTAGTCAGGACCCATAATTTGTTGAAGCACAAACCACATCGGTGATTTCACCCAGATATCACCCAAATCAGGATACAAGTACTTCGTGAGTGGTTCTGTGCTATGTTCCTTAATCTTGTATTTCATAGGGTAAGTGTATCACCCAGTCTCGTTTTTGACATCATAAGCACAGCAACAGGTAGATTCTTGATTTTCAGTGATCTCTTTATTATTGGTTCAGTGTGGGGAACAGGGGAACAGCCGACACTTGTTTCTGCTACCAGACCGCAACGGACGCTGTGCTTTCAAGACGCTTTCTCCTTTCACCCTCCTTGAAAAAGCCCTGGCCTGCTGGCCCTTGGGCGAAACACGTGTCGGCTGTTCCCCTGTTCCCCACACTGATCCAATAATAAAGAGATCACTGAAAATCAAGAATCTACCTGTTGCTGTGCTTATGATGTCAAAAACGAGACTGGGTGATACACTTACCCTATGAAATACAAGAATAAGGAACACATAAAACCTATTTGTTGTTTTTTTCTGTACAAAGCCAGTGGCACAGCAACGTTAAGATGCACAAAAGAAGTTCTTAATAAAGTATTTTGTCAAAATCATATATATGGGTTACGTCCAGTCGATTTCTTTTTTCATTTAATTGCATTATTGTCTTACACAGACCCAGCCAAAACGTGTTTTGCTCACCAAGATTTCTTCAAGGCTTGACTAGAGAGCTATAAGTCATGGTTTGGAAGTTCGAAAAACTTGACACAAATTTTTTAAAAATGTGAAAAAGGGATATTCCAGCTTCTTGAGTAAACATTTAATTCAAAGACCTAACTAGTGTAAAAATGTCACTGATGTTACCTGTATGACACTAGTTCAAGCATAAAACGTCTCCTGAGTGAGACACTGCGGGCCTGATTACGATGGCGGTCGGATAAGCGTCTGACCGCCATCGCCGCGCGAATGGAACCGCCCAACATGTAGAGGGCAGTTCCACCCGCCTAATTACGATGTAACCACGGTGTAGGTGGTTGGAAAAATGCATTTTGCAAACATCCATGCACCATGTGCCAGGCACCATGTGGCGCCTGACACACGGTGCATGGATGTTTGTGGGGGCACCACATGTGTCCCCCTAGTCCCATAGCCAAGGCCCACGTGGGATGGGGCCCTGCTAGGGGCCCCCAAAGACCCTTTCTGTCTGCCTTTACATGGCAGTCAGACAGCCATGTAAAGGCAGATGGAAAAGAGACATTGTAATCCCTACGGTGGTGCCTCCACAGGCACCACTCCCACTGTAGGGATTACGGTCCAACCGGTGCCCTGATGGGCTCCTTGAGCCTGACGGAGACATCGATCGGTCCCTCCAACCCCTGCACTTCGACCGACCACATCATTATGTGGCGGTCGGACCACAGCCTCAGATGTCTCAGGGCCTCATTATGATGCTCGACGTCATAATGAGGCCCTTTGAATGAGCCAAAGATTACATGAAATTGCTTAATGAAAAGTTCCATTAATTTCATGTAATGCAAAATGTATCAATTTCATGAATTTCACTGTCCTTATTACAATTTTCCCAGACATTGTCTCAGTATGAGGAAATATAGCCTGTATTCGAGAGAGTGGTTTTATCTCAAGAGAGCTCATCCTAGAACTTGTCATCTCTGAGGTCTGGCTGTTTCAAGTCATTCAGCTGGTGAGTATGTAGTGACACCCCTGGACAGTCTCATAACCTTTATTGAATAACTGGGTCTGTTCAAGACAATAAATACTGCAAGCACAAGAAAAGACATGACTGAAGGAAACCTTTAAATATTTTCTAAAAATTATTTATAAAAAAACGTTGTTTTGTTACTCTAAGGGTGCAACTGGCTTCATCTGAAGAACTTGCAAATGGGCGATATCTTTGATTGTGAGAAACATCTGAAGGAAACAGGCCTCTCTAGTGACGGGCACAACAGTCCCACGCCTGCGCAGTTTGCTTCTCTGGTACATCTCTCCGTGTGAATCCCATGGGTCCCTCCTGTCGCAGCCCCCGCCTTCTGCCCCTGTGCACATTTTTGTTTTGCACTGCGTGCCAACCCATGCCAGACCCCATACCTGTGCCAAACTGAAGTCCTCGTCTGGGTACATGCTGATGTATCTGCTGGTGTTGAAATGAATCCAAAGGACTGTCTTGATTGACAAAGGCGATAAAGACTGCGATAATATGAGAAATAAGAGTGGTGAGAGAAGGGTGGAAAGAAAGCAGCTTCACCAAGATGCAGAGAATGTACGCCAGCAAACATATGATCAAACAGTAGCAGCAGAGTCTTCTTCATAGAGGACTTTCATTACTAGCCCCACATCTTCACCACTTTCAGCAGCATCACCATAGTCACATCCTTCGTGACTTTCAAAACCTTCACTAGGTCAAGCTTCTCAAACTCCACCACTACTCAAGAACAGAACATCCATTAACTACTGCATCACCCCACAACCGCCAACTCCATGATAAAAGGCAGTGCCCAGTAGCAAGAGCCAGAACAAGGCCATTGTTCCTTGGAGGAGCCTCTAATAGGACAGACTGGAGAGTGAATCATCTAATCCTACAGAATCTGATCTTGGAATAATCTCTCAGATCCCTTTAACTGGAGAATGAGGGAAACATTATTTTACCCCCTGAGAGTCTTCTCAGCAGGCACAAAGCAATGAACAGTTTTATGGAAGATTCATTAAACTATCCTGTTTAAAGCCAGGTGACATAGGTGTGCAATGCGGCTTATGCTCCAAAGGGCATCCCATTCCATGCACTAAGTGGGAGGGATGCCATTGCCTACTGCAACACAGTTTAGGTTTGAGAGAGCTGGAAGACTGCGGAAGGTTGTTTGGCATTCGGAAGCCAGGACATGCTTACTTGAGGCTCCTTGGATATAAACATGTCTCCCTCAATGTGGAATTCTGTCATGTTCATCTCATGAACTTCACACTGAAAGACCTGAGAAGAAAGAGAAAGATCTTGGGTTCACAATCACAGACCTGAGGGCAGATGGATCAGTAGGAAATTACTCAAACTAGACTTTGCACCACCCACACCAGGAAGTCCCAAGTCATTCTTAAGATGATAACGACCTTTACATTTTCCGTGTGATTCATCCGCATGATGCGCAGGATGTGGCTCTTGTCCTCTGTGATATTATGGCAGGGCAGATGGGGGTCCTGGGAAGAAAATTGAGACCTCCATCAAACACTCGCTTGAGGACTTTTATGCACAACTCTTCATTCCTGACTGATCTCTAGTGAAAGAAAGTTCCTTCATACCCGTGCATGCAAAATCGCCATGTATTTGGGTTTTCTGCTGTTAGAGTCGCTGATCCTCACACCCAGAATATCCCCCAGCTCCCTGACCCCACTATGAAGTTGGGATGGATGTGCTGTTGGGGAAGGCACCAAACATTCATGAATATATGGGTGCTCCAGTATCACTTTAAGGGTGCTGAACTGCCTGGTTTGCTCTCCAGTAACACTGCACATGTCTCAAGTTTTGTTCCCCTTTGTGTTAGAGATGCTGTGCTCTTAGATGTGCTTTTCCATAAACCTGGTACACGCTCCATTCCCTGCACCCCCCGCGGCTATGAGTATTATGCAGCTGGAGGGGCCATCTTATTTACCAAAGACATTGCCCATCTCCTGAAGCGGAGCATAGTACTAGGAGCACTGTGCTGCCAAGGTGCTGCCATTCCTACCTTAAACATTCCCCACCTCATGGATCAAGGGATGCCAGACTCGCAGAACAAGGAGAAATTTTCTTTTTTGGAAAATCATACTTTTATTTTCAACACACTGTCTGAGAACATACCATTAACATAGTTTTAGAACTAACTAAAGTCGCCCTTCTCCAGAATCCAGTGTGATCCTCGGTACACTGAAATGCATAGGAATTACTTCTCAACTCACTTCAGGGAACCGTATTCAGTAGTGCCCTGGTGTCCTGTATAGCTCCACGAAGATGACTTAACAGTCTGCATAACTACATGCAGAATAGAAAAGTAGATATTCAAGAACACGCAGGACTCATGAGATTGATACTTGCATAAAACCTCTCTGTCAACAAAAATCATTACTTCCAGATAATGGGAACAGCAACATGCACAAGAAAAGCACCACTACATGCAAGCCTTTTTTTCCTAACATGGATATACACTGGCCTACCTGTGTTGCTTACATGACATATTTTAGATTGGACAGATGCAGAAAGCTCCCGAGACAATTTCATTAGTGACATATCACAATTTAAAATAGAAGAGAGTAAAGATTTCCCTCTTCACCACGTACCACCCAGAGCTTCCCCAAGTCACCAGAGATGAAAAACAAATATATTCAGATAAACATGATTTCAGATCAGTAAACACAGTTTATCTCCTTCAGTTTAGAATTTGTCCGCTGGGACAGTACACGGCTGAAGTCAACAAGTATTGCACTACAAGACGAATCACCATTTCTTTTTAAAAAAAAAACATTTTATTGAGTTTTAGGTAAACAAGAACAGTGCGCTCAGCATAACATCCATATACAACACCACAGTACTGCAGCAGACGAAACATAACAGCATGTAAAATCGTCTCCCAACAGAAGTTGTCAACGTCATATACATTAAAATAACAATGCCTGAACCCTTCACTTATGATCATACAGTGGAAATACAGCATTCTGTGCTCCTCAGGTCCCCCCGCCTCCCCTGACCGGTCCCTATGCGGTTCCAGATGGATCCCTCTGTGTTCTGCCCAGTCCCCCCATATCTTGAAATGTTTCTGGGGACATCCCCATGACAGATAGATCGAGTGCTCTAGCCCCATACAATGGTCCATACCCTTTACCCAAGCTTCTACCGCAGGTGCCTCTGCGTCCTTCCACACCCATGCGATGTCTCTCTTGGCAACTAAGCCCAGCCACAGGAGTAACCTCTGGTATCTTGTGACCTCAAGTCATTCGTGATGTGAAGAAGTATAAGTTTGGGATCCCGGGGGACAGCCAAACCCAGCACCCCCTCGAGCCTCCTCAGCACGTTTCCCCAGTAGTGAGCCAGTCCCAGGCAGTGCCAGACCCTATGGGGCAGATCACCCTGCAGATCGCCGCATCGTAGGCAGCCACCCGTTGGAATGAGGCCCATCTTGTGAAGTCTGACTCTATGAAGTACACCCTATGGAGCACCTTTAGTTGAGTCATGCGAAATTGGGATGCTATCACTGCCTCTCTAGGGCCCTCCACCGCCTCCCTCCAATCATCATCTTTCAACAGGCCCAGGTCTCCCACCCAAGCCGCCGAACCCCCGCCAGGGGGTCCGGCATGTTGTGCAGTAGCATTTTATAGAGCTCCGACAGCTTGTGCTCCCGCAGGTCCGTGAGCAGGATTTTGGATTCCAATGGGGAGGACTCGGGAACAGTGTCTAGTGATTGTATCGTGGGGAGGAGGGCATGCTGGAGCTGGAGATAACAGAAGAACTGGGTGTGGTACAAGTCAAACTCGTCCTGCAAGTCCTGGAAAGATTTAAGTATCCCACCCCTGAGCTCATCTTTTACTGTTGAGATGCCTATAGAATCCCAGGTAGAAAAGCCCAGCAAAGTGGCCACCTGTGGCAATCTAGTAACCCCCCTAATGGAGCCTCTAACGTAACGCGGTCCGCCCATCCCACCTTGATGAGGGCCGCATTCCAAATATCACCCGTGTAGTAGGTGGGAGATTTGCGGGGACAGCCCTCCCCCGTAGAGCACATGAGCGAAATCTCGATCTCCCAGTATCCATCCCTCCTCAGCATAAGCCGGATCACTAAAGCCTGTGAACCACCAGCAGTTCACTACCAACAGATGTGCTGCCCAGTAGTATAGGAGCATATCCGGCATAGTTATTCCGCTCTCAAAGGCTGGCTTGTAGCACTTTCAAAGGCCTATACGAGGCATTCAATTAATCAATCAATCAGGGTTCTCATAGAGCGCGACTACTCACCCGTAAGGGTCTCAAGGCGCAGGGTGTGGGGGGGGGGGTTCTGCTGTTCAGTCGAAGAGTCAGGTCTTGAGGTCGTTCCTGAGTTGAGGCAGTGATGGTGATTGTCTGAGGTGCAGAGGTAGGGAGTTCCAGGTCTTTGCAGCGAGGTAGGAGAAGGATCTTCATTCAGCTGATGTCTTGCAGATCCATGGGATAGTGACCAGAGCCGGCGGAGCGGAGGTGTCTGGTCAGCGTGTAGAAGAAGAGGCAGTCGTTGAGGTATTCGGGTCCAGGTTTGTGCAGGGCTTTGTTAGGCGTGCGTGAGGAGCTTGAAGGTGATTCTTTGTTGATCGGGAGCCAGTGGAGGTCTCTCAGGTGACCGGAGATGTGTTTTAGTGGGGATGTCCAGGATAAGTCCGGCGGAGGCATTCTGGATGAGCTGCAATTTCTTTTGGAGTTTTTGGATTGTGCCGGCGTAGAGTGCGTTGCCGTAGCTGAGCTTGCTGCGGATGAGCACCCTTCAAGAGCAGCGACCTAATCTGTGCATTGACGCTCTTAAAGAAGCCATTTTTCTTCTGCAAGGGGGGGTTCTGCAGATGAAAAAGGAGGTGTGGGAGCGAGACCATCTTGAAGATGGCCAATCTTCCCAAAAGAGATAAAGGTAAAATGGACCAAAACTTGACATCTCGTCCGAGGCGCGCTGACTGCGACGCCAGATTATGTTCATAGGACCATATTGCATTGGCTGTCACATAAACTTCGAGGTACTTAAATCCACGAGAAAGGACCTGTAACTCCGGCACCCATGGCATGACAGCCAGTCACAGAGGAATTGGGAATGACAAATCACTATTTCTGACACTCAAAAATGTACATTCTTGTATTGGCACTTTTTTACAGCAGTACCATTCACTGTAAAACCTTACGGCTATAGTTCTCATTGGTAATATTTTAAAAACACAGAACCAACTTTAAAATTAATAATTTTAAATAACATGGGACTAAATTGTGACGT
Organism: Calotriton arnoldi; assembly: GCA_963921515.1. Classification (NCBI taxonomy): domain Eukaryota; kingdom Metazoa; phylum Chordata; class Amphibia; order Caudata; family Salamandridae; genus Calotriton; species Calotriton arnoldi. The sequence continues at coordinate 343,715 of CAWUFW010002661.1, read as the reverse complement.
GAATTGTAAATCAATAGGATGGACTGTGCATTCTGTAACAGAGCAAGAAAAACCAATTTAATTTTAATTCTAGATCTCCATTCCGGAAATTTTGACTAAAGTCATAAAGATAGTCAATGTGTGGGATCCAGGAACATTTTTCTAATAATACCTTTTTCAAAAACACATTTTGCATGCCTTTCTATGGGCTATATTGTATTGTATTGTGTTGTAATTGCATTTATACATCACTTACTAACCCTGACGAGGCGTCGAAGCACTTTTTCAGCGAGTAGCACGCTACTCGGGAAACTATAAAGGATTAATGGTGAATTAGTATAGTGAAAAATGAAAATAATTTGAGCTGTGGCTATGTTAGTCAGTTATTTGGATTGAGAAGGATATTGGTAGAATTTCATTTTCGTTTTTATTTCAAAGAAAATAATTCACATTAAAGTATGTCAGAAGTGTAAAGGGCGCTGAGACTATATTTTCTGAACTCTTTTTCAAGTCAAAAAGTAAAGACGGCTTCCCAAAGATTAATTAGAAACTGCAGTGATGCATCACATCCTGTACTGTTCCAGTTCATTTTGAAGGAACCATAGGATCCCGACTTAACATGGATTTCCATCCTGATGCCTGATGGCACCGTCAGAGGGGAGGATGGTCTGTTTATGGCTTCAATAAGGATTCCATAATAGTGATTAAGTAACTTCTCCAACATGAGCCCACCCCCAACCAGAATCATGATAAAAAAGCAACATGGCCAAGATAGAGCACCTCACCTGTAGAGCAGCAATGGAAAGCATTATGAAGTGGCTTTACCCTATCAGAAGTCTGGCTTTCTGGAGGTCAGTATAGGTGCCAGAAGGTAGAGATGAATGCCTCATGCCATGAACATGGCACTGTTTGACATGTGGCTTCATAGGCCCATCGTCCCTGGACCCTGGCAGCAGCACAGATACTACTGGATCCCCAGCCTAGAGCACTGGAAGTCGTGACTGTGCCTGATGCCTCAGATAGTGGGCAGAGGATGGAGAGAGAAGAGTCACGGTACCCAGGGAACACCCAAGGAGGCAGACACTGAGACTCTGCAGTGAGAGGAGGGCTTTCAAATGAAGCTGAAATACAGAAATATAGCCTGGGAGAAATACAGAAATATAGGAGAGGAATCAACAGCCTCCGAGTCAGTGGGTCCACTGGCTGCTTGTGACTGAGGAAAACCGGAACCAGATGTGTCGCCTGATTTAAATATGGTCTAACTATGATATAACCTACCTGACCTAGACTATAATGATCGTTGTGTACTGACCCGGTCGCAATGTAATTTGTCATCATATATTTGGTCATCTGAATGCATGTGCTCGTCTTTCACTATATATCACTTCATGAGCCTGTTTAATAAAAAGATTTAATAAAAAAAACAAATGAAGCTGAAGGCTGAAGCTCCAAGGCATAGTCTGAGCCAATTAGAAGTATCTATACACACTTAAAGAGGGGTGAGAGGTACCACCCTTCCATTTGTTCTCCCTAAATACACATATAACTCACCCCAAAAAAAAAAGGGAAGAAGAAAATCAAATCAGCCTCACTTCTTCATGGGAAGCTGGCTCTGTATATACTATATTAAGACTTCCCTCACACACTAAATAGTGTCACCTAATTTTATTCTGGGCCCCTCTTGGCAGGGTTAAAAAATGTCAGTCGGGGTATATCTGGATTATTAGTACCCTGTACCCCTAAATATTGTGTTTATCAACATGTTTCGGCCTTTCAACTGCCCCTCAGTGTCGCTGGTCTTCGTCAGGATGAAGATCCCTGTGATAACTCCTCTACTTAACCCCCTCCTTCCTCTATGCTAGAATAGGGATAGGGAATCAAATTCTGGCCATACTTGCCATTGCTGGAAACATTCTCAGGAAGTACCGGAGTTTCACCAAAGACATTCCAAAACTGGGGTAGGAGTAGGAGCGTCACCCTGTAGTCACACTTTCTTCAAGGGTCCGACAGCGCAACCAGGCTACCCGCTGCTGGAGTGGCCTGGTGGCGGATTGGAGGGCAGATAGTTGCCTGGTGGCGGTGTTGGACCCTTGAAGAAAGTGTGACTACAGGGCAACGCTCCCACTCCTACCCCGGTTTTGGAATGACTTTGGTGAAACTCGGGTAGTTCCTGAGAATGTCCAACAGGGTCCGCCACTAGGCCACTCACTGCCGGAGTGGCCTGGTGGAGGGATCGGAGGGCAGCGAGTGGCCTGCTGGCAGGATCCTATTTTTTGTAGGGCTACTTTTGCCCTTAGAAAAATAATGTTTATTTGTTCCACTCTGAGTGTTGGTCTGTGCCAGAGTGTTGTAGCGTATGATGAAGCATGACACTATTTAGTGTGTGAGGGCAGTCTTAAAACCATTGAGGGCTTCCCATGAAGACATGAGCCTGATTTGATTATCCTCTTCCCAATTAGAAGTATGCCAAATGAAGATAACAGGTGATCTGAATTGCTGAGCGATGGTGGACAATAAAGAGAGGTCCATGTTGAGACTGCCATAACTCTAAAAGGGATTAAGTGGCAAATACAGTGGCAATCTTGAAAGGGCACTACTTTCTGTGAAAACAATGTGGTCCATCTTGCAGTTGCATCACTGACGCAAAGGGCACGTTACTTAACTTAGGAAAAAATCCCAAAGAAAAGGAAAAGTAGAAAATCTACTTTTATGTACCTGAAAGAGACTCCACAAATGTGAAAAGCAGGGCATGGCAACTTAACATCCACTCCATGACCACTGAGAGAAGATGCACTGCCACACCCCAACATAATGTAGCTACTACCAAGGACTGACCATAAAACTATCCGCCTGCAAGATATATTAACAGTACTTGCAATAAAAGGCTGCTCAGCTGGAAGCGGAGGTGCAATCTGATGTTAAGACTCCCTGAGACTTCACCAGCATTAGAGAATGGATAGTGACTGTATTATACCATCAGTGCTAAAGGAGAGCTACAAACGTCAGGATTTTTTGGCATCTCATACAACGAGAAAACTGGCAATTTAAAGAGACTTTCTTCAGACCTGGCTACCGGAAGCTCTTGACCTGCTAAAAGGTAATGTGGGCGTTGATGTGCGCAGATGCTGTATGTTGACATCTTCCAGGATGTGACCGAAGAAGAGGTGTCCTAAAGTCATGCTATTCTTCAAAGTGGAGGAAATGAGGGACAAAATACTGGTGGCAACTGAACAAATGGCAAAACTGAGATGGTAAGTGGTGTTACCCACATCCTCTCAGACATGAACGGGGCTACGAAAGAAAGGAGGAGAGTTATGGAGGCTTTGAAGAAAGAATAGACAGAGGGTGCACAGTTGAAATCATTTTTTCTAGCCACACTAAGTGTCACTGAAGGGACAAGAAAGACTTGTTCTGGAGTGAAAGAGATGCACAAGAACCTTTTATGGCCCTAAAAAACAAGAAAAAAGGAGACTTCTGCTAGTCAGAAGAATAGCAGGGGAGTTGGGCAGGGTCAGGAGTCCACTTCAAAGTTGGTTATCCAACAAGATTGAGGGAGTCTGACTATGACTAGCAATAATCAGAACAGATCACTGGTGTATGTGTGGGAAACATTTCTGAACCTAAAAATTTTATCTGGAGAAAATTCCACAGGCTGATTGCGACCCCTCCTAACATACTATACACCACATGTAATTTGGTCTATAGACATAGAGATGCCCCATCTCTTCCTCATAAAGCAGGACAAGTGCTCCACAGCTAGAACGGAGTACTACGGGGGACACCTGATTCGTCTATTTGTGTAAAAGACACAACAGATCTCCCTGTCGGTATGAACCCTAGCCTGTGGTTGGGGCACACAGCCTTATTTGCTTAGATATCATTTTAACAGTTTTTTAACATGGCCAAGATATGTGCATGACATAATTTCTAACATAATGTGGTATTTAGTGCTCTGTGGTTATGGGAAGCTTTTGCAGGGCAAATGTTATTTGTGAATGGCTGTTGTTGCACTTCAAATTAAATGACCCAGTGAGAAGGTGCCACCAAATCCGCGACAACAACATTGGCCCCACATAACTCAGCAACTGCATAAACTTCCACAAATCTACCAGACACCTCCGTCTAGCCAGAGTCCTACTCTCACACCCTCCGCCCATACACAGAACAAAACCCGGTCGTCGTGCCTCCTCCTACCTCGCTCCTAAAGCCTGGAACGAGCGTTCCCTGCACAGTATGGCTGCCTACTCAGTTCTTGAATTCTGAAAGAAACTTAAGTTGTGGCTCATTACGCATTTTCCAACTCTGGCTCGGCCCATACAGCTCCTGCTTCAGCACCAAGATACCTTGCCGGGGTGAGTTGTGTGCTACACAAATGCACATAACTTAACAAAGGGTGAGGCTGATCATTTCATATGCTATCCAAAGAGCTGGTATCTGTGCCTGCCTGAGCCATTTTAGTTGAAGTCTCACATAGAGCAGTATGTTCCTCCAGTGGAGAACCAGTTGTGATACTGTTGACAAATCGGATTAAAGAGGAGGTGGCCTCACACAGATCAAACTACTGTACTCACAACCGGTTGCCAGACTACGCGCCAATGGATTGATATCTGCCCCATTCGACATCACACGCAGCACCAGACAGGGGTGCCCTTTGTCGCCCCTTCTGTTTGCCATCGCAATGGAACCCCTGGCTGCCAGAATCAGGCAACACCATAAAACGCAGGGTCTTGACTTCCCCATGAGAGACACCATTATATCGCAGTATGCTGACGATATCACCCTCTATCTCCGAGACCCGCTAGACAATCTAAACCCGGTTCTTAGGGAACTTACCAAATTTGGTGGTCTCTCTGGTGTACATATCAATTGGACCAAATCCACCCTGCTTCCTCTCACCCCTAACTTTACTACTTTTGAACCAGATTATCCTATTCAATGGGCTTCCGGCCCCGTTCGATATCTGGGGATTTGGCTCAGTATTGACATCCATGAGCTCTGGGACATGAACTTTGGTCGCACAATGGCGTGGCTGGAAGGGAAAATAACGGTCTGGTCTAAACTTCCTATATCCTTAGCTGGTCGCATTGCCATAGCTAAAATGATTGTGCTGCCTAAACTTTTATATTTATTTATTAATCTCCCCTTGCAACTTACCCAATCATTCCTGAAATCCTTAAGATCCTCGATGATTTTCCTGGTTTGGGCTGGAAAGCAACCGCGTATAGCGTGGGAGGTACTCACACTACCACTGACGCAAGGTGGACTTGGGGCTCCAGATTTGGCGCTCTATGCGTTTTGCGCACAGGCGCAATTCCTACACCATTGGATATTCCCAACCCCCTTCCAACCCCATGTTGCAGTAGGGGCCGAAAGCGTCACACCATTACCACTGGCAGTGGCCCTATATCAACCTTTCAAACGCCATCATACTATCATACACACATCAGACACGTTGCGATGGGCTTGGGATAAATTTCGTATCCACGCAGGTCACTCAGTCTTATACGCGTCCTCTATCACGCTCGCACACAATCCACAAATTCCTATATTGGAAGATAAAGGCAACTCTGGCCGTGCTCATACCTTAGGATGGGATACATTTGCTGACTTATACCCCAGCGACACCTTCCTGCCTCCCCCTGCACCTCCACCTGGCGACACCATTAACTTTTCTAGTTTATTACTATATTACTCTGTCAGAGGAGCGTGCCGTACATTACATGACACATTTCCAGCTCCTCCTCCTTCTCTCCCGGCCCTGGCATTAATGCTAACGAACTCATCCTCAGATAAGCTGATCACCAGACTTTATAGCACCATGCAACGCTCTTTCCCGATCACGCACCCGAAGGCCTTTGCTGGTTGGAACGAAGATCTAGACGACCCACTGACAGAAGCTCAATGGCAATTCTGCTGCGGGCAATTAGAGATGTTATCCCCTAATTACAGGCTTCGCCTTATACATTTTAAATACTTGGATCGTATTTACAGAACGCCTTTGCAACTTAAACGTATGGGTCTCCGCCCGGAGGCGAATTGCTGGAGATGTGCATCACCAGATGCCTCCTTTTTACACATGCCTTGGAGCTGCCCCGATATAGAGCGCTTTTGGAACGCAACACTTAAATCCATTAATGAGATCCTGGCAACTCACCTGACCCCTTCCCCCAAACTATGGGCCATATTATCAAGAACAGCAATAACATTATCGCCGCTTTAGCAGCAGGAAACTGCCGCTAAAGCGGCGATAAAGCTTGATAATATGCTCTATAGAATTCCAATAGAAGCCCAGGTTCTGGTGTGAAGGACATCAAACCTGGGCTTCTATTGGAATTCTATAGGGCATATTATCAAGCCCCTTATCGCCTCTTTAGCGGCAGTTTCCTGCCGCTAAAGCGGCGATAATGTTATCGCCGTTCTTGATAATATGGCCCTATGTCTTCTAGGATACGTTCAGGATGTCATACCAGGGCACCGTAAACTTCTGCCCGTGCTGCTTCTCCTGGCTAAACGCCGGATTGCGATGCACTGGGGTAAACGCCAACCACCTGCAACTAAAACCTGGATACTAGATATCACATTCTGTCAGGAACAGCTAAATACATATTGGGAACTCCTGCCTCAGGCATCTCGACCCAAGGATATTTGGAGCCCGTTTCTAGCTTGGCTATCCTCTCGCAATACAGACACTACACAAAATCCAGAGGTTTCCACTGCTTCCCACTGAAAGACTCCCACTGTTAATGTTTTTGACCTCCTGAATGCCATTATGTGTCCGTACATTGTGCCACTCTTCCACTACTCTCTTCTGTGACTCCAGTCCTATAACCCGTACGTAATGCATGATGCCTAGATTCTTGATTGCGATGACTCTTCTTACACATGCACTTGTCAACTGTGATGCCTCTGTTTTGGTTCTAACGTTCATTTGTTCAATCACGAGTATTTGTACTGTAATATTGGGCAATATTTGCTACTTGCTGTATATTTGCTTATGTGGCCTCATTAAGAGTTTTTTTTACCAACATATTAAATAAATGATTCAAACAGTATTAATATTTACACTAAATCAATGGCCTCCTGTGTTACTGTAGAGGGAGATGTCCCGGTGTTTTCTTCGGATGCCAGTTTAGCAATTGCTGGCAATGAGGGAAAAAATGACTTGTATTTAGGCTGTTGTTATACACATTACACAAGAGATCTCTGGACCTGTGGATTATTGAAGAATATTAGAGGATGAAGAAAATAGCAGGCATGAAAGAAAACCCAGCAGTTCTTCAATTCTCAGACGAAAAATGATGGAATCCGAGGTGAAGAAAATAAATACTCAGGAGGAACAGTAAAGTACTGAGACGGTTGAGACTCAAGCCTCAATTACTCTCCACCTGAAGTAGGACTGAGAGGTTGAAGTAGAGAAGGTAACTGGTGATAGTCACCTTCCATTCTCCTTTTCTCCTCCCGCTTGTCTCTTTTTTCCTTTGCTTGCTGTGGTGCTCAGAGAAAGGAATGTCTGGAGTAGAAACCTCCAAGCCTCCTATTGCAAGCAGAATCTATGGTTGTGACATTCCTTCCTCTCTGTTTGCTGTGGTTTTGGTGCACCAGCAAGAGGTTTCGATTTTTGGGAGCTTTTAATGCACATGCCCCGGATGCAAGAAGCAGCTGGAAGAAGCAAGGCTCAACCTTCAGTGGGAGAGCTTTGAAACCTAATCCAACCCAGCTAGATGCAAGCCTTTTTATTAATATTACAATGCAAGAGCTCTCCTCTGAGGTAAACATATCTGGCTTCAATTGGTTACCCGCTACACCGGACTCCAAGACGTTCATGCTTAGAAGGACAGAAACTCACAGGATAAAAATTCCCCACACCGGACTCCAAGGCGTTCATGCTTAGAAGGACAAACTCACAGGATAAAAATTCCCCAAACTCACAGGATAAAAATTCCCCAAACTCACAGGATACAAATTCCCCAAACAAGACACAAGTCTTTGTGAAACAGCTGCTGAGAAGAAACTGCTTCACCAAAGACATTGCTTAAAGCTGGTCTTCGGCGATGTTTGTGGGAGAGGAAGACAGTTTCTTAAACCAATAAGAAATTAAGGAAATCAAAAGAAAAAGGCCCCTTCCAGGGATAGGAGTTAGAAAAAAGAGGGCCAAAGTCCAAAAAAGATGCCACACAAGGAGAAGCCCCGCGCACCAGTGTCTGGCTGGTAGCAGAGAAAAAACAGGAACAAAGCTGGGATGCTTGAGCTAAACTTACAGCTGTGACATTTTCCACATTCCACCACAATTCTGTGGTGAACTGCACCGGCACTGCGATGGTTACAGTCACCCGAGGCAGTAGAGATTTCGGCTCCATCGTGAACACCTGAGAGAGGACATTAAAAAACAGAGGCATTAGAAGCAGAACAGCATTGGAAATAATATAAAGCGAGGATATTCAGAGAGAGACATAAGGAGGAAAGGATCTAAGAAAAGATAGAATCAGGTAGGGCACTAATAAAGACATTAAAAGCAGAGACACCGGTATAAAGTGATGGGAAGCAGTGGATGTTGGGAGGGAGCTAGGAGAAACAAGATATGAGTACACCTAAAGATGCACACATATAAATAATTTCATACATGTGTTTGGTTTGGTCGTTAAATCCATTTCTGTTCCTGATTTTTTCACACAAAGGGCCTGATTCTAATGCGGTTTGGAATGGTTTCCGATCGGATCAGGAGAGTCCAACGGACCGAGTACGATGCATCCGGATGCTTCCAGATCCGATTTGGTTGGACTCCCATTGACTTCAATGGGAGCCTTTGTTCCAACTGAATGCATAGGCTGCCATTGAAGAAAGGGGTGGCTGGGGAAAATTGGGCACGCAGTTCCGGGCACCCCCTGGTGCCTGCCACATTGTGCATGGCTGGTAAGGGGGGACCCATGGGTACCCCACGGGCCCGATTGGGAAGGCTCTGGGTGCAGGAGGGCCCACTACGGGCCCCCAAAGTCTGATTCCGACTGCCGATTCGAGTCAGACGGCACGTTTCAGAAAGACTGTCCAAATCCAGCATCGTACTCTGTCGTTCGGAAACGCGGCCCGTAGAGACGTACGATTCTGCTGGGTACGGCTCGGTCATTCCAAATGCCATCGGGTTGGGATTGGGATATTCCTAACACCTAACTCGCATCATACTCGGTCGGTCGGAAACCTTTCCGAGTCGGTTGGAAAGACTCGTCCCGATCTGATTTGAAAGGAGCAAATGCCGTTAGGAGGCCTTCCTAACCGCATCAGAATCAGGCCCTAAATTTGAAGTTCGCCATTCAAAGAGCACCTTGCCTTTTACTTTCTCTCCTATGACTTTTGTTTTTATTAAATACCAAATTAATAAAAATATTCTTAAAACCGGGACTTATTCCATGTGTGCTTATAGTAAAAGTTGCCATCCCATTGTAAATCTGAATTAAACTCTTACATGAGCAATTTACACCTACTCAAGTGCTTAGTTTACAACCCTTTTAGTGTTAATTCATCTACCCATCCTTGATCCTCATGCATATATAATATGTAGCACAATGTATATATATATATATATATATATATATATATATATATATATATACAAAACAAATCTCCTTCCGTAAAAGTAGACAAGGGGACACGGCGGGGCTCTGAAGACTCCGTTTATTTCAGAAACCCGGCATGACGCGTTTCGGCGACTGCCTTTTTCAAATGCCTCGGGTGATCTGGGGTTTCAATTCACTCTGTGTGAGCCCATCCTCCTAAAGTAGTGTGGGGCACACCTGACTCACATTACATCAAGGACACTCACGCTGTTCAGTGTTCAGAGACTGCAAGTCCCAGCATGCAGTTAGTCCGTGGCGCTAAGGAGTGTCTTTGTCAGCCTTGTTGTTGCATACTCCAAGTGAGAGGCTGAATAATGTGGTTCAGGCTGAAACCTTGACACAGTGCTGGACAATAGACGGTTTCTCCGCCCTCACTTCCAACCGCCCTCTTCCCCGTTGGCAGTGTGCCTGGAGGCGCTGGTTCAAGTAACTGCGTTCTCTCCATACGTTATGGTCTGTCATTGACAACAGGTTCACTGCTTCCTGGGGACGGGCGGCGATCCAGGTGAGTTGCCATTGATACCTTGGATACTTGCGGAAGGGTCCCCTTTGCGTGTCAGTGGCAGCACGCCAAATATGCAAAACAAATCTCCTTCCGTAAAAGTAGACAAGGGGACACGGCGGGGCTCTGAAGACTCCGTTTATTTCAGAAACCCGGCATGACGCGTTTCGGCGACTGCCTTTTTCAAATGCCTCGGGTGATCTGGGGTTTCAATTCACTCTGTGTGAGCCCATCCTCCTAAAGTAGTGTGGGGCACACCTGACTCACATTACATCAAGGACACTCACGCTGTTCAGTGTTCAGAGACTGCAAGTCCCAGCATGCAGTTAGTCCGTGGCGCTAAGGAGTGTCTTTGTCAGCCTTGTTGTTGCATACTCCAAGTGGGAGGCTGAATAATGTGGTTCAGGCTGAAACCTTGACACAGTGCTGGACAATAGACGGTTTCTCCGCCCTCACTTCGAACCGTCCTCTTCCCCGTTGGCAGTGTGCCTGGAGGCGCTGGTTCAAGTAACTGCGTTCTCTCCATACGTTATGGTCTGTCATTGACAACAGGTTCACTGCTTCCTGGGGACGGGCGGCGATCCAGGTGAGTTGCCATTGATACCTTGGATACTTGCGGAAGGGTCCCCTTTGCGTGTCAGTGGCAGCACGCCAAATATGCAAAACAAATCTCCTTCCGTAAAAGTAGACAAGGGGACACGGCGGGGCTCTGAAGACTCCGTTTATTTCAGAAACCCGGCATGACGCGTTTCGGCGACTGCCTTTTTCAAATGCCTCGGGTGATCTGGGGTTTCAATTCACTCTGTGTGAGCCCATCCTCCTAAAGTAGTGTGGGGCACACCTGACTCACATTACATCAAGGACACTCACGCTGTTCAGTGTTCAGAGACTGCAAGTCCCAGCATGCAGTTAGTCCGTGGCGCTAAGGAGTGTCTTTGTCAGCCTTGTTGTTGCATACTCCAAGTGAGAGGCTGAATAATGTGGTTCAGGCTGAAACCTTGACACAGTGCTGGACAATAGACGGTTTCTCCGCCCTCACTTCCAACCGTCCTCTTCCCCGTTGGCAGTGTGCCTGGAGGCGCTGGTTCAAGTAACTGCGTTCTCTCCATACGTTATGGTCTGTCATTGACAACAGGTTCACTGCTTCCTGGGGACGGGCGGCGATCCAGGTGAGTTGCCATTGATACCTTGGATACTTGCGGAAGGGTCCCCTTTGCGTGTCAGTGGCAGCACGCCAAATATGCAAAACAAATCTCCTTCCGTAAAAGTAGACAAGGGGACACGGCGGGGCTCTGAAGACTCCGTTTATATACACACACACACATATATTCACTGAAAAAAACAGAATTATCTGTGGGGTTTAGGTGTCTAAAATCACTGAAAACATTTTAAGAACATACACAACACAAGGCATAACTCATGGTCGACTGCCAATATACAAAAGACCTAACTGGAGAACAACATTATGTGTGCGAGTGATGGCGCATATTGTATCTATTCTTTACAATAGCTGTGAATTTCAGTTGTTTACGCGTTTCAGCCTCAAACACATCACAGTTTTACCTGAGTGTTTTAATGATTTACTTAATTTTTAACCCCACCATGCACAGTGTTTGGCTGTGTTCAAAGCGCCTTCCGCCGGGCCTGCGCCCACCCGACTGTGACCTCTCAACCTATGCTGCACACGGTCTTCAGCTGTGCGCTGTTGAAAATGGCTGTAGGGCCAAGCCCTGTGCCTAACCTGCCATAGCCTCCCAGTCCCCACTGTATTTCATGCACCCATTCTGCATTGTGTAGAGCCTTCGGCCAGTCCCTGTGCTGAACCACCTTCGGCTGTGTGCAGTGAGGGATGGTTGCAGGGCTTGCCTGGCCTTACACCAGACTTAATTTGCTAGCTGTCAAGTTTCATACAGATTAATTGAACAGTGTCAAAGTTATTGGCGAGTGAAACTCTAATTGCCCTCCCATTTATCTTTGCCCACCCCAGCAGATCTGGTTAAATCTTGACATAACCCACCATAAGCTAAACAACCTAAACATCTACCCAAGTCTGTGTAGACTTATCATACAGTGACAAATATATTAGCAAATGAACACTTCTTCCCCCACCTGTTGACATTTCTCCCCACTTGATGGGCCCATCATACCTCTCACCCCCAATTCGATCGGTGCGGAATCCTAAAATATCTGCACTGGGTGTAAATTGCTAACTGCCTGCCACATTTGAAGCAGAGTCATCAAACAGGACTAAAGTTATAAGCGGTTGGAAATGTTATTGTCTCCCCTATACACTGCCTCCCCTTTGATGGACGGGTACAAATCTTGACATACCAATCAAAAAACAAATCTTCCAAGCTTCTGCCAAATTCAATGCAGATTCATCACACAGTGCCACTGTAAAGTGCAAAGGAACACTTTTTTGCCCTCCTTTTTAACTTGCCCATATTTGGTGGATTGGCACAAACAAATACTAGAACAAGGCTAAACATGCTCAGTCCGTGCCAACGTTCATGCAGATCCATCAAACAGTGCCGCAGTCATTAGCAACCCAAAAAGATTTTTGATCCCCCCCAATTTAACCTTGCCCCATTGGACCTTCACAAAACCTAATATAACTGCACTGGGTATCAGTTGCTAACAACTTGGCACATTTTCTAAAGATTTATTAAACAGCGGCCAAATATATAATCAAATTAACATTTAATGACCTCCCATTTAACTATGCCCCTCCTTTATGGATTAGCACAAAGTTTGACCTACCAATAAAAAACTAATTATTTTTAGTTCTTCTTAGCTTCTGCCAAACGTTGTGAAGATTCATCACACAGTGCCAAACCTATGAGCAAATGGACAATCTTTGCTTCCCTCCCTTTTTAATTGGGCTCGCCTTTTATGGATATGCACCAATTTGAGAATTTCCAATAGTAATCTGAACATACTAGTTGTCTGTCAAATTTCAGGCATATTCGTCACATGGTGCCAAGGTTATAAGCAAATTAACAAATGCATTTTCAACTGACAAGGTATATAACATTGCTAGCCCTCTGAAGCCCACATGGCACATTTTTCAAATGCTTATATGTCTAAAACTACTGGATGGATTTACATCAAATCAAAAAAAGTACGCTATCTGAAAAAAGTTTCTACATTGATGTCAACTGTGATGTCAATCTGCATGCACTGTTTCCTCTATCTTTCGGCGAAAGTTCATATGGGAGCTAAAATGGGAAATTATACCCTTTTTCACCCCCTTCTCTTATTTTTTTTCCATGGATAGATTTTCATGAAACGGGGCATGCCAAAACTTAGCTAAGTAAATTGTGTAAACGTGTCCACAGGGTCAAACGTTATAGGCAGATCAAAAATGCTTTATCAATGGAAATACCATCTCAGACATAACTAAACATATATAAGTTTCATTATGTCAAGTTACATTGAGAGGGTTGGGGGAGGGGGGGGTTAAAGAAGGGATTCATTTTCCATTTTAGCTCGCTGAGGAATTTTTGCTTACCACTACTACAAAAGCTGCTGAATGGAATTCAACTAAACATGGCAAAACAATCAAACGTATCTGAAACTAGACCATTTGCGTGGTTTAGTGTAAATTTATTCAGTAGTTTGTGAGTTATCTGCCTAACAAAAAGGTTTCATGCGGACTTAAAAGAGTTTTAATCATAGATATATCTTGGCTGTTAATTGGCAGATATTCCACGGATCTGAGAAGCATTAACGCATCCAAATTTGACAAATAAATTAGATTGCACAATATAACATTGTTCCCTTGGTCCAATAAGGGATTTGTGGCTCCCTGGAGTAGTTATAAATCTAGATGATCTGATGGACTGATTGCAACTGAAAATATTTGTTTTGGTAGCCATTACAGGATGCCTTTCACTGAAGCCTGTGTACTGAAAAAAAGTGTCAGGGTGCAGTGTAAGGACAAATGGTTCACATCCTTACCCAGGGATGATGCTGAGGTGTAGCCCAGAAGGGCAGACATTGAAGAAATTTAAAAGCTCCTGCTTTTGCCATTGGATTTGCAAATACCCCTGCTGATTCATAACTCTTGCAATCTGGCATTTTGGGTTGGGGTTTTACTTTTTAACAAAAGGAAAATGCCAGTACAGCTGTGAATAGCTGAAAGTAGTGTACACTGAGCACTGTGGACTCTGGGCTGCCTCCAGGGCACAGCTGCGGTGGGAACAACAACTGCAGGGCTTGGATGTAAATCCAGAGGTTTTTGTACAAATCCGAAAGTTTATTGAAGCTGTTCTAGTGCATGGCAGAAGGTCAAAAGTAGTGATTATCTGCTCTTGTCAAGGTATGATGATGTAAAGTGAACCTTTATAGACTGATCAGTCCCAGTCATTATTGAGACTCACCTGCTGGGAAGCTTGAACTGAGATACTGCTATCCAGTGCCCAGTGTTTGGCTCTGACCCCCAAAAACATGTCAAAATTGGCTTAAAACCTGATTGGCACATTTAACTTTACTACAAGGCCGATGTATTTGGTGCAGAAATACATCCATGGCATGGAAAGTTAAATGCCGCTTGTGGACTACAACACTTATTGTGACATTGCCAAGAAACGCCTCTTTTTGTATGATCACCCCACCAAATATTTCGACTAATGCTGCTGGTTTTTACTCTGAAGTGCACTGATCCCTGCTACTGGGCCCCAGTGCATGTGCTCATACCTATCAAATGTATGGGCAATTGACTAACACCCTGTGTTTTAAATGGGAAGGTACTGTCCAGTACTGAGTACCTGCAATTCTCAGCACTGCTACAATAAATTTTTTGGTAGCGTACCAGCACTTTTCAGAAGCAAAGAGGTACTATGGCTAGTGAGTACCAGCACTTCGAAATTTCTATTTAAAGCACTGCTAACACCTGATTGGCATATTTAACTTACCTCTAAGTGCCTCGTATATGGTACAAAGTGTACCCAGGACTCCTAAGTTAAATGTCATTAGTGACCTGCAACACTTATTGCTCCACCACTGCAGCGACAACGTTATAACATGGCTCTAGGTCTGCCACTGGAGCCTGGTCGGGATGCTTTTAAACTGCCAACCCGACATGCCAAAATGAACCCTTTCGCCAAGTACAAAACTTTCCTTTTTAATTTTTATAAGTCACCCTTAAGGCAGGCCTTAGAAACCCATGTGGGAGGGTGCAGAGTAATAAAAAGAAGTACATGTTTCTTTTATGCTGTACATGTCCTGACAGTGAAAACTCACCAGTGTCATTTTCACTATAGCAAGACTGGTAGTCCTATTGACTAACATGGAGTTACACTGTTAAGTGCTAACTTTCATTTGGGACCACAAATATAGCATTTCAAGGTATCAAATTAATTATTGCATTAAACTCAAGACGGTTCTGAAATCGGATTTATGGTAATTTGTAATATAAAGGTGACTTTATAAAGTCACCACTTTCTTGCCCCAAAGTTCTAGTAGCCGTTTCTGATTAACTACAGCAGTTGTCTCCTGAGACAGTCTGCTGCTCTCCTGCCAGGAGTTGTAAATGGATCCCAGGAAAGGGGAACAAAAGGCCTTTTGGTGGGAGGAGGTGTGGCCTACTCTTGACAAGAGGGCCAGAGGGCGGTGGCTGCGGATGGCCAAGCTTCAAAGGGCCAGTCACCTGTCACAGGCAAATGCGAGTCACACTTTAGCCTGTCCTCCTTTGTCTAGGTATACAGGCTGGCATCTCTTCCAGAGGGGGGAACCAGCTGTAGAATTGGTTTTTCCATCAGGAGTTGTTCATTATACTGGACACACCTCAGGGGTGAGTCCATAGCTTTTACCAAGGGAGGAAAAGGTTCTGACATCTTTGATTTGGGCAGAGAGTTGCACTGTGCGATAGTTTGGTGGCAATCCTCCAGGAAGTGATGTAAGAGCGGTTAGCATGTCCAGGTCGATTTTTTTCTCCCGTTGGTTAGGGAGTCCTCCCCACCGATAAACACAAAATTGACATAAAAGTGGCACCCTTGGCTACCAGCCTCGAAACACTACTGGACTCAGAAAGAACAGAAGAAGGACTGCACCTGCTGAACCTTTGGACCTCAGAAAGAAAGACTACACTAAGAAAAACTGCACCTACTGAACCAAGACAAGACATCAGAGAGAAAGGACTGCTCCTGCTGTGAAAGTTGTGGAGAGAGACCAAAAGGGGCTGGACCTGCTCCCAACTGTGCCAACAAACAGTGAGCGGACTCAAAAGGCTAGCTGGTTAGCCTCCTGTTAAGCTCCAGGAACACAAAATCTAAAGCAGCCCTGCGTCTGCAAAGCGAGCAGTTGACCAGTTACGATTGAACTTGCCCTGAACTTCACTTGTGCAGCGCGGGAGATCGAGTCTTAGCCCCCAAGATGTGTCCCCCAGGTCCTGGACACTTGGCTGGTGCTAGAGTGTGCACTTTTTCTGAAAAGAACTGCAACTTGTGAGTCTAAAGCTTACCTGTGATCATCAGTGCCGTGAGGGGAACGGCTCCTGCATCCTTTTTCCACTTGTGCCGCCGATAGTCCAGCCGTGAGGCTCTCCATCTGGCGCTTGCCGTGAGGGAAACGGCCAAACTACAATTCCCAGCAGGCACAGCCTGACGCTTGTTGGGAACGTCATCGAGGCGCCTGGAGGCGTGATAAGAGCGGGGAAGCCCTCCCGCAGCGCGGGATGCGCGCGGGCGAAGCCCGGGCGAAGGGCGGGCCCGTCCGTGGCCGTCAGAGGCCGAAGGAGGCCGGGCTGGGCCACATTATTAACCGAGGTAGTTGCAATGTTATTGCTGTCCCAGTAAGCTGACCTAGTATTTCCCAAACACTCTGAATGTAAACTGACTGAGAGAGAAAAGGTGATTCGGGACGTCTTAAGACAGTATCTATCCCGCAGTACCTGATTTGGGAGCCGTGAGGGAAACGGCCAGCGTTGAGCGCCCTTAAATTTCAGCAGTTCCCGGGGACCCAGGCGCACCTGTGACGCTTTAGTTTGCGCTCAGAGGAGCTACCAATTTGTCCATCCATCGCAGCGCTACGGGTGAGCCCGTCATAGCCAGGTTGGCTTCCCCCCCTAATAGCCGGGACTTTAACTGGAAATATAGAATTTAATGGATAGGTACTGTGCCTAATTTTGCCTAATAGTCGTTCTCTTATATGAAGCGTGAGCAACTGGAGACGCAGAATACTGTCTTAGACTTCTTTTAATTTTGATGCTCGTTATTGTAAATTGACCCCCTGTCTTTCTTTGTTGCCATCGTTTGTGGTTTTATTCTTTTAACATTTTCCTGGTTTTAATTTACCATTTTTAACATTGTATTATATGTGTGACACCGTGGGATTTTATATATAATCATGCGATATACCAATTTTGCTTAGCACATGTCACTTTAAGGATTACTCCTTTGCACTTTATTATTACCGGACCATTTAAACATCAAGTCCCAGTATAGTGAGTATATTTGTGTGGTAGATAGTTCTATGTTTTGTATTGTTTTTGTGGGTTTCTGATTTGGAGCCCAATAGTTTTACTGTTGTACCATTTTTCTTTTAGTACATGCCATTTTATTTAAGGTTTATCGAGCCTATATATTACTAGCGGGCTGCTTAAACCCCAAAGGTTATGTATAGTGAGTTTGCCTATGGAAGACTAATCTATATTGTGTAGTACGTGCCATTATATAGCCAACCTACTTTGCACTTTATTTATTTTTAAAGGTGAAACCTTATAGTAAGAGATCCATCAAGGGGGCAAACCTTTTGTTTTGTTTTGTATAGATTTAAGGCAGTTAGATTATAGCAGGTTAATATTTACTGCCTTGTATTGGCCCTCCTTGTCTTATTTTAGCCATTGTATCATATCCGGGGAAGCAACCCCTATGCCCTTGCAGGCATTTTAATAAGGATACATATTTATTCTTTGCTCGTATAGCCCTCCTTGTAGCATCCCCATGGCAAGGAGGAAGCTAGTCAAGCCTTCTACCGCTAAATCATGTCCTACGATTGATTTATTTTTGGTTAAAGCGGTCAACGTTCTCACCGAGGAAATTGACCGTACTGAGAGGCGTCTCTCTATGGGCTCAAGCATTATCGGGGTAGAGGGGGGAAATGGGGCCGGGGCCCCTTTCGGCCCCCCTAGCGTGAGCGGGTCCAGTAAATCGACCAATAACTCTTTGGGGGTCGAGGAGCTTGAGCCGGTCGTTATTGTTTCAGGAGGGATCAGTGGGGATCTTACTCGAATATCTATGACCCCTAATTTGACTGCCCTTGAAAGCCCGCCGCTACCGATAAAGACCAGGAGACGTAGAAAGAATACCCTAGAACAGGGGAATTTTAATTCTAATTCTAAGGCCAAAGCTAAAAATGTCAAGAGTATTCGAAATGTGAGACCTGCTGATACTTTGTCTTGTACAGACCCTATATCTCAACTACCTACATTAGCGACCATCTCTGATAAAATTATAGAGCTTCTAAGGCCGCTTTATGATAAATTGGACATTCTAGCCAGAGAAATTCATAAAATTAGTGGAGTACTGGATACAGTTAATTGTAAATTTCGAAAAGAGTCAACTAGGGACTATCAAAAGGATGTTATTATAGGTGCTATTGACCCGACTACTATCGTAGGTAACGATCGTAGCGATTGTAGCAAATATCCTAAGGAGCGGGCCCCCATTATACAAACCGAAAATAGGTAAAAAGATAGAAATATAGTAATAGGAAACCCAATTACTAATAGTGGATTTGCACCACCTCAGAAGGAGCAAGTAATGAATAAACCAGACAAATTTAAATCATCTGATCCTACAAAGCCTGATGGTTTAAGACCCCTAGCCAATGGGGATAGGATAATGGCCCCGGTTGCTAATTTGCCTCCCGAATGTAGTCCCTATGTTGCAATTCTGGGCAATGTCCCCAAACTTCAAAATGGGCAGGCAGAAGAACATGGTTCACTTATGAACAAAGTAGTGTTTTGGCTGACCAATAATTGTGGTTATCCTATGGAAGGAATAAACCAGATTTTAACAACCCGTAGAGTGGGCTGGATCGGGCCTTTAAAAAAATGTTTTGATGGGGACTGTATTATTATCAATTTTAGATCACCAAGATGGGCATCTAATACCCTTAAAAATGCACCACCTCCTATACGGGGGGAATTTAATACCATTCTTCTCCCTCTGGGGTACTTTTATAGACACCTGAGGGCGATGCATGGAAATGTAAGCTGGCCTCCAAATGGATCTTTGTTAGCTTCTTCTCAGGTTTCCACTCTGCCTTATTTTTCTATTCCAGTAACCAATAGGTATCAGGCTCTGAGTAACTTGGATACTAATGATTGACGTGAGGGACTGATACAGGCCAGTGAGGTTGCATTGGAGAGTTATTTACCTAAAAGCCCCACTATGGAAAATTTAAATGCTAAGAATATAGCTAGTAAAGTCGGTCTATGCATGATAGAGCAGCGTGAGTCGTTATCTACTAACGTATTATGGACAGTTAGTACCCCTAGTAATTTAGAAAGTATTCCAGTAGAATCAATTATTATTAGTAAAGAGGTGGGACATGAAGTACCCCCTCAGGAATCCTATGGAACGAATATGGGCAAAGGGTACCAAGTTACTACATGGAACATTGCTGGGCTTAAAAGCAAAATAGGTACACCATCATGGTCTGATTTCATCTTGGCCCAACATGATATTGTATGTTTACAGGAGACGTGGTGTACCGATCCAATATATGTAGAGGGTTTTACCTCTTATTGGTTACCAGCCCAGGCCTCCCTTTCGGGTAGAGCCAAGGGCGGCCTCTTGATTCTGATTTCCACTAATTTGGATAAATGTAAAATTAAAGGTTGTATTAATGTGGGAACTTATGCTCAGATTCTGTGGATGGATTCCACTGTGGGTAATGATGTTATTTTGATCAATTTTTATAACAATTTGTTTAATTCTCTACGTAGTTCTATTGTTTATACCCTGGAAAGGGAACTTGAGAAGTTGATTAGTACCATTAGGAAACCGATTATTATTCTTTGGGTTGGTGATTTTAATGTTCAAATATGCCCACTGTCCCTGACCAAAGTCTGTGGGCCTAGGAGGGGGAGTTTGAAAACGATTGTTATATGCATTTCCCCACTGTGAATATGGTAGGGCTTTAAATGGTGTTATCGCTAAACTGGATTTAGAATTATTGTATTGTGTTACTGATAAAAATAACATGATATGTCCCACATTCACAGGTAGGAATGCATCGTCTAATATTGATCACATTATCATTTCTAGTAATGGTGTACATTTATTTTCAACCCCTTGGATAACGGACCAACCAACTAGTGACCATAATAGTATTTCCTTGTATTTATTATGTTGGGGCTTTAAAAATATTACTAGTGTTCCACACAGCCCATGTATTGCCCCTACCAGACCGAATGGTGTCCGGATAAAATGGGCTGATCTGGACCCATCTAAAATTCAGCATGATGTTATTACACAGTGTCAGAACGAAATCCAAGTTTGCTTAGGGGATGAGGTTGACCCAGCATTGTTGCTTGATAATTTTACAAGGATCAATAATGCTGTGGAGAACCTTCTGCTGAGACCAGTGTGCAGAAATAAAAAACCCAAGGCGGGCTGGTTTGATGATAACTGTATAGGGGCTTTGGGCCGTCTTAAACAAGCTCTGGGGTGTAAGCCAAGAAACCCGGATATAATTAAGGCCTTACGTGCAGAATACGCTTTAGCCCTAAAAAATAGGAAATCGGAACTCCAAAAAAGAGCCTGGGAAGACTTAAGTCTGGCAGCGGATACTAAAAATAATAAACTTTTCTGGGACACCGTCAATAGCACCTTTCTGAAGGATGACCATATTCCAGAATTTAATTCTTATATTAACTGTAATTCTTGGGTAGCCCATTTTTCCACTATTTTTAATCCTTTTGATAAAGATGTTCCATTCACTTTGCCCAATGAAAATGTTGTTGAATGGCCAAAACTGCCCCTGTCAATTAGTATAGAGGAAGTATTTGAGGGCATAATTAGTAGTAAGGGGGGTAAGGCACCGGGCCCCGATGGGGTCCCGATAGACCTTTATAAAAATGAAATGGTTTTATGGTCGCCGTTCTTAACCAGAGTTTTTAATGTCGCTGCTGAGACTCATTTTCCTTTATCTTGGGGCCAGTCAATTATAATACCAATCTATAAGAAGGGTGTTAAAACCGACGCTTGTAATTACCGCCCGATCTCTTTATTTGACTCGTCTATAAAGATCATGAGTAGGGTTATGTTATCAAGACTTGAAACCTGGGTCCAAGAAAAGTCAGTTCTTACTAAAGTGCAATATGGGTTTAGAAAGGGTGTTGGCACACTGGAGCAGTGTGTCAACTTGGATCTTTGATCGGCAAGTACACATTAGCTAAGGAGGAAATTTATATTTGTGTTTTGCTGACCTTAGCAGCGCTTTTGATTTGGTAGACCACTCCATTTTATGGCCATTATTGTTAGACATGGGTGCCCCCAAAGAGATAATATTTTTCTTGGCTAGATTATATGGGGAGCTATCAAGTAGGGTGCGGTACGGTCATTTAGGCGAATATACCCCGCCTTTTAAAGTCAAAAGAGGCATCCGACAGGGCTGCGTCCTAGCTCCATTACTTTTTTCATTGTTTATCAACGAAGTTGACGCAGCATTGAAACTGTTTGAGTCGGATGCCCCTAGGGTGGATGGGAAGTCTGTCCCAATCCTTTTATATGCCGACGATGCGGTTTTACTCTCTCGCACCCCTATTGGGCTACAACGTCTTATTGATAATTTTATTGTTTTTATTACTAAAAGAAAACTTTTAATCAATAAATCAAAAATTTTTGTTATGGCTTGTGGTAGGAACCCTATAACATCCAGCTCTTATTTTATTGAAGGTTCCAAGGTCCAGATAGTCAAGACATTTTGTTACTTGGGTATTACATTTGCAGGGAACAGGTCATGGGCCCAGGAACAGGACAATGCCTGTTCTAAGATGCTCAGAAATATAAATGGCATTTTTAGATTTGCGGCTAAATTGGGCAACCGACGCATTAATGATATGTTGACAATTTATGAGCTACGATGCGTCACTGCAGCTCTTTATGGGGCAGGTGTTTGGGGTCATCTTCAAGGTAATATATTACAACAAACTGAAAATTCGTTTTTAAAACGTTTACTTTGTGTCCCTTCATCTGCCTCTACGGAATTGATCCACCGAGAGGTGGGCATCAAATATATTTCAGATCTGGCTTCAATACGACCCCTTTTATTATGGAAATCTATATGGTCAAAAGAGGAAACATTATTTACTCAATCTATTTTACGGGACTGCCTCAAATTGGAGAATTGTTTAAGAATACCCTGGCTTAATTATATTATTTATTGGTTTAAATCTTTATTCAATTGTGACATCAGATTGGATCCCGGGTGTACTCTCTCTGTTGCTAGAGCTGAGATAAAATTAACTATGCTAGCAAATAAAATAGAGGCTCGTTCACGTGTTATCAAGAATCAATCAACTTTCCTCTTTTATTCGCAATTGGACCTTAAACAGGGTTTCCAAACTTATTTGTCAGCCGTGACTGGAGTCTCACATCGATTTGTGCTGACACGTCTAAGATTGGGTATTGTACATCATCTTGTTAATTTTCCAATTATGAACCAGTGCTCTGTCCATGTATGCCCATGCGATGGAGTCTCAAGACAAAGCTGCTGCCATATGTTATTATTCTGTATATTTTATTCCCATCTTAGGAGATTCTATTTAAAACCCTTTTTTCTACACTACAATATAAGATCTACTACAGATGCCTTGAATTTGCTCTTTAGATTGGATGACCCACGATTATGCTTTTATTTAGCTACATTTCTTCTGAAATCTATTAGTATTAGGAAATCTATGATTATTGACATCTGATTATGTATTTTAAGGGGATCATGTATTTATATGTAATTATATGTAATTATATGCATTTGCACTTTTGAATTGGGATATCATATGATCCAGTAAATGTTTGGACCCTCATGTGAATTATGCA
The DNA here is from genome assembly GCA_963921515.1 of Calotriton arnoldi. Taxonomy (NCBI): domain Eukaryota; kingdom Metazoa; phylum Chordata; class Amphibia; order Caudata; family Salamandridae; genus Calotriton; species Calotriton arnoldi. The sequence goes on along the minus strand of CAWUFW010002661.1, from coordinate 320,577 downwards.
CTTGCACTTTGTATTTGCACTAACATGTTTACGCACTTTGATGTATTCGCTTTTTTATCCCACTGTTTTATACCTTTTTGGATTTTTTTGTAGATTGAGCTTTTTTATGTCTGTATTGCTTATATGGCTGATTTATTCAACCGAATAAAAGCTCTAAATCGAATCGAAAATCGAGTCTAAAGCTCGAAGATAAAGTTTTTTGTTTTTGACAAAGAACAAGAGGCTCATACACTACCACTACTTTGCTGGTTTGTAGGTGGCCTCGAACTCCGAGAACCAAGGCTCATACTGGGCAATTGAACTTCGCCTGTCCACTGATGTCAAGCCTATCACTGAATTTAAGCTGCAGAGGACCCTGTGGATGAGAAGAAGAACCAGAAAAGTATCTAAGTTCAAAGGTAAAAGTTTGACTGGGACCAACCCAGCCCCAGCATCTGACCACCGCTTCTTCGCCGGCGGCCTGAAACTTTGACTGTGGCCCTGACCCTTGTGTATATAGCTTATAGGCTACAGCTACAAGTGAAAGCAGTGATTTATAAAACTTTTTGAGTGAATTGCAGTCATTTAGGAAAACCTTGCAAAAATGAAAACTTCAGTCCCCTTCATCAGATTTGTCATTATGCTATCTATTTAAAGATAAAAATAGATACTATTGTTATAAATTGGAGTGGGATGTTTATTGTATTGTATTTCATAGTTACTGACTGTTTTTGTACTGATAAATGCTTTACATTTCTTTCCTTTGAGTTATGCATGACTGCTCTGTGTCACAGGTACCCAGGACGGGGCTATGGGCAAATCAAAGTAACCTAACTGGACTTGATATCAAATAGTGACATTATTACTTGGTGAGGTCTCACAACCATCTCAACTAATAATCCACTTTCTCACATCCATCCACTACTGTGGCAGTGAAAAGAAAGCATCAAGCCTACCCTGTATAGCCTGACAGCAGCAGTTTGAACCCTGCTGCACAGACTTGTCAAAATCCCCCTTTTGACAGATAGGAAAACCTGAGTTTAAATATTAAATAAGTCAACACTTAGCGCACCTTACTGCCCACCTCATAGGGAGCACAATATATGTTCCCTTTGTGACTAGGCCCAAAGCAACGTTGTCACTGGACAGGATGCAGCTACCACAAAGAAAAAGTCAAAGTATAGATTATACACTTTAATCAATAATTTTTGACCTGTACCAGCAACAGACTCCGTTCAAAAACATATTTTTATAATTAATAAAAATTCAATGTAATAGCAAAATCATATTTTTGTTAAATATATTGGAAATGTAACCTTTAGAAAGTTACCTTTAAGGAGTCTGAAGCTGCTGGAGGCTAATTTGCATTAGGTCTCCAGGAACTGCTCAGCCGGTACTTGGCCTGAATTAAATCTGAAGGAGGTTTGAAGATTGCTCCCAGAGCTGAGAAAAAGATTTGGAAGAAGAGAGGTGTTTCCTCCCTCAGCAAGAAGACTAATACTGGTGGGCCCAGGAATTTAATTTACTTCATAGGTGCCTTCCCTGTTACAAGTAAATGATAAGTGACATCTGGAAGGCCCCAGCTTTTGTCCCCTGAGTCAGGCTGGCATCAAACCCAGTGGGAGCAAAGGTACCACCAGAACCAGTTTTCATTAACACAGAGAAGGGGTCGGGCCCCAGGAACCTTTACCCTATTGTTTGGGTAGTGCTCAGGAGTCACGCCACCCACTAGCTGGTGGCAGGCATAAATGTGACACACCAAGGCACCTCCACAGAACTTTACTGGACCTGCAGAAGACCTGAAGACATGCTTTCTTTGGCTTAAGAGGAGCCCTGAAGAACTGAACCTGCCTCCTCTTGTACCCAGCACAAAGAAGTGGATATATTTAATAATTAAGTAATAACATTCATTCTTACATTATTTGTAAGTCGAAACAGACTTTCAAATATTTTAAAATTAAATAATAAAGATTTACTATTTTATATATTTTTTTACATTAATCTATATTTATTTATAGTTTTAACTATTTTAAATGATCTAATTGAATTTAACATTATTTCCTATGGGGTTTTATTTTATTTCCCTATCTCCATTATTTTCTTTGGGAGGGTGTTGCAGTACCAGTTGTTGGCCAGGTGTAGTGCTGGACTTACTACAAAAGTGCAGTTTGTAAATACCGAAAAGTGGTAAACTTACTCAAAAGTATAAGCTACCTTTGTGAGTCAGATCCACTGATTGTAAGTTACTAGTAAAAAACATTAGGAAGTCCAGCACTACCCAAGGCCAACCACTGGTAATTCAACACACTACCATAGAAAATAATGAAGGTAAACTAATGTTACAAAATATAACAATAGTACATATTATTATTTAATTATACAATATTTTAATAACCTATTTGAATTTACAAAATAATGTAACAATGCATTTTATTAAAAAAATAATTAAATACATTTTAGTTAATTCTATACATCACTTTAAATAATCATTAATGCACATTAAAACATTATTCTTTTTCTTTGAGTGGGAATTATTTTTAATTAGCTCGAAAAAATAATTGTAATTTAATTTCATAAATTACCATTAATTAAAGTTTTATTTCAAAATTAATTTAAAAGTGCTGTAGCATCTTTTTTATTTTGTTTGACATTTAAAGTAATATATAAAATGAATTTACCTTAATATTTAACATACAAACAGTTTTACTATTTACTTTCGCGTTCAATAAACTTTTTTATTTTTGCTTATACGTTACCATATGGAGCTTACTGCCCCAAATGTGGAGCCTTTCTATAGTAAATTATTGGGAACATTAAATGTATTTAACTTGAAAATAAATACTAAAATATTTATTAACCTCACCAATGAGTCCTAATAAGAGAGAAACCAGTCTTGGGGTGCTTTTGTCCCCATTCAGGGAGGACCTGGCCAGACAGTTTAAGCAGGGTCAAGACTGATGTGCATATGGCTGGGTCCAAACGGAGGTGGCGTGGTGCACAAAATAACGATGGACTGGGATGCGGGCCTGAGTAATTACCAGTGGCTGACATTAATTCAAGCATTCATCCATTACTTTTTGTATACTGCAGTGCGACGCTCTAAGTGGGATGGGTATACCCAGATGTGGGTCACGTGCACACTGTGCCAATGGAACCAACTGTATCAGACTTATGAGCCCTAACAAGGGTGAAACCGGTCTTGGGTTGTTTGTGTTCTGGTTCAGGATGGACCAGGCCTGGCAGATCTGGCTGGACTGTTCCCACTGAAGCAGGGTCAAGACAGATTTGCATATGGCTGGGTCCAAACTGAGATTGCATGGTGTGCAAAATAATGATGGACTGGGATGTGTTACCAAGTAATTATCAATGGCCGAGATCAATTCAATCATTCCATCCATTGCTTTTTTGTATACTACAGTCCAACCCTGCCCACTTCACACCAGAAACCTGCTTTCTGTTTTATCATTTCATTCAAATTCTCTGGTTTGGACTAAGTTTGGAAGCAGCAAATGTTGTGCAGAATGGAAAAGCAGAGAATGTTGGGACAGTGGTGGTAGAAGCAAGGGAATTCAGGAGCAGCAACAGAAGCAGCTGAGGATGGAGGGACATAATCAAAGAAGAGGTCCTTAGGACAGGGAATAGAAGCAGAGAATGATGGAACAGGGCAGAGGCCGTTGTAGGGACAGCAGAAGTGGAGGATGGTGGATAATAGAAGCAAAGGGTACTGGATGCACACAATAAACACATAGGATGATGGGGAATAAATAGTAAAAGCAGAGGATGCTGGGGCGCATAAGTAGTGGACAAGTGACAACCCTACAAGAAAAGGATCCAGGGACAGAGACAATAGAACCAAAGGATGCTCTGGCAGTAACAGCAAAAACTTAGGACGCAACGGCAAAAACAATAGAGGATGCTGGAGCAGCGGAGTATATGTAAAGAATGTTGGAATGCTGATTAAGATGACTGAACATACCTGCATTTGTTTTTTGTATACATGAGATATAGTTTGTACACTATATACTAAAAGAAGAATGTTCTTTTTCGGTTGTGTAGGGTTCACATAGTGTGTGAACGTTTTTGGTTAAATCAGTGCCTAGAACTTTTGCATGACTTTGGGCTATTGGGTGCCTTAAACTGTTGTAAGATACCAACATTCAGCAACATTTTTTTCCATCTCATAGTTTCTCTCTAGTAGAATTTGCAACTTTTGTTTGCGACTTATGATCTGATTACAATGCCGGTTGGACCGACCGTCCGACAGCCGTCTTCGTGGGCCCTTTTGGACCACTGAGGCTGGGAAGTTTCCCATGCCGTATTACGATACAACCACTGGTACCGCGGCGGTCGCATCTACAGCGGAGCACATATCCCCAAATATGTAGTTGCAAATGCGTACAAAATCACAGAAAACGTGAATTGTACACACATGCATGACATATGTGGGGATATGCCTTGTGCACCATGTGCCCCATTGCTGGAGTGTGGCGGAATGTGCACAGTCCAGTCAATGCGGATACATACCGCATAAGGACTTACCTGGATTCCGGCGCCCACAGTATTGTAGTCATCGGAGTGCAGCTACTCAGATGTAGGGGGGACCTGCAGGAAGGGATCCATGGCGGAGACTGCTGGAGAGAATCGGATTTGGGTGAGTATGCACCCCAAATCCATTGTTTCAGACGACTCGAATCAGACGGTCGGGCCGCCACGATCGGGTCGTCGGAAACCCACATCGTAATCTGGACGGCATTCGGAGATCCCTGTACTGCCCTATGGATGCTGTTTTTCTCCGTCCGCCATCTCAGTGGTTAGAGAAAGGCTGTTGGAGTTGACGGTTTTTTAGCAGTCGGTCTGAGTACAGGATGCATGCATCGTAATCCGGCGGTAGGACCGACCGCGACTGCAGCAGTCCGACCGCCTCTGACAGGACCGCGGAAGTTGGTCCGACCGGCATCTTGATCAGGCCCTTCGTTTTTTCAAGTCTAATTTTTCTTTGCAAAATCTCTTTGTTGCTTTATGTTATTGCAAAGAAAAAGAAAGTCTCTGTGTGGACAGATGAAGGTAGCAGGGGATGCGAGGACATGAAAAGCAGAAAGGGGATGTTAGGACAGGAACAGCAGAAGATGCTGGGACAGCAGAAAATGGATGCTGGGAACAAGTGAGTAGAAACAGAGGATACAAGTACGAGGCCTAAAAAAAAAGAAGGATGTTTGAACAGGGAGAGCAGAAACAGGATTCCAGGATGGCAGAAACAGAGGATGCTAGGCAGAGACTATAGCAACATATATAAACTGCGATGGAGCTGTGTTAGAATTTGTGAATGGCAGCAGGCCGGGGCGCTCCTCACCTTGTAGGAATGCTTCACAGATTTAATCTCTTTGTTTCCAACGGTGAAGTTCACATACTTGGTGGAGCCTTCTAATCTGCAATTGAAAAACATAAAAGATTTCCATCTCCATGTACACACGCAATGGTCTGTGCCCTCCTAGGTGGGCTCACCTCTAGGAATAAACATGGTCGTCTGTGCCCACAGGCTGTGTCTGCCTGCGAGAATCAGAAGGCTTGTGCTTAGTTATTAGTTATTGGGCAGGGGATCATGTCCAAGCCAAGTCATTCTGGTCGGATGGGACAGACTGATGCAACTCAGGCCTGCTCAATGGGCCACACTGGACCTGAATGAAAACCTATACCCCACCATACACTGGTAGTACACAGCTGACAGAGAATTAGGGCTAAACGTAAAGCTTGAGGTTAAATGCCAGCAAGTAACTGTATTACTTGTTCAAGGGAGTCAAAGGCTATATGAGACCAATTAAATATTAATATTAATGATAAAAGCCATAAGATGGGACTCCTTATAGTAGATAGCGTGGTAGAATCACCCCTAACTTTTTAATGCTAGCTAAACCCCCACCCCCTAATGTTTTGATTATCCAGATATGCCTGGAAGTCATTGCTCCTCCCTTATTGACCCAGAGATCTGAGCCTCAGTGTGGCACCTGTCATGCTCCTGGTAGCTGCTGGTGCTACCAGGGGCTGTTTTATGGAAAGTGCCCCGGGGGCGCAACGGGATTGTGCGCCCGCTTTGCGTGCCCCCAGGGCACTTTGGTATCACAAAGAGGGCCGCAGACGCTTGTGCGGCCTGTTCTGTAATACAGATAGCGCTGGCACACCATAGGGTGCTCCCTCAATTGCATGGGGGCGTGGCCCCATGCAAATGAGAGAATCCCTTTGCCTCTGCTCCCGTGCCGTATTATAGATGCGGGCGCAGAGGCAAAGAGGCTATCAGGAGGTGCACTGATAGTGCGCTACCTAAAAAGTGGTGCACTGTCAGTGCACCCCTGATGTCAGCCCTCTGGAGGGGGGAAAAGGGGGTCCTATGGAACCCCCAGACATCCCCTTGCAGGCAGGAGCAGTCACTCACTGTACCCGCCTGCAAGGGGATCTCCCTCCCCTCTTAAAAGCGCAGGCTGGTTGCCGCCTGCATAGTGAAACACGAAGCAGCTGCTTCAAAGCCGCTCCGTTTTTCACTTGAATGCACTGCTCCCAGGGCATCACGACTTTGCGACTGCCCTGGTGGCAGCACATTTAATGTATACGGCGCATTTTCTCCGTTTTCGCCTGGTGCACCTATTTTAAGGTGCGCATGGTGCAAACAGGTAAAGTGTGCCCTAAGTGAAATGGGGCCCCAGGTGATGAAATGGTGCTGCATTACTCTCTTAGTAATGACAAAATGCTATGGTTGTGATTGATGCTCTTCTGCTCATGGAAGGTGGGTTTGGCTGTATGTCTGCCTCAAGGAAAGACTCAGCTGTTAGTAACACCATGCAGATATACCATGCTGGTGGAGAGGGGGGTATCTTGTGGCATGACCTGATGAGCACACCACATGTGATGTCAGCGCGCTGATGCTTTCCAGCAGTATGTTGAAACCACAGGAACCACATGGGATAGGCTATTGACTGGCAGGGAGGTGCATGACTAGTGTCCTCTCACTCACTGAACACCCAATGACCACCCAGGCTTTACACGGGTTCCGGAAGAGAGAGGGATGCAGCTCAACATATCATCAGGAATTTGCCAGTGGGCCTGCTCCCAAACCTTATTAGATGACCTCTACAGTGGGGTGTATGTCAAATTATCATATACAGAAATATCCTATGAAATAAATATCTTGCCCTAAACGTCGTTTACGAAAACAGTGTCTGACTGGGTGTAGATTTCTATTATTAACTTCACTGGGCAGTATTTTTATAAACAATATTTAGAACACAATATTTATCTCAGATGATATTCTGACAACGATGTTCTGGTGGATACATCTTTATGCAGATTCCTGACCTTATGAACTATCCATTCCAAGCTTCATGCTGGTGTCCGTTCCTTTTTTCTGCATCTCAGCAATGCAGATTCAGAACACTCTCTTGGTGTTTCACAGATAAAATTCCACAGCATTTCAACAGTTACTAGTTTAAGCATCTGCTCCAAAAAGTTTCATGTTTCAATGCTTGTTGCAGATGCTGTAAGAAGATGTACCAATCGGATCCAACATGACATCTGCATATGGTGTCAGGGATTGGAGTACGAGCCTTCAGCCAGCAATTCTTGTGTTTCAGTGCTCCCAAAGGCCAGCAAGGACAAGACAAAGTGATCATGCTCACAGGTAAGTCGTCTGTCAGGGAATTATCTTAAAAAAATGTTTCTACAAAAAACGTACAAAGCACCATATGAAGGAGAAGTCCTTTTCTTCCTTGAGGAAATGATCCCACTCCCAGGACCATTCAGAGTCTCAGTGCCATTCCCGTGCGTCAGAGTCTTCCTAGTCATCGGACAAGATCCTGACATTGAAAAAAATCAGCAACGTAGGTCAAAGAGTCTGGCTTGCTATGCTGGATATGTTCAGGACAGCTCCTGTACCATCTGGACGCCCTTCTTCCCCCAACAGGGGCATGTTCCTAGAGGATTGGTGATTCTGGTGGCTCTGACCCAGAAGCCTCCTGACAGCACCTCCATATGGCTCTGGCGGCTAAGAAGTCAAAGTCTGACAAGGTGCCATTCATTTCCTGTTCGGTCGGAACCACTTTTCAAGCCGCACAGACACTTCCAACAGAGCTGACTGTGGCACCACTCTTGATGCCGTCAATGTGAAAGATTAACGTATGTGTGCTGAGAGAGAAAGTTAAGGTGACCTTCAGTGATGTTCCCTTGGCAAAGCACTTCCCTAGAGCTCAGAGATCTGCCTAGATAGGGGGTTTATTTGCCTGTGACTCTAATGCCCTCACAATGCCTTACAAAGCCTATGGTCATACAGAGGATGATGATTCAAGGCTGATAACCTCCCCCCCAGCATAAAACTGATGCTGGTTTATACCTGGATTTACAGAATGCAAGTGGCCCTACACTTCATTAGACAGGGACAGCTCTGCTTCACAGGCAGTTTCCTAATTTACAACCATAGTAAGAAAACCTGCTGAAGCCTTGGAATTGACCTTGCCATCTGCAGAGGCAAAGTCTAACATCTTGACAGATATGTTTGTAAGCCTCCTCCTCTGTGGCTGAGGTCTTGCTTGCATTCATTGAGGTTCTCTTGAATCCTGTTATGGTTGCATGGGAGAAACCCTTTATGAGCCCAGCATTCCACAGACATTTTGCCAGGCACCATAGGACCTCCTCACCAGCCACCAAAATCTCTAGCTTGCTCTCGTCCAAGCAAAATTCAAATGCCTTCTCCATGATGCCTCTCAATAGGGAGTCGAAGAAATTTCCATCTATGGGCAGTAACGTCTTCAGTTCTGGAAGCCTGCCCTCTGCACTGCTAATGCCACCTGCCTCCTGGGCTGATATGTTCATGCCACTGGGAACTGGTAAAATGTACAGTGATCGGATTGCCTGCCCACTTGATAAAGCCATTGGTCAGTGATGGATGCTTTCAAACAGATCTTGAAGTGCAACCTGGACTCTGCAGAACCTTTGCTTGGTCCCTGGGTACGGTTGTCATGCTCTTCCAGCTTGAGTGGATGTGGTGCATGACTTCTTCAGAGATGTGAAAGCCAAAAGGAGCACTGCATTCTATTCTCGTTACTCCATGGTCACCATGAAGGATCAAGATCTCAGACCCCTCCTCGGTCTTCTCCACCTTTTGGACTTGTTCATTAACCTGGACAAATTCAAGATGCTGTCCCTGAGCCAAGTCTTACTGACCCTGAATGTGAGAAATCGGTTTGCATTCTTACATCTCCAGGATGCATATTTTCTTCTTCCATTTCTTCTCACCTATAGATGTTACCCGAGATTCACAGTGGGTTCCCAGCACTATCAGTTCACAATTCTGTCATTTACACATACGACCACTCCATGCATCTATATGAAAGTATTGGTGGTTGAGGTGGCTTTAGTACGATGGTTCAGAGTCCAAATATTTCAGTACTTGTATTGCGAGCTAGTGAAAGTGGAGTTCACGGCACTGGTCATGGAACAAGATCAGAAGTTGATGACGCTCTTCCATCCAGGATTTGTAAAGCGCGGCAAATCACCCGTAAGGGTATCAAGGCGCTGAGTTGTAGGCACGGGGAGATTAAGTGATTAGCCACGAATCACAGGATGTTGACGCCGATGCCAAGACTCAAACTTGGTTCCCATCGGCTCCAAAGTCGACAGCACAGGCCGTTATGCCACATCCTCTCCTATGACTTGGACTTTATGATCAAACCCAAAGGACTCACCTCTCTGCTACAAAGGGACTGACTATCATACAGGGGTACTGGACATAATCCATTTGAAGGCGTTTCCTCTTTCTCTGTGGATTGTGGATATTCAGGCGATGATTCTGAGGTTTCTGACTAGGACGTGGATCCAGGGTTCTGCAGTTCTTGTGTCTGCTTTGCCTCATGGCCTCATTCATCCTGTTGGTGCCATGTGCCATATGGTGGATGGGCTTCTCAGTGATTCCGGAGGTCAGTGTCTTCTGCATCAGGAATGTTTTATCGCTCAGCTGCAGATCTCCCATTCTGTTTAGCCAGATCTGCACTGGTGAATGGAGTCTTCCAACCTTTTGGTGGGGCGTACTTTCAATCCTCTATAGACTCTTCTACCATGGCCAAGGAACCACCTCTTTTTATGGGTTGCTCATGTACATGATATGACTGGGCAGGGCTCTTAGTCCATGTTAGAACAGCGCATGCAGATAAATGTGCTCGAGCTGCAGGCGGTTCATTTTTCAATGAAGATATTTCTGCCTTCCATCTTGGGAAACAACATTTAGATTTTGTCGAACACTACCTGTATCCAATAACAGAGAGGGCAATGTGGGATCATGATTTGCCAGTGGAAGTAGGCACATCATTTGGGATTATTCCTGGGAGCAGCTCATCTAGCCGGCTCCTATCAGTGTGAGAGCAGATGCTCTCAGCTGCCTTTACTGGAGGACCATGATTGAGAGTTCTGCCCCAAAGTGACAGACATGCTCTCCAGATTTCTTTATACTATTAATGTATTGTATGAATGTGAGCACTGAATCAACAGTTACTTCTAGGTATTTAGTGAATTTCAATGGTGAAGGGGAGACACTAGTTGGATTTTGTAAGTTCAGAAGCGATGTGTCGATTTTTCTTGCTGATGTGGATGGTAATCGAAACTCAGTTTTCTCTGGGTTTAGGAAGAGGACGTTCTCCTTCATTCAGTTCTCCAGGTGAGAGACACAATGTCTCAAGATGAGGATGTCTTTAAGGTTAGAGGTTTTTTAGATACAGTTGTGCATCATCCGCATATTGATGTTGACGTCTGAGTCTCGTAATCAGACCAAGTGGCTCCATCTAGATGTTTATGTGTCGGAGTTAGAATTGAGTCTTGAGGGATGCAACAACTTCATTTTTCCAGTTATGTGTGGCTAGAATTGTGATGAGCATTCCACGTATCAAAGGCAGCAGATTAGTTAATGAAAACTGTAAACCACTACCACCTCAGTCCAGAACCTGCTGTGCATCATTCAAACCTTTTACAGTAGCTGATTCAGTGCTGAAACTGTCCCTGAAGCCAGATTGGTGAGAGGCTATAGGGCTTTCCCTTTCAAGGAATGAAATGAGTTCATTAGAAACAATTGTTTTAGTGGCTTTTCCAAGGTAATGGAGGTTGAAAATTGGATGAACGAGGGCACGGTTCAGTGAGTTCAGGTTGGATCTCATGAGTAGCTGAGAAATTTGATATGATAATATTTATCGAAGAAGGGAAGATTCCTGGCGGAGGAAAGCATTGATTAATTCAGACCATGCAGTCTGGAAGAGGGTGAGATTGCCCTTAATGATCTTGGAGTGGATGTGGTCTAAGAAAAACTGGTTGGTTTGAGTCATTCGCTGGGGGAGATGTTGGAAAAGTTCTCCCATGCTTCTGAGAATTTAGGCGGTAAGGAAGGTGGTTTAGAGTTCAAATCATAATTCTCTCTATTTGTTCTGGCTTTGTTGATGAAATGATGTAGGAATATAGCACATAAATCTTTTGAGGGAGTTTTGAGCTGCTCAGGTCTTCGGGAAGACATCTTAGTAATAAATGTGTATAGTGCTCTGAAGGTGTTTGAACCAGAAGTTATTTGTTCTTGGAGATGTGAGAACTTTGCCTTTTGTTTCATTTACTTTATTCTTTTCTAAGTTGCTCTAGTTTGGATAGCAGTTGATTGGCATTCAGATTTATCTACTCTTCTTCTGTCCTTATTTTTTTTATGGCAGCTTATTACTGCTTGGAGAATCATGGTTAGGTTGGTTTGTGTTGTATTTGCCTCTGTCCTTACTTTTGCTTCCTCTGCACACGCCTCAATGAGTGCGGATAAAAGTATTAGGAACTGACCACGGCAATTCAGTTTGTGCCTATTGTGCACTGGTGTTGTCGTGTCTGGAGGCGAAGATACAGTTAAATCTGCATTGTGGCACATCACTGGGCAGCGTTGGAGTGATATTGCTGGGAAAAGTTTTTCCTGATCAGTCTGAAGCATAGGATGATAAATCCCAAGGTGAGGAACGCAAGGGAAAATTATGTATATAGCAGAAATACCTTTACTGAAGATAAGAAACATGTTCTTCTGGTACCAGACCTTCAAGATTGTATTTCTCCAACTTGGTGAGTGAACTTTTTGTCAGCATAACTAAAGCCTCCCTCAATACTGTACACTTGCACTTCTTACTAATTTAATGGCCTTGTGAGATGGCCAATATCAACATGAAACACATATTAAGGAACCTACAATGTTAGACACCCTCCTCCACTTCCTCTCTCAGTAGCAAACAGTACAGAGGAGCAAACTTTCCAAGTGGTTCATAGCAGGAGGTGCTGTGTCTTTGAATGGGTACATGGCAGGGTGTACAGTGTGTGAACTGGTACAGACCTATAGGCATAGTTTATCTGAGGTAGAGGGCATGTGCAGTGTCATCGATAGGTTAAAAGACTCTTGGATGCAGTGTGTAGTACACCGTACATGCAACTTAGTTGGTTTCGTGCACAAGAAGCGCTTCCATGTGTTTGGTGGGATGATTTTTTGATGGACTGTTCTGCTCTTGAGAGGAATGCTGTGTTTTGATAGGATACACCTTCTTTGTTGGGGTGCAGATTCCATGATGGGGTGGGACAGTGCCTTTAATATGAGGTGTTGTCTATAATGTGTTACATCGACATTGATGTGTTTTGCAAAGTTTAGTGGGGTGCAGTGTATTTGATGAAGTACGGTCTCTGAAAAGTGCTGTCATCAGTTTTTGAGCTGTGGTTTTTTTTCTAGGGAGTGGTCTTTTGAAGGACTGTAATGCCTTTGATGGGGTAGACTGTTCTTCAGGGTCTGCAATGTTTGTATCGAGTTCAGCTTCTCTAATGGGGTGCAGTACTTTATAGGGTGAAGTTTATTTGACGTGGTGTAGTGTCTTTAGGGGTGCAGTGTTTTAAAGAGGTGGGGTCTTTGATGGGGTGCAAGGCTCTTCTGGGTTTGAGGCTGCCGATTTGTTAAAGTGGGGCGGTGACTCAGAAGGGCTGCACATCTTTGACAGGGCGCAGCACACTCATTGGGTATAGCTTTTTGGGGGAGCACAGCGCCTCTGAGGGGGAGGGGGTCCTTTCTTTCAGTGTTGCACAGTAGTTTTAGTGAGCACAGTGTCTTTGAGTGGTTGCACCTTCTTTGAAGAGAGGCAGTTCCTTTGAAGGGGTGTGGCACATTTTACTGGTTTACACAGTGGTTTTCATGGGACAGTGTCCTTACCCAGCGCCGACGACGTTGATAGCATACTTGACGGGGACGCGCAGTGATGCCTCATTGTCCAACAATGTCCCGTTCTCATAGTCGCTGCAGAGAGAAAAGAGATCGTTACTGAGGTCTCAATGCAGCGCTTTCCCCGCTTCGGATTACTTACAGCCCCTGCTCACAGGTTCCTTTGGTGCACCCAGTTACATCGATGGCATCATGCCATGGTTGGATTACTACATCAATACCACTACATCGATGGCATCACTGCAAAGAATGTCCCAACATCATTTTGGGTGAATATAATTCAATTTAAATGGCGAAGCACGTTCATTTAATTAAGGCTTAGAGGTAGGGTTACTAACGTAATTTAATTGAAAATAATGTAATGTATTTGTAATTAATTTAGGGTTATGGTAATGTATTTAATTTCATATACATTAATTACGAAGTAGTATGCGGGATGGTAATTTAACTGAATTTAATAATACAATGAAGGTTTAGTTTTTTTTAATAAATGTAATTTAAATCATACAAACTAGGGATTAAGGTTGACCTACTGATAAGTTAAGGTTACGAGTTTAATTTAATGTAATACAGATAATATAGCAATATATTTAGAATGATATCAATCTGAATTAATTAAGGGTTACGGTCATGCTTACTTATCTAATTTAATATAATCTATTTAAAATACTTCATTGTTATGGTTAAGTATTTACATCAATTATAGGTTAGATTTACAGATGGTGTTAAGCTACTTTTTATTTAAATCACCTGCACTGAATTAGGGAAATTGTTAGGATTACTGTTAGGTTAAGATTAAAGATACTTATTTAATTATATTTAAATTCATTGACTGGTTAAGGATAGGCCAAGCATAAAGGGGGTGTTGCTGCTAGTCCTTGCATTTATTTTAATTGAATGTAGGGTTAGAACACCTGTCAGGGTTGCCAATCGCCCAAGATATGAGTTAGTATCGGCTGCTGGACTTTCGTAGGTGAGGGGGGCTCCCTGCAGAACCGCCCACACCTGTAATACCTGTTTGTTCCGAAGCATGTCCTGCCTTAGAGAGGGCGAAGTACAAGATGGAAGCTTGAGCGCCTCTAGACCATCCAACAGAGATCCATCTTTGGGGTATGAAATCTGAAGACATCAAAGTAGGTAAGCCCTTTGATAAGACTGAGGGGAGAGATGAACATTGGGATGCAGAGAGAGAAAGGTGCTGCCACTATAAAAAAAAAAAAGGGAGACTGGTGAACTCCTGTCTGGAGCAGTGTGTCCAGTTCTTGAGGCTTCACTTCGAGCATTTTATCAGCTCTATCACCCACACCTGGCCTGTTGTGCCTTGTTCTGGTAAGATACTTCAGCGCGTTAAGCGCCCGCTTCTGAGATCAATGCTCAACCCGAAGGTCGCACAGGGCCTACGCAGCCTTCCACACTTGTTAGGTCGATAAAAGGGTATCATGTGTTAACAGTAACACATGCTATTGAGAGTACTTTGGAATGGCAAATATTTTAAAAAGTGCTATACAAAAGATGTCAATATTATCTTAATTAATGTCCACTTCTGGAGGCCAAATCTAGACTACTGTGTCGGATCTGGAGGCCTCATCTGGAATGTTGTTCCTTTGTGGTGCTGAATGTGGGATCGTCAGCCCTGGAAACAGCCCTACCCCAATTCATCATTGTGAAATGAAGCAAAATACTGTTTACCGAATACATTTTCCATAAGACATCTAAAAGGGTCACCTTCACTTATTTTGAATTCAGTTCCCACAGGGTATGGCATAAGGTTCATCTTGGCATCAACATGTGCTGGGTGAGCATGGCATATGACTAACTCTGCTCCAGCCCTGCCATTTTTTTAGGCAAAGCTGCTATCCTGGATCTTTTTGATTCTCCTCATAGGTTGTCCAGTACTGGGGTTGAAGGTTTACAAGTGAGTTGAGAGAGGTGAAAGCAAGGAGTTCCACATTTAACTGGGGAGGCATATGTCGAACAGGGGTTGCACTACTACGCTTGAAAGGATTTATTGATGATATCAATAGATAAGTGTGTGCCCAGAGAGCGCTGGGATGAGAGGCAAAGAGCAGATGCTTGTGGCGAGACTGGCTTCTTACCTGCTGACTGACGCCTTCATGTCCACAAACTCCCCCCACGAGCTGTTGCCAAGAACGTCAAACAAGAATGAAAGCAGGGCCTGTGGAATTAAAGGACAGTAGATGTCAACGACAGACCTTAGTAAGTTGGCGATGCTCCATGAGGTTGACTCTGTGGCTTTCTTTGTGAGACGTCCTTTGACCGGTTCACTATGACTGCCTGTGTATGTACTGCGTGTTGTCAAGGCACACCATGACAGTCAATATATGGCTGATTAATCATGGCCTGTGTTTGTAGCATGTCCAAAGGTTCTGGGACTCTACCGGTTTTGATAAATGTGCCACAGAGTTCTCAATGACCCAGGCTCTGATTTAATTCTTGGTGGTAAGGATGCTCCGTCACAAAGGCGACAGAGCATCCTTCCCACCAAGAATGGGGTCCGCCCGCCGAATTTAGATGGCAGCGGACCATAGGTTTAATCATGGCAGACTACTCCGTCCCCACCGTGATTAAATCCCTCCAACGGAACTGTGGAGTAAGGGACGTGGAAGGCACAGACCTGCAATTCCACATACCTAATTTAGATTGACAGAATTAGAGGTCAGTTTTCACTGCCTGTCACTGCCAGGAGCTCACTGGCAGTAAGGGGTAGTGAAGACTGCTCAATGTTCCCCTCGCCATAGGCAAGGACTCCCATAGAGAGGGGAGCATTTTCTTTTCCATTTAAAATTAAAAAAATCCGTTTCAGGATTTTCTTTTTGGAAATAAAAAAATTAACTGTTTGGTGCAGGGCTCCATCCTGCTGATGGAGTCCTGTATCAAACCACGAAATGCATTGACAGGAACCAATGTGATGGCGGTTCCTGGCAATGCCTTATAAATGACTGCCAGCTTGGCGGCCATTTATAAATCTGGTGGGCAGTTTACTCCTTCACTCTTCACTAAGCGATAGGACGTGCCTCACTTGGCGGGCTGTGGGCGAGGAAAAAGGTGCAGTGGCCATCTTCCTCTGCCTCTGGTCTGTTTGGACATGGCTTTGTTGCCCCTGTCTGGACAGCCTGCTCTTCCGTGGTGGGTTTTGGCCATGCGGGTGATGCTGCTGTCTGTGCCTGGCCAGTGGGCACTGGCAGAGGTGACAGAGGTTTCGACAAGGCACATTGGTAAGGGGATTTTATTTGTAAAAATATATTATATTTTCCCATTTTGTAGCATATAACCTGCTTGGATTAGAGAAACAGGGAGAGGAAGCTTGATGTTTGCGCACTGGGAACAGCTTTGAAGTGGGTAAAAAAGTATGGGAACTGTGCTCTTGAGTGCAGTGGGGCAGGGCCAGTGTGCTTGGGGGTGGGGTCAGTGTGCTCCATAGTGGGGATACAGATGTGGATAAAAATACTCTGCAACTTTTTCCTTTGTCGTTCACATTCAGGTAAATGCATAGAAAATAAAACACACACCTTAAATGGAAAACCCATGCAAGCTAAAGTAATCATTGGGAAATACACTCTATCATGTTAAGAAAGCTCAATTTGTTAATGTGATTATGGCAGATGTCTGTGTTTTAACCAGTAACAGAATTGAATCCTTTTTTCAATGGGGAACAGTGACGTGTATTTATAGTGGTACGAGGTCCCAGTCTGTGACTGAAAACACTGTGAATATGCAATGCTTTATTGTAAAATAGTATTTCACACAGTATGATAGGCTACTGCAAATTGCGCAAAGAAATTTAGCATTTGTTAAAAAAGTGTTTCCAAACTATATATTTTTAGTAATACGAAGTTATTCTGCATCTAGTGCAAACATTTTTTTATGTTTATATTCAGGACGCAACCTAGTACTCAGCTGGTAACATCCTTACATTACCTCTCAAAAATAATAATGTCGCTATGAAGCTTCAAATTAGCCCAACAATTAAAGTAATATAGCGTCTCCGAAGCAACATTTTGATTTACTGATTAACCAGTTCCACACATTTACATTTCTATCAGGCAGGAGGCACCCTGGTGTGAAGGCTTGTAGTTTTTTTTTAGTTCGAGTCTGGTCAGCGCATGCTCTGCGAGGCATGCTGTATTCAGGTAGGGACTTGAAGCTCAGCTCACTCTCCACCCATATTTTAAAGTGGATTGTGTCATTGTCCACTGTAAACTGTGGCTGTTCATTGGTCAAAAGGCTTAGTAGTCCCTCCTTAGTACCGCCTTGTCTCATTTTGTAACCTCCCATGGCGACACCCCCTGTTACGTATGTTGTTACTAAGTAGGGTTTAATTACAGCCTCCGAGCACTATTTTCTCAAATAGCTTTATCTTGCCTGCTGTTGCAGGCAGGACATGCTCTCTCCTAACGCTTTTTAAAAAAACGTATAGCACGGGCGCTGGCATTTGTGTTTTAAAAACAACACATAAATAAAAGGCATTGTCATTTACAATGCCAATAGCTCAAACTCTCGTAAATGCGAGACCTATTGCATTGCAAATGCTTGTTATCTGGCTGTTTCTCCCTTGTGACAGTTCAGGAGATCCTTCTCTCTGCCCTTCCAGAGATAGGCACCTCATTAACAGCATTTACCATTCAGGAACGTTTTTTTTTTTTTTTTAAAACAGCAGGGAAACTGTTTTGTAAATATTTTTTTAGAAAATTGGGAACATCGTTCCAATAAATCCCACCCACATCAACCACAGGGTGTGCAATAATAAGAGTTTTAGTTAGGACGCCGTGTGGGACGCCACTGGCTTCCCACGCAAAGCTGGCATGATGTCCTGACTAAAGTGATGATCAAGTGTGTAGTCGATTTACTTTTCACAGAGCTAGCTTTGTTGTGGTGGTCTTATGTGATCACCGTTAAACACTGCCAGTCTGAAGTTTGATGTTGCTAGTACCCACGCTTGGATGCAGTTATCCCATAGCGTTAATGCTTTTTCACTGACAGCTGTACATTATCTTCCGGGGCATCGAACAGCATATTCCTGTTTTTGCCGATTAGAAACCCAGTTGGTGAAGTATGCAACTGTAGTCGATTATCCTTTTTAAGCAAACGCTTACATATTCGATAAAAATATATCATTCAAATAATGTGCGTTTTAGTGCTACTTTTTATCTCAACAGTTGACTGGCCTTTCTGAGGTAAATCCTGACATGAATGACAGTCGCAGCACTTTTTTTTCTCAAATTGTATTTATTGGTTCCATTAACCTACATACAGCAGAATAGCATAGCAACTTTTGAACCATATCCCAAGCCCATGCCATAATAGTGAACAGTATCCGCAACAATGGTTACTACAGAAATCATACCTTAATTGCCAATCAGACTATAAGATTCCACGGTTCAATTAAAAAAATTTCCTTTAGAAAAAAAACATGCAAACAAAATACAATAAAAAATTGAATAGAACTGGCACACACAGAGCATCAATAATATCCACTGAGATATCACATACTGTCTCAGCACTTTTATAGGTACAGGCCTAAAATGCCTGAGTCTTCCTCAGACTTTGTTCTTTAGAGGTTCTGGCCAAACTACCTCTACCCCTCTAGCCTTTGAAAGGCAGCCGACATGTTTCCGACACATTCCCATAACAACTGCCTTTCATCAGTCCACCATACAGGTCTCGCAAATTCATAGAAATGCTACCTGCAGCTCTAGTGACTTGAATAATCTACTCAATCTAACTGTAATGCACTTGCCCCATGAACGTATCGCAAATTGATACTACACAATTATGTTATTTCACTCAGTCACCTTTTTCTTCATGTTCACATACAAGAGCACCTTCAAATATATGAGTCCAGCATATCTGCTGTAAAAAACTCTTTTGTTTGATTTAATAGACTAAACCTTTGCTCCAGGCATAATAAAAATCTAGCCCACATATAGGGTACACATGACCCCCCGACTTGTCTCTCAGTTCACTAACAGCATTGTCTTCAGGGCAGGGCAGAAATGTTTCTCAACTCATATTTAAAAACTCTCACTTTTAATAAATATATATTTAAAGGTTGCTGTGGTAGTGCACTGTTATTTATAGACATTTTCGATTAAATGGCCACAAACTTTGCCCCTCACTGATAAAAATATACAGCGTGAAAACAATAATGTGTGGAAATTGCATTTCAGCAAATATTTATATTTTGCTCATCACCAAGTAAAGTATTTGGATTTTTTGGGGATCTTATTAAAATTTTTGTTTCCATTTCACTTCAGAATTACAAAAAAGTGCTTTCTGAACTACTGAAATATATTTTGATATTTGAACAATTAATTTACAAGCTATTTAAATCTTTTGTGCCCAGCACCATTGCCAGACAGTTCACTTTCCAAAATCCTCTAACTTTGCAGTCAGAGAAAGAAAAGTAAATAACAATTTCAGGGATAAAATAAAGAGCCATTCCTTAGAACACATACACTGACATTTGACCCCTGTCTTTGAACCACAGCAAATCTGACATGATATTACAAGATTTAAAGGTATCTTAATTGCTCAATCACTTTCTGACTGAACAGAACACCTGATCTTTGCCAGCTCGAGCTCTCTCACTAGACCGGGCCAGTAGGCCCAAAAATAGCTCGCCCTGGTAAAATCTGACTCGCCATAGCACGTCGGTGAGTAGATTTCTCAAGGCTTGCATACAGGCCATAAAAGTATTGAGGCCGAATTGTATTACAAGACTGGAGGCTCGAATATGACAACTCTTCTTTGCTGTAATTCTCTAGCAGCAAAGTGAAACACAGAGCCCAATTCGCAAAGGCTACTTAAGCTTTGGAGTAAATTTACACTTTTGAGTAAGTTTGCTATTTTTCGGTATTCGCAAACTGCACTTTTGTAGTAACTGACATTTCTGTGGTAATTCCAGAACTCACGTACTCCAACACCATCCCATAGAAAATAGCGGCGGTAGGGACTTGCTACAAAAGTACAGGTTACTACAAAAGTGTAAGTTACTACAGAAGTGCAGTTTGTGAATACCAAAAAGTATTAAACTTACACAGTAGTGTGAGTTACTACAAAAGTGCAGTTTGTAAACAGCACTTTGTTGTAAGTTTTGTAGTACTAAAATCATACTATAAAATGCAATCTGTGAATCAGGCCCAAAATATATAAAATTAATAAAGAAAAACATGGTGGCATGTAACGCCTAAGGACGAACACGGTTAGCTCTCTATGCCTTGTACTTCACAAGGCATCATAACAGCCTTGATCCCCTCACAGTCCCGTATGAGTTTCATTCCTCTTCTTTGCTGCTCTAGCCTCTCAGTTTTCCACATTTATTTTTAGTCCTAGTTTAAATGTGATTTTGGTTCTTTCAATGAAGGCGCTCTGTTATGGTCACTTTAATGAATGTAATTTGCGGTTCTAATTGTAGTTGTGATTGTTTTTGCTGAGGGGTTTTTCTGTCACACATTGGGAGTTGCGCGTTAGCCTGAGGGCATTTCGTTTTCCCTCAGGCGTTGGGATTTTCCTGACAGGTGCGCAAGGGCATGTTATTTGACTTTTATTGTCGGCCGCATTAGCCTGAGGGGATTCCATTCCATGGAGGCGTCAAGGGTTTTCTATGCAGGTACGAGTGAGTGCGTTTTCTTTATTGTTTCTGTCAGGGCAGGAAGTAGCTCCTGCGGTCCTTTTCTATAAATGTGATTTGACCCCAGCGCATTCTGTTGTGAGACGCGCGCTCGGCTGTTCTTCAGGGTGTTCAGTCCAATGCTTTCTCTTCGATGAGTAGCAGGGCCGGACTGGCCGTAGCGGGCATTGGGTGTTTGCCCGGGAGGCTGGGAGGGTGGGGGCCGCTTTTGGAGCGGTGGGGGCTGGTTTTGTTACTGCGGGCCGGTTTTGCAGCGATGCTTCAATATCGGCCCCCAGTAACAAACGCAGCAGTGCTGGGGGCCGGTTTTCTTAGGCAGCAGTGCTTCACACTTGTACACCCCCCTCCCCTCCCCCCCCTCCCATGGGGGTGGGTGCCAGTCCGACAAAACTGCATGGCTGCTTTGGGCTTCCAGTCCGGCCGCGATGAGTAGCGTTCTGCTGATTGAAGTATCTTAACATTTCTATTTCCTAAGTACATATGTTCAGTTTATAGGTTACAGGCTTTACGTGTTCCTTAGGCACGTCATCATAAAAAGGGAAGCTTTATTTTATCTTTTTGAAGTTTGTAGTCGTCTTTGAGCATTCCAGTGATTGGTTCATCCCTATTTCTCAAAATTATTTATATTTTTTGTTGGCTTTTAGCCATACGTACGTTATTGTGGGCTTTTTTTCCAGAAATTAATTCCTTAATTTATCAATTAACTTAGTTATTGATATGGAAGGCAGGGATAAGCTGCGATAGCCTGAAGATGGCTTTCAGGAGGCTGAGAGTTCTGTGTCTCCTGAGGTGGAATCATTTTTTCAGGAGTCTAAGCAGGAGTCTGCGAAAGTGGCCACCCACGTAAGGGTTCATGATATTGTTCAGTCTGCAGTGACTGCTGCAATGAAATCAGTGAATCACTCAGACGCCCAGAAGCTCGATTTCAGCCCCTTTTGACTGCCTTATATCCTTTATACCATGTCCTGGGGAAGGTCAAGTAAAATAAAAGAGATTGGGACTTCTCCTTCCTCGTCCCATGGCTGAGGAAAATAAAACGTTTACAAAAACATAACTATATTTCTGAGCCATCTCGGTATGATTTGATGCCTTTGGAGGCAGCGGAGCATCCTTCCAAGTGAGTATTCTCAGAGAGAAGGCAGGGATGGTGAGTTTGATTGGGGATCCTTTTTTGCGCAGACAAGCTGTGTGGGGTCTATTGTAGACTCTCACGAGGAGGGCATCTTAGACCACTCTAGCCACAAGGATTGCTCGGAGGCGGATTCACTTGTGGGGGTGCCCTTACCATTGGATGATACAGACACAGTAAGCGGAGAGAAAGGGAAAATCCTATATGGCTGGGGCCAGCCATTTAATCCCAGTGTGATAGTCCATACTAAGTCTGGCGAGGATCCCCTCTCTGAATATTTCAGGTTTTTAGCTAGATAGATGAGGTGCCCCGTGGAGAAGGCAAAAGGAAGCAAGCTCAGATTGGAATGCCCTAACCTTCCTAATAAGTTGGCCTCTACTTTTGACATTCATCCTACACTGGTGGTATTTTTGTCCAAAAACAGGAAAGGAACCTAAAAAGAGAATCAATAAAACCTTGATAGTCTGCCAAGACAAACTGCTGGATTCAGTGGGCTCCTTGACTCGATCATAGAGATGGCAGAGGTGGCTTTTGCATCCAGTGAGCTACTAGATCTTCTGTTTTTAAGGTGCTGGATTCAGATATCGACCTTCATTCTAGGGTATGCAAATTCAGCTTTGTCTGCGAAAGCAAGAAGACTTTACTGATGCACATTGACCCCAAGCTGGCGGAAATGGCTGATGAGGAGCTAGGAGAGGCCATAGATGATCATCTGCTTGGGGAAAAGTTTTCAAAAAAATTACTAATAATTATGTGTAAATGTTTACCTCACTCGACAAAGCAAAGGGTGTGATAGAAACAGCCCAGGAATAAAACCAGTGTTTTCTGAGTGGTCTGTCCCTAGTGCGGATGGGAGACAAGAGTTTACGTCCTGCCATAGACCTGAAGTTGTTGAATAGTTTCGTTTGTTACAGGCTCATTTAAACTGATGGGGTTCCAGGCCTTAAAAATTCATAAAAATGTTGCCAGACCTGCAGGTCTAGCAACTTCAATAATATACTTGACCCAACTGTAGCGGTCTTGACCCATAAACTGGTCTCAAATTGTGTGATCCTGGACAAATATTTTATTTCACAGAGCCGCTTTTTTCTTCATTACCACATATGAGCGCACCTTCAGATGTGTGAGTTCAACATGTCCGCTGTTTAAAAAACGCTTTTGCTTGATTTAATAGACTAAACTTTTGCTCCATGCATAATAAGAATCTAGGCCACATAGAGGATACACATGACGCCTGACTTGCCTCTTTGTGTACTAATAGCGTTGTCATCAGGGCAGAGGCAGAAATGTTTCTCAGTTCATGTTTAAAAATTCTCACTTTTAATAAATATATTACTCAAGCATGATGTGGCAGGGCACTGTCATATGTAGAAGGGCAGTGTCATTTACAGATGCTACAAAATTTCCCACTGACATGCAGTTATACTGATAAAACTATATAGCGTACAAGAGATAATGAGTACCTGGTGCACCAAACTGACAGTCACTTGCTCTATTTAGGGTTGGGTGGACCGTCATGTTTCCGCTGCAGTGCTTCCACTGGCTCTGCGGGCGAAAACCATACACTGGCCTACTTGAGGCTCCCTGTGTAAGTACGTTAGACTTTCTGCCCTATTCAGGGCAGATGTTCTGATGTACGTTTTTTTGTCCGGATCACCAGGAAAAGCTTGGTGGTCCCAAATAGAAACAATCATTGGAAAAGCCAATAGGTCTCGCCGATGCAAGAGGCATTGGCTTTGCCAATGAGTTTTAGACATGCTGTACGCCAAAGTGGCTGCTGCTTAGCATGGCCAAAAGATTGTGGCGTAGAGGAGAGGGGTGAGTGGAGTGGTGTAGAGTGGAGTAGAATGGCGTAGAGTGGAGTGGCATAGCGTGTCATGAAGTGTCGTGGGGTATAGTGTTGTGTAGGGTTGTTGAGTGGCATAGAGTGTTGTAGAGTGAGGTGTCGTAAAGTACAGTGGAGTGTTGTGGAATAGAGTGGAGTGTCATGGATTAGAGTGGAGGGTCGAGGATTAGAGTGAAGTGTCACGGATCAGAGTAGAGTGTTGTGGAGTGTCGTGGAGTAGAGTAGATTGAAGTAGAGTGGAGTGATGTAGAGTGGCACAGCGTGGATGGGCATAGCATGGAGGGGCATAGCATGGAGCGGAGGGGCGTAGCGTGAAGTAGAGTCCCATAGAGTGTTGTGGCATAGAGTGGAGCAGAGTGTTGTAGAGTGAAGTAGAGTGTCGTGGAGGGGCGCAGAGTGGCGTAGCATGGACTGGAGTAAAGTGTCATAATGTAGAGTGGAGTAAAGTGTTGTAGAGTGGAGTGGAGTAGAGTAGAGTGGTATAGAATGTAGTAGTCATGGCATGGAGTGGCGCAGAGGGGAGTAATTGAGTAGAAGGTCAAAGAGTGTCGTGGATGGTCATAGAGTGTCGTAGAGGATCGTAGGGTGGAGGGTCATAGAGGTTCGTGGATTGGCGCAGAAGGGCGTAGAGTGTCAGAGTGTCGAAGAGTGGAGTGGAGTAGTGTGTTGTAGAGTGGAGTAGAGTGTTGTGTCGAAGAGTGGAGGGACATAGATTGGAGGGGCATAGAGTAAAGTGGACTGGAGTGGAGCAGAGTG
This sequence comes from Calotriton arnoldi, assembly GCA_963921515.1. Lineage (NCBI taxonomy): Eukaryota > Metazoa > Chordata > Amphibia > Caudata > Salamandridae > Calotriton > Calotriton arnoldi. The sequence continues at coordinate 295,976 of CAWUFW010002661.1, read as the reverse complement.
AAGTGAAGTGTTGTAGAATGGAATGGCGTAGAGTGGCATAGAACGGCACAGAGAGGAGTGATGTGGGGGGGCGTAGAGTGACCTAGCACAGAGTGGAGTAAAGTGTCGTAGAGTGGAATGCCACAAAGTGCAGTGGAGTACAGTGTCGTGGAGTAGAGTGGAGTAAGGTGTCATAGAGTAGAGTGGAGTGGCGTAGCCTGGAGGGGCACAGAGTGGAGAAAAGTAGTTTGGAGTGGCATAGAGTTGAGTAAAGTGGCATAGAGTGTCGTAGATTTGAGTGGTGTAGAGTGGCATAGAGTGTCGGACAAGTTGTCGGACATGATCTAGCTGCAAATTCTTTACCTCTGAATTTCCCAGGCATCAGATTGGATCTGGAAGATTTTTTTTTTTTTTAACAATACCTCTGCACCCTGGATGGTGGCGCCAGCCGGCTCCACGTGACATCGTCTGCGCCATTGTGACTTTTGCGTCACCTATATAGGCACCACCTCGGCGCTCTGTCATCTGTTACTTTTCATGACTTTCCATGCCAGAAGCATGGAGCCATGAAGTGCACTGACATTGGTGTGCTTCTGAACCACTAGGGCCCTAAAAGGGATCAGCCCTGACCCTAGGAACCTGTCCACAGTGCGGGGTGGATGTGTGAGTCGGTAAGGAATCTGCAGCTAGATCATGTCTCTATCAGATAAGGCATTACCGAAAGTAAGTAACTTGTCCATCAAAGACATCTAGGCGAAGATTCCTTACCTTTGAATAGATCCCCAAGCAATACCATCCCCGGAGGAGGGACTGCGGACATGTTTAGACCAGGAAGTCCTGCAGGACAGAGCGGCCAAAAAGGCTGTGCCTGCAGACTTGACTGTCGAGGCAGTAGTGCTTGGTAATCGTGTGCAGCGATGGCCATGTTGCTGCCTGACAAATGTCAAGGATTGGAACTCCACGTTGCAATGCTGTGGTAGCAGCCTTAGCTCTGGTGGAAGGAGCCCTTAAGCCTTCGGGAGGCTGCTTTTTGGCCAGAGCATAGCAGATTTTGATGCAGAGGAAAAAACACTGCAAGATTTTTCTCTTCTGCACTGCATAACTTTTCTTTGTTTCAACAAACCCAATGAAGAGTTGGTCGTCCACCTGGAACTCTTCAGTGCGGTCAAGGTAGAACAACAACGCTCTTTTTGGGTCTAGACGGTGGAGTTGCTCCTCTTCTTTAGAGGGGTGTGGTGGAGCGTAGACAGTGGGCAAGGTGACAGATTGCCTCACATGGAATGGCGTTAACACTTTTGGTAAGAAAGAAGCCCTAATGCGAAGCACCAACTTAACAGGGAAGATGGCCAGGTAAGGAGGCTTGGATGACAGAGCTTCCAATTCACTCACCCTCCTGGCAGATGTGATTGCCACTAAAAAGGCTTTTTTGATAGTAACCACCTGGAAGGGACAATTGCGCAGAGGTTGAAAGGGAGCGCACATTAGAAAAGTGAGATCAAATTAAGGTTCCACTGAAGCAAAATAAAAGGGGAAGGCGGGAATAGATGTGCAAGGCCCTTGAGGAATCTATTTACAATGGGAGATTTAAATAATGAGGTTTGGTCTGGCAGCCTCAGGAAGGCAGACAGGGCTAAAAGGTAACCTTTTAGAATGCCCAATGTAGAGCCCCAATGAGAGCAATGGTCACAATAAAAAGCAAAACTTGAGAAAGGGGAGCAGAAAGAGGATAAATAGATCTTTCTGTATAATATTTTACAAATTTGTTCCACCGGCAAGCATACACAGTCTTGCTGGAGGGCCGACTGGCCTCCAAAAAAATATTGCAAACTTCAGGAGGAAGGGCGAATGCTATCAACTGCCGCCGCTCAATCTCCACAGAGTTGACAGGTTTGGGTGGAGGAGTCTCCCCTGCTGCTGCGACAGAAGATCCTCCTGAAGGGGCAGCTGATCACAGGATCAATGCTCAATTGGAGAAGCTTGGGATACCAGACTCTCCGGGCGTAATCTGGAGCCACAAGAATGACTTGGGCCCAGTTGCTCCTGATCTTCTTGAGCATGCTGGACAGGAGTGGTATGGGCGGGAAGGAGTACAGGAGGCCTGAGCTTCACTCGAGATGAAAAGCGATCTCAGAGAGTAGCCTTAGAAACTCCAGCGCACAAACCTGTTGACATTGCGCCTTCTCAGCGGAGGCGAACAGATCTAACCAAGGCTCTCCCTACTGTTGAAAGATACCTTGCACCACCTCTGGATGGAGAAGCATTTGTGATCTGCTAGGCATCGACGGCTGAGATTGTCTGCCCTGGCGTTCAGAGAACCTGCCAGGTGTTGAACCACCAGGGATATGCCATGCTGTTCCAATCATGTCCAGAGATGCAGAGCCTCTATAACAAAGGATCCACAACCCCACCCGCCCTGTTTGTTGCAGTACCACATGGTGTGGAGTTGACCGTGAACACTTGAACCAGCTTGTCCTTCATTGAAGGAAGAAAGGCTTTCAATGCCAAGCGAATCGCTCGGAGCTCCAGCAAGTTGATATGGAGCCCGGATTCTGCCTGACACCAGAGTCCTCTGATCTCCACCTCTCCCAGATGGCCGCTCAATCCCAAGAGTGACGCATCTGTCACTACTGTGTGATCTGGGTGGGGAAGGGAGAGGTGTCTGCCACCGACCCAATTGCGGTTGGTCAGCCACGACTGCAGGTCCTGTGCTGTTCCCTCCAAGAACTGGACCATGTCGGAGAGATTTCCCTGATGCTGCACCCACTGGAACTACAAGTCCCACTGCAGAGCCCGCATATGCCATCTGGCATGTGTCACTAGCAGGATGCAGGAGGCCATGAGACCCAGTAGCCTCAGAGTTATTCTCACCGAAATCGTGGATAGAGGTTGAAACATCAATATCATAGCCTGAATATCCTGGACTCGCCGTGGGAGGATATGCGCAAAACTGTACTGTGTCCAGAACAGCTCCGATGAAAGGGAGCATCTGAGAGGGAGCCATGTGCAACCTCGGCATGTTGATAGTGAACCCCAGCAAATGCAGGAGGTTAGCTGTAGTCTGGAGACAATAGCCTGGGGCGAGCTCGCATTCAAAAGCCAGTCGCCGAGATTGGGGAAGACTGGCACCCCTGATATGCGCATATGAGCTGCAACAACCGCCATCACCTTGGTGAACACCCGTTGGGAAGCTGGGAAGGCCAAAGAGGAACATGGTGATCTGAAAGTGCTCGCAGCCTACCATAAACTGCAGGTAATGCCGATGAGCAGGCAGGATGAGGATGTGAAAATAAGCGTCCTGCAATGCCAACGCTACCATCCAGTCTCCTGGATCAAGGGCAGACAAGACCTGAGCTAGAGTGAGCATCTTGAACTTTTGCTTTTTGAGGAATTAGTTGAGGGCTCACAGACCTAGGATAGGACGAAGACCATTGTCCTTTTCTGGGACCAGAAAGTAGCTGGATTAACAACCATAGCCTACTTCTGACGCCAGAACCATCTCTATGGCTCTCTTAGCCAAGAGAGCCATGACTTCGTCCCAGAGCGAATTCAGGTGAGCCTCCGAAAGCCGGTCGAAAGTTGGAGGCATAGTGGATGGGGAAGTCCTGAAGGGGAGGGAGTAGCCCCTTCGGACTATCTGTAGAACCCACCTCTCCGACGTGATGTTCTGCCAGTAGTGGAGGTGATGACTGATCCTACCACCAACTGGCGCCCATGATCTGGAAGGGCCATACTAGGAAGGTTTAGAGGCTGAGGTTGCCGGAGGGGGGATGGACTGACCCTAACTCTGGCCGCCAGACCCACAGGGTCGGAACGAGCTACGACCACATCTGTGCAGAGGTTGTTGACCTTGCACTGTCTTGTGGCTGGAATATGATTATCCTGGCTCAAAGCCCCTTCGATAGCCACGAAAGACAGACAGGGAACGCGTGGCCACTGAAAGGCCCAAGGACTTGGCCGTAGCCCATGAGTCCTTAAAGCGCTCCAACGCCATGTCTGCCTTGTCTCCAAAGAGACATGTGCCATCAAAGGGCATGTCCATCAGAGAGGCCTGGACATCCCCTGGAAAGCCAGAAGTCCTCAACCATGCGTGGCAACGAACGGTCACTGTCCATGCAACCGCTCTGCCCAGCGAGTCGGTCGTGTCGAGACCACAACAAATGGCAAACTTTGCCTCATCTCTCCCGTCTGATACTACTTGGGAGAGAATGTCCCGGGCCTCTTACGAGACCTGTGGCAGCACTTGCGCAACCGTTTCCCACAGGATGTGGGAATAATGGGCCAATAGACATGCAGTGTTTACCGATCGCAATGCAAGGCTGGTGGAAGAAAAAATGTTCTTACCCCAACTGTCCAGCCTCTTGGATTCCCTGTCTGAGGGTGTGGAAGGGAACGCGCCCTGTGAGGCAGAGGCTTGAACCACCAAGCTCTCGGGGGTAGGGTGGCTGGTGAGGAAATGTCGGTCATCCAGTGCAGGGCGATGGTGGCGGGTGATCGTCCTAATCACCCTGTGCTGGGCTTAGACCAGGTTTCCAGAACGACATCTGTTAAGGCCTCGTCGAAGGGCAGCAAGGGTTCCGAGCAGGAGACACCTGGCTTCAGGACCTCTGTCAAGATAATGGTCTTGACTGCCATGGAACGGAGCTGAAGGTCCAGAACCTCAGCTGCTCTTCGCGCCACTATAGCATTTGGTGATCCCTCCTCCGTAGTCAGGGTAGTGGGAGGAAGCAAGCCAGAATCTGGAGAGGTATCCAGTCCACAGGCCTCACCCAATTTCTGGTACGAGTCCATTTCCTGATAAGGCTGGTCTTGTAAAGGGTCCAGCAACCCCTCCCAATCTTCCTCCATTCCTAGCCCTTCAGAATAAGGCTGAGGAAACGAACTAGGACCCAAGGGTTCTGGTGCCGATCCAGCTTGTCAGGGATGAGAATGGGGCTGGTGCTGCCGGTGTGCGCCAGCAGCGTTGGTAGTCTCGGTGTCGGGATCAGCGCCGGGGAAGGTCAAGGCGGCATGACAGGCATTGGTCCGGCTCCATTGCCGGATCCATGGGTGTCGGGCTAGAGCCGCCAGCGCGATACCCAATGGAGCCCCCTCTGAGCTCTCCACGCTGGTAGGGCCCAGCCACCCAAATATGAGGCACATGGCATCATAAAACTCTGTGATCTGGGCAGGGGTTTCTCCGGCTCCCTGGAAGGCGGGGAACCATAGAGCCGACCCAGGTGCAGGTTCAGAGGAAGGATGCTTAGAATGTCATGACTCCTCTGTTGCATCGGCCGATGGACAGGCATATTGCTCGAAGAAACAATCTTCCGGATCAAGTCTGACACCTGGGAAATTCAAAGGTAAGGAATCTGTGACTAGATGTCTCTATCAGATGTAGGGTATCTTAGAGTAGACAGTCACAGAGTGGAGTTGATTGTCAGAGCGTCGTGGAGAGGCATGGAGGGGCATAGAGTGGAGTAGAATAGAGTAAATTGTTGTACAGTGTAGTACTGGAGTGTGGAGTGACGTAGCATAGAATGGAGTAAAGTGTCATAGAGTAGAGTGGAGTAAAGTGACGTAGAGCATTGTAGAGTGGAATGTCGTAGAGTGGAGTGTCATAGAGTGAGGTGGCCTAGAGTTGAGTGACCTAGAGTGAAATGGCCTAGAGTAGAGTGGCGTAGCAGAGATTGGAGTGGAGTGTTAGTGTGTTGTGGAGTGTTGTAGGGTGGACTGGCGTGGAGAATTGTCGTAGAGTGGAGTTGCGTGGAGTGGAGTATGCATGGTGTAATAACGCACTGTCATTACAGACAACACATTTTCAATTTAAATGGCCATTACACTTGCACAAACATACAGTTTTACTGAAAAAAACTATACAGCGCACAAACAATATTATGTGGAAACGGCATCATCAAGTGTGTTGATTTGTTTTGATTATATTAATATATTTGTTTCCTCCACCCTTCAGAATTACAAACAAAAATGTGCTTCGTTTGTAATTTCCCTACTCAGATATTTTCTGAAATATTTGCACAGTTCATTTAAATACATTTACATTTTGTTATGTGCTAGAAAAAGCCTTTCCTTTCTAAGCAAGATTGTCACATAAATCTTCTCACTTTGAAGTCAGAGAAAGAAAAGTAAACACCAAGCAACCTCAAAATACAGAGTCTGACATTTGACCTCTGTCTTTGAATCCACAGCAACTGTGACAAGAAAAGAACAAAATTTAAAGGCCTGTTTACAGAAAGCGATTTCCTGGAAGGATATGGTTAGCAGGGAATGCTCCACAGGATGGACTAACTCCAACTGGATAGCCTAAAACAAATAAAGATAACCCCCTTCACTTGGAGAAAACTCTCAGGTTGTTAGTGTCATTGTTGTTTCCTTTACAACAACAAATTCCTGCTTTAGGTGTTTGATTTTGTAAAACAAAAACGCTTGCTGAGTAGCCACATAAACCATTGCACCCACTCAGCAAACTTTCAGTACCTTCAGAGGAGTCACCATGGCGGCGGCTCCTCTGAAGGCATGAAGATCTCTGATAGGCTGGTCGAGATCTCTAAATATTGCAGGCTGTAGTCCACTAGAGAAGCGGAGTACATTCCTCTGCTGTCCTGGCAGAACGAAGTGCAGTCCGTGGGCTGTACTTCATTTGCCAGGGTGGTGGAGGGATGTACTCCACTGCCCTGATGGCCTTAGCCCCCCCCCATATATTTAGAGATAGATCTCTGCCAGCCCACCAGATATCTCTGTATCTTCAGGGGAGCCGCTGCCACAACAGTTTCTATAAATGCAATGAAGGCTTGCTGTGTGGTGCCATGTTCAATGCATCCGCACAACAAAGTTTTTGTTTCACGAACACAAGCTCCCAAACGGGAGTTTGTTTTGTAAATCAAAAAACAAATGCCACTGAGCATCTTGGAGTTTTCTTCCAGAGTGTGGGGATCATTTTTATGTTCTCCTGTTCCTGACCACCAGGCTTTCCCTGTCAGTCCCAAACAGGAAAATGTATGTCAGGAAGTCTGCCCATAAGAAGGGCGGACAGTCTGAGGTACTTGGACTCGTGGCCTGGTGTCCTTGGGGAACACCTCATGTACTAAACTGGTTGTATTCCTCTGCACTCGCACTAGTCCAAGCTGATCCCCCGACGCCTGATGAGTGACCCCTCCCCCCCACCGTAGGCTCACCTGGGCGTCCCTTTTGAAGATGGGGTGTGCGACGTTGCAGCTCAGATTGCGCGTTGTGGCCTGTGCAGTATCCTGCTCCGGCAACACATTACAGTCCGCCGTTGTCTTTAGGGTACAATAGGAGGCAAAGAAAAGACAGGGAAGGAAAATGAACGTACATGCCATAATGCATATTTTTTTCAAGTTGTTTTTAACATATTTCTTCTGAAAACTGGAGAGTGAGAGAGAATACTTACCAGAGTAACTCCTGCTTTCTTAGTCTTTGATTTGCTTCACCTATATTGCCCCCCAAAAAGCTGTCTTTGTGAACGTTTGTCCTCTACAAATGGCACTATAATCATATTATTATCTAATCCCTTGTAACTATCAGCCAGAATTATGGCATGTCCAAGAAGGCACTGTTCTGTACTGGGGAGAGTACCTAGACGTTTCAGCCTAACAGTAGTTAGTGCAGTACACTTGCAGGCTTCACCCCACCATTCCCCCCCCCCCCCCATCTCTTCATTTCTCTTTTCTTCACTTGTGGATGAAAGTTTATTAATCTGGGGTGGAGGAGAAGGTAATAGTGATGGCTCATATCACTGAATGGGTAAAAGAACTAAGAATACCGGAGTTCATACGCAGAGTTACTCTTACACATTCTTCGGTCTCATCCCCTTTGGAACTGCACAGGCTGCAGTGGGTAAGGGAGAGACATGACATGTAGTCGAATAAATTGGCTAACATGAAGCACTCCCACATTGCCTTAGTCTTGGAAATGTCTGCCAACACATAGCAGATGTAGAAAAAAGCGGAACCAGTTCCTGCAAACGTAATAGGAATACTGAGAGCCGTCTCCCTTCCTGATTATTGAACAATACTACCTCAGAGAAACCAACTAGTAAACCAAGAGTAATTAGGGGCTTATTTACAAGCCCATTGAGCCGCCGGTGCGTCGCTTTTTGTGACGCACCAACGGCACATTTTGCTGCCCGATATTTACAAGCACACGTAAAGCCACCCTGTGTGACTTTTCATGTTCTTGTAAATACGGCCCTTTTTCATGCAGCACTTTGCATGAAAGGGGGCGTGCCATGGGTGTTGCTGCGGGTGTTCCCACACAACACCCATGGCTACTGCTGCATTTCCACATTTACAACCTTTCGTAAACCTGCGAATGCGTCAGAATGCTATGCCTCCCCAGGGAAGGCATAGGGAGGAGCAACTAGGAGAATTCTTTTAATTTCTCCTCGTTTTTTCCTCTTTTTATGCATGCTGCATTCTGCAGCACAGATAGAAAGAGGAAATCACCTCTCATGATTGTTTTTGTGCAGGAAAGTGCAAGGGTGCCTGCCTAGGTGCATGGCAGACACTTGTGCGCCAGCGCAGGGGAAAGCATAGGGATGCGAAATATTGTAAATATGGCGCATCTCTGTGGTTTGAAAGCGACTCAGTGCGGCGCAGTTAAATGGCTTGCAGTGCTGCGCTGAGTCCCTTTCTTGTAGATAAGACCCTTAGGAACATACGTACAAGGGAAGTGGCGGAGCGTGTCGTTAGCCTCCTTGGCTTAACGACACGTTTCGCCACTTCTGAAAAGCAGGGCTGCACCATATTTACAAGATTATGGTGCAGCCCTGCGTTTCCCCCTGTGCTGGCGCTAAGTTTAGCAGCCTAGCGCCAACGCAGGCACCCTTGCAACATAGTGCAAGGGTGTCTGCGTGCAGGGGAAGATTGTTTATGTACAGGAAGGTGTCCCTTCCTGCACATTAACAATCTTTAAATGCCGCTTTGTAACTTCTATGTATACTGCTTAATGCCGCACACTCAGAAGTTGCAAAACGGCATTTTAAAAAAATGATTGTTTATGTGCAGGAAGGGGGACCTTCCTGTACATAAACAATCATTGGCCTTTTGCTGTTTTCATGTGTGCTGCACAAGACAGCACACATGAAAACAGCAAAAACGAGGAAGAATGAAACATTTCTCCTCGTTGTGCCAGGGTAAGACCAGGTTTTCCCTGGTCTTAATTCTGGCGCTGCCTCCTATTTATGCCTCTCTTGTAAATAGGAGGCAGCGTCAGAATCAATGGGTGTTGCGTTGGAACGCCCACAGCAACACCCATTGTCCTCCCCATTCATGCTAAGCATAGCGTGAAAGGGGGTCTTATTTACAAGGCAGTGTTAAGCCACGTTAAGTGGCTCATAATGCCTTGTAAATGAGGCGAAGCCCCTATCGCCACAGGAACGTCTCAAAAAGTGACATTCCCGTGGCGATAGGGGCTTGTACATATGCCGCTTAATTTTTTCACAAGGCGTAAGTGTCTTCAATTGTTACACTCTCTTGAAACTATAAGGATTAAGGTTACTCCACGTCACCGTTTGGAAGTTACCGTGGGAATCTTAGTTGAGAAGATTTATAAGGCAGTCGATTTTTAAACAACACCCAAAGCCTGTACTGAGGTCTTGAAACGTATTAATAACTTTCCTGATAGTGGTGATCCAGCAGCTATATTAACACTAAAGGGGCCAGATGGAATTGGCAAGGAATAATGGAGGGGAGAATGTAGAAGTAATCTTGCATGGAAAGAGTTTGGGAATTAAGGTGAATTACAGTAGAAGGTATTGTGTAAGAAGCCAAATTCTCCTCCAGAAGCTTACGGAGATGGAGGAAACAAGTCCCAAAAACCAGGAGTTCAGGCTCGACAAGGAGCCGGGTGAACCATATGATTTTGTCACTCTGGTCTAGAATGAACAGATAATGACTGAAGCAGTATTAATACAGCGTATTTCCATCCACTGGAGACTTCTTATGGCAAAAAAGGGAAATCATTTTTCTGAATGGTTAGTAATCAATTTGGCCCACATGGGGCTATCAGAAAGTAGTCTTTTGGAAAAATAGTAGAATAAAAACAAAAATAAGCAGGAAAGAAGTATAAGCCTATTCAAAAGGCCCTTGCCATCCATGGACCTCTGAAACCTGCAGGAAGGTTTAGACTGTATGAAGGAGGTGACCGGCCCAAGTAGATGCATCTGCTACTGAATCAAAGCCCCTTTTCCACTCTGTCATCCACGACCAACATTTTAAATCTAGTCTGTATGTGTGCTTCGCTGCATATTAATAACAGCAGCACTGTAGAGTGTTTTGTGGCTTATATCTGTAGTTGTTTAGTGGTAGTTGGCCTCTTTAATTATCAACACTGAAAATCCTAACAGGTGGTATGAATCTGTGGCTGTTTGACGAGTAGAACCAGGCTCTCAACCAAGGAAAGATCTTGGTGAACCACCAGTAACACAATGCAAATGAAGTGGTAATTTTCCAAATCTTTCTCATTAGACAAACTCACCCAGGACCAGTCAGGAACATGAATTGAGCAGCCGCGGCCCGTGCAGGTAAGTGCGGTGGGGCCAGGTGGGCCGAGTGGGGGTGGGGATTTCGACGGACGACAACAAGGGAAAATTAATTATTTATTTAAGTTTACCTCGTCAATGTCTGTCGAAATACCCCCCAAACGACCCCACCACCCCACTGCTCTTACCTGCACAGGCCGCGGCTGGCATTGAGTCCATGTAGATGTGTGTGTTCCAAAGCTTTTGCTGGTAGAAGTGTGTGGAAAAGATCAGTCTATATTTTGATACATTTACATTGTTGAATAGATAAATGTTTTCTGAATTGCGCCAATATTTTGGCAAATATTGCGAGTACCGCTGCCCTCTTGGAATACCACAAAGCTATAATCACTTCTGAAATGAAAGAGATCCTGTCTACCAGGACACAACCTATTTACCTTTGCTAGACACGAAAACAAATTTGTGTACATGAATTAAGCAGCAGTTTATGAATACAGCTGTTACATTTCGGAGAAATCTGTAATCTCACTGGTCACTGATGATTAACTAAGAAGCTAAATCGGTTTTTGAGGCTGAAACACATTGCTCATTGCAATTTTTAGTAAATGAGTTCTCTGACCTGAGTTGCCATACTTGGGCTAAAAACAAAAACTAACTTGCCAGAGTAATGCAAGGTCTAACTTCTGACATGCTACTGTAGCGTAATAAAGGGAGAAGTTACGTCCTAGGTTTAAATATTTCAAAATAAATTAAATATAAGCAAAGAAAAATTTGGGGGAAGTGGAGGTTTCTCCAGCACGAGTAACTATGACATACAACCTATTTTGCAGGCAGTGGGATCCACTAAGGACTATTGAAAGCCCCATTTTATATAGGACTTAACCTGCAAAGCCTCTCTCTAAGACCCAGTGGACTCACTTTGGAGTCACGTAAACCCAAGATGGAGCGATAATTTCTAAAATAAAGGTAGGATGGTTTGTAGCTACTGTAGAGAAATGTTGATATGTCATTCATAAATCTGTATTCAAAAACCTAAGGACACAGAAGAATTGAGTCTAATTTTTGGTTTATTTTTATCCCAGATATTATTCTTAAACAAAACAGGGTTTTTTTCAAAGACCCGTGGGAAATGACCCGTAACTGAGACCAGAAGAGTCAGTTCACGGGATCTTTACACCAGTTTAACCATCAGCATAGGAAAAACGTTTAGCTTTCGCTTGGTGAGTTGGATCCGATTAATATAAACCATTCAATGCATTCCAATATGAACATTGGTAGTGAAGCCTGCATTGATGAAAATGGATTTTGGTTTCTGGTATGCGTGATAATGAGCATATAGGTACAATGATGGATGAGAGGTTTGAGTGACACAGACTGACGAAGGTGACAAGCATGGGAGATCCCCCAGGGCCTGAGTAGATACATGTGCCATTAGTTGGTTAAGACAAAAGGCACTGTTGATCGTAAAATGATTTCCTTTTTTAATGTAACATCAGTATCAAATTAATTTTTTGCAACATGATGATGAATTAAGCTGCATATGTTGTTGTTAGTATATAATAATTGATGAATATGTATGTTTCTATGCAAGATTTTAACGTTAGTCACGTTCACATGAGAGATATCTGTTGTCCTGAAGAAGGTGGTTTAAATTTGCATTCAGCCATGGAAACGCCTCGACGTCTGTTTTTTGGGCTAAATTTGGAAGACATAATGGCACAATAGATGAGGATTGTTAACAAACCGGGTGTCCGGAGAATTGTCTTGAACAAATTAGCAAATGTGTAAGACAGATGTGATTGTCCAGCCTTTTTCTCTTCTGTCTATGTAACTTTGATTGTAGAGACACAAATGAGATCATGTTTTCACCGTTATATATAACATCCTTTTTTAAATAAAAGGGGATAGAGTTTTTTTTATATTTATGTTTTATGTGATGTGTACACACACTGTTTTAATCAAATTATCTATTGTATGATATACGTAAGGAAAACTTTTTTATATTAAAAATCAGAAATTGTATGCAAACCAGTGTGGAACTAGACTTACTCAGGCTGGGGGTATGAATGGTAGATGCATGAGATTGGGCAAAAGTAGGCATGGATGATGTATAAGTAGAGAAGAGTGTTGAACGGTGTTACCAAAGGAAAACAATTGTGACTTTACAGTAAAAACAAAAACTACAGGATTGGAGTGAGAGTTAATATTGCTCTCCTTTAACGAGAAATTGTATACTTGCAGAAGAGAATAGTTTTTAATGACATGTGGTAGGCTTTTAAAAAAGTAAATCCTTAAGGGTTTCTAAGATACATGTTACAGGATGTTTCCCTTGTTTTCTTTCTATATGTGATAATTTGTCTTTTATGTTTCCCATGGAAAATGAAGATGACTTATGAGGAAGATTTTATTTGTGTGCATTATGGTTTTTCTTTTCATTCTGTAAATACTTGAGCCATTGAGAAAGTATTTATTTATGTGGACCTAATTCTATTGGTATAATGTTTAATATGGTATTTATATGACCCTAGTGCATCATCTTATTAAAATGTGTTTACAAAATGAATAAACTGGCCGCGTGGTGATGACATCAAAGTGGAAAGGAGGTAGTAAGGTTCACCAACGACTAGTTTAATGATGAAAATGGGTCCTAATTGACCTTTTAAAAAAATCAGCAAGAATTGAGCAATTTATTTCAAGGTTAAAGCACAAACCATTGGTAACTGAACACTTCAGGGAGCCTCACCAAGAGAAAGGATGGCACAGGGTATCTGCCATCTAATCCATCCATGGAATAGCTATAGCCCTTTGACTTTAGCAGAAAGACAGGGCCCTGCTTTATTTTGGCCAAATGATATTAGCCCTGCTTTTCACTGTCTAAATGCTTTATTGTATACTATCCACACATATCGCTCGCAACAGGGTGACTGAAGAGAGAAAACCACCTTCAAAGGGAAGCACAAGTCTCTCTTAGAAGAAGCATTGCTGGTATTGAAACAAAATGAGTAAAATGTAATGATCTTGAATGAAGGTGACATCAAAGTAATAAGAATCCAATAATGGAGACAGGAGAGATGAATTTATAAAGTTTTAAGTAAAAATATCACCAATGATAGTCAATGGGCAAAGTAGACCAAGACCTAGGCGCGATTTGAGGCCAACCAAGATGGACAGCTGGTCGGATACACCAAACAGGTTGTCATTGTCAGAGATTTTATCTTCTGACTTAGGGGCCGATTCCGATTCGGAGCCCTACCGGCCGAGATCGGAATCGGCCCCTTAGTCTTTAAAGTCCCAACCAACTACTGTAGTGCACTTCTAAGACCCACAGGACCTCAGGGTACGCACTTAGAGACTCATAGGGTGTCAGGCAGAGGCCAACAAAAGGGTTCGATCCAGGTACAGCTGCCATAGGTCAGCTGGTTACCTCCAGAAAAAGGCTTCTTGCAGCTTTTTGTCTCCTTGTAGCCAGACACGAGGTGAACCGATTGACCCCTGGAGTCAACTTCTTAGCCTAAGGTACAAGAGGGAGCAGGTCCAGTGCTACAAGGCTCCTCGCAGGTCACTCTGGTTTCGTACATAGAACAGCTAGGCCTGCCAAAGTGAAAATAGATTTTTGAGCCTTGTCACCATGGGGACATGGTAATATTAATTTTTTACATGTCCTACTTTTAAATATCATGCACTTTACCTTGTGGGCTTTAAGACTTAAAAATAGGGGTGACATATTAATATTTAAAGGGGAGGTGTTTACCTGTCAAAAAGGGTTATTTTACCCAATCATACTGCAGGTTGAAACTGCAGAAATCAGGCTACAATGGTAGATCTGAAGCCATGTTTTCCTTGTCACACTACTGGATGGCAAAAAATGCTGTTGTGCACAAGTGACATTTAACTTTTCATGCCATGGATGTATTTCCACACATATACTATGACCTTATAGAAGCACTAAATATGACAGTCGGGTATTAGCTATCTTAACCATGTTTAAAGGCGGAGCACAAGCACTTTACTACTGGTTAGCTGAAGTAAAGTGCAAAGAGTTCTAAAGACAGCAAAAATGTAGGGTCCAGCAAAGGTGAAAAATGTGCGTGATCATGCAGACAATCCAAATTTCCTACATGGGTGATGGCTGGGTTCCTAAAGGTGGCGTTTCAGTTCGCTCTGCCACCAGCAGTTCTGCAGTGAACGAGCTGCCAGGCCAAATTTCTGAGTCACAGAGGCAGGGGCTGCACCTAATTTAGGGTGGTACTACCGGCACTGATTTCTATTCTCAAGGTCTGCATGCAAGGCGTGGGAGCACTCACGCAGGTAAAACAAACAATGGCCCTGACTTGCAGGGAGAAAAGTAAAGGTGTGTCACACCCACTGATTTTTTATTTTTCTCAAGAAACGCCTGCCCAACATTCAGCTGTGCCTACAGCGCATCTATCTCACTGGCTTACGAACTGTAGGCACAGAGATTTACAAAAGGCAGGCTGAAGTCTCTAAATAGTGCAAGTAGTCTTGCTTAGGAGACAGAAGCGAGGCCACCACTGACTCCCAGACAATCCATGATGTAAATGACGCACAAAATATTTTGTCAGTAGGTAGTTACAGTTAGGACATAGTTTCCATAGGAAGAGCGCTTTTTGTTTTGCTAATATCTTTGGCGCCATTTGATGAATCTTCACGGAACGTTTTATACTAGTTTGCTAGTCACTTCAGCTGCTGCCTGGGAAGTTTCGGGGTGATCCGTCAAGCAGGGGCTGAGAAAAAAGGGGTCCCAAAATGTGTTTTATCCATGCAATTTTCCATAGGGATTTTAGACAGGACTACAGACCAATCAATCAATAAGGGAATTGTAAACGCGCTACTCACCCATGAGGGTCTCAAGACGCTGAGGGGGGGAGGGGGTCCGCAGATCTGTTACCGAACCGCTAAACGGAATTACACCAAATTTGGTATAAACCGTGATCTTGGTCCTGAAAGAGTGCATTTTTTGTAATTTGGTGTAAATCTGTTCAGTAGTTTTGGAGTTATTAAAGTACAAAGATTTAGGTATATCTAGAGATGCGGATCCACCGTGGTGAATCCACGGAGCCAAGCACCAACAGCAATGCTGTGATTGGCTGGCTGCAACATGAAAGGAAAGTTGCAGCCGCCATTTTGTGCATCGGACCTAGGTTCCCAGAGGGGAAAATGACATTTAAAAGTGATAGAAGGGGTCAGTGTAGAGGTACCCTAAACCCATGGAGCTGATGGAGGGGTCTCCGAGGGGCCCCTCATGGGTAAGAAATTGTGTGAGGGTCTTCAGATCTGCTGCGATGCTCAGTGTGACCCCCTGTGTGTTCCGCGGCAGATATGCGGCTCCGGAACCCAATTAAAAAAACACATACACCCACTCACAGACCCACACACTTACTCACACACTCATTCACACACACAATCACACAACCACTCACACATCCATACAGCCACTCACACACCCACTCACAGACCAATAAGACCACTCACACACGCACTCACAGACCCTCAAAGCCACTCACACACCCACTTACACACCCACACAACTCACACACCTACTCACACACCCATACAGCCACTCACACAGCCACTCACAGACGCACACAGCCACTACCACATGTACTCATACACCTACTCACACACCCACACAACCACTCATACACCCATACAGCCACTCACACAGCCACTCACACACCCACTTACACACCCACACATCCACTCATAGACCCACTCACAGACCCACACAGCCACTCACACACCTACTCACACAGCCACTCACACACCTACTCACACACCTACTCATACACCCATACAGCCACTTACACACCCACACATCCACTCACACACCCATTTGCACAACCATACAGCCACTCACATACCCACTCACAGATCCACAAACCTACTCCCACTCACATACCCACACATCCACTCAAACACCAATTTACACAACCACTCACACACCCATTCACACACACATACAGCCACGCACACACCCACTCAGACACATGCAACCACTTACACACCCACACAGCCACTCACATACCTACTCACATACCCACACAGCCACTCACACACCCACTCACATACCCATATAGCCACTCACACACCCACACAGACACTCATATAGCCATTCACACATCCACACACAGGCAGTGATACACTTATAGAAATTGCAATAGCATATGTTTGTATTAAATGTGTTGTTGTTTAAATATTGAATGTATGCTTTTGGTTAGGAATGGATCCAAGGAGCCATAAAATGAATTAAAAAAGAAAGACTAGGTGCACTGCATTCATAGAAAGACTACAAAAGGTATGTTACCTTAATTTTTTAATTTTTAGTTTTAAAATATATAATAAGAAGGCAGGAATGTGTGAATAAAATGTATTTATAAACTTGAGAAAATGTTTATAAGTAAATTGGACTTATGGGTCAAATTGTAGTTCAATTTTTATTTAAAAAACTGAAATTCACTGAAAAAAACAAAGGTTACAGGGACGTTATAGTTAGAAAATAGAATTTAAAAAAACCCTCAGAACTTCACTGAAGAAAACAAAGGTTACAGGGACGATATAGTCAGGTTCAGATTTTACACACACAAAACCATAGAAATTCAGCAGTTCTAGTTACCTAAGCTAACTATAACTTACACCCCTCGCAATGCATTGCTCATGACCTCACATATTACATCACTGATGACATGGTCAGTGACATCACTGATGACATCTCAAATTACATCACTGATGACATCACTGATGACATCATCCAGCAAAGTAAACTTCAATTTACTTCATAAAATACTATTTAAAAAAAATATTAAATAAGAAAAGGAGACAGGTGAAAGACATACAGCAGAGAGCTCACTGTAACTTTATCACCTACTACACTCACTTATCATCCAGGAGAGAGTTCTTAGCGGATAGTCCGGTCTCTTCTAAACCACTACTCTACCCGCTGAAAACCAAACGTCTAACCGTACAGGCTAGTCTATCGCAAACCACAAAAACACCATTCGTCAACCTGGAAAGTGGTTTTAGTGCAGACGTTAGTTTTACACAAACCACTACACCACACACCCATTAGAGAGTGTCTTAGCGGATAGGCCCCTGTATCAAACCCACTAGTCAAATTATTCTTCAACATGGAGAAAGGTGTCAGCAGAGAGGTCAGTCTGCTGCAAACCACTACAACACTGAGCCATCACCCTAGAGGGAGGTCTTAGTGAACAGATGAATTTATTGCAAACTACTGCTACACTCATTCATCACGAAGGAGAGAGGTGTAAGCAAAGTGGTCAGTGTGATGTTAAACACAACTATGGAGTGAAGTCTCAATGAACAGCTTAGACTGTCGCACAGCACTACCATACACATACATCAGCAGGCGACATGAGTCAATGTAGAGGCTAGTTCACTCATAAATAGGACACTGCTTTAAAAACAGGATTATAGTTCAGATGATATTTGTTAGAAATACTTAACACTCATTAGTAATACAGAAAGAATAGTAATTTAACTTGTGCAGTAGCTCAGTGTATATCTTTCAGTGTCAGAAACGTTCACAAAACACTCACATTCACTGGATGATGCCATCAGTGATGTCATTTGAGATGCCATCAGTGATGTCACTGACCATGTCATGAGTGATGTAATATGTGAGGTCATAAGCAGTGCATTGCATGGGGTGTTAGTTATAGTTAGCTCAGGTAACTATAACTGCTGAATTTCTATGGTTTTGTGGGTATAAAATCAGAACTTAACTATAAGGTCCCTGTAACTTTAGTTTTTTTCAGTGAATATATATTATATATATAAATATATATGAAGGATTTCCAAGCAGTTTGCCCAACGCCGTACGCCTGCCCTTCAAAGTCGTGGCGTGGCCGTGGTGGCAAAAACCACACAAATTTCAAACAATCCTTATGCCTTCGAAAAGGAAGAGGATAGAAACGGTGTGCTGCTTCCTTTTCGAAGGCATAAGGATTGTTTGAAATATAAATATATATATCTATCTATATACATATAGATATATATATTCACTGAAACTTTAGTTTTTTCATTGAATATATATATATATATATATATATATATATACATACATATATACACTCAAAGGTTGCCCCTTGATGGAACCGCACTCCCAGGAGGTAAGTGCTGGATAGCAAAAGCAATTCTCACCGACATAATCCTTTGCTTTCACTGTCGACGCGTTTCGGGCCAACTCCCTTCTCCCAGGACTGCTTTGAGGTAGAAAGCAAGGAGAAGACACCAGTGTAGTCCCTTGTTACTTTTTATTTATATTTACTTTCAAATACGCTCAGGTGAGCGACAAGGTTGCACTCTGGGACTGGTAGTCCATACACAGCCATGTGGGTCACTTCCTTTTAAACCCATTAAAAAATATGTTAAAGGAAAAACAATGTCCGTATGAACGCTCTCGCTGATACAAGGGCCCCTCCTGTTCCGCACATCAGCTGCTTGAATAAGCAGCAGCGGACCCGCTCAGGTCTCACGGTGGTGCTGCTCCGTGGCCGGGCCGACCACATTTATGCTCAAAGTTCAAAGGTTGCCCCTCGATGGAACCGCACTCCCAGGAGGTAAGTGCTGGATAGCAAAAGCGAACCTCACCGACATAATCCTTTGCTTTCACTGTCGACGTGTTTCGGGCCAACGCCCTTCTTTCAGGACAGCTTTGAGGTAGAAAAGCAAGCAGAAGACACCAGTGTAGTCCCTTGTTACTTTTTATTTATATTTACTTTCAAATACGCTCAGGTGGGCGACAAGGTTGCACTCTGGGACTGGTAGTCCATACACACCCATGTGGGTCGCTTCCTTTTAAACCCATTAAAAAATATCTTAAAGGAAAAACAATGTCCATATGAACACTCTCGCTGATTCAAGGGCCCCTCCTGTTCCGCACATCAGCTGCTTGAATAAACAGCAGCGGACCTGCTCAGGTCTCACGGTGGTGCTGCTCCGTGGACGGGCCGACCACATTTATGCTCAATGTTCAAAAGTTGCCCCTCGATGGAACCGCACTCCCAGAAGGTAAGTGCTGGCTAGCAAAAGCTATCCTCACCGATATAATCCTTTGCTTTCACTGTCGACGCGTTTCGGGCCATCGCCCTTCTTCCAGGACCGCTTTGAGGTAGAAAAGCAAGCAAAAGACACCAGTGTAGTCCCTTGTTACTTTTTATTTATATTTACTTTCAAATACGCTCGGTCGGCGAGGATCGCTTTTGCTATCCAGCACTTACCTCCTGGGAGTGCGGTTCCATCGAGGGGCAACCTTTGAACTTTGAGCATAAATGTGGTTGGCCCGGCCATGGAGCAGCACCACCGTGAGACCTGAGCGGGTCTGCTGCTGCTTATTCAAGCAGCTGATGTGCAGAACAGGAGGGGCCCTTGAATCAGCGAGAGCGTTCATACGGACATTGTTTTTCCTTTAAGATATTTTTTAATGGGTTTAAAAGGAAGCGACCCACATGGGTGTGTATGGACTAATAGTCCCAGAGTGCAACCTTGTCGCTCACCTGAGCGTATTTGAAAGTAAATATAAATAAAAAGTAACAAGGGACTACACTGGTGTCTTCTGCTTGCTTTTCTACCTCAAAGCTGTCCTGGAAGAAGGGCGTTGGCCCGAAACACGCCGACAGTGAAAGCAAAGGATTATGTCGGTGAGGATCGCTTTTGCTAGCCAGCACTTACCTCCTGGGAGTGCGGTTCCATCGAGGGCAACTTTCCATGGTGCAGGTTATCTTGCCACAGTGCTTTTGACCAATAACCTCAAGAGATGGCACGCGGTGAATGTACACTTTACAAATGCACATTGTGGGCTCGATTCACAAACAGCCTCCGCAGTCGTGGCGGAGTCTCCGGACAAGTGTCAGAATCTCTGCAACGAAAAAAGCAGTACAGAAATTCCGACACGAGTTCGGAGTCTCCGCTACGACTACGGAGCCTCCACCACGACTAGAGGCACTTTGTGAATTGTGCCCTATGATTATGTTAAATTTTGGCATTAGAGGTTGTAAAATGAACTTGCACAGCCATCACTCCTTAAGAAATCTTTTTACATGTCTTTTGAAAACAGATACCCTTTACGTGCTTAGTGATAAACCTTTCACTGTTCACACATACCTTGAAGACCGAGACCTTGCGGTAGGAGAGTCCTGCTGGATAGTTGAGGAGAAATTTTGTGCGGTAGGCGTCTTCCCCATTGTTTCCCAGATTCAGCCTCATATTCAGCGTAGAAGATTCTTTGACTATAAGCTGCTTATCTCTGAGGGACATAACACAATGTGATAGGCATAGAGAAAATGTATCTACAAATTACCTGTCTGTCCACCCAGCAAACCATGCCCATTTGAGTTCTACAACCTAATGATCCCATATCCCACATGCTTATCTTAATCGCCAAACAATGCTACATGAAATTCTACATCCCTTACAAGAAAGACAATATGCACATTCTAAATCCACCACACTGTCAGTTAACACTCTACTCTCATCCTGAGTACACCATGTGGACCATCAGTGCAATTTGTAGACCACCAACACCACCTGTTCATTATACATTAACAGCACTACCAACTAATATCGCATGGCTGTCCTCAATCCACCTCTTGGACAACCATCACCATGTGCTGATCCCAAATGTACGATTTAGACCATCAACATCAATTTGACATCCTGAATTAATCACTGGTACCCTCAACAAAACATGCTGTCTTAAACTAACCACTTCGACAGTGCCACATGTGTATCAGAGTTTTCCAGTTCGTACTACTAATGCAACATTGTGATTCTAGATTAACAAACAGTAACACCTTCCCCATACTCCATCCTAAACCCTCTGCCTTCAAATGCCGCGTTGACAACCTTCACCACTTGATATGCTGCTAACCAATCCTGGCCACTTATATTAAATGCAAATCCTAGCTCTAAAACCCACTTAGCCTCCTGAGTTGCATGCCCATTAACCCGAGTAATGGACCAGTGCTCGCAGCTACCACTTTATACTCTGATTGTGATTAGACTATTGGAGAATCCCTCATCCGTGTGCTCAATGAATATCAACGTAAGACCCAGGCAGGAGACTTACCCAGATGCATCAAAGGTGACTTTTAGATCTGCCTCACAGATTCCGTCAGTACCACAGTTCTTCTCGAAAGGAATCTGGGGGAAAGACAGATGAAACTCAATATGTATTACACCACCCCTTGAGACAGACTGTCTTATGGTGAAATGATGAGGAGACTTCCTGAGAGGTTAGTGCCTTTGAAAAGCTGTTGATGATGGTGAATTGTGCTGCACACTCTATGCCTAACTGATATTTGACAGATTTCTCCCAGTCTTACTAGCTGCTGGAAAGGCAGAGGTATGTCTGTGATATAACCAATATCCCAATGTCCTGATACTGTATTATGTTTCATGTCAGCTTTCCATCATCCCATATTGACTCCACCCCTGACCAGTACTTGTATTGTTATATCTGGGTGATCAATTGTACAGATGTTCTGAGTTCCAGTTGATGAAATGGCACTGGGATGTTTTACCTCATAATACCAAGTGGTGTCATACAGAGGATTCAGGATCGGTGATGGGGCGCTGCCCACAGAAGCGTCCATGTCTTCCTGCAGAGAAATGTTTACAGAGACTCTGATGGCTGAAACATAATCCTCAATGCAGCTCTGTGGGGAAAAAGAGAGAGATCACTGAGGGACAGAAAATGATGAGTCGTTAGTCAGAATTGCCTCAGTTCATAAGGAATATAAGAGGCCACTCCTTTTCAAAGGTAGCTCTCAGCTATGGAACTAGGTTTTATTTCATGTCTACTTCCTAACAAGAAGATATGCTCCACCCCCAGTTAAATCTTGCCTCCCCTCTGAGTTGTCCTGCAGCACACCACAGGACCATTTGGGTGAATTTCTCTAGTTGTATGACAAAATATCAACCATAAAAATATTGTGCTACAAACATATGAGGGCAGAAACATCGACCACAAAAATATCAACTCTACATACTTATAATGTAAAGTATAAACATATTGAAGTCAAAAATATAGTTGTTGAAAATGTTACCCATTTAATGGTAATTATATATTTTTAATTATAATTCACATTATTAAAATAAAAGTTATTTTTTAAATTAAATTATTGTATATTTACACATATATACAAAATATAAAACAACAAACATTATTTATTAACTTTAAAAAAATGTTAAAATACCTATAACTCCATAATCTGTGTAATTAATTAAATAAGTTTTATTATTAAGGGCCTGATTTAGATCTTGACGGACAGGTTACTCTGTCACAATGGTGATGGATATTCCGTCCACCAAAATATAAATCCCATTATGTCCTATTGGATTTAAATTTCGGCGGGTAGGATATCCGTCACCATTGTGATGGAATAACTAGCCCGCCAAGATCTAAATCAGGCCCTAAATGATAAATTACAGTAACTGTATTATACAGACAAAAGTAATTTGTAAATAAAAATATAAATACTTTTGAGTTATATCAAAGTATAAAATACCACTTAAATATATAATTATTAATCAGTTTTCACAAAAATATTACAACATATTTTAAAGTAATCAGCATTTATAAATAATATTTTCAAAATATTTAACAGAAATAATATTTTTATATCCTAACAAATAAAATATATCATTTTAAATAAAACAAAATAGAAAATGAATATAAAATATTTTTTTAAATATGTGATTTTAAATTAAATGCGCTCAAAATACCTGAAAAGCATTCCAGCACAAAGTATTATGTAGTAGCCAAATGTCAATCCAAAATTATGAAAAAATTAAACAAAAACGTTGCAAATACACTATTCTAAATACAATTCTACAAAAATAAGGGAACATGCATGCATTGGATAGGTTAAAATGTACTATTCTAACTTCAGCCTAATAAGCATTGGGGAAAGTGCATACAGGGGTTGGGGGAGGGTGGGGTCAGATTTACACTTCAAAGTCTAGTCCACATCAGGAAAAGTGCATATAGTGGGGGGAAGGTGGGGAGGAAATAGATTTACTATTCTAACTCCAATCTAACAAGCATTGGGGAAAGCACATGCATTGGGTGTTTGTGGGGTGAGGTGCCTCATTTAATATTCTATCTAACTCCCATCTAAAAAACACGGGGGAAAGTGCAAATATTAGGAGGGTCAAATGTACTTTTCTAACTTCGATAGAACAATCATTGGAGAAAGTGAATACAGTGAGAGGGTTAGATGTTACAGCTCCAAATGCTCAGGCACAAACCCCGGGCCTAAACCCCCTCCATCTACCACATCAAAAATAAGAAACTTTTTGACTCAGAGCTGTCCTTCGCTCCCCAAGTTAATATAGTAGTCTAGAGTGTCAACATGTTGCTCTCCTAACTCTTAAAAATCCTGGGGCAGATTTACAAGAAACTGACACATCTCTGCATTATAGCAGAGATGCGTCAGTTTACTTGCGTCGCACAAAAAAACCCTTGCGCCACCATGGATGCGTCGCATTTACAATGCGGCGCACAATGGCGCAAGGATTGACAGATGCATCACGCATCTGTTGGCGCAAAGGTCACGCATTGCTGGAGTCGTGTTGCAAGCACAATGCAACTCCAGCAATGCTCAGGAAGGCCTATAATTATTGTGCTGCGTCACTCCTTACGCCTGCTTCAAGCAGGTGTAAGGTTGTGACGCAGTGGCGTCGTAGAAGTGGCGCAGTGAAATCTTGTAGATTTCACTGCGTCACTTTTATTAGGCTTTCTTGTGTCGGAATGCCCACCCTGCATACATTATACCTGACACAGGTATAATGTGGCGCAGGGCTTTACAACGTGACACATCTCCCTAGATGCGTCATGTTGTAAATGTGTCGCAACGTGGCGCATTGTTTACGCCGCTGCTGCGTCACAAAAGTGATCCAAGGGTGGCGCAAAAGTGTCGCAAGGGGCTTGTAAACCTGCCCCCTACCGCTAACCCAAAGCAACCGCTGGGTAGAGCTAACAAGAGCTTGGATTGTGGTATGCCTCGACTACTGCTAATCTGCACAGAGCTACCAGTGAAACTCACCAGCAGTTTGAAAAGATTATACACCCAAGTAGCCAGAATGTGCATGAACCTCTGTAAGCACGGTCACATTCACCCAGCTTTTAAAGCAAAACACTGGTTCCCTGTAGACACAAGGATCACATTCACTGTCCTCTGCACCGTTCATAAAGCCTACTGGGGTACAGGGCCAGAATCCTTGCATAACCGTGCACCCCCCTACACCTCATGTGCTCATTAATTAACATCCTGTGGCACACCTGATCCACCAAAGAACATTCAAGCAGCAGAAACATGGACCCAGATCCTGGAGAGCACAAGGCCCAAGCTTGTGGAACATTCTATACCCAAACCTGAGAGTCGAACCAAATAACACCAGGCTCGGCTAACATCTAAAAACTAGTGATTCAAACTTGTTTTCAATTGATCTCTGCACAGAAGAGTGCTACATAGGAGTAGTAAATGCGATAGCCACCACACCTGATTGAACTTGAACTTCTCCATCCGTGCATTAACCTGAGCTTTCCTCAAACTTCTCAGCGCTCTGAAGTTACGGAAATGTGTCTGGGAGTGCTTTATGGAAACATTCTCAATACCAGTAGATCTGGCATTGGCAAACAAGTGAAAAGATTACATTTTATTTTTAAAAACTAAATTTATTGGGGGCATATCCCACAAAATGAAAAAGGAAACCATATTGTGGCCTAAAAGTGGCAGCCAAACATTTGTGATTTTCTTTTTTACATTTTTAAAAACGTCACCTATAATTTTAATAGAGTAATACTGGTGCTTCCTAGAGGGCAGGTTACTTAAAATTGTTATACAAACCTTTTTCAGTTTCAGTGCAAATTACAGGAAAATATCATTCTTATTGGCGCACAAGAAAAGTACTATTTGATTTCGAATTAAGGTAACCTGAATACATAGTTTAGAAATACAAGGATAACTAAAAAATAAAAATAATACAGAATTGAATGCAAAAAAAGCTTTGACAAGGTAATTTTTTGGTTCTCGGGCCCAGGCACTGAACTGCAGTTCCTTTTAGGCAGGTGTGTAGATGTGACCACGCTAAACGCCCTCGCTCACAGTGTGACAGATCTACTGGCCAAACTGGGCTGATCCATGGCCCAATGTTATATGCTGTGGTTAACCGAAGAAAAATGTGAATGACAGCTGAAGAGACCAATGAATGAAGAGGGCTGTCTCACCACGCCTCTGTGTATGTATGATTTGTCCATTTATTTTTTTATTACATGAGGTTGGTGAGACACTTCAAGCATTGTCTAGCCCAGATCTAGAACACGATGGCTTGGAAACAAAATGACCACACTTCTTGATCAAATGAGATGCAAAGGTGTCTAAGGGTTGATGACCCAGGCCTCTAATATAGGTCTGAGGGCTTCCTGGATAATTTCCTACTCCTGAGATGAGTGTTCAGGCTGTCTGCTCTGATGTTCTTCATCAAATCAATTTTGGAAACTAACAGGAATCACAATGTTGCAGCACACATTCCACAGAGCTACTAATAGCCAATAGAATGACAGAGTGTCCCCTTGTTTCCTCACATAGAAAAGGTCTGTGGTGTTGTCTTTATGGATCAGCACAACTCTGTACCTCTCTGCTGATAGGAAGGCCTTCAGCACTAAGACATTTGCGTTCATTTCCTATAGGTTTATGTGCAAGGATGACTCTGACTTGGCCCAAAATTACTGTGTCTTCACCAACCATGCTTTCAGACGTTGGCAGTGACAGCAAGCTGTTGGCAGGGCAGTTAGAAGGAGAATTCCGCCAATTGATTAGAAGCATGTGTCCACCACTCTAGGATGGATGGACTAGAATGACCTTTGATCTCCCTATATTCTGCCAGATGGAGGTGCGGGGAGAGCATGCAGAGTTTGGCATGTACCACTGCTCCTCTATAGGACCCCTGCACTTTAGGAATCACCTGGCACCCCAAGGCTATCACTGTCTAGTTGGTCAAGAAGTGACCCACTGCCTAAGATATCAATCATGCCCGCTTTGGAGGAAAAAAAACGGTTTTTGCCTGGCTACGGTCCAAAGTAGACACTCCTATGAAATACATCCTCTGGCAGCCAAGGAGGATTTGGGGTAGTTCAATAACAACCCAGGTTTGGCTATGGTCCTGAGCGTTGGGGACAGACTAAATTATGATCCTCTTTGACGTAGCTCTGATGACACAGTTGGTATATATAGATATAAGTTCAGATAGAAATGGATGTTCTACTGTCACATGAAGGCCTGTACCAGAGTCAGGATCCTAGTGAAGAACGGAAGGGTAGCATTGAGATCGAATCGCAGTACCCTGTGCTGGTAGCATTGTTCTCCCACTGTTAAATGGAGATACTTTCTTTGATACTCTTGGAAGGCCACATGGAAGTAACCATTCCACGGTCCACTGAAGACTGTCAATAAAATGTCTGGACAGCTCCCAATGTCTAAGCTAAAGTTAGGAACATGAACTTCTGCAGGAAATGAGCTGATTTAGACTGTAAAGATCTAAGATGCGGTGGAGCCCCTCTCCCTTTGTGTTTTTTTAAAAAGAGAAAGAGTGAGAATAATATGTCAGCTTTCTTCCTGGACGTGGGACAGGTTGATTCCTTTTGAAAGAAGAAGTCTCTAGAAGCTTCTCAGCATCCTAGTGAATGTCTATTTAGGGATGCTGACTGTGATAGATGCAGCTTGGATGGACGTGTCTGGGGCGGCTGTCAAGCAAAGCCTTTCTTTAGCACTGAGACGACCAATTCATCTGTTGTGACTTGGATCCAGTGGTGGTGAGAGTGGAGTGGGTTTGTGTTGAGGCTGCTGCTTGACCTTGAGGAAGTGATTGGTACTTCTTGGCATTCGTCTTCAAGTGCAAAAAGACTCTAGAGCCTTGAAAGCCTGGAAAAGAAAATGGGTCTCAATGGTACTGGTTGGATGGCATGCAGCTATTTTACCATATCTATGCTTGTCTTGTAATTCTGGAGGACCAACTCAGTTGAGGGATAGAAGAGGAAGTTGATGCCTATTTCCTGGTCCTCGATTTAAGGTTTCATGACCGTAGTCTCGACTGGCAGTGCACAACCATAATGGAGGTCAGGTCCCTAGACCTCAGCGGTTTCTTTTCTGCAGCTTCATTGTCTGGGTTCAGCACAACACATCTTGAGAATAGTCTGGGAGAATGCAGGTGTGTCGGTCAAACCTGTACCAGAGACACAGCCCGTATGCCATCAAAATGGCATTGTTGTTGGCTTTGGTGGGGAACTCTAATTCTCTAGAGGGGTGTCAGAGTTTAGCGGATAGTGTATTCAAAGCCTTGGACATGACAGCATTGTTCTTACTGGTAGGTTGTAAGTCCTCATGGTTACTGGTATCAGTCTGTGGATCGGTGTCTGGACAGGTGTTTGGTTCCCCAGATGGGTCCTCTTGCAAGGAGG
This sequence comes from Calotriton arnoldi, assembly GCA_963921515.1. Classification (NCBI taxonomy): domain Eukaryota; kingdom Metazoa; phylum Chordata; class Amphibia; order Caudata; family Salamandridae; genus Calotriton; species Calotriton arnoldi. Next base: position 268,002 of record CAWUFW010002661.1, on the reverse strand, counting down.
AGGCCAGGGAGATGGGTCTTTGGGGAATTGTCCACCCTTGGCAGAGCAGCTGGCATCAAGGTTGAGACTGGTGGCTGGATCAGACAAATGCTGCCAGTTGACTCAATGCTACTTGTCTCTTAAGCTGGCCCTCTGGGGAAACAACCTTTACATCGCCGATTTTACACCGCAATACATTCACAACGAGGTCGTTACAACGACCGCGTTGTTACAACGTAGTGCTGTTACAACGACTTGCGCTAGATGGCGCTCTAGACTAAGGAATAGTATGATTTACTATTCCAACACCTTCCCTACTGTTGCACACACTGGAGTTGGAATAGTAAATCATACTATTCCTAAGTCCAGCGCGCCATCTAGCGCAAGTCGTTGTAACGACTTGCGTTGTAATGGCACTGCGTTGTAACAACGCGGTCGTTGTAATGACCACGTTGTGAATGTATCGCGGTGTAAAATCCTCGTTGTAAAGTGCTATATTCGCTGCACTGGGGCCTGCAGAAACTCCACTGGAGTGTTGTACTGGGGAAGGCAAGAAGTGTATGGGGACCTGAGGCTTCCAGGTCAGGTGGACGGGGATCTTAAGCCTTCAATTTGCATCCAAGATGGAGCATGTGCTCAGTTTTGATAGTAGAGTTGTGGCAAAACAAGCAGCCAGATCTGAACGTAATTGGATGGGGTTTGGTAACTTATCAGCTATTCCTAGTCTAATGGATCTGTTATTTCGAAACTGTCTTCTGCGCTTCTTGTGCTGAGGCTCAACGATTTGTGAGTGATTGGTGCTTTTGACTGCCCCCTGCACAGCTCGGAGGGGGGCTCGGGGCAGGGGCGGCTCCTCCACTAGGGCGGAGGAGCGTCGCCCTACTGCTTTCTCGCAGTGCAAGAAGCAGAAACATAAAATGGTAAAACTACCATTTTATGTTTCTGCTTCTCGCACTGCGAGAAAGCAGAAGTGTTTGGTTGCGGGTGGGTGGGCGGGGCTGCTCTACGAGGAGGGCTGGGCAGGGGAGGAGTGGTGTGCCCACTCCTGAGTGAGCATGGCTGGTTTGGGCGGCCCTCTGGGGCCGCCCAAACCAGTCATGCGCACTCTGCCCTTTCTCCATGCAGGCTGCAATGAAGCCTACATGGAGAAAATGGCCTCCCCATAGGCGCCTGGCTGAGCGCCATCCCGACCAATCAGAACACTGCCATTGCAGCATTGTTATTGGCTCAGGGGAGAGGCTGCCTGCTTCCTGTTCCTGCTGGAGGCAGGAGATCAGAAGCAGGAGCCGAGAAAACGCGGGATTCGGCCGGCAGACAGGTACGTTTTTTAAATGTATTATTTTACCAGCCTCCTCCTCCCCACGCGACCCCCCACCCACGATTAATGCCGGCCGCGACTGGCTCAGGGCATAAAAATCAGGAGATGCCCCTAACTATTCAGCGTGCAGACAGAGACAGCGACTGCCACAGACGGAGCTGAGCTCGACTCCCCTGAGCAAGTCTCCAGAGTCACTGGAACAAACTGAGACTTGGGCCCCAACCTGCATTCAGGAAGGGAAACTTGCTCGTCTCTTGGTTCAGTGATCTGTGGTAATGCCCACAGAAGGAGGGACTGGTTCAACAGTTCAGTGGAACGGCAACTTAGTAGCTTGCACTCAAATGAGGAGCTAGGCTTGATTTGAAGATCCAACATGGTTGCCAAGGCAAATTAGGTTTTGGTCCCCGATGAGTCCTCAGCACCACGGTCTTTACGCCCTTCTCCCCTGACAGTTGGGTTTAGTTGGGACAAGACGACTGGAACTAGCAGGGAGGGGATGGTGGGCTGGGGGGGGTGGGAATATTCTCCATGCCCATAGTTACTCACACTACTAGCCTAGCACCAGTGAGGAGATGACCTCCACTTGGGCAGGTTCGGAGCGAAGGGGGTGGAAGCGCCGCTATCTTACGAGCAGGAAGGTACTTGTTACATTGCCAAGAGCAAGAGAGTCTTTAGTTACCTCATTCCTTTTTGTTCCTTGTGATGAAATCTAACCTTTCTTTAGAGAATGGCAAACACTTGCTCTACATGTAAGCCAGGGAGTGAGGTAGGGCTCTCATAAAGAAGGTAGTACACAGATCTTATGTGTGCACTGGATGACTATTCCCAAAATACAGGTCATGGAAGCTTTGTGCTGCCAACAGCCAATGCCATGAAGCACACTGCCTTAAACCTGAGCATTTCCGTATAAGATACCAGAGCTGAGAATTTAACAAAATTATTAGAACAAAATCCAGGAAATACTAAAGAGTATTGATGCTAGGCTCTGTATAAGGAGATTGCTGGGCATGAAAGAAGCAGCTTCTAAGAAATGGCAACCGGTAAGGAAGGGCACGCCTATGCGGAGGGATGAGGGTGTACCGCATATGATGCACGCCTGCTTGCATTGTGCTGACAAAGCTCTGCATAAGCATAGAAGCAGTTTCTGGTCCCACCACTAGATTAGGAATGAGAAAGACTCAGTAAGTATTATTATATTCCTGTACCCGCCACACAGTTCATACTTTGTGCACCGAGCATCCTTTTTGTCTTTGTTGCCTACATTTAAGATCTAAAGAAGCCTGTATACCGCCCTGCCAATGTTCCTTTTTTTATATAACTCGTGTGCCTTTTCAGGAAGCTTGGGAAAGTAGATCATTTCGAAATCACCGTCACATCTGTCAAAGCAGTTCATTAAGTGTAAATGCTTCAGACTGTTTCATCTGTGGGTGCAGTTTTTGGCCACGCCACAAGAAGGGGAGATTGTATACGTTCCCTTAGAGACCAGAATACGTGCACACAATCCGAGATGCTGGCCAAAACAAAACAAACGTTGGGCAAGGCTGCTGCAGATGTCTTTACACAGTGCAGATGTCATATGCCCACTGCAGATCTCTATGCGTATTACAACCCACTATGTGCATTACAGACCCATTTGCACGATACAAATTCTTATCCTCTGTGTAGGCCCTATGCACATTGCAGGACTTTGTGCTGTCCCCTGTCCTTTTTGCAGACCCTATGCCTAGTGCAGGATATTTTGCTAATTACACCCCCTTTGCCAGATGGTGCCCTCCATGAGCCTCCTTACGAGTGCCCTACAGAATCAGCCAGAAACTCTGCCCACCTGCCAATGAGTTACCTGCACCAGGAGGTACTGGTAACTCCAGAGATGCACAGATATAGGTTATAAGTCGGACCCTTCAAATTTAGGAACTACCAGGACACGTGGTAATTCCAGTCGGGACTCCCGGTTATTCCTCATTTTCATATTGCACCCAGAAACACCACCTGAATTCCAATGGAGCCAGCAATTTCTGGTAGCAGCTCCATCGGAATTAAAATGGCCCTGGTAATCGGGTCTAGGTGGAGCTCTGGGGCAGGTGGTGGCAGTGGCACTAATCAGTAAAAGTGCTGTAGCTTCTTCGCAAACATCACCCATGCTCTCCTGCCACCAGCTTCACTTAGAAGAACATCTTGGAGTTTGAAAGCCCCAGGGAGATGACAGCAAAGGCTAAGGCAACACTGTTCCTCAGGGAGAGAAGCCCACTGTAACAGGTCTCGTGGTTCTGGCACATGCACAGAATAATGAGACAGCTGCTCGTGGTCCTGCCCCTGCAGTGCTATGTGGCTATGGTGGCTCCAGGTGCCCAGTTCATGGGCTGTCACTTTCCCTTGTTCTTTAATCGCCTGCTGATGTTGAAGATCAACACCCCTTGTCCCCCCTCAGACAATTGGAAAATCACAGGAGGTCGCTGAAGGTCAAGACGAGGGACACCCCTTGTTCCATCCTTGGTTCTTCACAGTGCTGCGGAGCTAGAGGTTGGATAAGGGGTGTGAACTACAATATGATTCTTACCGCCCACTGGCTGTTTCTGTTGCTCGTCTTGCAACCTTTAAGGCCTAAGGTAGCAACTGCACGCGATACCAAAGAGTAGATCAAGGCCAGAAGACGCTACCTCGGCAATCCCTATATATGTCTATGATGACACTAAACAGCAGACCAGGACTAAGACACCTACCGGTAGGAAGATGGCCTGTGTGGCACAACTCTGGCCTTTGGTGATAAGCAGGGTGTTTGTAATGACCCGCTTGCCATTCTGGAAGACTACCCTGACCTTCATGCGGTTGGCGTCCAGCTCCAGTCGGTAGGTCAGGTTGAATGAGAGGCGGCCTATGGAGAGCAAAGACACATAACTGTGAGAAAGGATGAGACCAGCCTGTAGAGGGGACGAAAACCTGCTGAGTCATGTAAGCAGAGCTGACCCAAGTAGGCGGAGGTGACGTAGCTGCTATTGAAGCACAGGGTGATGATGCTGCCAGGCTCTTGTTGGCTCTTGACTTCTCCCGAGCACTCAAACATTTTCAGGAGAATTTCTTGCGGGCGAAAGCTCATGGAGGTTGAGACGTTCAAAATGGGACGAGACCTGAAACAGGGACCAGAAGGATGAAGAAAAGTTAATATTTAAGATAAAGAATCCTATTTCCCACATTGTTGTGATGGCAGATCTGTGACTACATTTTGCATAAGCGTACCTCATAAAATGTAACTTGATAATTTAATAATCATGGTAATTGTAGATATGGAAAACATTACTCTGGAAACGCAACAAGATGATGGACAAATATTTATTCACAAAAGGTAGCCTTGATTAAAGAGCCTTCAAGAATCCATTTTGTGTCCACTACAGTAGTAGTGGCAGGTGTCAATTATGGTGTATAGGTTTATTCCTGTGACATAGGACTAAAGCTATGCCCTAAAGGCCAAAATATGTGATTTGCACAAGGTGGATCTTTGTCTAAACAGGCACGGAGGGTGAAAAATGATAGACTGGAACATTACCCCTTCCTCCCCCCCCCAGTGATCGCCATTGACTGAGATTAATTTAAGCATTTCATCTATCACTTTGTTCTTTGTTACAGTTGATGCCCTAATTGCGACAGGTATGCCCAGACGTCACTCCCATGCTCACTTTCCAAAAGGACTCCAGCTCTTCCGAAGGGGCCCAAATAGGCCTAAACCAGTTTGGGGGTTGCTTGTTCTTCTGGATGGTACCTTGCCTGATAGTTCGGGATGGACTGTTCCCATGAGGCGCGTTTATAGAGCTACTTTGGATAAGATGGAGTTTTGTCTAGAGTGGCTTGGTGTGGCAAAAACGATAGACTGGAATGTGGCACGAGTGCTCGCCAGCGGCTGAGACTAAACCAAGCATTCCATCCATCACCTTGTGAGGTCTGCGTTAGCCAAGACCTTTGGGTTTAAAAATATATATAAATATATTATACTTATTTAAAGGGGCTTCACCCATTGGTCTATTGGTCTGTCATTCATATTTTGATTCTGCCCACTTCTGCATACAGTAGGGATGGTGGGGTCAGTCCACTTCAGTCACGGGCTAACGTCACTTTGAGTGACTGTATTTTGCTCTTTCACAATGTGCACATTCGCATGCATGGTCGTTCTCTTTAGTGCCAGTGTTTTTGTTATTACTTTATTGCTCTTGCGTTGCCTTTGTATTTAGAGTCTGATATGATAGCAGGGCGCTTTCTACCAACTCTTCCACGTGCAGCACAGGGCACATTCCAGCTTTATCAGTTCCTATCTCCTGCTAATGGTGCTGTAAATTCCTTTTGGAGTGGCATTTGTGTTTTTTTTTCTTTTTTGACTGCTTCTATTTCTCAGCATACCAAATGCCATTTGAAGCTGTTTTCATGTTTCTTTGGAAGCCTATATCTGTCTGTCCAAGCCTCCCTGTTTGTTTGTGCAAGTCTCTGTCTGTGCAAGCCTGTCTGCCAGTGCAAGCCTTCGTCTGTCTGCCTGTGCAAGCCTCTGTCTGTCTGCCTCCACACGCCTCTATGCCTCTTTGTGTCTGTGCAAGTCCCTCTCTGAGTCTGTGCAAGCACCTCTCTGTGTCTGTGCAAGCCCCTCTCCCTGTCTGTGCAAGCCTCCCTGTCTGCCTGTGCAAGCTTCTCTGTCTGTCTAAGTCCGTCTGTCTATCTGTGCAAGCATCTCTGTCTGTGCAAGCCTGTCTGTCTGTACAGGCCTCTGTCTGTCTTTGCAAACCTGTTTGTCTGTCTGTGCAAGCCTCTCTGTCTGTCTGTCTCTCTGCGGAAGCCTCTGTCTGTCTGCTAAGCCTCCCAGTCTGCCTTTGCAAGTCTCTCTGTCTATCTGTGCAAGCTTCTCTGTCTGTGCAAGCATCTGCCTGTCTGTCTGTTTGTAAGAAAGTTTTACAAAAATATTACAAAAAAGCATCAGCAAAGGCAAGAGGCTGGCAGCCAACAGCAAACCAATTGGCTTTTTTAGGTCTGTTGTTAGCCAAGACCTTTTTAATTTTTCCACAGTTATCTACAGTTATGTGTATAACATAGTTACTTATAGGGTTTTTGGCCAGACTTCATCCATCAGTCTGCTACGTCATTCACTCTTTTTTTTCCAGCCAACGCAGCATGGGGCAGTGGGTTAGCACACTTCAGGCCCTGGCTGATTTCACTTTGAGTTGCAGCTTGCTGCCTTTTCACACGGAAGCATATAAAAAAGTGATGGGTGGAATGCTTGACTTAATCTAAGTCACTGGTAATTACTCAGGGCCGCATCCCAGTCCATTGTTATTCTGCACAACATGCCACCTCACTTGGACCCAGCCGTATGCAGATCATTCCAATGGGAACAGTCCAGCCCGAACTGCCAAGCTAGGGCCTCTCTGAAAGACAACAAGCAACCCAGGACAGGTTTCACCCTGATTAGGGCTCATCAGCCAGGTACAGCTTTCACAAGGAGCACATCACACACAAAGTAGTCCTCTTCAGCATTAGCGACTACTAGGGTAATGTGTGCTTCTTTGAAACCAAAATATATTTTTGGCTTTAGCCAATTATTATTTTTAGATTGATGGTCTGGCTATTTCCCCAACAATAAGGTTTTGCACAAACTATGACCGAACAGAACAAGAATTGCCAAAAGGCTGGCGGCCAATGCCAGACCTATTGGCTTTGCCAGTGCTCGTTTTAGTTGTAGTTTCATTATTAACAGCACCAACATTTCTCAGTAGAACTTCTCTACTTTTTTGTACTTTTAGGTAGATAATAATAGTATCTTTCAGGGAGGCTGTCAAACTAGTAAAGACAGTACCAACACTTCTCTGCAGGGCTGGTGCACTTTGATTGGGACCGCACTTGCACCTGTCTTCAAGGAAGCTATGCATTTATTGGGATCTATTCATCACTTCTCTTCAAGACTATCATGCTCTAGTTGGAACAGTAATAGTACATGCTTTAACTGTCAAACATAAACAAATATCACAAATATCTAAACCATACAAAGCATGAGTGCAAGTGACTTGTATGAAACATCATAAGACAGAAACCGAGACCCCATTCAAGCTCCCCCCATTTAACACTCACTCTGAAATTAATGGCATCAGACTGAAAAATAGAAACATCCCATCAAATGCACCCAGACCTCTAGTGGATACACTAAACTCAGAGAAGGTCACATTGTTATATACTTCTGGTAGAGTCAACGTGAATGGAGGCGACGAGGATTTGTACATGACAAACGTTCTGGGTGCTTCACAAACACTCAAAAGTCACTCAGCTCTTTTTATAAAAAAAAATTGAATAAGCAAAATGTTATTGGTTTTACACCACATGCGATAAGCAGTACACAGTACAAAGCAAGATATAGCCACGATAGAGGTAGCACACAATACAAAACGGGAAACAATGAGCCATAACATGTCAGATATCAGGCAGGTCGTAATAAACGCACCACCTCCCTCAAATTTACTGGTGCTTGCCAGGACAATCATGGGCTCCTCCACTTTCGTGCATCAATCCATCGCAGAGCACCATTCCGCAATAGTAGGTGGGAAGGAGGACTTCCAATAGCGAGCTATGTCACACTTGGCCACCACAGTGCCAACGCCCACCAGGATATGTTCTGTGCTGGGTCCTCCAACATCATTCAAGATGAGCAATCAGTGGGCCTTTCCAGAACAGCAGCTAATGTAGCAAAAATAGAGGGCCAGTATTTTGCTGTAACTTGGCAGGACCACACCATGTGAAAGAAGTCTCCATCGGCCCTCTTGCACCTGTGGCAAGTAGGGTTGGGAAGCGCAATTCTCCATAAGTGCTGAGGGGGCAAAGTATGAAACATGTAAATATTTTAATTGAATCGAGTGCAGATGAGAGAGACTGACTAGTTCTGGTGGTGCCATCCTGGCATCTTTCCAATCACTGTCATCAGCTCGCCCACCCAACCCTCCCACCTAGTCCGGATGGCACCAAAGTACTCCAGAGATTTAAGGACCAGTGATCTGTATATCCGCAAGATGCCTCCACGGCCCAACATAGCCGATTGGACAAGAACCTAGAGAAGGCTATAAGCAAGAAGGTCCTGCTTGACCCTGATAAGCAGTCAATGCATGACGGGAGTTGAAGATATCTATAGAATTAGGTTTTGTGAAGATGAAATTCTTCTTGGAGAGCCCAGACAGTTTTCAGCTGCGAGCCCTCTCAGATATCCCCAAGGTGGGAAATGCCTATGGGATCCCATTTATTAAACCCATCCAGACTAGACACATGGGCATTCAGTTAACCTGACACAAGGGGGGCATCTGCATAAGCCAACAGTTCCAGCCAACCCAACCGAGGGCCCGCCGCCAGCACAAGAGAGTAGCCCTAATAAACTCCGGCAGAGAATGAGAAATTGGGTTGCCATATAAGAAAAGCAGGATATGCTGTCAGTCCATAAGTAAAATCTCTTGATGGAAGGCAGGGTCTTTGGAATTTGCAAAATATCCAGTCATTAATTGTTTGGAGCTGCGAGGCCCAGTAATACAGATGAACGTCCGACAGCCCCATCCCGCTGTCACAGGACAACTAGACACAGCTACAAAAGGCTATTCTCAAAGTCTTATTCGCCCAAAGGATGGAACGGACAGCATCGTGTAAGCCTGCAAACCAAAATTGAGGAACGAAGAGAGGAAAGTTTTGCAGGGTGTATACTAGTTGGAGGAAGGCGATTATTTTGAAAAGTGCAATCTGGCTCAAGACATTGAGCAGTAGAGCGGACTATCTGATCAAGTCCTGAAGTATCCGGTGTAGCAACGTCCTAGGATTGAGAATCCAGGTTAATTCGGGCTCCAATGCAATGACCACCCCTAAGTAACGAAAACTCAGTCTATGTATTGGGAAGCAATTCTGCCAATCAATAACCTTGCGACCACCATGCACTTGGATGAGAAGCAACTTTTTTCAATTGACCAACAGCTCCGACACCTCGTCATACAACTGAAGCATCTGTAGGATCCGTGGTCCGGTGATAAGTGGCTGGCATAGGAAAATTAGTACGTTGTCTGTGTATAATGCAAAGCAGTCTTTCAGGCAGTTCAGTCCATGGAATCCCCAGATTTGGGCATAGCAGCAAACCCAGACCGCCAAGGGCTCAATTACCAGGGCGAACAACAATGGAGAAAGAGGGCTTTCCTGCCTGGTGACTCTGTGTATTCAGAAGGGTGGAGACATAATGCCATTGACTCTCACCTGCGCCTGCGGTCAAGCGTAGAGCGCTTTGACAAAGGACAGGAACCGGGATGCAAATCCCATATGGGAGAGCATCAGAAAAAGAACACTCAGCTCTTTAAGATCAGGTGGATCGCACTGGCCAGCCTCTGATGGAGAAGAAAGTCTAAAGAAGGTCCCTGCTGCTCCCTAAACAATGAGCCCCTGGGAATCAGGTCTGATACTGCTGCGTATGTTGGGATACAGGGAGGGGTGAGATGCTGGCACTGGTCCCATTCTGAATATAATGTCTATATCCTCAACTTCCTGTGATAACAGCACACAGGCCGCTTCAGAGATCCATGGGGGCGACAGTCACTTGCAACTTTTGAGGCCCTCCCCCATAATAGCACTTATATATCCTTATCAAATGCTAGACAGCTTCTAAGGAAAGTGAAGGCCCCCTTTGCACCTAGGGGCCAGGTCAAATGGCATGCCCAACTCCCAACAATCCATAATTTGACCCTTCCAATACACTGCAAGTACAGGCACTGCTGGCATGTAACCTCTGCCAAGGTGCAAAAGGGAAACGAGGGGAATGTTGAGTGACTAGTACAGTGTGCCTTGGTGGCTGAAAACAGGACACCTCATTGAGAAGCTGCGGTGGTCAGTCCCGATTCACCAGCCCGTCATGGAGTACCTCCCGGGCAGAGTGTCATTGGCATCACCATCCTCACACAGACACATTCCTCGTCCCTGTTGTGTCGGGTGCACAGGAACCACGCGGAAACAGGTAAGTCAAACGTTAATACTTTATTGCTCTTCTTGGCTTCCGTGCCCACACGCATGTCTGTTCCCCTGCCCTCTTTGTCCCAGAGTGCCCTCTCCACTCCCTGACCGGAAGTGGTGTCCGGTTGCTGTCCCCTTCTCATATTTGGGTGCAGGGTCCTAGTGCCCTCTGCCCCAGGTCACTACATCTCCCCCTTCGTGGAAAGAAAAAGAAAACGACGGAAGAGATATTGAGAGAGAGAGAGAGAGAGAGCGAGAGAGAGAGAGAGAGAGAGAGAGAGAGAGAGAGATATGGTGTTGCGGATCTCCACCATTACATTTCCTCAATCAGTCTCTTTGGCCTTCTGCTCATTCTCCTTGGACATGACCCTTCCGTTTCTTTGTTTGGTACCTCTTCTTGTCTCTCGCTGTTGTGTGCCATTCGCCCCATGCTGTTCATAGCTTCCTCTTTTTCACGTGTTGCTTTGTTCTTTGATGCTGTATCTCCTCCGTCCTCATCTAATGTCTTTAGTCCCTTGAAGTGAGAGCTATTTCTAGTGATCCGCTAGGGGCCCGATGCAGCTGTTATCATTGGCCCCTTGACATTTATTATTGTCAGCGGTTCATCTGAGAACGGACTGTCTGATTTTCTTGATTGCCATTGGCGCACCAAAACTGAGTCCCCTTGCCTCAGGTGTGATGATGTGGCATGTCTCCTGGCGTCCGCATATACTTTCATCTTGTTTTTCGCTTCCTGATCTCTTGCTGCAATGCTGTTGTGTTCTGGTGGTGCTTTTGCCTCTAGTTGGGGCAATCTTGTCCTGCTTGTCCTTCCTAGCACTAGTTCTGCTGGACATCGTCCCGTGGAGCTGTGAGGGGTGTTTCGGTAGTCCCTTAATATTTGACAGAGTGCCTGACCTATGGAGATCTGGGCCAGTTTTGCTCTTTGGACTGCTTTCTTTATGTTCCCCATAAACCTTTCCACCATGCCGTTTGCTTGTGGCCATAGGGGCGTTATTTTCCGGTGGTGAATGCCTAGGTAGACCATGAACTTGCGAAACTCCTCTCCTGAGAAAGGAGGCCCAATGTCTGTCTTCATTGTTTGTGGAGAGCCCAAGGCTGCAAAAATGTCATCAAGTACCGGCAACGTTGCGGTCACTGATGTTGACGAGACGTGTCGTACTATGGGAAATCTGGAGTACTCATCAATGACCACTAGCAAGTAGTTGCCCGTGTCCAATGGCCCATAGAAGTCAGCTGCCAATATTGTCCACACTGCCCCTGGAAGCTCCGACATGTGTAGCTGTTCTTGCTTTGCTGGTCGTCCTGTTATTTGGCATAAGTGACAGTTTAGGATGGTGTCCTCCACCAGTCGATCCAGGCCTGGGAACCATACTCTTTCCCGTAGCATCTTTTTTGTTGCTACTATGCCTCTGTGGGACTCATGTGCCAGGTTTACCGTCTGCCGCCGTAATGCTTTTGGCATTACTATCCTTGTTCCTCTTAGTATGATTCCTCTTTCTGTTTCCGAAAGTTCCTCTTGTATGTTTTTGAATGCCAGCATTTCTTCCCTGTTCACTCCTTCTCCCATGGTGCTGTTGATGTTTACGTGTCTCCATCTTTGCTGTGTTGTCAGTTTGACTGCTTGCATTGTGGCATCCCTTGCTGTCTCTTGTTCCAGCTCTTCAATTGTTATTGGTGCGGGAGTGTTCTGCCTTAGCATAAAATTTAGGTATTCTTCTGCCATTGATGGGTTTTCTGGTGCCTGCGGTAGGGGATGTCGTGACATGTAGTCAGCTGGGTTGTGTTCCTTTCCCGGCTTGTGCACGATCTTGAAATCATAATCCATCAGTCTTATTCCCCATCTTTCAATGCGTGGCGGTATCTTTGCGTTCGGGTTTCCATATATTGTTACTAGGGCCTGATGGTCTGTTACAATGGTGAATGGTTTTCCGTAAATGAACATGTGGTAGTGTTCACACGCCATGCCACTGCTAGACTTTCCTTCTCTGGCTGGCTGGGAGTATGCCCTTTCAATGCCTGATAAACTTTTGCTCGCATATGCGACAATTTGCCTGGGCGAGTCTCTTCCCGGCATGTGCTGTGCTAGGATTGCTCCTAACCCTACCGGGCTGGCGTCAACTGTGAGCTCAGTGCATAGCGTTGGGTCGAAATAAGCAAGATGATCTACAGCCATTACTGCTTGTCTGATGGCCTCAAATGCCCTACCACATTCCTGTGTCCAGAGAAATTTCTGACCCTGCTTTGTTAGGTCCCGAAGCGGTGTGCTCACTGTGGCAAAGTCTTTTATGTAACAAGCACAGTAGCTTGCTAAACCAAGGAATGACCTCCTCCTCACTTCTGCTACTTCTGTTGGGGGCCTTGCTTTTTCCAGTGTCTCCACTTTGCTGGGGTCCGGCCTCATTCCTTTTTTTGAAAAGATGTGTCCAAAGAATACTAGTTCCCTTTTCCCCAGTTCGCACTTGTCTTCATTTAAAGTCAGGCCTGCTTGTTCCAACTGGTTGCAGACCTCACGTAGAGCTTTGTCGTGCTCCTCATCAGAATGGCCGAACACCAGGATGTCGTCACTGTAATTCAAACTGTTCTTCACCGGCCTTATTACTTGTCTTATGATCTCTTTAAATATCTCTGCTGCTGATGATATTCCAAAGCTGAGCCGCTTGTAGCGAAAAAGACCCATGTGGGTGGAGAATGTTGTGATGTACCGTGATTGCGGATCAAGCTCCAGTTGATGGTATCCTTTGCACAGACCTTTCTTTGAAAATCTGCATGCGCCAGTGAGACAGCTGATCATGTCATTTAGGTGAGGCCCTGGGTGTCTTTCCCTCTCGATTGACGTGTTTGTTACTCTCATGTCGACGCATATGCGAATCTTTGACGTGTTCTTCTTTGGTACTGCTACTATTGGAGATACCCAGGGGGTCGGTCCTTCAGCTGGCTCTATGATATCTTGCGCCAGCAGGCTTTGCATTTCTTCTTCCACCTGTGGTTGTAGATGTGTACTCTTCGGTGATGCTGAGCCACAGGTTTGATTGCTTCATTGATATGTAGTGTTATTTGCTTTTCCTTTAGTTTGCCTAACCCTGTAGTATGGCTGGATGTTCCCTCAGAATGTTCTGTCTTTCTGACATGTTGTAGGTCATTGCTAGGAGACCCATCACCTGTGCTGTGATGTTGCTTAGCAGACAGGGTGCTGGAATGTCTCCTCGTAGTACATGTATTTCCTCTTTGACCAACCTTTCTTTGTATGTTAGGGTCTCTGTGAATTTTCCCATGTTCACCACTGGTTTTCTCGAGCCCCAGGTGAATCCATCAACGGTGGACGGTGATAGTGGCGGTTTCACCCTCATCTTCTCATATTCTGACATGCACATGATGTTGCATGTAGCTCCACTGTCTAGTACGAAGCTTGTGCTGTGGCTTCCTACCTCAATGTTCACCGTCGCTGTTTTCTTTATCTGGTGTTTTTCTACGAGATGAATGTGTTCTGGCGTGCGATCTTCCGTTGGTGCATCTGACATCAGATACAGTCGTTCCGCAGCCTCTGGCGTGTTTCCTCCATCCGATTCAGCTGAGGGTCTGCGATTCTGTGTTTCTATGTGCCGTGCGTATCTGCTTGTCACTGTCCGTGGTCTTGCTGGTCTCCCTTGCCCACTTTTGAATTGTCCACTCATGCAGGCGCTCGCAAAGTGGTTTTCTCTGTTGCATTTCCGGCATTTGTGGCCCATCGCCGGGCAGGCGCCGGCATGTGGAAATTCAAGTCTGCATCGATAGCATGTTCTTTTGTGCTTTTTCCATGGTGGCGGTGTATTGTCTCTTTTCTTGACGTTTCCAGTTGCGCGGTTTGCTTGTTCCACTCTTCTTGCCTTCCCAATTTCCATTTGTCTGGCATGTGTTGTAGCTCTGGCCTCCGCTCGGGCCATGGTCAGTATTTTCTATAGCGAGGACGGTTCCTTCAGAATTTGTGCGCGGAACTCCACTGACTGACAGCCTTCAATGATGAGCAGTCGTTTGGCTTGCTCGCGGTCAAACTTGTCGAATTCGCAATAGGTTACTAGTTTTCGTAGTCTGGTTGCCAAATCGTCGAGGGACTCCTCTGCTAGTTGACACGTGGTATTGAACGTGTACCTCTCAAAATCCACATTTCTTTGTGGGTCAAATTTGTCTGTGAGACACTTTATCAGTCCCTTGTATGTTGCGGTCTGATCTCAGGGAAATGTTATTAACAGGTCCTCAACCTCATCACCTACGAAGTTAAGGTACAAATCTATGTTTTGGTCATCAGTGTACGCCTTGCATGTGGCAGGCATGTATCGTTCGAATTGTCTTATCCATCTTTCCCACCGAATGCCTGTTTGTGGTTCTGACAAGCTGAACGGTAGTGGTCTGCGGAAAATTGCGCTTGCGCTATTCTTGTCGCTTACGTCTTCTGTCATTTTGTTGTGGTGCCTTTCCTTTCTTCTGTGTGCAGTTTCTTCTTTTGCTCTCTTTTATTTCTTTATTTCACCTTTATTTTGCTGTGGTTTCCTTTTATTTCTAATTTGTTTCCTTTTGTTTCACCTTTATTTTTTGTAATTTCCTTTTGTTTTCACCCTTTTTCCTTTAGTTTTCAGTCTTTGCCTGACTTCAAAATGGCCGCCTGGCCTTCTCTAGCCTCCTATTGGCTCTCCCGCCTGACCTTAAGATGGCCGCTGGGATTTCTTCAGGGCAAGATTTGCTATTTCTTCTGTGGCCTGACCTCAAAATGGCCGCCGGGCCTTCTTCAGCTTCTTATTGGCTCTCCCGCCTGGCCTTAAGATGGCCGCCGAGCTCTCGCGAGATTTCAGCTTGAAATCTACACGCGGGAGGCTCGGGCTATCTTTCAAGTCAGCGGGCGGCTGCAGTCCCGGTCGGGTGCACCGCTTCTTTCCTCCTCATCTTGTGTACTTGGTGCGGCCGGGGTGGGCTCCCGATGTCGCTCGGTCCCCTGTACGTGGACCAGGGTGGGCTCCTGGCTCCCCTCTCCTTGCGATCGGGGTGGGCTCCCGATTTCGTGTTTCCTCTTTTGGGGCCGGCGGACCAGGGTAGGCTCCTGGTTCCGTTTTCTCGCGACTGAGGTGGACTCCCGACATCGCGTTTCCTCTTCTGGCAGTCAGCGGACCAGGGTGGGCTCTTGGCTCCGTTCAGACGTTGTAGGGGCACGCGTTTCTGGTGGCGATTTCATATCCCACCTCGTCGTCGCCAGTTGTCTTGTCGGGTGCACAGGAACCAGGCGGAGACAGGCAAGTCAAACGTTAATACTTTATTGCTCTTCTTGGCTTCCGTGCCCACACGCACGTCTGTTCCCTTGCCCTCTTTGTCCCAGAGTGCCCTCCCCACTCCCTGACCGGAAGTGGTGTCCGGTTGCTGTCCCCTTCTCATATTTGGGTGCAGGGTCCTAGTGCCCTCTGCCCCAGGTCACTACAGTCTCTTCCCATACTAATTCCAGTTTGAGATGTGCTACAATCAAGACACCTGTATCAAGCAGTACTTTTTTTTAACCTGTATACTAAAATAAATACCCACCCACTATTAAAGAAAAACTCCCATAAGTCTTTTTTTTATTATTGTGCACTCAAGTGGCACGTAGTTTTCATACTGAGGGACCTGTGGAATTTCTTTGGCTGTTCTTTGATTTTTTTCTTTCTTCTCTTTGAAGAACCTATTCAGGAATAGCGGCGCAGGCGGGAGATCACCTTTTCGGAGGACTTTAGTCTTGAGCATTCAGTGCACTGACTGCAGCTATTGAGAAGCCTGCCAGATGGCAGTGCTGGAGCGCTTTCTTTGCTGGCTTGTCCTTGCTGTTAGTGGTGCTGGGGCCCGCAGGACTTCCGGTGTTTGGCCGCATTGTCCGGCCTGGGCTGTTGTTGGCAGTGTTGAGGCCCACAAGATGGCGGGTTTCTAGGAATGGCGGTGCAGGGCCCGCAGTACTTGGAGCAGCGCTAGGGCTGAGGCACACCGGGAAGGGGCTATGGTTTACTTAGATGGCAAGACGAAAACGATAAAACACAAATCTTCATGGGAAGCCGTTAAAATGAAAATTACGAGCAAAAGAAAATACGCAGGTGGTGATGTTACAAGATGCGTTTAAAAACAGAATAGAGAAAGCCACAATAAAGCTGTGAATCAGACGAAGTGTCCTCAAACGTTTAATCGGACATGAAGACACACCATGCTTCATCGAAAACTATAAGTTTGTCTTTGGCCACATAAGGGAACGTACGCATAAAGTGATATGTGAAAATAAAAAAGATATAGAAACTAGGACTGGAAATGGTAATATGAAGACGAGCAAAGACGCTTAATAATACTGCATTAAACTGAAACTTACGAGCAGGGCAAAATACGCATGCAGTGATAAAGATGGTAAATAACACGTTTCCAAGCATTATGACAAGTGAAAGTAACATAAAAACTGTAAAACGGACGAAGTGTCCTCAAATGCTTAATGAGACACGACGAGGGACACACACAAACATACTATGACAAAATATAACAAGCATTTGCAATGCAATAGGTCTCACATTTACACGAGTTTGAGCTATTGACATTGTAAATGACAATGCCTTTTGTTTTTGTTTTTAACACATAAATAAAAGGCATTGTCATTTACAATGCCAATAGCTTAAACTTGCGTAAATGCGAGACATATTGCATTGCACATGCTTGTTTACACTGGCGCCCGGGTTCTACAAATGCGTTGGCACTGAAGTATTTCTTTCATGTCCTTGCCCCTGTTCGTTCGTGCCAGGTTGCACCGCTGTCAGCGACTGCACGTGACTTAAACACTCATCAGTCGGTTACAATTCTTTATACGAGACTTCCGCAGTAGTACCGGGGTCGGCATACATGGGATTTCACTGTTATAGAGTTGAGTAGTCGAAACGGTAGTGTTGAGTTTTTTTCATGAGATTGTGCCGGGCTCTTGCCATCACTGACTTTCCTTTTATTGTAACTAATATATCAATTTGAAACACTGCCTCAAAAAGAAAACCGTATGTCACCATGTTATTTGAAACGAGAACCAGTGCTTTAAATGGAAAAAGAAACGTGCCGGTACTCACCAGATTTATTGGGATGGGTCTTAAGGGTCTCGTAGGGGCGTGTCTGGGGGCCTGGCTTCGAGGCAGGTATTTAACAATGGTGGCATTTTCTTATTCAATGCAAAAGCGCTCTAGTGTCCTTCGGCCAAGTTTCATCATATGTGCACGTCGTAATTGGTGTTTTTTGCAGTTTTATATTGTGCGAACTTGGCCAGAAGACATTAAAGCTTTTTACTTGAGAAGCAGAAGTTTTACATGAAAACATCTTTTTTGTTTTTATGGTACGGGAAGATCACCCAGAATAACAGGATGTTGAGCAGAAGCTGGGATTTCAGCTCTCTGAGCCATAAAAACAAAATAAACTATGCTTTCGTGTAGAACTTGCACTACTCATTTAAAGTGCTTTAATACCTTCCTGCCAAGTGTGCGCTATATAAAACTGCAAAAAAAGTACTAATTGCGCACTGTACACATGAGCTGACCTTGGCCACATGAGTTGTGCGCTCTGACAGTGTATTCCAGCGCTGCAGCCTTACACTCTAACTGACAACGCAAAAGTTCCAATGTGGGTAGCTCTGTCCGACAGGCCACATCTCCTTACTCCTGTCACGCTGTCAGTTAGAGTGTAAGGCAGCAGCAGCAACCTAGCACTGGAATACACTCACTGTTGACTGTCAGAGTGCCTCACAGACACGCTCCCCCTGAAGGTATTCAGCAGCACCTGCGCTGCATGAAATCCCATACCCCAGAGCCCGACCCCAGCTTGCCTCTAGGAGTACCGGTACTCTCTTGACAGAAAGAGAAGTTCCGGTACTCTAGGGGAGAAAACTGAGAAGTGCCGGTACTCAGTAACAGTGAGTACCGGCCCATTTAAAGCACTGATGAGAACGCAGTGTTTAACCATTTACTAGGCAACAATTCAGGGGCAGAGGGAGGCACAAGCGCACACGTGGGGATGTGGGGAGCAGCAAATTAATTACATAAAGAAGTGCGGCCGCTAAAGTGAAAGCGGACCGCGCTGCAAATAAAAAAAAAAACATTAAACAAAATAGTGCTGAGAGCCAAGATAAAGCAGACCGTGTAACACCACCAGTTATAGGTCCAGTCCTTATGGGTGGTAACAAATGGAGACAAGGCGGTACCAAGGAGGGACTAACAAGCCTATTTACCAATCAGAAGCCAGCATTTAAGAAGGACAATGACACAAAGCCAATGACAAATATGGGCAGAGAGTGGGCGGGGCTTCTAGTGCATACCCTAATACAGTATGCCTTGCAGAGAGAGCAGTGTATGCGCGCTGCCGCTAGGCTCGACCTAAAAAGTAGGAAAGGAGATAGCAACACGAAGATGAAAGCAAACATTTAAATGGTTTTAGTAGTAGTTGTTACATCGTGGGATATAGGCCCTCATGATCAGATAAATGATGACACTGGGTCTCATTTATGAAAAGTGTTGCATCGTTGGGGAAAAAAAGCGATGCAACACTTTTCATTGGGCCCTCCTTGTGACACCATGGATGCGCCATTTTTACACTACGGCACTCCATATCGCAAGGATTGACCAGATACGTCAGGAATCCTGGCGTATCTGGTGGCCCAGTAATGACGCATTGCTGGAGTGTGTCGGTAAACTGACGCAAATCCAGCAATGTGTCATTACACATGGGCGAGTCCCATGTCAAAGGCCCTGCATCACTACTTACGCCTACTTGAAGCCTTGGACTGCTCTACCTCACTATCATGAGAGAGTCAAGTGCTATAATGGGGTGATTGGTTACCAGTAAGGAGAATTGTGGAGCTATTACTTGTACAGGCCACACAACTAATAACCCAGTCTGCTATAGTTAGGGAGTGTCTATGAGTCACCCTCACCCACTGGTTAGTGAAACCTGCAAAGCTGGCACCTCACCAACAGCTCATCAGAACACTTTCTGGTTCTGTGGAAGAACAGAGTAAGAATTGCACCTGCCTCTTCTGAAATAGGTTCTGACCCCTAAGTGCTTTCCCTGAGGTCTTGGGATCCTTGGCAATGTCCAGCTGAACGTCTCCAACAATCTCCGAAAAAGTGGGACTTTGAAAGATTTTGGACGTTCAGACCTCTGGAGGACCTAAACCAACCACTCAAGTGAATCGGCCTAAAGGATGACCTCACTGGACAAGAAAATTAAGTTAGTGCGCTCAGAGTTTTTGCCACTCAAAAAGCCCGTTCAGCAGACCCTCACAGCAATCTTACCCACCTCTAGTACCATCTCCCTAGATACAGCCTGCAGCCTAGCCCTGCTGGAGGATTGCGAGCTCCAAAACAAAAGAGACTAAGTCAGAATTAAGAAATCTTGAAGGGCAAAGATGTGAAAAGTATCTGACCAATGAGAGGCCTTCCCTGGGAACGAAATTTGAATGTTTACCCGCTCAGAGCTTTTCCCGCTAAAACAAACAACTTCAGTGGGAGTCATCCAAAGGCTATCTGGCTTTTATAGGACTCCCTCATATACAATCTGCAACCTTTCCCCACTGAAAGATTTCGACTTCCATTTGAAAGACTAAGTCCTAAGGCAAAATGCTTGACTGGGACAAACCTGCTTGGCATATCCGACTTGTGCTCCATTGTGGTAGGCCTGAAATGGCAACCAAGTCACCTGAGGACAGTGATCATTGATTGGCGCTTTACTTTGTCATAGAACTTTTTCTCTTACATTTTTTTAAATTCACATCACCAGTTTCCCTTATTGGATTTTGTGTCACTTTGTGTATTAAATTTTACTTTGCCATTCGAAATTGGAGTGGTATGTTATTGTGTTGCATTTTTTACTTTTTAACTATTTTGGTATTTTTAAATGCTTTCCATATTTTCTCTAATTTCAGACTGTCCTCTTTGTGCATAGCTACCAGGGGGTTGAGCTCGACCTCAGGTTTAAATTACTGAAACATTTACCAAGCCTAATAGATTAGTGAATTTATTACTGGCAGTGGACTACCATCCACCCCAATTAATAATTCACCTTCTTACAGAGAGTATATCCCTTACTGTTGCATTGTGTCTTGTGAGCGTATGTTTCGATCCTCGCAGGGATAACTCAAACTTAAAATCCTGTAACATTGATAAAATCAGTATCATTGAGTTGGGCGGTAAACACCTGCACAGTGCAACTAGCAGCTTCTGTTCCCATAAAGGGGAATAACCATGCTCATCTGGACTTTCTGGGTCATTTTCCGCATGGTTATCCCCGAATCCAGGGATTTCTCCCCTACCAATTCCCATCTGCTCTGAGCAGCTGGGTAAAGGTAGCGGGGTTTGATATGGGTCATGCGCGGGGATTAGAGGTAGAGACAGTACCAAGGAGAGGCCTTGAGGCTGCTCAGCAGAGGTTTGGATACTCCCCTTATGCCATTGAAGCTGGTTGGGTGGGGCTGGGCTCATGCCCACAGACCCTGCTGCCACCACACGTAATTATACCAGGAACGGATTGACACCAAAATCTTACTCAGACGTGGTAACGTCAGGTCCAGGAAACCCGCACCTTTCGTTATTGGGACCCAAGAATAAAATGTAGGGTGTGGTATGTGCTACATAAATGTTTTGGAACTCTATTTACCAGTTCCAAAAGGGACAGTAATTTCAGTATAACATAAGCTTTATTGCAAGTGTGTTATAAATGTTTAATATAACTAAACACATAGATCTGCTTACCCACAATACATTCCATACAATAAATTCACGCTTGTTTCCTTGACTGACTTTAAGACATGGTCCAGCGTATCTTCAATGAGGTTCTGCTGTCTCTTTTTATCCTCTACATATAGACCTAATCTATGGTAATCTTTTGCCTTTTCAGAGAGTTTGAGAATATTTAAGACATTCATATCTCTGTCTCCTGTCAGCCACCAAACTGAGGCTGAGGATATCTTTTGTTCTCCTGTGTCTTAATGTCCTGCTGGGTCTGGGGCAAAGGGTGACTGAGGCATTGTGGCACCTTCCAGATGAGGAACTTATGTTCCACAAATGGAAATAATAAAAATTATTATACCTGGCCCTTCAGGTTTAGTGGGTCCAGAGAGGACCAGAAGCCGATGAGTCTGTTCCTTCCCCCTCTTAACAGTGTAGAGTTCTCTGTAGCCCTCAGAGGAACTGGACTAGCCCAACTGAGTACAGAAATAGAGGCTCGAGGGGGACCCACCTGGATGCACTTTCTATTTGCCAGCCTGGGTAGAGCAAGATCCAGACCACTTAAAACTCTGGTCTTGAAGCTCCATACA
Source organism: Calotriton arnoldi (assembly GCA_963921515.1). Classification (NCBI taxonomy): domain Eukaryota; kingdom Metazoa; phylum Chordata; class Amphibia; order Caudata; family Salamandridae; genus Calotriton; species Calotriton arnoldi. The sequence goes on along the minus strand of CAWUFW010002661.1, from coordinate 246,403 downwards.
TCAACCAGTTCCCAAAGCAGCCGAGATAGATCAATCTGGTACATTGCCCACACTCCTACTTCATACTGAACAGACAGATTTTTCTTTTTTTTGCAGTTTTATATAGCGCAAACTCGACCCGAAGGTATTAGAGCGCTTTACATGAGCACCAATTGCGTTACAGACGGACACAGTCCAAGGCCTACTCAGCGGAGGTGATGTGGGCTAGTAATCACCGTTCACTGGCATTCAATAATAAAACTCAATAAATGATTGTCAAGTCAGTACATTTTCTTCAGAAAAAGTAGAAATACACTTATTACACACACTCTACTAAATACTATGCAGTATTTTACAAATATATACATTGGTAGATGAAACATACCATAGATGACATTACATAATCACCTCTGCCCCCCTAAAGGGGTCACACAAACATATAAGGTTAGTCTATTGGCTTGGTCAGAGGTTCAAGAGCAGAATATGTTTAAGACATCCTTTTGTATGTAAATGCAATCATCAATATTAATAATCATGTGTAAATGCGCTTATTGTTAATAAAGCACATTCACTGTGATCAATAATCGTTGGCAACATTATATTAATAAAGCATTTAAAATGAGCAAAACAATTCTGTGTATTTTTATTAAACTTTTAAGCCACGGAAATGCAATCATAAAAGTAGCCCCAAGAGAGCATCACATTTTGTCTACATTACATGCACCCACAGACTTAGCCCCTAGAGGGCGCTTCAATACATGTACCTTTTTTATACACTTTCAGACCACAATAATTGCAACCATAAAGTAAGCCCCTAGATGGCACTGCACTCCCAGCTGTAGAGCTAAACCTTCAGCCTTGGGAGTGCTTTGAAACCATTAAGCACAATTCAAGAAAGATTGTGGTTTTCTGACCCCCCACATGTAGTGTCGTTGGTGGTGTCCCTGCCATCCTGGGGCCACTACGAGATAGACAAAAATCAGCTAAATGCAAAGGCCCGCAGGGTATTATGGGGGTACTCCTCTGGGCGCAGTGAATATTTTAACAGCAGCTCTCCTGATGTTCTGGGAGAGCAGCAAAGCTTGCTTTTTTTCAGTTTTATTTTTATACTGGGGTGCCCAGGCCCATCGAGCACCCCGCATGCCTCCTTTGTTGGGGGAAGCTCAGGGAGCCTCACCCCTGGATGCCCCTGGCAGCTCCCCGTGTGGGCAGCATCTCCTCCACTGCCCGCGTGAGCCAACAGCTCTTCTACCCTGCCCTCTCCTGCAGGCTGGGATCTCCTTTCTCACGGTGGCTGCCCGCTATCCCCAGACATGGGATAGGGGAGCGGGACAGGCCCACCGCTATTGGGGTGGCGAAACGGCACCTCCCGTCCGCTTGGCATTCGGGGTTTCGGGAATGGGGTCACAGCCCCTCTTTTAAAAAAAATACGGCCAGGGGGATGGGGTCCCGGGCCAAGAAAGAGGCTGGGGAGGGAGGGGGCCACATGCATGCCCCATCTCTGGGAAGTTAAAAATAATAACTCCTGCATCGACCCGGACCCTGGCTCACCCCGGTGGTAAGGTAAGGAACAGCGGCAGAGCCTCACATGCTTTGTTGGACAGAAAAGGTTGCCAAACTTTAAAAAGCCATAGCTCAGTCCCTGTTGGGCCCATTTTGACGATCTTGGGCTCATTCTACTCATGGTGGTGAATTCTAGCTACATGGGGCAGTTGCAGCACACCTGCTCACATCCAAAGCAGTGTAATCCTCAAAGAGCTGGTTCTCCTGGCTCCGTGTGCCAGCTTTCCCCTTGGTCTCTGTCTCTGGGCACAGATGTCCAGGGCTTTTCCCCAACTGGTCCTCTGGGGGTGTAAGGGTGCCAGCCTCACTAGCCCTTGGGGGGACCCACTGGTCCTGGGGTCAACTGGGCAGAGTCCTTAGTCCTTTCTGGGCATTAGGGGGTTCCTCTTTCCCGTTCTCCATGGCAGTCCCTGGGTCCAGCAGCAAAGCCCAGAGTAATCACCAGGCAAGAGAGAGTTTTCCCATTGAGAAATAGTTTTTAAAGGGGAATGGAAGGTTCCAAAAGCCAGGCACCCCTAGTCAATCCGAGGATACCACATCTCCTCTCTACCCCTGTCCCAACCCTCCGGCACAGCATGCTGGGACAGTTCAAAATGGCATCATCCAGGTGTCACTAGTCACATCTCCTCTGGGGGCCTCAGCTTTTCCCTTCACGGACATCACTGCCAGGGCCTTCCTCACTAGATTTTCAAAGGGGAGTCCCCTCCTGTGTTGGGTCCAGAGGTATGGCCTCCTCCTTTGTTCAATGGGCAGGCCCATCCCTGGTACAGTGTGACGGCAGCTTGATTGATGCAGATCATGCCACCCCACCGCTTTCCTACTGAGGAGCTGAGTGAAGGACAGTTTATTGCTCCCTTTGTGTTGGGAGGCTTTTGTTCCTGCTGCTGGAAAGAAATGTAATTAACTGAGCATAGCAGGGTGTCAAAAGGCCTGGGCTCTGATCCTGAGCTGAGCCAGAAAAATATGACAATTCTGGATGACCTATGATTTGTACAGATATCTTTTTGGAACTTGCAGATTTGATTTTCTCGCACAGGTTACACCCCATTGCGATACATCACTGTTCTCTGTAGGCCAAAGGGAAGTGAAACTGCACTCGCAGTTCTCTCCCTATATGTATAATAAAGTGTCACAACAGACAAAATAGTAAATCACACTGACTTTCCCTTTCAGTGTACACTAACATTAGAGGGCCTACCCCAGGTCAATATCTAATCCTGCAGAGTGCACACTGCGCCAGGCTACCTGTGTGCAGTTACCGGGCTGCGCACGACAGTAGTATCCTACACACAGCATGCACACATGGCTGTACACGTGTTCACATGTAACCAGGCAGAAGCCTCTTACCCTTACTGCCTCGCATGGGCCTTATCTTAAAAGGCAGACCCTGGCTGTAAGCACGAGCAGTCCACTTGCCATGTGATTAATGTGGGTGAGACTCACCCACAGAAAAAGGTCCAAAACTGGGTGAGTCAAAGAAGCAAAAAATCTGGGCGTACTGAACGGGCATAACCCACTTTACAACACTAATCAATGGGGAAAGGTAGCCAAGGCAGTCTTACCCACTTTTACAAAACATCCAGTTTGCTTCACTGCAGACTATCCCACAGTGCATTATTGTAAGGGAAATCCACGATGGCACAGGCCTTCTGCCCTTGGAAGAAGCTTATGTGCCAGGGGAGCCCTGAGGCTGTCCCTTCCTCAGATCTCCCCTTAAACTATGCTATTATTGGGCAGCCTTCTTCTCTGTCCCTTTCAAATTAATGAAGTTCCTGGAACCACCCTCTGCCCGTCCTTCCTGGTCTGGTGTGGTATGTATCACACTTTCTACTCCCAGACCATCCTGTCACCAGGCCAAAGCCATTATGTCTGCTCTGGGAGCAGTTTTCACATCTCATTAATGTCAAGACATGGTATCTGCTGGCAGGCTAATGCAAAATAGTCTTCAAGAGCTTCAGACAGGAGCCATAGAAGTCACTTGTCCTAAATATGTACTTTTCCTAAATATTTACTAAAGTTGTAACTTCACCATTGAATTTGGATTTTTAATAAATATTAAAAATAGTGGTTGAACAATGTTTCTAGATTGTCCTATACCAGAAATAGACAAATTAATATTTAAATCTGTAGTTTTTTCATAGGAGTGTCAGAGCCTTTCACAGTGAAAATAGCATTGTGGGCTTGTCACTGCAGGGAAATCGTAACGTGAATTAGACTACTGATTCACAAAGCCAAACAGGAAAGGAACAAGTTGCATGTTTGCTTCCTAAACTTCTAGAAAGCTTTTGAATCCATTAATAGAAACCTACTTTAGTCAAAACTTGTGAAATAGGGTCTTTCAGATAAATTGTTAAAAGCCATTAAAAACCTCCATTCATTTAATTGAACTCAAGTTAAATTGAATAACACCAGCCTAACGTGAAAAATATAAATAAACAAAGGACTTAAACAGGGATGCGTCTTTGCACCAATTTTCTTCTACTTGAATGTATCAGACATTGACATGACTCTGAATAACTAAAGAGCCTGTCCTCCCAAATTGAATGGACAGTGAGTAATTGTTATTTGCAAATGACATGGTCCTCCTGGACCACACCAGAATTGGCCTCCAACATACTTTAAGGAATTTATTGACAAAGCAGTCCCAGACATGGTGGTCTGCTGACCCCAGCAGGCCACCATCCCTGGGAGTGCTAGCCATTCCGAATGGAGTCGTAAATTGCATAGCCTCATTAATATTCATGAGGCATGCAATTTGCGACCCCATTGGGAATCGCAAACAGTGTCTGAAACACTGTTGTACATTAAATTTTGCGACTCGCAAATTGCGAAAAATTGCGAGTCGCAAAATTCAATGTACAACAGTGTTTCAGACACTGTTGCGATTCCCAATGGGGTCTCAAATTGCATGCCTCATGAATATTAATGAGGCTGTCGCAATTTGCGACCACCATTGGGAGTGGCTAGCACTCCCAGGGATGGTGGCCTGCTGGGGTCAGCAGACCACCATGTCTGGGACTGCTTTGTCAATAAAGCAGTTATTTTTTAAAAATGCATTCAGTTTTCCTTAAAGGAAAACGGGATGCATTTAAAAAAGAAAAATTAAACTTTTCAGTTTCATTTTTTAAGGGCAGGCAGTGGTCCCTGGGACATCTGCCTGCTCTTAAAAAATATTTGTGCACCCATTCACAAAGGGGAAGGGGTCCCTTGTAGACCCCTTCCCGTTTGCGAATGGTTTACCACCTACTTGAAGTAGGTGGTAAACTGTGAATTTCTTGCGACCACAAATGCGGTCGCAAAACACTCAGACATGGGATTTGCACTGGCTATTAGGAATGGACGCCCTTCGCATGCCCCTTCCTAATAGCGAGTCACTAACCCTATTTTGCGAGTCGCTAATAGATTAGCGACTCACAAAATAGGGTTAGTACATTGTGCATCCGTTTTTTGCGGTCGCAAACTGGCCAAATGCCCCTTTGCGACCGCAAAAAACTGTAGTACATCTGGCCCTTATTCCACTATTCCAAAACCAATTTGAGATTAATTATGAGAAAAATAAAATTCAATCCTTTGGCCTACAAAAGGGCAAGGCCATTACCTGGAATATAGAAGGGCAGTCTTTGAAATCAGTAGCCTCATACACCTACCTTGGGGTGACTCTACACAAAACAGGTGACCATAGAGCCCATTTGGAGGCATTAAAAAGCATAGCGACATCATTGAGGTTTTCACTATTGAAATTATAAAACCTAGATGGGCCATCGATTTTGCCCCTGTGAAAAGCATTAAAAGTGAACTATCTGCCATCTTTAACCTACTGCATGGAAGCATTTCTAGATAGACTTAACACATGGTTAGAACTGGAGCAAAGTAAAATGTTTAGATACATTTTTAATCGCCCTCAAACTTCAAACCCTGTACAAGTCCGTATAGAATTCGGCTTAATCGGCCAAGAGCTCAGAGCCAATGGTGCTCCAGTAAAATATTGGTTCATTATGAAACAAGCAGATTAAAAAAACTTCAGAGGCATCCTATGCAAAGAATTTGACAATCTAATAACACAAGCTAAAACAGCATGGTGCCAGACAATAGCAATATATTTTTAAAGGATGGAAATGGTCAATCCATGGGATCAAGAGATTGCAAACTTTAAACCATTGTCGAAGAAACACATTTCAATACAGTCCCATGTGAGAGAACGCCGAAAATTTGCTATATGAGATCACTGCTTTCTGGTCAAAGAAAACTATGCAACAAATCACTTCTCCGCATACCACGCTACGTCTCTTTTTGACCTCTAAGGAGAAAATATTTGAGACTTCGATTTGGTCTCTTTTGATATAGGAGAAATGAAACGAGTATGGGAAATTAAGAGGACCTCACTAGCATGTAGGCTTTGCAACTATCACAAGGAAAGCGTATATCGAATTGTATTTTGCTGCCCAATTCTATCTGCAAAGTGCAGAATGTTTTTAATTACTCAATTAAATAAAACGGGGATACGAACCTGCACCACAGCAATATTGTACGGTTTTAACACCACAGTTTTTTTTATTAACACATTTGTTAAATAAAATGGAACTTGAAATTTACCATTATTAATTCCAGAAATAAGTGTATAAACTACAATGTACAACATCCTATGTGCCAATTAATTGTGTATCGCCTTTTTGTATATCTAAGCTTGTGATTAACCATAGAACTGAAAGCTTTTTTTTCTTTTTAATCCACTCAATGGATCTAAGCAGAAAAAGCCCATAAAGCTATTTATTCTTTTATTCAAGCCATGTTTTCCTTGTCATACTAGTGGATGGCACAATACGTGCTGCAGTCTACAGGTGACAATTAACTTTCCATGTCATGGGTGTAGTTTCTATGGCCTTCCATTAGAGTTAAATATGCCAGTCCAGGATAAGCCAATATCTGCATGTTTTAGGGATCAGAGAGCATACACTGGGAACTGGACAGCAGTGCCCCAGTGTTCACAGTCCAAAAAAACAGCACTCAAATTCAGCAAACATGAAGTTGACCATGCAAAAGGGGACATTTTCTCACACTCCCTACTGAAGCTACTTCGTTGAGTTTGCTGTATCCCACCTTTAGAAATCCTCAAACATCCATCCCCCCCAAAGCACCCACTGCCGGAGACCCACAAAGGGTCTTACCTTAGAATGACCACTTGTCCGCTAGCTCCCACGGTGATGTCTGTCAGTCTGTCTCCATCAAGGTCCATGGTCCCATGTATGGACTGGCCAAAGTATTTCAGACCTGGTGAGCCAGTGATTCTCTGCCGGGAATCATGCGTCCAAATAAGAAGAGAAAAAGCAGGGGAAGAGCAAGGTCAGTGTTCTGTTGCACACAAACACTTCTCAGTATGTCCTTATCAGACAAAGTAATTGTACGGAGAGAGAGAGTTCGAATAAGCATGCCATGTACCAGCATCATCTCCATTAAACATTGGAGAGAAGTCTTGGTTCTATTCTGGAAACGTAAAATTGTGTACCGTCAAAGCCACTGACCCTCACAAATGGGGACTTGCCCAGACAGAGGGGAGATTTTGAAGCTTGTGGTTTAAGCTTCTCAGTGAGGCGCATGGTTAGTAGATGAAGACAAAGCAATGACTTTCAGAAATGTCAGTCATCCAGAGGACCAGCTGAAGCGCTCAAGGTGTACAGATTCAGTATTACCTTGAGAAATTTCATTAAGGTTGTATGACGGAACAACGTATTCCGTTGCAATGCAAGCCTTTACCACACGTGTTATAATGCAAATGCCTTTACCACGTATAACCTTTACCACGCATGCTTTTACAACGTATTTTGTTATAAAGCATGTATGGTAAAGGCCTATGCATGATAAAAGTTTTCCCTAACCCCTACCATCAGTCCTTAAGCCAGTTCCCGCGCCTCCCCCATCCCGTCCCTTTTAAAATAAAATACCAGACCCCTGCTCTAATCCCTAAAAATAGTCCCCTGCACGACCCCCACCGCCCCGCTTTTTTTAAACATTATCCGACTCTTCCCTAAACCCTAAATCTAGAACCCAGCGTGACCCCCGCCCTGGTAAAAATTACCCAACCCTTCCCTAAGCCCTGAATCTAGATTCCCCAACGCGACCCCCTCCCTGTTAAAAAATACCCGACCCTTCCCAAAACCCTAAATCTAGAACCCATGCGCGACCCCCTCCTAGCCTCCAGCCCTTTTAAAAAATACCCGCCCCAAACCCTAAATCTGTCCCCTGGCCCCCAGTTCCTTTGAAAATAATCACCTCAGTCCCAAAAACAATCCCCCTTACCTTTACAGGACGCGGCAACTCTTGTGAGGCACTGCACACACAGGTCATCAAGAGGAAGCGGAAGGATCTCTTAGCTCCTCTAACGACGCCGATAGCCTTTACCACGCAGGTGCCGTTACCAGTATATGCCCTCACCACGTACGCTGCACAAAAAATGTGTGGTGAAGGCTATGCGTGGTAACAGTGTATGCGTGGCAATGCCTGCTTGGTAAAGGCCCTGCGTGGAAACAGCTGCGCTGTTACGGATGTTTCCCATTCATCACAGACAGTAACCAATGCTGAGATTTTCTACAGTCCATCATTAAACGATAGAACAGCTTAGCAGGACAAAAACATCATTTGTGCCACTGCATCTTCTAATTGAACAAGATGGCTTCTCAAACCTGCTTCCCTCAGGCAAGACAAAAACCCCAGTCCCAATCTGACATCCTCTATACCGTCATCCCCCTTACCTGGCTGTAGTAGGGATCTACACCTCCCTTCCGACCATGAAATATGTACACTACACCCTTGCTCTCATTTTCCAGAGGAGCCCCAATGGCAATGTCCGTCAACCCATCTCCGTTTAGGTCTGCCAGTGTAGCTATTGAGGCACCAAACCGGGCAAAGGGATGTCCCACTTCACCACGCAGGAATGAGCGGCAAGAGACCATGTCCTGAAAGAGAAGTTGAACAATTGTGAAGTGTGTTCATGAAATCTCATCTGCAGTGTAAGCCCACCTCATCCCTCATCAAACAGCAAGCCTAAGTGATTATCACATACACCAGGAAAGATACTGCAGGTTTTACATATTCATCATCAGACCAAACAAGGATAACCTGGTGAGGATCTACATACACATCTGCTTCTGTTGTTAGCTATAAAATTACCTTCTATTCAGAGAATATACAAGACTTTTGTCTATCAGGGAGTAGAACATAACCAGAAATTAAGCCAGAGAGGATTATATTCAGACACAAAAAGATGGTAGATGAAATGCTCAGCAGTCCGTCCATCATTTTTGTGTGTTGCTATAGGATTATATTCAGAGACAGGACTTTACACTGAGAGAAAGGTAAAGACCCCTCTACCACTACCAAAACACATTTCCAATAGGCCTTTCAAGTGATTTTTGTGGTGCTCAGGTCATTAAAGTCTAGTGGGGCCACTCTCTAATACATGTCAACTCACCCTCATTTAGAAGGCGTTGCCCTCTTTTGAATAATAAATACCATCCTAAAAGATAACTTGCCTCATAGAATTCCACTTGGTCGCTCTCTTTGCAAACCTGCATCAGCCTCAAACATGTGTTTCTCTACGCTCATTTTAATGGAATGACTCTCTTAAACATGTAAATATGCCCTCATTTGAAAGATAACCGGTTGACAGGTATGCTGTCTGGTGTGTGAGCACTTTCTTTAAAATGAAAACAAAGTCCTGCGAAACATTCACAATGCAGCTTCAATTTAAGGTATCACCTAGTGACTACTGATGTTACCTGCCTCATCATAAATGTATCAGAAAAGCAGGCTAAGCCTGCTTCTTAGGTTGAGCCTACCAGCATTGCCTGGCTGTGCAAAAAACCATTGTCAGCTTACCAAGATCCTTTAGTAGGTTTATAGCTGCTTATTTATTATATTGGTTGTCTTTAATGTCACTCTCATTTGCTTGTTTCTTATTCAATGACTTGCCTTGTCCATCTTGAGGTTGTCCCTCCCATGGAGCATGCCCTCCTTACTTGTGTCCTTCCATTGCTCAGCCTCAGGGAACTACTTTTTTTCTGGTTAAGCAATCCACAAGAGTGCATGCTTTTTCCAGCTCTCTCTCTTGTCAGCTTTGACACTAAAAACACTCAGTGCAATATGTACCTCCTAAATTGCAGGTCACTTCCCAAACACTCCACAGAAATTGCCATCCTCCTGGAGGAACTTACCCCAGATGTTCTCTTCCTGACAGAGACCTGGCTCCATGCAGAGTCAGAACCTGATCTCGTTCAGATCCTCCCTCAGGGATACCGCATACAGCGAGCTGACCGTAAAGAGGGGAGGCTTAGCGGTCATCTTTAAGGATTGTTATAGGTGCCGCCATTCTTCGAACTTGATACCAGATTGCGCAAGTCTCTCCTTCGCCATCGACTTCTCCCCCACAACTACCTTCTCCGACCTACTTATATATCGCCCTCCCGGGGCCATAGGAGAATTTCTAAACACCCTCCCCTCCATTACAGCCGATTTGGCATGCAGGCCATCCAACTACACACTATTAGGGGATTTTAATATCCACTTCGACGACGTCTCTGACCACACCACCACAGAAATGACTATGAGTCTTGCCGCACTACAATTTAACCAACTAGTGCTCAACCCCACTCACATCAAAGGCCATCTATTAGATCCTGTTTTTAGTAATTGTGCGAATCTTACAGCCGGAATCCCCTCCCCGCTCCCGTGGTCGGATCATTTTCTGATCCCTCTTTCATGGATCACTCCTGACTCCCACTTGCCTACCAACTCGACCATGCGTAGGACACGGAACTGGTCCAGACTTCCCCTTGACCGCTGGTTGACGGCCCTTGAAACCTCTAGGCCACCCAACAATCCTAATCCCATTCTAGCCAATGAGGAATACAATAACTGGATTCACAACTCCCTGGACTCCGTGCTCCCTATAAAACGCTCTGAAACAAAGCGCAGCGCCGCAACTGCACCCTGGTATTCCCCCAGTCTACGGGAAATGAAACGATGCTGCAAAAAATTAGAAAGGAAATGGCGACTAGACTACTCCCCTTCTAGTAAAATCGCATATAGGGAAGCAATAAAAACTTACAAGACAAAATCAAAATTTCTCAATTAATCTTCTTTGAAGAAAAATCAAAGCAGCTGCCTTCAGGCCCAAAGAAATATATCAAATCGCTAAAACTCTCCTTAAACTCCCGAAAAGTCACCCAACACCAGTAATGCACAAACCCGCTGCAACAACCTTGCAGAGTTTTTCTCTCAAAAAATACTAACAATTTATACTTCCTTCCCATCCACCCAGCCTGACATAACTCCTGTTTATCCCTCAAATGTGGAACTCCGTCTCTCAGCCACCTTGGATACCCTTTCCCTGCTTGACCCCTCCATATTGGAACCCATTATGCATCAGCCTAGACCCGGCACCCCCACGCGCCCTGCTGCCAGCGATTGGTAACATTCTCCCTACCATACTTGACTTGCTCAACGCCTCCTTGTCCTCTGGCATAGTCCCTCCCCCCTGGAAACGTGCCATGGGTAAGGCCCTTTTGAAAAATCTAACCTGGATCAAGACAACCCCAGTAATTACCGGCCAATTTCCTTGTTACCATGGCTGAGCAAGGTCTTGGAGAAATATGTCAATACCATACTGACAGAGTTCCTGGAGAACAATCATTTGCTCGATCTTTCCCAGACAGGTTTCCGTCCCATGCATGGGACCGAAACCGCACTCCTTGCGGTAACTGAAGAAGCCAGGAAGATCCTGGATCAAGGAGGCGCAGCAGCAATCATTCTCCTTGATTTAAGTGCCGCATTTGACACTGTAAATCATGACATACTAATACACCGACTCATCAACTTGGGAGTCTCAGGAAATGCCATTAAATGGTTTAAATCATTCCTGGCGGACCGTTCCTTCCAGGTTTGTGAGGGCGAAACCACCTCTCCCAGCAAGCCACTCAGTTGCGGTGTGCCTCAGGGCTCCTCCCTGAGCCCTACGTTGTTTAACATATATATGAGCCCCCTAGCTGAGATTGTCCGTCCTTTCGGCATAAAAATCATCACTTATGCCGATGACACTCAGCTAGTGGTGGCCCTTAACCAGCCTAACACCGCCCATAACAACCTGACGGGATGCCTGGAGGAGGTGGTTAAATGGATGACACTGTCCTGTTTAAAGTTGAACGGAGACAAAACGGAGCTTATGCTCTTGGGTAATGCTCCCAAGCTCATTATGAACTCACCGTGGCCCCCTTGCCTTGGTCCTGCCCCAGCACCAAAGGACACGATAAAGAGCCTGGGCATCTGGCTGGATAACACCCTCAGCTTTAACCATCAAGCAGCTAAACTTGCAGCCACCTGCTATGGTCTACTGAGACTACTCCGGAAGATTCTTCCCCTACTTCCATTCCAGGCGAGACAGATTAAGGTCCAGGGCCTCATTCTGTCACGCCTGGATTTTGGGAATGCCCTCTACCTAGGAGCCCCTCAGTCCACTCTGCGCAAGTTCCAGGTCATCCAAAACTGCGCAGCCCGAATACTCCTTCAGATTCCCCGTCGACTCTCTATCAATCCTGGTCTGAAAAACCTCCACTGGCTCCCAGTCCGGGAGAGAATTGAATTTAAGGCTCTCTGTATTGCCCACAGGGCCTTCTGGAAGACAGGCCCTGCTATCAACCAGCCGCTGATTACCCCTTACCATCCTAACAGACATCTTAGATCAGCATCCTCTCTCCTCACCACAGTACCTAGGATAAAAAGAACCAGATGTGGTGGCTGCTCTTTTGCTTATAACGTGGCCAAACTCTGGAACTCTCTCCCCCTGCACCTGCGTTCAGAGCCTAATCTGCTCCCATTTCGTAAGCTTCTAAAAACTCTTCTTTTTAATAAACCTGTCTAGCTTCAACTGTTTTTCCCTGCACGTGTTGTCTGCAGCGCTAGGACGCCTAAGGGTAGCTATCGCGCTCAATAAATTGTCTTTTCATTTCATTTCATTTCTCTCTTCCCATCAAGTTCTATGTTGCTCTATAGCCAGGATTGTGGGCCTTCAGGCATCTTCGATACAGGCTATCTTTCCTGGGCCTCTACACTACAGAGCCCTACAGAGGTTGAAGATTCGACATCTGCTGAAAGGAATTTGTATGCAGATCAAATCAGCTTGTCAGAGGAAGCCAAGACAGAGATGGCATGGTGGCTAGGCCGCATGGAGTCCTGGAATGGGGCGATTTTTGGCAACTCCCCAGAGATCATTATAGAATTGGATGCCAGAAGATGGGCCTGGGGAGCGAGATGTGACCCAGTCTCCACAGGGAGTCGATGGTCGATGTCAGAGCTAAATCCCCACATAAATTATCTAGAGCTTCTGGTGAGTTCTTTTGCTATCAAAAGTCTATTCCCCTCGAAGATAGACTGTTGCATCTTGCTGAAGATGGACACCTTATCAGCAGTGTGATATGTCAACAAACTGGGCTAAACAAAATCCCGGTTATTGAGATGGCCAAGGATTTTTGGCATTTTTGCCTTCTACATCGAATTTCAGTCACAGCGGAATATCTTCCACATCAGAAGAATACAATAGCAGATTGTCATTCTTGTTATCTCATAGACAATAGCGACTGGAGGCTTCACCCTAAGATCTTAAATTCCCTCAACAGCCTTTGGGGTCACTGCAAAGTGGACCTATTTGCATTCTGGCTCAATTGTCAATTACCAATATTCTTCAGTTGGCGCCCGGATCCTAGGGAGCAGGCGACGGATGCCACACTTTTCTCCAGGATTGGTCTCAATTCCAGAGATATGCCTTTCCCCCTTTCATAATGATCCCCAGAGTCCTATCTCATGTCAGACGACAGACAGCAGAGATCGTTGTAGTGACTCCGATGTGGAAGGCACAACCATGGTTCCCTTTGGTTCTAGAATTTTGACCAGAAGAAATCCCAGTTTGTCAGAATCTATTGCTGGACCCAGTGGGCCTTCCTCATCGATTGATCCTGTCAGGGTAACTCAGGTAAGTGGCGTGGAAAGTTTAAGGGAGAGATGGAGTTTGCCAGGCTTTTTGCAACAAGCTGCTTTCTACATCAAGCAAGCCTGGTATGCAAATACCCATAAACGCTGTGCTTCAGCATGGAGGAGATGGTGTGGTTGGTGTAACAAACGGAGTGCTTATCGTGTGGAGCAGACTGCTGTCTGGTGATTAATTTCTTATCAGTCTTGACAGATTTTAGGTTGGCTTACAGATTGATAAATAACTTCACATCAGCAATATATGCAGGGCACCTTCCGGTCGAATGGAAACCAATTGGTGAACATACCTTGATATGCATACTCATGAGAGGCATTAGGGTGTCAAAGCCGCCGCAACCTAGGTATTCAGCTTTATGGGACGTAAATGTAGTTCTCAGGGTTTTTGCAACAACGGACAGACAACAGATATTTATCTTGTCAGCAACTCTCAGCTAAACACACAATGTTGCTATGTTTGATTTCCTGCAAGAGAGTATCAGATGTCCATGCTCTGGACCTTTCAGGTAGAGTATTCACTCCTAAAGGAGTTTCTTTTGCTATTTCTAAATGTACAAAGTCCAATTCCTGATCGGTTTCATATCAAGCCTTCCCGAATAACAGAAATTTATATGTGGTACACTGTCTGAAGGAGTACGTAGCATGTACTAGTGAGCCGAGGAAGGACCCAAGAGGTCAAATTGCTTATTGCTTTACAAAAACCTCATAAACCTGTGGCAGTGACAACGCTAGACAGATGGATGCGTTGGCTTTTAGCGGAAGCAGGTATAGATGTCTCGAAATTTGGGGTCCACTTAACTAGGGGAGCAACAGCACTGAAGTCATATGCCTTAGGTTCCTGACTGGAAGACATTATGAGGGCAGCAGACTGCTCCTCAAAATCCACTTTTAAAACTTTGTTACAAACCAATTGTGGATGTTGCATCAGTGGTTGTAGCACAGCTTTAAAAAGCTTTAAACAAGAGTAATCGGAGCCTTCAATCCTGACATAGAATTAAAAAAATTCTAGCTTAGGCGTCAAGAATATTCAATTCTATTAAGGACAGGGAAGTGAGAATTATCTCACACTGACATGTTTACATATGGATGTAATAGGGTTGCTATGTTTCTACCCACCCTATGTTGTAAAGTTACTCAAGTGCACACCTCAAGGGAGAAGGGTTTATGGCTTTCCGTTTTTCGATTGCAGGAAGCTATCAGAAGCATAGCTGAGATGGAATTTCTTAACGCAGGAGCAGGTTGAAGATTATGATCCATGAGATTACTTCCACTCCTTATTGATGGACGCACGGCACCGCACATGGGCAGGAAAGTCCTTTCCAGCTCCAAACGGAGGTTGGTATGTTCAGTGTTGGGACAAGTTGGTCCTTATTCGAACTTTGGACATGGTCAAGCTAATTTTAATGGTGGTCTAATGTTTGGAAAAGATGTGTTATATCAATTATAAAGGCAAAGAAAGAGGAATCAAAATAATGGTTACACCACTTAAAAGACTAGCTTCATGGTAAATGAAGCATGCTATGAATGATGCAATCAAACTGTTCATGGGAAATTTAGTTTTAAGTTTACTTTGTTTTAACTGGCTGCTGTGAAAATAAGCAGTAAAGACAGAGAAGCATAATCCTTGCCTCTGTGTCCTTAACAGATTTGAAAATTCTTATTGCGGAAGCTAGCAATTTTTGTAGTGACCTTACACTCTAACATGGCACCTTCATATTTAATGCTTAACCCAGTTACATTAACACCTAATTATTGAAACTCTAATATGGCGTTCGAAAATGCTTGTCCTATGTTGATTATCACAAATCTGTGTCAGGAGCCGGAACCTCGATTGTGCTTTGACTTTTTCTCCCAGCAAAAAATAAAAAACAACATATTCCATGTCAACAATGTAAAACCATCACGGGGGCGTGGCCAAGCGGTCCAACATGGTGGACGCGCTTTAAACGAGCTCCGAAGGCCCGCTTTTAATCCTTGCATTATCCTGTGCCATCAGCGAATTTTCTTCTCCCCAATTGCTTTGTACCGTGCCGGCCTACGCCCGTCCTACCGAGGTGGCATTTCACGGCTGATTGGCGACAGTGCGAGCACCTGACGAACTCGTCTGCAGGTCCAGAGCCTGCCGCCCGGGCCTTTGCTGCGCTACATTCCGGCTCCTCCGCTATATTGGGACCGGAGTGCACCTGCCGACGACCGTCTGAGGGATCCCCAGGGCTGTACTGGACTTGTGCCTGCGAGATCTCCGCCCAGACGACTGCGGAGTGCATGCGCCGGAGCTGCGGTGTGGAGCTATCGGCCCCGTGTGGTGTGAGAACCGGTGCCGGAGACTCCAGCCTAAGATTCCCTGCTGCTGACCTGCCGTGTCGCCCGCCGACTGGGGAGCTCCGGTGGTGGCGACACCCGTTGTCTGCTTCCCCCTCTGGCTGTGGGTGGGCGGCCCCTGGGGAAGACGCGCTGTTCCGAGCTGTGCCGCGCCGGAGCCAGGCCTCTGCTGGGAGACGCTGCTGCGGGCAGACCTGGCGGCCGATGAGACCGTACCGGGCTGCCTGGACGCGAGGTGCCCTTCGTTGTGATACGCGGCTCCTCGGGTCCGCCAACAGGCTCGCCTGAGGTTAGTGTGTGGCCCCCTTGCGCTGAACTCGTCCCAGGAACCCCTGGACGCCTCCCTGCTACACCGTCCCTCCGCCTGGGCCTTCTGACTGTCTATGCTGCCGGAGTTGCTGGGGTCCTTGGGAGGCCTTTTCCTCTCCTTCTCCTTTTCCTCTCGGGCTCCTAATTGCTTGCTGACTGAGTGACGCTGTGCCTCCTCTGGTGTCGCGTTGGGCCGGGCACAGGGCTGCTCGTACGACCTGCTCCCCCCCCCCTGGAGCCCTCTTGCGTGCCCTATAAGATTTGGACCCTCCTGTGGCCCTGTGAGGAGGAGGTGGCGGCGGGGTGGATCCTTGGCCCACGTCACCCTCGGCGCGCAGCCGTTTTTCACGACGCTTTTGTGAAGGAACCTGCCCGCCGGACGGCGTGGAGGTGAGTGCTGCCGCTGGAGTGGACTGCGGCATTTCTGACCCCACCACGATTCCTGCAGTGCGCTCCTACATCTGAACTGCACGGCGCAGCAGCGGTGTGCCTTGGCGGTGGCACCCATTAGGGGGTTGAGGAGTCGCCTGCATGCGGTGGCGGCCGGGCTAGGCCCCGGTGCGGCTTGTGTGTGGGTTGGCTCCCCGCCTGCTTCCCTGCCTACTATATAGAGGAGCGTTGTCGGGATTCACTGCTCGCTGTGGAGGGTCCTTCCCTTCTTCCACTCCTCTGGTCCTATTACCTGCTGATTTGGGTGCAACGTGCTGCTTGCCAGCCTCTACGGGACTCTGCTGGTGCCGCTGGGACCTACCCACCGCCACTAACCATGACTCGCGACAAACCGCAGGGCGCCAAACAGAGCACCCTTGATCGCTACGCCGGCGCTGGGGTGCACTCGGCGGACCCGGCGAGTCAGAGCTCTGCTGGTCCAGGCCAAAATCGGGGCGGTTGGATCGGATGTGATGCTGATCCGACAAGACCTCCGCAAAGCAGTAGATAGGATAACAGAAGATGAAGCTCGAATATCAACTACAGAGGACACGGTTGCATCCCTCCATAAGAAGGTAACCTCTTTGGAATCTATCACTAAGGGCCTATCACTAAGGGCCTCGCACTCCGAGCAGAGGATGCCGAGGGAAGAGCCCGGAGGAACAATCTTCGCTTTGTGGGCTTTCCCGAGAGTTGTGAAGATAACGATGTGGAACAATTCCTTACTATGTGGATTATGAGCTGGATCCCCCAGACGTCTCTATCTAACTGTTTCATCATTGAACGCGCGCATCGCGCTCTGCTGCAAAGCCTCCACCGGGGGCCAGGCCTCGACCTATTATAGCCAGGTTCCTCACTTTTCACGACCGAGATGCGATCCTCACACAGGCCAGGTTAGTGGGCAAACTCAAGTATAACTCCCATCATATCCTCATCAATCCTGACTACACGAGACTGGTGCAGCAACGCCGGCAATCGTTTGCAGCTGCTAAAGCCCGACTGCGAGATCTCAAGCTCCAATATGCACTGCTCTTCCCAGCCCGACTGCGAGTCATTTACGAATCACGTACACTTTTCTTCGATACTCCTGAAGAGGTTTTTGCCTGGACGGACGAAAGGCAGAAATTCAAACCACACACCCCGGCGCGCTTTGACTCGGAGACGTCCTCTGGGGAGGCCACGCGGCGACCCGTCAAGCCCAAAGTAAAAGTGAACCGAAGAACACGGTCGCGACGTCGCTCATACTCTCAGGGTGCTTCCAACTCCCGGGTGGATGGAGATCCACGAGATTCATTGCCGTCGCATTCTGGAGACTGAGGGACCCGAACAAAGTCCTTTTGCAGACCGGACTGGCTGGTGAACTCTTCTTCATTTTTCATATGTTGTATTCCTATTTAGACTGTGTTATACTCGTATTGGGGTCTTGAAACTGGGACCTATCCCATCTTTTTGCTGATGTCACTATTCATGGGCCTACGTGAGGCCATCCCCCCGTCCATCTTTCTCAGTATCTGAGGATATATTGTTTGTTTGGGGGCAGTTCTATGGGGAACCGTTGGTGTGGGGCTGTGCCTTGCCCCCGTTGGGGCAGTGGTGTGTCGCCCACCGCGACAGATACTTCTGCGGTTTTGAGGTATTGGGTGGGGTGGGTGGGGTTTGGTTTTTTGAACTATTTAATGTCTTTTGTCACTGCCACTAGGTTTTCCACCATATGTGCTCCTGAGACTGCCAATGTCACTCACTTTGTTAGCTTCCTGTATCTATGCCACTACCGTCTATGTCACAAGAATTAGCGGGAGGTGGTAGAAGAGAGCTCCGGGTCCTTAGTTGGAATGTCAATGGTCTACTCAACAAGATTAAACGTGGAGCCGTGCTGCGCCAGGCAAAGCGACACAAGACGGATGTCCTCCTTTTACAGGAGACCCACTTAGCGGGCACTAAGACGCCCTGCTTGGGACGCTTTGGTTTTGCTCACACATATCATTCTGGCTTCACTAGAGGCTCCCGGGAGGTTGCAATCCTCATACATCGCAGTGTCCCCTTTGTCCATAGCCGAACGTGGTCAGACCCACAAGGTAGGTTCCTCGTGATATACGGGACACTATGAAGAACCCATTGTTCTAGGTAGTGTATACGCCCCCCCCCTCTCTCATGGTCCCTAGTGGAAAAATTGATGATGCTCTGGACTGACCTTCCATCAGTATTGACCCTAGTTGGAGGGGATTGGAACGATGTTATGTCCCCGTCACTAGACAGGTGGCGTGCTGTGGCCCGAGTTACCGAGACTCCAGGCTCCAAATTATCGCCCCTAGTTCAGGGTTTGGGGTGGGCTGATTCGTGGAGGACTGTACACCCCAACACACGTGCATACACCTATTTTTCTGGTGCCCATGCATCCTTCTCTCGTTTAGATTACATCTTCCTCTCCGGTGCACACACACATAGGTTGACCGAAGCTAAGATCCTCCCAGAGGGCTGTCTGATCATTCACCGGTGTCCATCCTCCTGTCCTTGGACCCTAGGCGTTCCCAATTCCGATGGCGTTTGTCGCCGTGGCTGCTGCAGCATACTAACTATAGGGCGCATATCCATCAATCCTTGGCAGACTATTTATTGTTTAATACAGACTCGGTGGAATCCCCAGTCACACTGTGGGAGGTGATGAAACCCACTCTTAGGGGGGCGAATATTGCCTTCTGTACTGCACAACGCAGACAGCGACGAGACAAGCTACTAAAAATTGAGGCCCAGCTGCTCGACTTGGAGCGCGCTAGTAGGGATGCGACAGGACAGGCCACGCGCAGGCAACTACTACACGTACAGCAGACATACGCCAGTGAACTTTTAAACGAAGCCCGGCTTTATTGGCTAGCCACCCATAGCCGGATATACCAATGGGGAGACAAATCCAGTGCCCAATTGCATCGCTTGTGTCAGCAGACACTGCGCCCTCGGATGCTCCCAAGTATACGGGGTCCCGATGGGATGGCTCCCACGGACCCATCCGCCATTGAGGACAGCTTTGCCCTGTACTTTGCGGATCTGTATGCCCCCCATGAAGTACTGCCTGCTGACATTTTACAGAAATGTATTGATGACTTTCCTCCCCGGGCGCTGTCCGATACAGCGCGGGATGCGCCAGACGCCCCCCTGTCGGTAGATGAACTGTTGCTCGCACTACTATGCGAGCCGGTAAAGCACCTGGCCCAAACGGCTACCCTTGTGAGTTCTACCAGAAATATCACCCACAGCTCTTAAAGCCATACCTGGCGGCGCTGGAGGCTTCCTGGGAGAGTGGTGGTCTTCTGCCAGATTGGCGGCATGCGGAGATCATAGTGTTCTTGAAGCCGGGCCATCCACCGGAACATTATTCGTCTTATCGCCCGATTTCTCTACTTAATGTGGAAGCTAAGCTTCTAGCTAAGGCAATTGCGAACCGTCTAGTCCCATATATTACAGAGCTGATCCACCCTGATCAGGCAGGATTTATGCCGAACCGCGCTACATGCCACAATATCAGACGTGCCCATAATGCTATAGCCGCAGTTGGTAAACTTGATACCCCAGCCGCACTTCTGCTGGCAGACATGAACAAGGCCTTTGATTCTCTTAGCTGGACGTATTTGTTCGCCCTGCTCGACCGTCTGAATATCGGTCCCCGATTGCTGAGCCTCATCCGCCTGCTCTATACTGACATAACTGCCTCAGTCTGAGTGGCCGACTCGGTTTCTAAGAGTTTCTCTATTGGGCGGGGGACGCAACAGGGCTGCCCGCTCTCCCACTACCTTTTTGCTCTTGCTATGGAGCCGCTTGTGGCCTGGATACGTATAGACGCGCAGCTGCCCGGGTTCGAATGGGCGCCGGGCATATCCGACCGCATAGCGCTCTACGCGGATGATGTCTTGTTTTTCCTCACAGACCTTGACCGATCTGGACCACGCCTTCTCCGCATTATGCAGATCTTTGGCGAAACATCTGGCCTCTATATGAACCAAGGGAAGTCCTTTTTGTGGCCACTACAGGGCGGAGATTGGCTGGGTGACTAGTCGCGAGAAGTGGTGGTGGTTCCTGATGGCTTTAAGTATCTGGGAGTATATCTCTCATCATCTCAGGCATTGGCGTGGAGCAAAAACCTAGCCCCCCATGTACACAAGTAGGCGACCAGGCGCGAGTGTGGTCTCATCTACCCTTATCTCTCTTTGGTAGGTCCGCTATTTTTAAAATGATTTCCCTGCCTCGTCTCCTTTATCAATTGCAGAATCATCCCTATCCGATAAAACCAACATGGTTTCGCCAATTGAATGCTATTCTGGCCCGTTTCCTCTGGGGGGGGGGTGCATCGCGAGTAGCCCTGAGGTCCTGCTTCCAATCTACCTACTCCGGCGGCGTGGCCACTCCCGACGTTCAGGCATACTACATGGCCTCTCACTTACTCGTCCTCAATGATTGGTGGTATGGCAGCCGCGAGGATCTGGCCTATGCTGTAGAACGCTGGCTGCTGGGAGATAATGCTCTCCACATGGTTCTGTACTCAATGACGCTGCTTCGAGAGCTACCACCCGCTACAGCTATGGTCTTCAGGATTTGGAAGTCGGCGCTCCAACAGATGTGTTGGTGGGGGAGACTCACTAGGGAAACTCCACTATGGAGCAACGGACAACTACCACAGCTGACGCACTTGTCCGGCTTTCAGGGCTGGGAGGCCATTGGGATAGATACGGTGGGAGCAGTAGTGCGCGGATGCACTCTCAAGTCCTTTCTTGACCTACAAGCAGAATATAACATGCCCCGCACACAATTCTACCGCTATCTCCAGTTCCGGCATGCCTTTACCCCATATATATCCCATTTAACCGAGATTCCTGAATTCAATCCCATTGAGGCTAAGGTTTTCATGGGCGACTTGGGGGACCATAAAATAACTAAAATATATCGCACCCTTATCAACAATACCACTACTACCCTGCACAAAACTAGGGAGACATGGCAACAGGACCTAGGTCCATTGGAGGAAGATGACTGGGTGGAAGCTCTAGAATCCCCGCGAAGCGCAGCAATCGCGGCCCGTCTGCGTCTTATTCAGTTCAAATATTTACACAGAGCTTATTTTACAAGACACAGGCTGTGGCGTGCTGGGCTCATCGCGTCCCCGCTTTGCCTGCGCTGTAAATCCTTGAAGGGCACCTTCCTGCATACTGTCTGGTCCTGTCCAACACTATCGAGATTCTGGAGGGGGGTGTTCACATGCCTGTCGGAGGTTCTGGGATGGGACATTGCATCCTCACCGCGATTAGCCATGCTGCATATTACGGAGGACATCGGAGGGAATAGATACAAGCGTCACCTCCTATTTCTGGGTCTCGCACTGGCAAAGCGAGATATTGCCCGGGTCTGGAAAGACGAGTCTCCACCGTTGCTTGGTGTGTGGAAAAGGGGCCTGGACTTCTGCATGGGCCTGGAACTCCCGGTCTTTGAAGCGAGGGGATGCCCCCGTAAACACTACAAAATTTGGAAAAGGTGGGCTGACTACAGGGGATTGTATCTGCAACCTCCTCCCCCCTGTCTCACACTGACGAACAGTCGCTATGACACTAGCCATTGGACATCTATGTAGTGCTCTTACTCAATGTGACTGTGAGTGGCGAAAAATCTCTTTATATTCAGGATTGTTATGTTTATTAACCAAAGGCAAGGTGACACAGTTGTTTTTCATTTTCTTTCTCTTTACCTATAATTTTCCTTGTATTTTATTTTCTGTGCAATGAATCCTATGGTATTGCTGAAAATGTTGACTTTCATATGTATCACCCTATCTATATACCTTGGGTGCTCTGTACGATCCTTGTACTATATTGGCTGTCAACAATAAAAATATGTTGTGAAAAAAAACAATGTAAAACCATAACATGTGAGCTGTTTAACCAATCATAATGATCACAACTATATCTCTTTGACCAATCATAATGTCCACAACAGTATATAACGGGGCCTCATCCTCTGCTAGTCCTCTTTCTTTGCTGCTCACGGCAGCCTCAGATAAGTGCTTGCACTTTTTTATTCATTTTATCTGACGCCGTAATTATTGTCTGGGCACATTAGTGCTTATAGCGTTACCAAGCCTATTCTTATTTGTATTTTTAAAACTTATCAGTTTACGGTGTGGAGACGTGCCTCACGCAGCCTCCTGGTTGGTGAGTGAAGCGTGGTTGGCATGGCTTCAATCTGTCTCCCATCCGCCTTCAGTGCTCCCCCGCCGGCGGATACTGCAGAATAAGGTGGGAAGGGTGTTAGAGTGGTATTGCTCATTTCAGCAGCGTGGCTGCCCTGAGTGTGAAGAATAGCTTCATAGTGGTTGCGCTTGTATGGGTCTTGACTGCCTTTGCTCTACGAGTCATGTCGGGCATTTTGATTCAGACAACGCGCTTATTCAAAACTATTTCAGGGACAAGCACTGTGTTCGTGACAGTCCTTCGTGCAGTATGTCCCTAGCAGTAGTTTTTTTTACCCCATGTAATTATTTGGAGCACAGGTTTTTGCTAACTCACTATGGCAGATGACCATGTGTATGGGGGGCAGCAGGGGCAGTTAGGGACCACTGACCCTGAATTGGCAGACTTGAGAGACCTTGCTGCCCCACAGTCTGTAGATAACGCAATGGCGTTAACCTTACAGAAACTGCAAGGCACCTCCGCCAAGAACCTTAAGAGTTCTAAAGGTGCTATGCCTCAGGCACAACTTTTGGGTGTAGGTGAGGCCCCCCTCGGGGTCCAGGCTTTCCAGCCCCCTAAAACGCTGGCGGAGATGTTCGGGAAATTATGCCACCTCCTGCAAACCACCCAAGTGGACCTTTTCCAGGGGGGCCGTGGGTCTTAGTGGCCTCTTTCCTACTGACGGTTGGATCAAGACCAAGATCAGGAGCATAATGACACAGACTCCCACTCATCCTTTGATTTGGACAAGGCGTTCAATCGTGCAAGAGACTGGCATCCCTTTGGGGATTCAAAAAGAAACTCAAAACCAATAAGGTCACAAACCCCAATGACCGGGATCTATCTAGAGGCCTTTTTCATCCCGAGGATATCAACATCCCCACTCCTAGGAATAGGAAGCATCTCCTAAGGTGGGTTATTACCTGAAACAACACCTCAGTCACCGCTTGGTTAGAGGTAACAAATTATGAGCGAAATACTTCAGGCCCTCCATAGAGGGTAAGGTTGCTGTCACCCCTGAAATGGACGCCACCATGGTCACTTTCATGGGCAAGCTATTAAAGACTCCAAGAGGGGTATAGATAGGTCTTGGTGCTTGTGCCAGGGCAAGTCGTTTGATATTGCCGGACCAATCATAAAAATTATGGAAATGGCAGAAGATGCCAAAGGCACAGGAGAGCAGGTTGATCCAGAGATTCTCGCGGGTTGGTCCCATAGGGCAGTGTGGCTTTTGGGCAGTGCCAATTGTGTGTTATCCACTGAGCGGAGACATTCTTTCCTCCTTTGCTTGGATCTTAAACTGGGAGAGCTGGCTTCTACGGAGGCAGGTCCTGACGCAATAGGCCAATTATTGGGAGACGCCTTTGTCAAAGATTTGGCAAAATTTGTCCAGTCCTTCACAACTTTATTTAAGGCACAGGCCTCACTTAAAAAGGTGTCCAACCCTAGAGTTTTTAGAGTGGCCAGGCGAGGTTGGGGCCGTTTAGCCAGCTGTTTTTCCCACCAGGGTTCCAGCAGGAACCAAGGCTTCAGATGTTCCGACTGGTACTACCAGAGAAGTGATACCCCCTCAATGATGTATGATGTATTCATGCATGCATTTACAACGCATGCCTTTACAACACGGGCAATACAACGAATGTGTCATTACCACGCGTTCCATTACAACGCAAGTCGTTACAATGACTCTCTTTAGGGAAGTGCTGGAGTTTGAAATAGAATATTTTACTATTCCAACTCCAGTCTGTGCAACAGTAGGGAAGGTGTTGGATTTAAAATCCAACAATGAGTTCCCTAAAGTAAGTAATTAGGGGGGCGTGGCCAAGATGGCGACCTGAGCGGACGCACGGCTCGGAGGCTCCTCACCCCTGGCCCCATTTTCCCCGATTAACACAGCACAAACACCCCTCCATACACGGAGCTGGCAGCACATTCACTGGGGGAAAAGTCGCCGGCAACTGAGAAGCGCCAGCGGGGTGAACGGTCCGCGAAACTCCCCTCACGGCACCGAAACATCTTATACGGAGGCCGGAGAAAATGGCGCCTCTCCCCGGAGCTGCGGGGTTGTGTGAGCGCCGATGAAACGCGGCCTCTCTGAAGGTGACGGAGGCATCGGCGATCCAGCCGGGGGCTCTACCCGCAAGCTGTGGGGCATCCGACACCAGCGACCAGGCCGAGAGCAGCGCGACGACCGGCGGCCTGCGGCCCAGGAGAGACGGCGGCAGCCACGAGAGGCCGAGGCTTGAGGGCCTGGGGGCATTGCGGACAGGGCCGGCCACGTCGTGCACGGGGGAGGTGCATCCCCGTGAACTCAGCACTAACCACTTGCTGTGGTTACGAGACAGGCCCGCGACGAGACACCGACGGCGGAAGAGGTGGTGGCTGACTACTGCGCCGGGCGTCCCTGCAGGAAAGGGGTGAGTGCCTGCGGCCTGGGAGTAGCGCACCCTGCGGGCCCTAAGAGGGCGGATTGGCTACGTCGGCGAAGGAGAGGCCCTCCTAGGTAGAAGCTCAGCACCGGGCTCTGGGGGCCTGGGAGGGGAGACAGGATCCGAATCCCGACCACCACAGACCCGAAACGAAGGGCGACCCATACAGGAGTAGCGGAGCGCCCACATCAGACCGAGGTAGGGCTGAAGTCGAGCGAGCTCCTGGGACCCCTCCCGGGGCCGACAGTTTGCTGGCGAAGGGCCTGAGAGCCGCGGAGCGGCAACACGACCCCAATGCGGTCCTCTGGGGGCACACTATAGTGCAAAGGCGCCACACAGCCCCCCCACACACCGGCGACAGTTTGGTGTGATTTGCGCTGCAGAGGAGCGGGGCCACACCGAAAGCACCCTGGGGCTGCGGCAAAAGGGCGGAGGGGCTGACCCGAGGTGGCGCACCGAAACAGCCGTACATACGAGCAGAGAGCTCCACCGGTGGGGGCTGAAACGTGTGTGGGGACCCGAGGATCCCGGGGGCTCTCACCCAAGTGCACAGAGGGGTGGAGAAGAGCTGCGGCCCCGCTCTGGACGAAGCGACGCAGAGAGGTGGGACCGCCTGGCAGGATACCCCGGAGGCCTAGGATAGAGGTTGGCAGGCCCTGATCATCACGATGGCCGCGCTGAGTAAGAAGGGGGATCGCAACATCAGAGACCTGCTGGCCAAGAGCTCCCCATCGGGTGAACAGGGACGTAAGGCGTCGACCCCCCCTCCACCACGAGAGAACCTGGAAGAAGGGGACATGCCTATCACACGAACCTTCCTGGAATCCCTTTTTAATGTCCTACGGGAGGACTTTCAGACGCTTAAACAGGAAGTGAAGGGAGAAGTACGAGAGATTCGCCGAGACGTGGACGAGATTGGAGAGAGGGTGGCTGCCATCGAAGATCGTGAACTATCAAGGGGCGCAGAAATAGAGCAACTACAACAAGAAGTGATACGCCTAGAGGAGCAGCAGTTGGACCTCCAGACCCACACTGAGGACCTCGAAAACAGGTCCCGCCGCAATAACATCCGCGTCCGAGGGGTTCCGTCTCAAGAGGAAGGGAGCGATGTAGCCGGCTACCTACGGGGGCTTTTTAGGGACATTCTGGGGGAGGACCAAGACTTTGAAATATGTATTGACAGAGCTCATCGAGTGGGCCCTCCACGACGAGCACCGGCGCCCCCGGCTGACATGCTGGCCTTCCTACCGGACTATCCCCTTAAAGAACGTATATTGAGGGAGGCCCGACGTAAGCAACCTTTCACACACCAAGGGCACTCAATAGCTCTTTTTCAGGACTTGGCCGCCATAACCCTGCAGAAACGGAAAGCATTTAAAGAGGTGACGACTCACCTGAGAGGGCAGGGGGTGGCCTACTCATGGGGACACCCCTTCCGATTGATATTTAAGTGGAATGGACGGATGCACCAACTGCGCTCCCTCAAGGAAGCCTGTGAGATTCTGGGCCTGACACATGAGAGCCCTGATGCGTCCCCTACTCGACCAGGGAAGCCCCCCGGGACCGGCTGGCAAAGAGTAAAACACGGACGTAAGCCCCTTTCTGCCCAAAGGCCAGATCCAGACACTATGTCCCAGGAGAGGCGAGAGGCCGTGGCAGCAGTGGCAAAAGACACTACCTCACCAACTCAAGACTGACAGTCATAGCAATCATGGGGGGGCAAGTAAGCACTGAGCCTTGATATGCCGGGGGGGGGGGCGGGAGGTGGGGAGCCGAGACCACTTGAGCCACGAGTACAACCCAACTTTCTGGACTCCAGATGCCCACGTCAATGGACAATGGGCAATGGACTATGTTACGCAGGGGGATTCATACCGTTGGGGTTAGGGAGGGAAGGGCAGGGGAGCGCGGGCATGGGGGAAAGGGGGTTAGGGCGGGATTGGGGAGGGGGGTGCGAGAGGGGTGGGGGGATGTAGTTAGCTGGGAGTTGGAAGGGCTAGGGAGGGGGGGAAAGGAACCGATGTGCTATCACTCACGGGGGCCAACCAGGACCCATACTCTTGACAGACCCATACACAAGCGGCCAGTTATCTTTCTCCTTCGATGACAACACCAGAGATACAGATCCTCACTCTGAATGTAAAGGGGCTGAATAACCCCATTAAGAGAAGAGCCGTCCTATCTTACTTAGAGAATTCGGGTGCATCAGTATGTCTCTTACAAGAAACTCACCTCCTCCCTAAAGATTGGCACCGGATGAAATCTCGGGCCTTTCCCCAACAATTCTTTTCATCCACACCGACCAAGACAGCAGGGGTTGCTATACTGCTTGCTAAAACATTCCCGGGCATGGTGGGAGATAAGGTGGCAGAGATTCGAGGACGACTCCTGGCATACACACTATGGGTAGGGGGCGCTCCTATAGTGGTGGGCTCTATATACACACCTAACGCGGGCCAAGAACAATTCCTTCAAACCGCTGTCGGAGGTGCTGAGCGCCCTGGGGAGGCGAATCACGGTGGGAGGCGACCTGAATTTGGTTATGGACACGGACAGAGACAGATCGGGTCACAGATATGGACACACGGGGGCCCTATCACATAACGGGAGGGATTGGCTCAAGGAGAGGGGGCTGGAGGATATTTGGAGGGTGGTCCACCCCAACACTACACAATTTTCTTCTACTCACATGCCCATCATACATACGCTCGGCTAGATCATTTTATAGGGACGACAGAAATGCTGTAGATCGTGGAGACAGTGTCAATCATCCCGGCCCCACTATCTGACCATGACGCGGTGCTGCTGACGTTGACCATCCCCCCAACACGGAAGCCACCCGGGAGAAGGCGTCTTAGGGAGAATTTGTTACAGAGGGCGGGAGTAGTACAACAACTTCGAAACCGGGTTACGGACTACCTAGAGCTGAATGACTCTCCAGACACCCCCGTGACAGCACTATGGGGTGCACTTAAAGCTACGATTCGAGGCGAAATTATCGCTATCAGCGCAGCGGATGCTAGGGAACGGACAGAGAAAAGGGCGTTCCTCACGACCCAGGTGACAGAACTAGAGCGAATACATAGCCGCACCTGCGCACCACGGATATGGCGCCAACTCAAAGCGGCCAGAACGCAATTAGCGGCCCTCGATATCGACAGAGCCGAGTACGCGGCCCTACGACTTAAGCACACCTATTATATAGGGGGCGACAAAGCAGGGCGGCTACTAGCGAACAAACTCAGGGCACGGGAAGAGCGCGCAAGAGAAAAGGGGCTTCAGACTCATACGGGAGAGAGAGTAGAGCGTGACGAGGATATAGCGGAGGCCTTTCGGAACTTCTATTCCACGTTGTATAGCGAGACCCCGCAGACACCGAGGGAAGCAGCAACCTACCTGCAGGGTGCTGCCATCACAAAATTAGACCTTATGGGACGGGATGCGCTAGACGCACCCATCCGAGTGGAGGAAGTGATCGGGCCATCTCCCGACTTAAAGCCCTGAAATCGCCAGGCCCAGATGGATTTTCGGCAGGGTTCTAGAAGACCTTCTGCCCACAGCTGGCCCCAACACTAACGCGCCTTTTTAACTCCTTTCAGGGCCCTGGGACTATCCCCCCGGACATGTTAGCTGCCGATATAGTAGGTATCCCGAAACCCGGGAAAGATGCAACTCAATGTGGTGCTTATCGCCCGATTTCCCTGCTCAATCTTGATCTAAAACTGCCGGATCAATGTGGTTTCGTTGCTAACCGTCAGAGTAGCGACCATACCAAGAGGATACTCCACCTGATCGACAAAGCCCACCGCACCAACCTGGACGCAGTGTTAATATCGATTGATGCTGAGAAAGCATTCGATCGCGTCAGCTGGGACTTTCTGGGAGCCGCACTGACCCATTTCGGGATCGGTGATCGCTTCAGGGCTTGGGTAGCGAGCTGCTACGATGGACCCACTGCCACGATACGAGTGAACGGCATGGCCTCAAAGCCGTTTGATATCCAACGAGGAAAGGGTGCCCCCTATCGCCCCTCCTCTTCGCTCTCTACATAGAGCCTCTTGCACAAAGAATACGGGATAACCCTGATATTCTCGGCATACCCTTCGGAGGGGAGCGGCATACGATTAGTCTGTATGCAGATGATCTTTTAGCAACCCTGGAGTCCCCCGAACGATCGGCCCGGCCTTTCTAAGGGAGTTGACCTCCTTCGGCCGTGTCTCTGGCTTTAAGCTTAATGTCGGGAAGTCAATGGTGCTACCCCTGGGCAGCTGTGAAGAAGCACACAGGACGGGAACCCTGGCGATTGGTGGGCTCCAAATCTGTGACACGCTTACCTACTTAGGAATTGACTTAGCGCCATCGGTAGCAACCACGGTCACGTTGAATTACACTAAACTGCTCTCTCAAACACAAACGGCTCTTGGACGCTGGCAGAAACATCAGCTGTCACTTCTGGGCCGGATAGCGGCAGTAAAAATGAATATCCTGCCCAAAGCACTTTATGTCTTCCAGACTATACCAATATGGCCCCCAGGAGGGACCCTACAAAAGCTACAATCAGCGGTACAACACTTTATCTGGGTGGGAGCACGCCCCAGGATGCGCAGAGAACTCTCCCATAAACCACCCGACGCAGGCGGACTGGGTATCCCTAATATCCTAGATTATTTTAAAGCAACTCAACTTCGCTACCTGGTGGAATGGAACAGACCGGCATCTGAAAAACGATAGTTGTTCCAAGACCGGGCCTTGGCGAAAATGTCTCTATGGAAAGTCCCGTTCCTAAAACGCGCAGACAGACCGCCGAACCTGAAGGGATCCCCGATCACGAGCACGCTACTGCGAGTATGGGACTCGGTAGCGGTCAAGAGAGGACTCACATCCTTTCCCTCCCCGATGACGCCCTTATTCGAGAACCCAGAGTTTCCACCCGGAATGGAGGAGCGGGCGTTCCCACAATGGAAAGCCACGGAATGTAAATCAGCGGGCCATTTATTTGACCTAGAGGGGTTCCTACCTTACACGGAGGTGACACAATGGTACAATATCGTAGCACCACAAAGGTACCAATATTTTCAACTACGCCACTGGCTCCTACACCCGGAGATGTGTTCCGGGGCTAGCAGGAAACTCACGACATACGAACGATGGCTCCTTACTAGAACATCGGACAAACGACTGATCTCTGAACTATATCATATGCTGAGACCTCAGGTTCCCTTTTCCCCGTCGGCGGGACAGAAACGGTGGGAGCGGGAGATAGGGAGAGGATTAACAGAGAAAGAATGGACGGATATATACTTTAGAGCTAACCACACAGCACGTAACATAGCCAGTAGGGAGGCTGCGGTTAAGGTCACTACATACTGGTATCTAACACCAGCGCGACTGCATAGGGGGAACCCAGACAGAAGCCCGACATGCTGGCGGGGTTGTGACGCGGAGGGGACCCTGACACATCTCCTATGGGATTGCCCAGAACTAACGGATTACTGGTGTGCGGTCTTAGATGACATTGATCGACACTTTGAGACAGAGATACCCCGCTTCCCGGCATACACGCTATTAGGGCTGCCGAACGCACTCACATACCCCCTGAAATCAATCCGGGGGAAGCAAATGGGCCTAGCGTTGGGAGCAGCAGTTCAACACATTCTATCGCTGTGGGGCAAACAGTCCAGACCGACACATACAGGATGGTTGCACAAATTATGGTATACAGTCGGAATGGAACGAATCCAAGCCACCCTTACGGGTTCCTCCGACTCTTTCCGCACTCTGTGGACACCCCTACTGTCCCTACTCTTGACAGAACTGAACGAACTTACATGCCCTAGATACTTACGTATTCTCCGACTCACGGATAATACAGAGGAGGCAGCAGCCCCCCCACGAGAGAGGCAACAGGAGTCCTCCACACTGGATGCCCCGGAGACAGACTGATACTCACAGACAAGGGACCCTAGATGGGAGGATTAGGGAGGAGATACATGCTGGTCTTGCTTTCTCTATTCAGGATCCACAAGGAAGGGCCGCAACCCCCGGAGGGGACACCATCCAGGACTATCACATGGCACATCGGTTCGGGGAGGGACGGGGGGGCGTGGGGTAATTTTAGTTTTAATTTGTATTTGTAGCGGTCAAATACAGGGGATAAAAATGGAAGACACAAAGTTTCACAATCACACGTTACAATCTCACGCGGCCGGCCTCCGGGTTGTGGCGGAAACGCTGTGTATATTCAATAACTGTACGCTCTGCCGGCCGAAGGATGTAGGCAGCCAGCTGTGTGACACTATCTTCTCTTCCATCAATAAACACGATTTAACCATAAAGTAAGTAATTAGAATGACTTGCGTTGTAATGAACACGTGGTAACGACGTGTTAGTTGTAGTGCCTGCGTTGTAATGGCACTGCGTTGTTCTGTCAGCGTTGTAAACGCTGCCCCCCCCCCCCCTCTAAGAAAAGATTGGCCTGGGCCACACCTCCATTGGCGGTGGCAGAGGAAACAATAACTCAGGTGAGAACGAGATTTTCTTTCATAGTAAGACTGGGGACAGAACAGCACGTCTAAACAAGTGGGAGGAGATTTCCTCAGATGCATGGGTCCTTCAGACAGTACAAGGGTTTCACATATAATTCTGGTGTACCCCGAGACAGCCCTACAGACCGCTGCCCCTTTCCTTTTTAGAGGAGGTTTCCACCCTCATAGACTTGGAGATTCACAATAAAGAAACCAAAAGGGCCATGGAAAGAGCCTTTCTCCACCCAAGTGGATTTCTTAGCAAAATTTTCATTGTAAACAAAAAAGACAAAGGTGTGCGGCCAGTGATCAATCTGCGAGAAATCAACGATTGGTTAGTGTATCGTCACTTCAAATGGAGGGCATCCATCTTCTGAGGGATCCCCTCAGACAAAAGGACTGGCTGGTCAGCCTAGACTTGAAAGATGCTTATCTGGCAATTCCCATCTATCCACCCCATCGAAAGTTTGTTCAATTCCTTTGGAGATCGCAAATATCGGAGTTTAAGGTCCTTCCCTTCGGTTTGTTGCCCGCCTGTGGTGCTTTTCAAAGCTCCTCAGGCCAGTGATAGCCTGACTGCGGCCACGGGACTGCAGGTTTATAATTTACTTGGACGACATGATTCTCATGGCTCAGGACAGGGGCACACTCATGCATCAAGCCTGGATGGCAGTCCACTTAATGGAGGACTTGGGTTTCGTTATCAACAACTCCAAGTCAGACTTTCTGCCGAAGCACATTATGGACTTCCTCAGGTTCACCATTGATGCACTGGCAGTGACCCTGGAGCTCCCCATTACCAAATTCTGAGTGATCCAGAAGGAGTTGAGAGCCTTTATATCATCCAAATGCATCTCCCTATGCCGGCTGGCAAAGATAGTAGGGCTTTTGTCTTCCTCGATCCAAGCCATTTTTCCTAGACCGTTGCACTACAGGGCACTACAATGGCTGAAGCGCTATCACCTCCAAAGAGGAGTATCTTACTTGGAGAAAGTAACCTTGACAGAAGAGGCCAGAACGAAGATGAACTGGTGGCTGAACCAGACAGAGACATGGAACGGCCGGGCGATTTTCGGATTGGCCCAATGAGGTGATCGAATCGCATGCCAGCCGCTGGGGATGGGGTACCAGATGGGGGAACGTCTCAACAAGGGGACGTTGGTCCCAAGAGGAGCTCAACCAACATATAAACTGCCTTGAGCTGCTGGAGGGTTTCTTCGTGATTTGCAGGCTCGTCAAGGATCGAGTGAGGTGTTCTATTTCATTGAGAATGGACAACATTTCGGCGGTACAGTATGTAAACAAACTGGGGGGCACAAGATCGAGGACTCTGGTGGATATAGCCAAGGACTTTTGGCACTACTGTCTGGACATGGAGATTTTGGTATCAGCAATTCACCTTCCGGGCACTGCCAACACAGTGGCAGACTGGAACTCGCGTTTTCTGATGGACCCCAGCGACTGGAGGCTTCATCCTCAGGTCTTCCATCTTCTTTGCAAGAAATGGGGCTTGCCAACCAGGGATCGGTTTGTCTCGAGATTGAAAGTGCAAGTTTCTCAGTTCTTCAGCTGGAGACTACACTCAGAAACCTCTGCAGTAGATGCTTTTCTTCACGATTGGTGCGAGGGGCTGAATTATGCCTTCTCTCCATTCATCATGATCACCAGAGTGGCGACTCAGACCAGGCGTCAGTGAGTGGAGATTCATTCTGGTGACAGCACTGTGGAGATCCCAGGCTTGGTTCCTTCTTCTCCTCGAGATGTCAATCGACTGTCCTGTAGTTCTTCCAACATTTCAAGACACCTTACAAGGCTGGGTGGGAAAATCCATCCAATGACCAAAGAAGATCTACTGACCTTGATGGCCTGGAGAATATCAGGGGACAATGGACCTTGTTGCTCCTTTCGGGATCGGCTTCCCTTTAATGGCACAAGCTTGGGCATCAGCGACTCATAAACGATACAAGTCGTCATGGTCTCCCTGGAGCAGCTGGTGTGTGGAGGGACACTTGGATCCCATGGGGTCTGACGTTGTACATGTTTTACATTTTTTGGCTGAGTTAAGAGGTAGGTAGAGCATACTCCACCATCAGCTCTTCCACTTCAGCTGGACACCTTCCAATTGCAGATAAACCAATTGTGTCTGAATCCTTAATATGCAAGTTAATGAAAGGCATCAGGCTGGCTAATCCTCCAAAACCTAAGGACACTCAGAACTGGGACGTCAACAAAGGGCTACGATTATTTATGAGATGTTTCTGTGCCACGTTGCTTTATGAGATAATGCTGACCTCTCTAGGAAGCAACTCTTTGCCAAATTGGCCATGTTGTTATGCCTTATATCATGCAAAAGGGTATCGGACATCCGTGCCTTGGATCTAACAGGTAGGTCTTTCACTCCAGAGGGAGTTATGTTTTCTATTTCCAACCGCACAAAAACTAATACGCGGTTGGTATTGTATCCCGCGTTCCCAGATTCATCCAAGTTGTGTGTGGTGCAGCATTTGTAAGAGTATGAGAGTGTGTCGCTGGAATTACAACCCAGAGGAGTGAAATAACTGTTGATCGCAATTACGAAACCACATCAAGCGATCTACTCACCCACTACCGCTAGATAGGTAAGATTGTTGATGCAAGAGGCCAGCATCGATATTTTCATCCATGGGACTCATTTCGCCAGGAGTGCACTATCATCAAAAGCGTACAAATTAGGTGTTTGATTGGAAGATATATTGCAAACAGCAGATTGGTCTTCTGGCTCCAGGTTTAAGAGGTTCTACTTCAAGCCAGTCTCTCAGCTAGCCTCAGCTGAGGTAAGTAAGCTATGAACAAGCATAATCGGGCCTCTGGGTCCTGACACAAAATAAAAAATTTCCAAGCTAGTGTGAAGGAAAATTCCAATTCTATTAAGGACATGGAGGCCAAAATTATCCCACCCTTTCATTACGAAACACTCCCGTAAAGGAAGCAGATCACGACCGGCGTCAGCATACGTATTCTTTCATAAGTACCAGTTTTTATAAGCTTGACTATTCTAAAGTCTTAAGTGCTGCGATTTTATCATAAATGTTCTTTATCTCATCCATATCAAATATGGACGGAAGTTAAATTATTTTCTTTTCTTTCAGCTAACGAAGAGAAGCAATGAGGTTCATCAACAACCCAGTGACAAGATTCTACAGCTACCTTTCGCACAAAGAAAGAGAACTAGCAAAGGTTAAGGCCCCATTATATACTGTTGTGGACATTATGATTGGTTAAAAAGATACAGTTGTGATCATTATGATTGGTTAAACAGCTCACCTGTTATGGTTTTACATTGTTGACATGGAATATGTAGTTTTTTGTTTTGCTGCTGTGAGAAACTATAGAAAGTCAAAGCATAATCTCCGCCTCTGTGTCCTTAATAGAATTTAAATTTTCCTCCACGCTAACTAGGAAATTTTCAATCCCACCCACCCAACAGTGATGTTTGGTGTCAAACATGGGGAGCGAAGCCTCGGCATGAGTCAGTCCTATTTTGATTTTCATGCACCCATCCGCTTACATGAAATCGAAACATGATCGCTCTACTTTTGTACAAAATGGCGAGAGGCACGGGACTCAGTCACTCTACCAGGTAAACTTCTGATGTTTTCATTTTACCATTTTTTTCATTTTACCATGTGTTCGAGACGTTAGGAGAGATGCGACTGGCTAAATCTTTTTTTTTTTTTTAAACCTTTATTTTTCAGTTTTATTTATAACAATATAAAGAAACCAATCTGCAAGCAGTGGTGAATACAGTGAGGCATGAGGTATACATAGCAAAACAATGACAACTCCCTAAATCTTTGATTTTCCAATAAACGTTTTACCCAAAACGCAGCAAGCGAGATGCGACAGAGTGATAACCTTCTATGAGTTTTTGACAAATTAGTGCAATGTTTCTCATCTTTAATGCCTACATAGTAACATGGAGCCCTTCTCTTAGTTATTTTCTTTTTTATGTTAATCATCCACGTGCGGGGTCACACCGAGCAATTGTGATAAAGCTGTTATATTCATTGAAGCATTATTGAGTAACTGGTACCTGTTAAACCTTAAGGAACCATTGAAGTAATGTATGTATTTTGAAGAAGTTACATTTATGAGGCGTTTCATAATTCTCTGTACAACTATCTCACCCGTTTGATATGTAAACACATGAGTTAATACACACCACATACATTGTAAATATAGGCATCTTTGTTATGGTTTCAAATTAATTTATCCCTGATGACAACATGAATGCTTTGTTCAATGAATCAATCATTCAGGATTTGTAGAGCTCGGCTAATCACCCATGAGGGTATCCAGGCACTACGATTCTGCTGCAATCATGATTCTGTTGATTACTAGATGTATATCAGTGTTTTTAAGGATTATAAATTGTATTGCTTTTCTCCGAAATGTATTGAGGAATTTAAAGGACACTTAAATGCACTGGGAATCATTAATGCACTTCAATGTATATGTGATGAAGAACACCACAATTGAAAATAAACAAGATGAACAGAGAATAACAAATGAAAACCGCCTGATTTATTTTCATTAGGAGTTGATTAAAGATAGTTTTGATAAAATGTGATAAACGAAGATGAAAGTAAGAAACCCTAAGGGACATTCACGTAGCGCTATGAGGAGAGAGACTGTCCTGATCCAGGAATAGTGCTTTATGGAAACTTCAGAGCATGGCCAGTTTCTGTACTAGGCAGGACTGCTTCAGTCTAATATGGTTAGGAAAAGATTGGTGACTTCTCAAAGAGGGGTCTGTCAGATTCAGAACAAGGCGGCTGCCTTTAGGAGACAGGAATCTTGTGTCAGCTTTAGAAAAAGCTAGACGTCTGTGCTGATAAATAACTAACATCGGTCCAAGTCTGAGTTGCAGGCTTGCAGATAATACTTTAGGGGGAAATATGAACTCGCCCGTGAGACTCTCTTCCTCAGACGCTCCTAAATCTCTGGAATCACCTGTTTATGTGTAGGGTCCCATGAGACTAGACGTCCCCGAGTCCCTTTGTCGGTGTTTATTTGACCCCAAAGTGACTTTTTATCTTACTAATGAACATAGAATGCAGATTCATTTAAAAAGGCCTTTGAATCATTATTTAATTTGAAAACATTAAGTAAAGGAATACAAAATAGTTTAACTTTTTTTCTTCAAAATTTCAAATAATTTTGATAAATTACATGAAAAGTGAAAATTTCACAAAAAAGGAATACTACCTTGAGTAAAAAACAAAATCATGCTAGATCCTAGACAGACACTGTTTTGACCAGTAAACTTCTCTAAAGTGAGATTTTCTGCGTGAACATGTCTGCATTGGCCAAAAATTAAGCAAAAACATGTAATGTGAAATTCCCACATTTTGTAAATTTTTCCTGGTTAATATACATTTTGCCCAGGCCAAATTAGTACCAGACCTGCCAGTGACATGTGAGAACATGCACCCAGGTACATTGGCCATGGACCAAATATCTAATATCAAAAAACACACTTTTCAATTCTGTTTAGCCAGCAGGGTGATAAAGTAATAATTAAAGATGAAATCACCAAGATAAATTGTGTTGTTTTCTTAAGCTCTTGTAAATGTAGTCCGTTATGTTGTGCACCAGTGTCGCCTCACAAAGCCCTGGACCCACTCACCTGTGTCAAGGGACAAACGTGGACCCGCCCGCCGTGCCGGTCCTCATGGTAGAGCGGAGCTGCAATTAACAGGACGTCTGTCTCCTGGTCACCATCCAAGTCCACTGAGCACAGCTCAGACCCAAAATAGGATCCAATCTGTGAGAGGAAGCCGGACAAACAAGGGTATATTTGTAAATGTTCAGACTTTGCAACTCATACAATGCCCAGTGACACACGATTCCAGCACTCTTCACACGTTCACCCGTTATCACAAGGTGAGCATTAAGATGGCTCCTGAGTAGAGAGGGTCTCCCACTGCTGTGTGGATACGCTGCATCGCAGGAGACCATTTAAAGTTGTAAACCCTCCCCATGACCTGCCAGGTGGCTCCCAATCTCCCTTTGACTTTGCAGGTGGCTCCCAATCCCCCATGATCCGCCAGGTGCGTCCCAACTGACTATGAGGCAGGTTAGGGGTGGATTCTCAGCCAGTGCACTGAAGGGTGGGGGAGGAAAATCCATGCCCCCTCTCTATGGCCTGCCCCTTTGGAGCCTCGTTTTCCCCCTTCCCGCTACCATCACACTGTGGACATTTCAAGATGGAGTTCCTTGAAACTATGAGGCGTATTTACAAGCCCCTATCGCCATAGGAATGTCACTTTTAACGACGTTCCTGCAGTGATAGGGGCTTCGCCTTATTTACAAGGCAGCGTTAAGCCAAATAACGTGGCTTAACGCTGTCTTGTAAATAAGGCACCCTCTCACGCTACACTTAGCGTGAAAGGGGGTGCAATGGGTGTTGCGGTGGGCGTTCCACCGCAACACCCACTGATTTTGATGCTGCCCCCTGTTTACAAGGGTGACGTAAATATGGGGCAGCGCCAAAATTAAGACCAGGGAAAACCTGGTCTTAACATGGTGAAACGAGGAGAAATGCTTTATTTTGCCTCGTTTTTGCTGTTTCTATGTGTGCTGCATTGTGCAGCACAGATAGAAACAGCAAAATGCCATGAATGATTGTTTATGTGCAGGAAGGTGTCCCTTCTTGCACATAAACAATCATTAAAAAAATTACGATTTGCCACTTCTATATGTGATGCACAATGCAGCACAAATAGGAGTTACAGATCACCATTTTGGATTGTTTATGTGCAGGTAGGTAGGTAGGTAGGTAGGTGTCCCTTCCTGCACATAAACAATCATTCCCTCAACGCCGGCACACTTGCACTATGGTGCAAGGGTGCCTGCGTTGGAACTAGGCAGCTTAATTTAGCGCCAGCGCTAGGGAAAACGCAGGGGAGCACCATATCTTTGTAAATACAACTCATTCCTGCGTTTTCGGAATGGCGTTGCATGGTGATAGCATTTTGTGCTTAACGCCACACTCTGCCATTCGCTTGTAAATATGCCCCTATAATCTTATCTGACAGTATCCCCAAGCTTTGACTGTCGAGTCCTTTCATGCAGCATTTGTTACTGCCATTAGTAAATGACATGTTTTCTATTGTTGGTGCCATTAGCTAAAGTGCTGCTAAACATTTACTAATGCTCATAAACTAGGCTTCTAGGAAGAGACCCAGAATACAGATGTTCCTCTGATCCCTAAATAAATGACCCTCATCAAATGGTGAACACAGAGCAATATGAAGGTGAAAGAAATGAAGACTTCATTTTAAAAAGCAGAACAGAAACACCAATGAGTTGAAGCACATCATATGTTATAAAGTGCAATTATTCTCAAACCAAAGTGTTAAAAATGGTTAACACCATCTGCAGAGGGTGCTACCCTCCATGACTTGCTACTCTGGCAATAATAGGCCTACGCTGAATGCAAGGGAGCAGAATGACAGATGATTAACAAGCATTGGCATAGCCAATAGGTCTCGCCTTTGGGACCTTATAAACGTTTAGCCATGCAACAGTTGATGTTGTTGCACCAAGGATATTGTGCTGCATAACTAAATACTTATAAGGTCCCAAAAGCGAGACGTATTGGCTATGCCAATGCTTGTCTTGTATGTTTACTTGGCGCGCCCTGCTGAGGCTTTCCTTTCAAACCTAAAAAGGCTCTGTAGACTATGATAGCCCAGTAGCAAATGGTGAGGACACAAAAGCCAACCGGTTAAGAATTGCTCATAGGTCTAGAATTCTAGGAAAATATTGTTTGATGATTAACCTTTACATTATTTGAATATTGTCAAGGAGGGAGATGCGTCATGTTTTAGATACATATGTACATATTTCAGTACTCTTTGCCCTTCCTTTCCCGTGTTCCCTTCCTTTCTCCTACCTTTTCCCCTCCCGCATACCGATTGGTTACTGGGCTCGTGCCCTGAATGTTTACGTAATGGGGGTTCTATGGGTTGACAGTTGAATGTGACAGTCATTATTACTATTCGAGGCGTGGAGATCAGAGGCTGAATAAAGAGACTCCTGCTACATATGAGACCTTGTGACTTCTTCATTATATTTTACCTGCATTACCACAACCTCCACTTTTATATTATCTTTTAAAGCGCTAGTTACAGGGCAGAACGTAGGATGGATCACGTCATGTACCACTGCTGTTACAGTGTCTAAGATAATTTTTCATTCTATTCTGATAACCAAGTTACTACCTTTGTGCAATTAACTCTCCAAGAGTAGCTCCATGGTGGGAAGACAGCACATACTTTACAATAATCACACTCGATAAATATAACGTCTAGTCAGAGTAGCCTATTTTGAAGGGGATTGGGATCTGAATTAGCGGTGGGCGATCAACTAAAAAAAAAATGTGCACGGCGACTGATATTCGCCCACCCACTTACCCCCTCAAGTAAACGTCTTCTGACAATGGAAAGTAGACTGCCCTAACCCACATTAGAGCATTCCCTAAAGCAGCCTCCCCGGCTGTTGACACTCACCCTGCAAGCACCGCGAAAATGAGGTAGACGAGTAAAAGGCAGAGTGTGCACAGAGAATGCGGAGACATCCTGGCCGTGCTGCAGCCTGTCTCTTCTACGGTTCGGCACCACCACCTCGATTGCCCTTTGCAGCATCAAGTCAATAGATGTTGGTTAGGGGGTGGGGTGGGGGCACACGAGGCTGCAATCACACTTCAGCTTCCCCATGATCTTTTGTTGGGAGCGAAGCTCACAAGGATATAAGAGTGGGAGGGATTAAGATTGAAACAGGATGAACCCTTACTTTTTTGGGAGAGATCACAACAGATGGCATTTTTATTTACCAGTAGAAATGAGTGGGGCAATGGCAAAGAGTCACTTGTTTGGGTTTAAGAATGAAATCAAATGTCACACTCACCCGGTTTGTTAAACAGGCAACGTTAGAGGGGTGACCCAGCCTCATCCAGATGTGGGCGGTGCAGCACCAGACTTAAGTATGCTTTAAACGGGTGCAGCTTAAGGGCACGCAGGGGGTTGTGGGAGATGGAGTTCCCAGTGGCCACTTTATTCGCCAGCTTACCTCCTGCAGCACTATAGGTGGCGCAAGCAGTGTCAGTACAAGCTCCCCGATATCCTCAAGAAGCAAAACGGCATCAGGAACAATACATTTGTTAATTTCACCCCCGCTAGGTTCAAATGTTCGTCTGACTCCCCAAATAGTACCTTCCAAGCCTGTAGCTCCTCCAGGCCCACAATCTGCCTCAAAAGCGCCTCTGTTGACAGCCAAATGGAAGAAGAGGCACCCCCTTCGCTCCCCCTTTTCCTTCATAGTCAGGGAGGGGTCCAAGCTCTGAACGGGACTCTAATCCAATGGTCGTCCCATTCCCCATCTGCCATAATGAAGAAGGGTCTGGATCGGCTGAGGAAAATGGACACGGTCTAATGTTTCCCAATGACGTCATAACGCTGGCCATAGAGCAGAGGCAATCAGCTGACAAGGTGACCCAAAAAATGAAAATGTCTGCACTGGTGGGGTATGTGGAGTAAGAGGATCCCGAAGGGTGCAAGGAGTCGGGTTCCGGGAAGAAGCAGCAACCGGGAGAAGATGACAGACAGCGGAAGCCCAAGGATATCAGGAGGCGGAGGAGAACCTATGCAGATGACAATCAGACAAAATCTGGACCCAGCGTTGGAGCCCAGTCTTCTGGCATAACAGGCAGACGTTACAGCTCCCTCTGCTGTGACCCAGGAGGGTCGCAGCCACAGGCACGTCTTGTGGGTTGGAGCATCTATATTAAGGGGGTGGTGAGAGGGAATTTACCGACCCCAATGGTAACAAGAGACAGAAGGAATTAAAAGACAGACGAGACACAGCGAGAGGCTCACAATGAGCGCTGTGGAGAGATAGAGGGAAGAAAAAAATGAGTGGTGCGCGCGCGCGCGCCACAGCAAGCCATGTGTTTTGAATTATCGCGCACGCGTCTGGGCACGATAATTCAAAACACATGGCGCCCGTGCGGGTAACCGCAAGCAATAGGCCGTGGGCGGAGCAAAGGCGGGACATGCACCCGCCTTTGCCCAATTGCGTGCTGTCTTTCTTAGAGAGACGCACGCAAAGCCCAATAGCCTGTGAGAAAAACAAAAACACACGCACGAGCGTGTGGTCAGCTTTCTGAAGCCCCTTACTAAAAGTCTCGCAGAGAGGCGCATGCGCGCTGCGCTAGGCGAGACCTAAAAAACGTTGAACACTTTACAGTATGTAGGTAATTAAATCTAATATGTAAATGAGAGGGACGCAGAAACACTGGCAGGTTTCCTGCTGTGCTCTCTCGGGTATATGTTACAGATATTATAAAGACACAAGAAAAGTTACTTGTAGTTAAAAATCTAAAACATGCCACAGAGCATAACTATTTACTACACATGAACGAACAGCTGTGCAGTAAGTTACTACATGTAAGTGAGTACTGGTTTGCCTCTTTAAAGCAACAATGATGGGAAATCTATACATTTGGTACAATGGCCTTTGTTCCTGGACCAGAAAATATATGGGATAAAGTACCCCCTGCATTACATGATAAGGATATTGCAAGTCACTGAGGAGTTCAATGAACATATAAAGGAACAAGGTTGTAGGCCGAATTCCTTTATAAGGTTATGGAACTCCGAGGTGACTTGCAATATCCTTATGATGTGCGGCAGGGGGTACTTTATCCCATAAAATACATGGTCATGCCACCACCTTTCCCACAAACCACTTAAATGCTTGGTGCATAGCTTTTTCATATGAAAGAGAGAACCTGTTTGCAAATATGAAGAATAAATATAGAATCTCTAGTGCAAAATTAAACACATCAAAAAAGTTGTTAAATATTTATTGCAAAAAGATATTAGAGTATGTTTAATAAAAGTCAGTTTAAAAAAAAAAGCCAAAAGCCACAGTAGCTTGGAATGTGTAGAAACATGTGGAAAGATGATACATTTTCTACCATTACCTAAGGAGTGTAAACTATAAACATTTTGCCATAAATATCTCCATTCTGCTTGAGAAAAAGAAATAAAAATAATGTTTCGTTCCATTCTATAAATAGCTGCATTAATTATGCTCCATGACCTGACCTGCCTTTGTCAAGGGCTGCTGGCTCTTGCAGCAGGCATTGTGACGTCAGAACTCAACTGTAATCAGTTATTACAGTTGAGTTCTGACGTCTTTTCTTTATAATCGGCGTTTAGGTGCGTCACAAATCCCCGATTATAAAGAAGTTAGAAACTGAATTTAAGCAGGGGTTGCAGAATCCCATGTGATATAAAGCTATAACATCAGGACTATTTTTGCAGGAACAAACTACAAAAAAAGTGGAAACCCTGAACTGCATTCACCTGCCAAAGTCATGGTTACAAGATGGTGGCCCCTGCATTTGAGAAGTTGCAAAGTTCCAAGGTAAATCCTTGACTGTCTATTACACTAACACACATGAGGGTATTTTATAGCCCTCCTGACTGAACTGGGCTCTAATGCCTTCCCTCTATGGAGACCCATTCTCTTCTGCTTGCTGTGACCAGTGGGTGCCAGGATCATGAAGACACCAGTGCTTAATTTGAGTGGTGGTTTCTGGTTCTAAGCACCAGCACTCTATCATCAATACCAGTGCTATTGTTTCATGAGCACCAGTTAAGGACACACTCATTTTTGGTGGTCAAGGGAAGATTTAGTGGTTTGCCCTGAATCACAGGATGTTGAACCGATGCCGAGGTTTCGAACCTGGTTCCCCAGCTCCGAGGTCAACAGCTCTGATCATCACGCCACATCCTCTCCCCACTTCATGGTGTGTAGCTGGCTCTGTTTTAGGCAGTGTTATGGGAGAAATGGCTGGTGCAAGCTCCCTCCTTACAAGAGCCCCGGCACTTATTTGTTTCCAAATTAACCACTGAAAGACACTTGAAGTGGGGCACTGTCATGTCCATGTCTGGTTACTCCTCGGTCGCATGAAAGAGGTAGGGAGTGCCTTTGGCTAACCAGATCCTTACTCTATGCAGTGGCGGACACCACCAATCTAAAGTGGAGAGGCAGCCGGGAGCGGAAGGGGGTTGAGGGTGGTTTAGGGGAATACAAATAAATAAATAAAAAAAAGACTTATATGCGCTAACAATGCCTCGCCGCTGCTCTCCAGCTCTCCTCCAACCTCCCGACAGTCCATGGACCTCAGCACAGACTCCCCACCCAATCCAGATGCTGCTCTCATGCTAGCATGGGAGAGGCGCATGGATTGGTCTGAGCAGGCTGGCCTGACGCTCGCTCAGGCACAGGGAACCCGTGGCTTTTCTCCAACCTGACTGTGCAACTCAGCTGGGTTGGAGAAATAAAAGTGCGCACGTCTGTTTGGCCAGCCTTAGACAGCCGGCCAAACTGACATGCGCACTTTGGAGCGCCCAGTCAGTCACTGCTGAGGACATGCTCTCTTTTTCCTGGCTCGGGCAGGCTGGCAGCTGCGGCACTCCATAGTGAAAAATAAAATGGCAATTAAATAATTTCATTGCTGTTTTATTTTTCACGTT
Organism: Calotriton arnoldi; assembly: GCA_963921515.1. Taxonomy (NCBI): domain Eukaryota; kingdom Metazoa; phylum Chordata; class Amphibia; order Caudata; family Salamandridae; genus Calotriton; species Calotriton arnoldi. Next base: position 202,019 of record CAWUFW010002661.1, on the reverse strand, counting down.
AAGCGTGGCACAGTGGGTGGGGTGCAACACCCCCCCACCCTAATGAAGAAACTGTAGCTGACTCTATGACCAATGGACAGTTCCACTTTGCTAGCCATTCTCCTTGCTACCTGCAGTGTTGCTGTGAGTATCGATAGCGGTGCCCTTGTGTACAGATGTCAGTAATTTCAGCAATAAATCATTAGTAAATGTAAAAAACACACATATGCGTAATGCCACTCCCTGAGTCAAGTATAAAGAAAGGAATTCTTAAGATATTAAAGACCAATATAGAAAAGCCGCAAATCAAAACGAAGGAGAAGGTTAAGAGTCACTTTACCAAAATAATGGACCAGTTAGCGAAAGGCAACATGACTCCAGCTCCCAGGACTGATCGTACAACCTCATTGGCAGAACTGAGGAAAGGCTTTCTGGAAATTCAATCTAATTTGGAGACATCTTTCTCTAAGCTTAGGAAACATGTAGATAGGAAGGTGAGCAGAAGAACTGAAATCTTCCATGAGTGATCATGCCTATGAGCAAGCAGAACTCTCATTATGTGTTCAGGCACTCAGAATTCACCAAAGATCTTCAGAGCTGAAGCAAGCCCACATCGAAAATGGATCCAGACAAACATAAAATGTGAATAAGAGGAATTTGAGCCGAAATTCAAGAGCTGGAGAGATAAGTTGCTGAAATTCTCAAGGAAGACAGTGGAACACCAGTTTTACACCACCATACAGTAGACTATGTTGTGGTCTAGAGAAAAAGATTCTTCCATGATGGCCTCCCAGAGGAATGCGGCCATGTTGAAAATATGGAGGGCAGTCACATGTTCCGCTCCTCATGCCAGACATTTCTTCATGGAACCTTCAAACATACATGTTCCTTCTTTTTGTCTGGAGATCCATGGAAATTTGTATGCATTTGAAACCTCCCCCTTACAATGTTTTCATCTGTCCAAAAAGGTTGTGGTGGAAGGAAAACAAAACAACACAGTAATGACCTATTACCTTCAGGGTGATTTAATGTAATTCCCCCACACCCCCATTCAAAAGCCCCTCAAGCCTTCCCCACTAACACATGCCTGGTGACCCCACTGGTGTGGCAGAAACCTAATGGAACCATGGCTATGATTTGGGATGTACTAGGATAAGGAGGGGTTAAGCGTGATGTGGGGAAAGATGCGTGAGCCCTCGAAATTAATGTATAGCCATTTCATCATTTAGAACATTATTCTGCTGGCTGTAAAATATCATATCAGTCTTTGATAGAGGGACAGGAAGGATTAAGATTATCTTAATCCTCATGAATGTAATAATTTATGTAATTTCAAGTTGTTGCGTTTGTGTGAGAGCGTGGTGGGCCCCGTACATCTGCATGTTGATGTAGCAGCTGCCAGTCCGTCTGGTGGTTTATTTTTGCTTATTGACAATCTGCTCTCCCTGAACCTTTTAATGATTTCACTGTGCATAAAGTTGTTGAGGAAAGCTTTGTGATTCTTTCCGTAGTCCTGAGAAGTTCAGAGAACTGTGTGTAGATAGTTTTGGAACTCAAGTACAAGACTATGCCAGCTGAATCTTCTGGAAGACAGGTGACCATTTGCATAGTCACAGAGGAGAAAGTCATATTCACCGGAGAGTCAAAAGTCTTCTAGAGACGGTTGTATGATGGAACCCCGCATGCTTTACAATGCAGTCACTACCCCGACGGCGACGTTACCGCAAGTTGCTTTACCACTCAACGACTTGCTTTAGGGGGCGCTGGACTTTGGAATAGTATAAATTACTATTCCAACTCCAGTCTACGCAACAGTAGGGAAGGTGTTGGACTTAAAAATCCAACACCAGTCCAACAACGTGCCCCCTAAAGCAAGTCGTTGTAACGACTTGCGGGTTAAAGTAACGTGTGGTAAAGTCAGGGTAGTGACTGCGTTGTAAAAGAAGGTCGTTGTTGTGACTGCAGGGTAAATTATGTTTCCCTCTAGAGTCAGATGGAAGTTCACAGATTCATCTTCAAGGGATTCATACTGCATGGATCTCTAGAGTTAGGTGAACAATGGCAGGGGTCATGTGTGGAAACTTAAGGTCATCCTGGTCCTCTTAAGAGAGATGAAGGCTGCATGGTGCTGTGGGAGAGGTGAATAGTGTGGCATGCTCCTCAGGCAGATAGGTGAAGGTTGATATGTTTCTCAGAGAAAGAGCTGATGTTTCTGAGGTCTTATTCCAGAGGGAAGAAGGCTGGCTTGGTCCTCTAGTGGCTTTATTAAGGAAGTTGCATTTTCCAGTTCAGAGCTGTAAATGCCAGACTTTCCACCCTGTCCAATGTGTGGATCACTGTGTGCAAGTTATTAGATCCTATCAGATTTGCTCTTAAGAGTTTTATCTTTCACACCCCACTCACCTGTGTTCCCAGAATGTCCTGTTTTATGGTCCATTCCTGACTGGTTGTGTTCACCGCAAACACAGTCACCTTCCCCTTGTAGCCGTAGCGCGGTGCTCCTGCGGCATACAGCACCTCTGTGTGATACCGGATCAGCTTCAGCGAGTACCCTATAGAAAGATGGGAGATCATTTTTGACTGGTTCAAGACCCGAACTAGGCATCACTCATGCAACCAGAAATGTGACTCACCCACGTGCGGAAATCTGCGTATAAACGAGGATAATGCAGCACTGTCTAAGTTAGACCGGCCGATACAGAAATGAAAACAACTTACATCGCAAATCAATAATATGCAAGCAATATTGCGCCTCCCAAAGTAATTTGGGAGCAAATTTCCTCCTCTGATGATAATATGGCTGGCTATTTTTTCTGACAAAATAATGCTTGCTCATTAGTTAACCTACTATATAAAAACTGTAAATTATTAAGCATGACAAAGTTATCTCTGAATGTTATTCCCCCTGGCTTAATGATGAAGGGCAGAATGTCTCGTACAATAATCTGCAGAATTATTCATTTGGGCACATTAATATGGGGTTTTCTTTTTCCCTAATCTAAATTTTGGAGCATTAATCAGTGCAACATAATAAACAATAGTTGATAGCAAGTGGAATTTCTTCTATGCTAGGTTGTATGGTCTTGTAAGATTTGTAATGAATGAAAGAATGAATGAACACGTATAGAGCACGCATATGCCCACAGGCGTCTTAGCACTGGTCAAACAGAGAGGGCATTAGGCTGCGGTCAACGAAAACCTAGTGGAGCTAACTGGAATATCACCTGAACTACCTATTTGAAAACAGCCAAGTTTTAAGAAATTTCCGAAAGATGGGCACGCTATTTTGGGTTTTCAGGTGCATAGGTAGCCCATTCTATAGTTTTGCAATGGAGAAGATAACACTTCTTCCTCTCCAGGTTGCTTTTTTGATATTTGGTACCACTAAATTGAATGAATGGGTAGAACGAAGTGTTCTTGTGGGAGCATGCTGCTGGAACCTATTTGTTTAGATCAGGGGTCTCCAACCTTTTCTGTAATAAGAGCTACTTATGTTTAATGAAAATCCTCCAGAGCTACTAATATTATTAATGGTGTAATAATGACCATATAACACAAGATTACATTAGTGTGGCTGCCATATGCAAGATTATGAGCAGTGATCACCTTAGTCTCTGCATAGTTGTCAACAGTAATGTTCAAAAGGCTTTGTCAAAGTGGAATGCCTCTACTTGGGTAATCCATAAAAACCATAGCTTCAATGCCACTGACACCAAGGTAGTAGTAATAGTAATAATTCTCCCCGACACTGTATGAATTATCACTCACATATCAGCTTTAACTATATTTGGGATTTCCATCCATTTTTCTCCAAACTATAACTTATAATTTCTGAAAATACACAAATTCTTTGTCTTGAATAAACACTTTACAATTTTGGCATTCATATATAACTCAACCAAGCAAAGGCTTCTGATTTAGTAGGATGGGCTACCCACAGGAGAGCTGGTTTAGATATTTAGGGCCGCAGTCATGAAGGGCCTTATGCGCAATGCACAGTGCCCTAAAGATGATTCGCTTTTTTAGTGGTAGCCACTGTAGTTTGAGTAATGCATGAGATTGGTGTTGAAACTTTGGGATCCCTAACAGAAGAGGGGCAGCCACATTCTGAATAACTTGCAGTTTGTTGAGCAATCTTTGTTGAATATTGCCATAAAGAGAGTTATAATAGTCAATTTTTCATAGGACTAGGGCAACCACCACTGGTTTTTGGAGGTCCAAGGGCATACAGGGAAATTTCTTTTTAGTATTCTCAAGGTGCAGAAGCATGACGATGTAACATGCTTGATTTGGTCCGAAAATGACAGCTTGTCATCACAAATTACTCCAGGGTTTTTAACCTTTTTGAAGGAATGCTAGGAATGTACACACAGTATGAATATGATGGATATGATCTAATTGTTAATTTCATAAGATGAGTCTCAATATTTTTATAATTGTAGCAATGGAAATACTGTTTGAAGGTGCGATGGATTGTCAGGGAAATGGAGAGCTACTGCAGCAGGACAGCATCTCCAAAGCAGGAGGGGACATTCAACATCATGAAAGCCATCAAAATTGTGTTTGATGCCTCGCTCCACAACCCAGATTAGCACACAGTGACAATCCCTATGCACAAAAGACAAACGGCCCAATTCACAAAAGGCATTTTGAGTATGTAAATTAGTACTCCAGTAGTACTACACATACTACAAAATGTATCTTACAAACCTATTGCTGGAAAGCTCCACCTCCGACTCTCCTGTCTTTTCTATATTGAGATGTTCGCCCGATGGCGGAGATCTCCACAAACAGGTAGAAAGTTAGAAATAGTAACTTTATATTCTTAAATTCAGTCTACATCTAGGTGGAAATCTGAACTCGCAAATCGTGATTAACAAAAACAAAAGAAGCAAAAAAAAAGTCATTATTCCTACGGGTGGCAGCAGATCTACACATGAGGAGATCTACAAAACTTACCTTTGTTAATCAAGCCCAAAGTCCCATGCCTGGGCCAACCCCAGTGCAAAGCATCCAATAACCTCACAGACGTAGGACTGGTTGCTGAGGGAGGAGGCATTTGGAGGGAGATAGGCCTAATGGTGGCTCCTCCTTCCTAAATATGCTGCTCAGGACATGGAGGTAGGTTACAGTGGACTCAATCAGCACGAGAACACGCAATGGAACCTCAAGAGTTGGGGCTGGCTAAGCGACAAAGACCCTTTACATTTCGCATGGGCAAGTTTGATGACACAAACACAGTTTGTAATTTCAACTTTTCTAAACTACAAACCCTGTTTAACATTGAGAAGAGAGAACAGTCCACTGAAACTGGTTCTAATAGACTTAATATATAAAATTGCATTACTGTTCTGCTATGTTCGCTGGTACTAGGCCTGGTAAGGGAGATGTTGTGAGCAGATAGTCCACCGCCTAATGGGGCCGCCATCTACCTGGAGTACAACACTGGACAGATATAGCTGTAATGGAAGAAACTACTGAGATGAGTGACTCAGATGCACAAGTACAGAATGAGGTTTCTATACTAAGTGGGCGATCTCTCACCAATCGAAAACAAGGGAATCTAAGGAGCCAGGGAGGAGTCTTCTTCAGCTGCAAACAGCAAGGTCGGCTTGAGAGGGAAATTGTGACCTTAGTGTTCCCAATAAAGACCGGATCGGACTTGAATAAAGAACAATCTGAAACTGTGTCAATAATGTTCCCAATGGTACCAGCCGTTTAAAAACTAGAGATTCATCTACTGCTTCTATCAAAGAAGCTACTTGACAACTGAGGAGCTGTTTGTCCTTATCTTAACTTGGATATATTACAGTGCCAAAGCCGGTGGTCTAAGTGGACCTCTTTGGTTACTTTAAATCTGACCTACCATAAATTAGGGACACCATATATGCCAGAGAGCAGTTTTGTCCCCTTCCACCCAGAAGGTAGTCAGCTGCTCAGGCAACAAACCACATACAAAAATCTGCAAGCCTCTTATACTGGCTCCACTCCATTTCAATCCAGTTGCTCTTGTGAATCGACCCATGTCGCCTAAAGTGATGGAAGTTGCAGAGTCCTTCATAAGTCCTAATCTCCTTGAGTCGACGCTGGCAATAGTGTTTGTAACAAGCTTAATCCAAGAGGCATCCGGGTACTTTATTATCCTTTGGTCCTGCATAAAATCGTAACTAGCATAATAAGGGGGCTTTCAGCTTTTTCTTAAAAAAGACCAAGACATAAAGATTATTTAATGTTCATCGGAACCTACATGTATGTCTGCTCCCACTGTACTTGTAAACAATTGTGGAATTACCAGTAACCTCATATTGTTTGATCTTAAGATTTCTCAAGAGAAGTGGCATTGGAATTGTGACTAACATTATTCAGGATAGTCTTGAGGCATAGACCACTGTAACGGCTCAAAACTCAGCTTGGGGAGCAATATGAAGAACTGGTGTAGTATACCAGTTTGAAGACGCCCCACCACTATTTTCTAATGCGGCCGCATATTCCTCACCTTTTAAATATTCCCAAGGTGTCGGACTGGATCCAGAAACCTTTCAGCAATAGACCTGCGTGCCCGTAGGTGGTGCCATGTGGCTCCGCACTGATGGCGTTCTTCTCTGGAAATGACGTGCAGAACCCAACTAGGCACCACTCACATGCGCCGACATTTCCATGTCACCAAAGAGGGATCAGAAGTGACAGGTTTTAAGCACTGTAAGGAGTGTTGCAAACAAATGTCTAAGACAGATCCTCATCAGATTTGCCTGTGGTCATGTCACGACTCTAAGACCTGCAGTGGCTGCGCATCCATGAACTTGAAGGCCATATGAAATCATGAGGCAAAACTCTACATCGCCAAGCACTGGAAGACTCTGCGACAAGACCGTTCCAAGTCAAACATTTGGTCTTGGTCCCGTTCAAGACCCAGAAGTCGCAGGAGTCATTTCAGAGGTCTGGTCTTCATCCTGAAGAAAGTCTTTGGGTAATTAAAAAAAAACCACAAGAAATCTAAGCTGAACTTTGCCCCTTCCTGCCACTTACAATCCCCTGAGAAGGCGCTGGGCCATACATCTCAATCTCATTCCCAAAGTCAATCTGCTTCGGAGCCGATCCTGCAACTTGTTCCAGCACAACTGGAGTTTCTAGGGCCGTCTGCTACTCCTAAACAGATTGAAGAGTTCTGTGAGGCCATACTCTGACTCTTTGGATCACTGCCGACTCCCTCTAGTGTGCCTATGAACCCCACAGAACCAAAAGGTTCTCCACCTGGATTACAGCTGCCGGGTTTGCCCTCTGCACCAGATGAACCCTCCGAACCCCCTATGGGGTTGCCTCAGACTCCAGTCTCAACTACGCCTCTGGTGCCACGGTCGATACCGGTTCTCCATACTTCAACGCTAATGCCTGAAGATGAGGCTCCAATGGTCCTGTATGCCACTGAGTCTGCACCGGTTTGCCCTCAGCCAAGGATGCGCTCAGCTGTCGTAGAGGCTCCAGTTCCTCTGCTATATCTGCCTCCACCAAGACAAATGCACAACCTGCCTTTCATGTTCGGCACGGATTCGGACAATGATTACGATGGAGGTGATGAGATTGGCCAACCTTATGAGAGGAATTGGAATGAAGACCTGCAGGGGGCTAGAGGCCTGGATACTTCCCCTGAGTCGGGCTCAACTAACCCCTGCTCCTACCATCAGGGAGAGTGCTTCTGATGCCACGGTTATGTGTAGGGCGACCGAAGTCCTTGACCTCCAGCTTCCCACCTTGGAGGCCATGATCAATGTTCTTACTGAAGTCCTTCAGCAGATGCAAACATCCACTGAGCCCCTCTTACCTTTTAACAAGCCCTTTATTAACACTTTGTAGGGGGCATGGCCTAAACCTTGCTCTGGGCCCTGGTCAACCACTAGATTGAACAAAGCTACTGCCTGGCCCCAGGCGACCCTTCGTTTCTATCTCAGCACCCCTCTCCTGAAAGCTTGGTGGTACAGGTGTCTGCAAGTAAGACTAATCCCAACCCATTCCCTACTACTCCCCCAGTCGGGAGTCAAAAAGGGTGGAGACGTTTGGGAAAAGAATCTTCTCGTCCACCAGTCTGGCTCTTCGATTAGTAAATACCAGCTGCCTGCTGGGTTGCTATTCCCAAGCCATTTGGGACTTGGTGGCTCTAGTCCTCCCAGGGGTCCTGAGAGAACTTCAATCTGCCCTCGCCCAGGCCATGCAGGACAGTTGTGACACGGTCAAGTTCACAATTCATTGTGGCTTGGACACCACCAATTCCATCGGGTGAGCCATTGGCACTAGTGACCCCATTCGCCGCCACGCTTGGCTGCGGTCCACCGGTTTTTCAGGCGATGTCCTGTCATCCCTCATGACATGCTGTTTGACAGGACATCGCCTGAAAAACCACTTATTTGGGGACAAGGCAGACTTCACTCTTGAGCTGTTCAAGGAGAGCAGGGCTACATCACACTCCCTGGGCTTGTCTGCCCAACCTCGGCAATCACATCCGACCTGCAGCTCCATTCGCAGCTTTGGCAAAGGTGCCCCATACCACCAGCCAATCCAATCTCCACAACAGGCCTAGCAGTTTCAGGGTCGAGACCGTGGTGCCCACCAACCCGTGGTCAAGGTCAATCGGCTTCTGTAGGAAGCTGGCTTTGTATATACTTTACTAAAGTAAGGTATAGTGTGCACAGAGTCCATTGGATTCCCAGAGGTATAGCAGAGGCTAAATTAGATAATCACTAACAACTCTCTTTGTGGTAGTGTGGTCAAGCAGTTAGGCATATAAGAGGGTGTGTTAAGCATTTATTGTATTCACTCAGGCAAGAACTGATGGCACACACTCAGAGACAGAATCCAGACCAATTAGGTAAGTGTAAAATAAGTATACCTATGTTTTATTTCTAGAACCAAGCAGAACTTTGCACAGGTAGGTAAAATATATTTTCAAATGCAAGGCTGTACACAGAGATGCAATTGTAGATGGATTTGGAATCGTTACAGGTTTGTATTTGCTTTAAAAACAGTTCAGAAAAATTTGAATACTTTGGATTACTTTTTAGTTACATCAACTACTGTCACGATTCACTCCCTGTGATCTCTTTCCCACCACCAGGGGGCCGAATTGTGGGGCTTTCCAGTATTCTAATATGCTTCCAGACACTCTCCTGTATGCACATCCTGATTTCCAGGCATTTGGACATCATTTAGGAATTGACATCCGTTCCCAATCCATGCCGGGTTTTGTGGAAGCCAGTCTGCTCATGCTGGAAACTCCATTACCTATAATCCCCTGCTCACTGCTTTGTCTCCACCCCTGCAGGCCAAGGATAGGTGGGGGAATTCAGTTAATCTGTGGCTGGCTGCTGCTAGCCTGCTCACACCTGATGCATGTGATTACTGTGAGCTCTTTTAAGCCCCAGCTCCCTTCAGCCCAGGGTGGGCCTTGTAGCTGTTTTCCGGTGAGACCGATCCTTGTTTCCTGAACTTTTGATATTCCTTGATTCCTGAGCTATAGTTAATCTTTGTTCCTTGATTCCTGAGCTATAGCTATTCCTTGTGCCTGAATTAGCACTGCCTGCAGTGCTACCTTGTTTCCTGAGTTCCTGAGCTATAGCTATTCCTTGTGCCTGAATTAGTACTGCCTGCAGTGCTACCTTGTTTCCTGAGTTCCTGAGCTATAGTTATTCTTTGTTCCTGTTCCTGGGCTTCAGCTATTTATTGTTCCTGATTTGCACTGCTTGCAGTGCTCTCTTGACTCCTTGTTTCCTGAGCTGTAGCTATTTCCTGTTTCATTGAACCAGTACTGCCTGCAGTGCTACCTTGACTCCTGAGCCTTACCATTCCTTGTTCCTGAACTGCAGCAGTTTCCCTTCTCCTGAACTAGCACTATCTGCAGTGCTACTTTGACTCCTGAGCTTTTGCTCAATTCTTGTTCCTGCCCCAGCACTGCCTTCTATGCTACTTTGTTTTCTTGATTCCTGAACCTGCACTATTCTAGTATACCCTTCTAGCCTCCCCTTCTGTATATCCTTTTCCAGTCCCTGACTTTCTTCCCATTTCCTTGGTTCCAGTTCTAGTTTGCTGTCTTTCTATTTCTGCTGTCTTGCTTCTGTTACCTTGTATGTTTGTTACCTGCTATCTGCCAAAAGTGCCCTGTGATTTCCTTCCTTTCCTGTTAAGCACTCCTCCTTGCTAGCTCCTTGTCTATTGTGCTTGTGTTTAGTTCTACCCCTTTGCTGTTACTGCCTTGTGTGTTCCTGTTTGATCGCCAGGATCCGTGGACACAGCTGACTACCTAGGTGGTGTTTCTTGTTCACTGTGAGTATTGTCTTTGAGTTACTGTTATAACATCACCATTGGTATAAGCTCCACAGACCCTGCCTTTGCATACATATCCTATATGTGGGTATTTTCAGTCAGTATCTGTAACAGCAATTGTGGGTGAGGAACTTACTGAGCTTCAGTCTTACCGTGTGGAGCTCCTGAGTGCTTTACCCCACATTCCCTTTATTGTTAATGTTGTATTATATATATGTCTTGCACGTCCGTCCTGGGTGTAGTTAGTCTGAATGCTAAATTGCCTTGTGAGTGCCCTTCCTTTCTGAGTCTTAGCCATCTTGTTCCTTTGTACAGGCTTCCCCTTTGGATCCCTTTTCTCCTCTGACTTCCTGTGTGATCCTGGGCAGCGCTGTACTCCTCTCTCTGTGTACGTTTTCTACCCCGTTCCCAGTCCTTGCCCAAGTCCCTGACTGTGTTCCCGACATAGTCCCGAACAGTCCCTGACAGAATGACCAACCCACATTTCCAGGGTTACTTGTGAGGTTTCTTTGCGTTCAGTTAGCTACCATTTTTCTGTTACATTTGTGTGTGAAAATATTGAAGGTGTGTCCTAATGAGAGGTTTAAGAAAGAAACACACCAGTACATCATTTAGGTTTGTGCAGGGCCATTCCCCAGTGGCCAACAACGAGAGGCATTTAGTGTCTACTTTACAGTTTGTTCATCCTAGTCCTGAAACAATGAATCCTCTTATGAGAAATGGACATTTACGTTCTGAATATTTTACTCATTGGCTCTCAAACACCTCTTTGCCAGATCCGGACTTAATCTTCTGTTCTGATCCAGATTCAATATCTGTGTCAGCATTGCATAAGGAGAATGCTACCTTACTCAGTTTGCTGAACAAGAATTCTGAATCTCGCATGTCTGCTGTAAGTGGTTGTAAAATACAGTATTCAACCACCCAACCAAAGAAAGAGCAGATGCATTTTATAACCTCTGGTCTCCATTCAAATAATGTTACCCAGTCTTGTAGTCCAGTAAAGTGCACAGTCCCGGATACTAAAGGGACCTTGTTAAATACCACATTCAAAGTAAACCATAAACAGTTTAACAAAAGAGAGAAAAGACCTACTAGAACACAGGCGGCTAATAGCCACTTTGAACAAAATCCAAGGTATAGCTCTGTTGCTTGTTGTGAAGTTGCCAAGTCTTCCACGGTCCTTGTAGAGAAAGATCTGCAGTCTTCACAGGATATAATTACATCTAAGATTCTTGAATTACAACGAGAGAATAAAATGTTTCAGACTCTGCTAAAAAATTATAACCCAGAGTTCAAGTGGGAATCTAAAACCCCTATAGAAAACAACTTTTCCACCTCTATGTTCGCCTCCTTAGAAATGGAGAATGAAGCCGTGCGCTCTCTTTTGCGTTCCACTCAGAGCTGGTCCAGCGATTGTGTGAACAATACAGTGGCTGATCCCTCAGATTCCATTCAGAAAAACCATAGTACCTTGTCTCAAAGTCCAGTTAATGAAAGTATTTGTTTGAATTCTGAAATATCTACCTCCTCTGATGTGTTGTCTTCTAGTGCTTAACTGTGTGTAGGCACTACATCTGAGATGTGTCCCTCCACTTCTAAGGAACCCCAGATGCCAGGAAAGACACTAAATACTGGTTTGCTTTCTCTTCCTGGTAGTGAGGTCAGTTCCACCCCGGGGGTATCACATACACTGGCCATTGACATACAGACAAAACCTGAACCAGTGCCCAACATAATCCCTGATGTGACAACACCCTCTGACTCAGTCTATGCTCTTGGTCTAACTTCTGCGACTGAAGCCAACCTCCTCACTGAGAAGGAACACAATCCTGACCCCTTGTTTGCTCTCTCGCCTTCAAGCATGCCACATATTGAAAAGTCAGGACATAATATTACTCTATGCTCTGATGCATCTGTACCACCTTGTAATGCAGAAGGAATTGAACAAATCTCCCATGACCAAGAAGTCTCAGACCTATTTCCTCTGACTAAGACATGTGAACTGCCAAATGGTAAAGGGAGTCTGGTCATCAGAGACTCTAAGATAAGCAGTATTCTTAGCCATCCCGAAGAAAGCCCTTCAGTGTGTTTTAATGATCCAAGGAATTGTGAAGATTTCAATATTGACAATAGGGAATCTACTGTTCACGGGCTATCACCATTCCCAGAATTTAAAGTCCATCATCCTTGTGCCTCTCTGTCATCAGCTTGTCTTTTTGCAAAGTCTCCAGAATCCTCAGCCGGCCTGCTGCTCTCAGAGTCTCCAGAATCCTCAGCCGGCCTGCTGCTCTCGGAGTCTCCAGAGTCCTCAGCCGGCCTGCTGCCTTCTGAACTTCAGCCTACAGCCTGCCTGCCATGTGAGCCCGAGTCTGCAGCCTGCCTGCCATGTGAGCCCGAGCCTGCAGCCTGCCTGCCATGTGAGCCCGAGCCTGCAGCCTGCCTGCCATGTGAGCCCGAGCCTGCAGCCTGCCTGCCAGCTGAGCCCGAGCCTGCAGCCTGCCTGCCATTAGGACCGGAGCCTCCAGACTGCCTGCATTCAGAGCACAAGCCCTCAGCTCACCTGCCTACTAAGTCAGAGTCTCCAGACTGTCTGACTTCAGAGCCAGAACTTCCAGCCTGTCTGACTTCAGAGCCAGAACTTCCAGCCTGTCTGACTTCAGAGCCAGAACTTCCAGCCTGTCTGACTTCCAAGCCAGAGCTTCCAGCCTGTCTGACTTCCGAGCCAGAGCTTCCAGCCTGTCTGACTTCCGAGCCAGAGCTTCCAGCCTGTCTGCCTTCCGAATCAGAGCTTCCAGGCTCCCTGCCTTCAGCACCAGAGCTTCCAGGCTCCCTGCCTTCTGGCCTTGAGCCTCTATCTTGCCTACTTTTTGACCCTGTGCTTCCAGTTTGCCAGCCTTCAGAGGTCTCAGTATGTATACATTCAGAGACTGAATCTCCAGCATCAGAGACAAATCTCTCAACATGGAAGCCTCAAGGGCCTGGGTCTCCTGCATACCTGCTTCCAGAGTCTCCTGCATGTGAGTCTTCTGTATGTTTTCATCCAGGGCCAGAGCCTCAGGTCTGCTTCCCGTTGTCTCCTTTGTCTTCAGCCAGTTTGCCATTGACCTCTGTGCCTCCTGCCAATCCGTTATATGCTTTTGACCCTACAGTAAATCTTCCTTTGTTTTCAGAGTGCTACTCTAGCCTGCCATCACCAAGACTTCAAACACCTTTAATTCAGGCTTCCTAGCCCCCGTTACTGGATTTGGACTCTTCAGGTTCTGCCTTCAATACTGCTGTTAATTTACAGCCTATTATCCTATCCTCCAGAACATCACATTGTTCCTGCAGTCCTCTGGTATCTTGCACTACATCTCTGATGGAAATGGACCTATTTCATAGCAGCAAAGGCTTTAAATAGAGTCCCAGATTCCGGGAGCCGGTCGTTGGAGGGGGTGTTCTGTCACGATTCACTCCCTGTGATCTCGTTCCCACCACCAGGGGGCCGAATTGTGGGGCTTTCCAGTATTCTAATATGCTTCCAGACAATCCCCTGTATGCATATCCTGACTTCCAGGCATTTGTACATCATTTAGAAATTGACATCCGTTCCCAATCCATGCCGGGTTTTGTGGAAGCCAGTCTGCTCATGCTGGAAACTCCATTACCCATAATCCCCTGCTCACTGCTTTGTCTCCACCCCTGCAGGCCAAGGATGGGTGGGGGAATTCAGTTCACCTGTGGCTGGCTGCTGCTAGCCTGCTCACACCTGATGCATGTGATCACTGTGAGCTCTTTTAAGCCCCAGCTCCCTTCAGCCCAGGGTTGGTCATTGTAGCTGTTTTCCGGTGAGACTGATCCTTGTTTCCTGAGCTTTTGATATTCCTTGATTCCCAGTAGCGGCTCCTGGTGGGAGTGCTGCCGGGCGGTGACACGGGGCAGAGGAGGGGCAGGGTGGGGGATAGTAAACTCTGGAATACGGCCCAACAGAGGTAAGTAAACAAATAAATACCAGGAGTCACTACTGTTGATTCCTGAGCTATAGTTAATCCTTGTTCCTTGATTCCTGAGCTATAGCTATTCCTTGTGCCTGAATTAGCACTGCCTGCAGTGCTACCTTGTTTCCTGAGTTCCTGAGCTATAGTTATTCTTTGTTCCTGTTCCTGGGCTTCAGCTATTTCTTGTTCCTGATTTGCACTGCTTGCAGTGCTCTCTTGACTCCTTGTTTCCTGAGCTGTAGCTATTTCCTTTTTCCTTGAACCAGTACTGCCTGCAGTGCTACCTTGACTCCTGAGCCTTAGCATTCCTTATTCCTGACCTGCAGCAGTTTCCCTTCTCCTGAACTAGCACTACCTGCAGTGCTACTTTGACTCCTGAGCTTTTGTTCAATTCTTGTTCCTGCCCCAGCACTGCCTTCTATGCTACTTTGTTTTCTTGATTCCTGAACCTGCACTATTCTAGTATACCCTTGTAGCCTCCCCTTCTGTATATCCTTTTCCAGTCCCTGACTTTCTTCCCATTTCCTTGGTTCCAGTTCTAGTTTGCTGTCTTTCTATTTCTGCTGTCTTGCTTCTGTTACCTTGTATGTTTGTTACCTGCTTTCTGCCAAAAGTGCACTGTGATTTCCTTCCTTTACTGTTAAGCACTCCTCCTTGCTAGTCCCTTGTCTATTGTGCTTGTGTTTAGTTCTACCCCTTTGCTGTTACTGCCTTGCGTGTTCCTGTTTGATCGCCAGGATCCGTGGGCACAGCTGCCTACCTAGGTGGTGTTTCTTGTTCACTGTGAGTATTGTCTTTGAGTTACTGTTATAACATCACCATTGGTATAAGCTCCACAGACCCTGCCTTTGCATACATATCCTATATGTGGGTATTTTCAGTCAGTATCTGTAACAGCAATTGTGGGTGAGGAACTTACTGAGCTTCAGTCTTACCGTGTGGAGCTCCTGAGTGCTTTACCCCACATTCCCTTTATTGTTAATGTTGTATTATATATATGTCTTGCACGTCCGTCCTGGGTGTAGTTAGTCTGAATGCTAAATTGCCTTGTGAGTGCCCTTCCTTTATGAGTCTTAGCCATCTTGTACAGGCTTCCCCTTTGGATCCCTTTTCTCCTCTGACTTCCTGTGTGATCCTGGGCAGCGCAGTACTCCTCTCTGTGTACGTTTTCTAGCCCGTTCCCAGTCCTTGCCCAAGTCCCTGACTGTGTTCCCGACATAGCCCCGGACAGTCCCTGACAACTACTTGGGGTGATATGCCTAAATATCACACTATGGGTCCTACAATACAAAGGTAAGTAAGACAATTTACTTTTCAAAGTACAGGTACTTTTGCTTCATACAAGAAACAGGTCGACACATAACATTTCAGACGAAAAACCACAACATGGGTTCCTATGGGAGAAAAGAATGTTATCGGTTTGCAGGTAAGTAAACGACTTACAATCCTGGGTGTCTGGGGTTAGAACCAAGGCTCCCCAAGGGTCAAGAAGGCACTCAAGGTGCACCACCAGCAGCACTAGAGCGGCCGGGTGCAGAGTGCAGGGGACCAATGTTAGCCAATGGAGCTAGGGGGCTGTTGGTTGGGACCTGCTTACGAGCAGGCCACTCTGTTGCGGGAGCAAAGCTCCTGGGGTAAAGATCAGCACTGCAGGGGCCAACAATCAGCACAAGAGCTGCACCACCAGCGGCACGGAGGCGGCCGGATGCAGGGTGCCAAGAAGTCGTTGGGAGCCCTGTTGTTTCCAATGGAGATCTCCGGGTCGGAAGAAATGCTGCAGGCTCGGTCAAGGAGGTTTCCTAAGGGCGAGCACTGGCAAGAGAGGTAATTTGGATTGCTGGGGGATCCCTGGACACCATCAGTTGGGCAACCCAAGGCAGTGGGGCGTCGGGTACAGGGGTGTCTTTAGGTGTTGTCTTTTCTTACCAGCTCCGGTCGCAGTCCTGGGACCCCTCAGGTTGAGGCTGCAGGCGTCGGGTAGAAGGGCGAGGTAGGTCGGGGATCACTGGATCCCAGGTCAGGATCGCTGGGGAGACTTCCTCGTGGTGTTGGGCTACTCGAACTTTGACCATGGGCGTAGAGTGCAGAGGGGTGCAGAACCCCAAATCCAACTGGATCTGGGGTCTGAGTTGGAGTCTTTGGTTGAGCGAATCCACTCTGGAGTCTTTTGGTGAATGCTCGGCAGGTCCTCCGGGTTCTGGATGGCTGCTGGTTGCTGGACACGGCAGGGTTTAGCTGGGAGCAGGTCGAAGTCGGGACAGGCCGGTAGGGCTGGGGCCAAGGCAGTTGTCCTCTTCTTCCTTTTACAGCACGGCTCTTCAGTCCTTCTTTCTTCTTCAGTATGAGGAGGCAAAGTTCAAGTTTGCCCTGAATACTAAATTTAGGGGCGTTACAGGGGTGTGCAGGTTGGGACCAATAGGTCCCTTCCTTGAAGTGAGTACATCCCCCTATTATGCCACTCTCCAGTGGGAGGAGCCATGAGCCTCTCTCTGATTGACTGGGTCCCCTCATCTTCAAGATGGAGGGGACTGAGATGTGTGCTTCACTTCGCCTCCCCCACCTGAGGCGTTGGGTTGGCGAAAGTGGGGGGTCACAACCGGTGGGAGCCGCCAGTTGCTGGGGGCAGCAAAAGGTAGGGTCAGCTAACAAAGATGGCAGCCCTTTGAAGTTTCCCCTTCGTGGACCCAGCATATCCTGGTGGAGGGGGCATGACACCTCTGCCCAGGATGGGCTTTGTTTCTGGACCCAGAGAGCGGAGGCCCTCTACCAAGGGGTCCAGAAACCGGTCTGGTGGTGGCAAATGGTGGGTCGCCATTCAGATACCACACCAGGGCTGTTAGTTTTTCAGGAGGCATCTCTAAGATGCACTCTGAGTGCATTTTATATTAAATTCCACACTGGCATCAGTGTGGGTTTAAGTGCTGAGAAGTTTGCTACCAAACTTCTCAGGTTTCAGTAAAGCCATTAGGGAGCTGTGGAGTTCGTAAGGACCAACTCCCAGACCATATACTCTTTATGGCTTTACTCCACTTACAATGTCTAAGACTGGACTTAGACACTGTAGGGGCGCAGCTGTATTCTCACCTGTGGTCCAGTGCACCCTGCTAGAGGGGTGACTTGCATAGGTCACAGGCAGTGGGTTGCAGGCATGGCACACAGGTATGTGTGCCATGTCGACTCTTCACTTTTCTCTGCACCAAAACACGTAGCCTGCAATGGCAGTGTGTGGGGGTTAAGGTGCAGGGTCTCTAAGGGTGGCACAATAGGTGATGCAGTCCTCAGAGGCCTTCCCTGGTCACAGTGCCCTTGGTACCCACAGTACTTTTTACAAGGGGCTTACCTGTGGCCAGGGAAGTGCCAATTGTGGGTACAAAGGTACACTTTTGGGAAGGAACACAGGTACTGGGGCCTGGTTAGCAGGATCCCAGCACACACTCAGTCAAGTTGGCATCAGGTATCTGGCAAAGAGTTAGGGGGTAACACAGCAAAAAGGGGCACTTTCCTACAGCCGCCCAGTCCATAAACACCCCCTGCAGCCCCACCTGCCAAACCCCTTTAGCGTGCCCATAGCGGAGCACAGCCACACAGTGGTAGATATGATCTAATGATTCTTGCCGGATTCACAGGCCATATAATCAGACAGATGGGGTTATGCAAATTGTTTGCAAGGGTTAATCCCTACCTTTCCTTTCCACGCTACCACACCTTCCGCTGCCCCCCATCCCCTCAGCAACTGGCGGAGGACCATCTTTCTGTTTTGTGGCAGGAAGTGGAAGCCCTTTAAGCCAAAGGGGCTATTGAGAGGGTGCCTGCACCAGAATTAGAATGTAATTGTTATTCCCGCTACTTTCTGGTGCCCAAGAAGGGTGGAGAACTTCCTCCTATTTTAGATCTGTGCCCTCTCAACACTTTGCTCTGGAAGGAGAAATTCAAATTCTCACACTGGCCTAGGTCGTGTCTTTCCTTAACCCTGGAGACTTGATGGTGACGTGGGACCTGCAGGAAGCCTATTTCCATATACCTGACCTGCAGGCCCATCAATGCTACCTGCAATTCATGGTGGAAAGGGAATATTTTCAGATTGCTGTGCTCCCCTTTGGTCTCACCAGTGACCCTCAGGTATTCCAGAAAGAAATCGAGGTAGTGGCAGCACACCTTCGGAGGCCAGGGGTGCCAGTCTTCACCTACTGACTGGCTGTTGAAGGCAGTTGTCAACCACCTCCAGACTACGGCGAAGATCCTGTCATCTTTGGGTTCCCTATCAACGTGCCGAAGTCACACCTGAATCCCTAACAGATGCTCCTCTTTATCTAAACCACTCTCTACACAGTTCTGTTTCGTGCCTTTCCCCTGGGAAAGAGAGTCCAGGACATTACAAGCTATGATCCCGATCTTTCAGCCTCAATACTGGATTTCAGTGAGGTCAACTCTAAGGTTGCTCGGGTTGATGGCCTTCTGCATCCTGCTAGTCAAGCACGCCAGGTGGCATTTATAGGCTCAGAAGTGGGACCTGAAGTCTCATTGGACCCAACATCAAGGGGACCTCCCAGACCACTTTCAGATTCCGGAGGAGACTACAAAAGGTCTGCACTGGTGGTACTGGATCGCGACTTAGTCAGCGGCAGACCCCTCTCCTTTCCCCACCAAGAGCTGACAGTAGTAAGCAAAACATTGCTTCTTTGTTGGGGTAGACACCTTGAAGAGGTGGAGATTAGAGGGCTCTGGATGTTAGCGAAGTCCCCCCTCCATATCAACCTTCTCGAGCTGAAAGTCATCCGCTTGGCATTGTGAGCCTTCCTTCCATCCATGAAGGGGAGGCTGGTACAGGTGCTCATGGACAACACCACCGCCATGTGGTCCTGCAACATAAATTGCAGAGTGGGGTCACAGACACTGTACCAGGAGGCCCTACACCTCTGCAAACGCTTGAACAACCAAGAAATTTTCCTGGTGGGGAAACACCTGGCAGGATCGTTGAATGCCAGGGAGGACGAGCTGAGCTGTCGATGCCTAGTGGGTCACGAGTAGCATTAGCACCTGGGGGCGGCGCAAGGTTTCCAATTGGGAGACCTTTGGTTAGATCTGTTCACCACCACCGAGAACATGCAATATCAGCACTTCTACGCATTGGAGTTTCCACATCGTCTCTTGATTGGAGACGTGTTCTGTCTCAAGTGGAACTTGTGACACCTGTATGTGTTTCCATTGATACCACTCCTGTCCCAAGTTCTCAGGACCAACCGGGCCCAAGTCATCCTAGTGGCTCCAGATTGGGCAGAGAGTATGGTGTCCAAAACTCCTGGACTTGAGCATCTGTTCTCCAATCAGGCCGCCCTTCTGAGAGGATCTGCTGTCGCAGCAGATGGGCCGGGTGGGTTTCTCCACCCATGCCTTCGTACTCTTAACCTTCATGTTTAGGGATTGAGCTGTGACAGCTGAATACCTTCGACCTTCCCCTGGAGGTGGTTGATGTCATCTTGGCAACCAGGAGTCCCTCAACAACTGTATACGCCTGTCGTTGGGAGAAATTTGTGGCTTGGTGCGGTACTCAGGAGATAGAACCTGTGCATCAAAATTATGTAATGTTTTAGTTTTTGGTTTGTCCCTGGTCTGGCAAGTCTTTGCTCTGGGCACGGTTAAAAGGTAACTTTTGGAATTTTTTGGTTCCCGGATCAGCCTGATTATTTAAGTCACTAGTTGTAATGTGCCTTTGAAAGGTTAACAACATATGTTTCCTCCCTCTCCCTTTGTCAAGCCACAGTGAGACCTTAACTTAATTCTTGCGTTTCTGATGTGCACTCCCTTCGAGCCGCTTCATAGCAGCTCCTTGTGGCTTCTCACCCTAAAGACCATGTTCCTCGTCGTTAGAGATGGGAGCGCCCCTTAAAGATTGATCGGGTCTTGAGCCTGAATCCTGGCTCTGGCTAAACTCGACGTCCTGTTGATACCTCAAGCACAGAACTTGACTTTTGCCTACCTTCCTGTACCCAGGATGTGACGTTAAGGTCAGAGCTGCCGACTGTGGATCTGGGGAACCAGGTTCGAGCCTCGGCGTCAGCTCAACATTCTGTGATTCTACGCAAATCACTCCATCTTCCTGTGCCTATAAACAATGCATGTGCCCTTGTGTAATCTAACTGGTGCTCATGTAAAGCGCTCCACTAACCTTAAGGTTGAGTTTGCGCTATATTTTAAAAACTGCAACAAAATGCACTGAGGTAAAAACAAAGCCTTAGCATAAGGAAAAACAAATAGATACCCATTTATTATCTTACTTGTACAAAGTGAAACCAGAAAACATGGACAAATCATGTCTTCCCCGCTTAAATTGTCTTATCTTAGGCAAATGTTTTATTTCACCAAAATTCTTTTTTTTCATTATCACTTATGAAAGCACTTTCAAATATGTGAGTTCAGACTTTCAGTTGAACAAAAACATCATTTTTAATAAGTACTTCTCAGCAGGGCCGGCTTTAACACTTGTTGTGCCCTGTTGGCGCCCCCCAATGACCACCTCTGCCACGGATTCCCTTACTAGCATCCTTTCACAGTGCCCCTCAAGTCTCCATAACCACTGTCTCTCAGATTCATTTACTTTTATAGTGCCACTCATACCAGTGTAAGGTGTCAGAGCATTTTACATCACACACACATTACAAAGAGACCATCAATCATGCTTGTGAAAATCAGTGTATAGGAAATGTTACATCAGACAGGACTACAAGGTGTAGTGTATGAGTAAAATGTCATCGATAATGGTAGGCAATATAGTTTAGGAGTCCTTATTCTAGAAAAGCAAAAATTCAGAATTTAAAACGTAACATCATTGTTGGGGGTTTTCTTTAATAATAAGAATTGTTTTCTACCCAAATGAACCCTTTTCACAAGATTAGGATAATGAAAGACTGGGCAAAAAACATATAGTTCTAACATATACCTTGCAGTTTGCATGCAGTTCTTTGATGACAGTTAATAGCTCAAAAAGACACAAAAGGAGCTCTCTTACAGAAGCAGTAACCTTCTGACCTATTTACATTATATGCACTTTGTTATTTGCATAGTTCACGTTCTTAGCAGCAGGCATTTTAACCCTGTGCGCTACCTTAGGATGAGTCAAAACTTTCACTAGACAAACCTCTGGTCTCTTCCCAGGAAGAGGATTAATCACCAGAGTTATCTTGACATTTTAATTGATGCCTGGAAATTGCTGGAGGCCAGGAACGCAGCAGCAGGGGCTTCTAAAATGTTAATATGCTTGCAAAAATGACGCCCCCACCCCAAGTCAGCGCCAGTTGCGATGGCACCGATCGCACCGCCCTAGAGCCTGCCCTGCTTCTCAGTGACCTCTTAGTGTCAAAGCATCCACATTAAAGAGATACACTTTATTTTTAAATTTTGAAGAGACTGTATCATACTTTACGTCATGTTTGTTGGGTGATATACATAGCACATATTTTCACAGCTCAGATTGTGCACGGGCTCTAAGATCTGAGCCATAACCTTGGCTTTGATCTCTCTGTTAATCTGTTTGCTCACCCACCTCTACTTGTCACCATAACATCGGCGCAGAGCGTGTGACCTTCAAGCTCTCTGTGCCAATCCATTGTAAACCACCTTCTTCCCAGACAAGCTGGTTTTGCGGACACAGGCATCCTTCCTTTCTGCAGTTGTGACGCCAATCCACATCATCCAGAACATCGCCCTGCTGTCGTTCTATGATATGCCTCACCCCTCTAAGGAGGAGGAGAGACTCCATCACTTAGACCCTAAAAGAGCACTGAGCTTTTACATAGATCATACCAAAGAACACCAGGTGGCTGATCAGCTCTTTGTGGGGTTCTCTGGAGCGAAAAAGACAAGGCTGTGAAGAAGGGACCATCTCCAGCAGAACCATACTCTGCTTTAAAATCTTCTACACATTGGCTAAAATGCAGCCTACAGAACGACAGTGTGCTCATTCTACCAGGGCCAACGCTGATGCCACTGCATTGACACGTGGAGTCTGTTGTGGACATTTGCCAGGCGACTACATGGAGGTCTCTCCATACATTCATGAAACGCTATTGTGTGAACAGTGAGGTTTACCGAGAGGGTCATTTTGCCGGTTCCTCCTGCAAACTTCCTGGTTTGAGTCCATCCAACGCCTCACCTCTGAATAGGTACTGCTTTGGTATGTATTCAAAAGGTGAGGAATCTCCAGCTAGAAGTCTCTTTCAGAAGAACATGTTACTTACCTTCGGTAACGCTCTATCTGTTAGGGACTCTGTCTATCTGTAGATTCCTCACTGACCCTCCCATCCTCCCCTTTCTGTGGTTGGGCTCCATCCATTAATAAGATCTCACTTCTAGTAATCTGCACACTTGTCACACAAAATAGTTTTTCGAGCTTTGCGTCTGGGGTGGGGACACTCCTGAAAGTAATTGACAGCAATGTGTAGGAGTGGCGCTTATATAGGCTCCGCACGTCATTTCCAGAGTGGAACGGCGTCAGTGTGGAGCCACACGGTACCAACTACTGGCACACAGAGGTACTGCTGTAAAGTTTACAGATTCAGTCTGACACTCATGGAATATTTCAAAGGCGAGTAACAGCAGCTAGATAAAGTTGCCACCAGAAAGAGCATTACAAGAGGTATGTAATTTTTTTGTTGCTGCATGATTCTTTTTTTTTTTTTGCAGTCTTGCTAGAATGTTTTTGGGACAGTATAAAAAAGATAATTGCAAAAAATTGCTTGGGAATCAATTGGGAATCCACAATTTGGGAGCTCACAATTGAGGTCTTGTGTTTTCCTTGCAAAAATAAGCATCATTTAACCAATATTTTCAAATAACAGCTACTGTTCTTAGGTAGCGGATTCTTCTGAACTTCCAGCTTAAGCTAAAGGTCAAATAAAACACGAAGTGGGTGATTACAATGTCGGGCGGACTTACATTCGCTCGACACCGACGTGGAAAACGGGACTGACCGACCTCAGGTCGGCGGTCCAGACCGCCTAATCATAGTGCGACCGAACACTGTTCGGTCGCATACTCCCATTCCTCTATAGGAGTTCCTGTTACAGCCGTAAACCGGCCATAACACAAGCTCGAATAGAGGAATGGGAGTCTGTGTTTATCCCTGCACCGTGTGCAAGGCACCTCGGGGTGCCTGCCACACAGTGCAGGGATGAACACGGGGGCACCATATGTGCCCCCAACCGGAGGCCGCAGAGGCAAGGGGGGCCTGCTAGGGGCCCCAATACTCGCTCTCTGACAGGCTTTCCATGTCGAAAAACCCGACATGAGAAGCCTGCCGGAGACCGAGCATCGTAATCCCAAGGTCGGAAAGGCCACCCTTTGGGATTACAGGCCGGCCTCTGCCTGGCTCACGGGCTCCTTGAGCCCATCGGAAGCCAGCCGTAATGACCGGCCGGTTTAATATCTGACCGCCAGCATTGTAATGCAGCAGTCGAAACTTAAACCGAGATGCAGCCTGTAAAAGGCTCAACAGATGGTCGGAGCCTTTCCAGGCTGCATCGTAATCGGCCCCAAAATGTTTTGACTTTCTGTGATTCAGAATTCCAGAAACACATCTATTAATTATTGCTTGTAAACAGGTCTTAGTTTAGAAAGTGAGACTATCAAGAGATGCTCCATCTTTTCCTTAATCAAAGCTAGCCAAGTCTTCACAATCCAGTTTCGAACCATCTGGAGCCAATATTTCTGCTCCTGGTGCAACCCTTTCTCTGGGCTGGTGCCCAGTGCTTCACTGAAGATGGCTACAGGACACATAGGATGAACAGGGAAGAGAGAGCAATGGACATGCACCTAACGTCAGTCTTTGTCGAAGTGTTTCTATACCCAGGCCACAGGCAGGCCTATATGACCTGGCTAGACCCGGTGATATGCATGAAATTAAGCCTTCTCTGTAAATTTGTTGATCCAAGTCACAAGTCAGACGCACAACAACCAGTCTACAGGGTCCTGTGCAGGGAGTGGGGAGAGAAAGAAGCAGCACAGGGACATGTTGGGGACAAAGGGGAGACAGCCACCAGCAAGGTCTACAGCTGTGTCAATGGCTATCAGCTACCTTAATATATGGGAAACACGGACCGGGATACCCTAACTTTACCTGTTTGCTCAAGGGCTTCACACTCCTTCTTCTGTAGCCACTTTTAGCCCTTGTCTATAATTACTCATACGAATGAGTGCCTGCAGCCATGACAGACCATATGGTTTACATGGAGGGTGAGCAGGCGGCCTTCCCATCTTGGGTTGCAGATATATCACACAAATATCAGTCAGCTGCCACCAATATTCAGGCATGCCCGGGATCAAGCAGTGGGACATTAGTCCCCCAGTGATGAAGAAATGAGCTCTCCTTTGGTGGGCTGCTATCTCCAGCATAAGCGAGTACTCTTCTGGGAAGCAGCTTTGTCCAAAATCATAGGGAGCATCTGTGAAGGAACTTGTGGCATAAGTTTTTGTGCAGGAAAATGTAGCAGATAGTTGGCAATGTTGAAATAAGAAGCACTTGCAGTCCCCAGCACATGTATTTAGACCACCTTAACACTTACACCAACATACACATTTCCCCATCAACTCTTATTCTGTGCTTTTGGAAGTGTGTGTCAGTTCGTCTGTGTGAGTGTATGTAGTTTCCCTTGCATGTGCTTATGAGTGAGCGCATGAAGTTTGACTGCGTTCGTGCAGATCCGATCTCTGCAGATGCTGTACTGACCGGATCTTGCAGTATCAATACATCCATGTGTTAATGCTAGTCTGTCACAATGAACTTGAGCTCTCACTTGTCCTTTGATGAGATGAGAATTAAGCATCCCTCAGGTCGATGGCAAAAAGGAATTCCTGTTTCCAAGGAGATTATGTTTATCCACACCCTAATTGTTTTCTAAGAAATGTATTTCGGATTTCCAAATCCAGGATAGCTGTCTAATGTTTGGATATTTTGTTCACAATGAAGTACCCAAGATATATCCCCTACATACCTTCAGTTTTTGGGGACTTTCCGTAGTACTTTTTAAGAGCATCACTAGAATTTCTCCTTACAGGACACATATAAACACCTCACCATGGCTTCCCTTGAACGCAGGATATCCCCTTCATGTTCTGCCTTTAAAAAAGAACTAAAAGACCTCCTATTAGAGATACATTGCCTTTTTGGCCTCTTAGTGATGTACCCATATGTTAAGGTTCTAGGTATTATGACATCTGCTCCTTGGTTTTAAATCTGATGCACTCACTCTGAATATTTCTTATTGAACCCGCAGACTTTCCTTTGCTGGAAGAAAGCTTTCTTGACTTTGTGATTTTTCTGTTTTGCCCTTGCTAAGGCAGAAATTAAAACAAGGTAGATGTAAAGCTCCAGGGATGAGGTAGGTGGGCTGCTGTATTAAAGGCACACCTTTGATAGGGCTATAAAAGCTGAATTTGGGATTTACAGACTATTTGGTTAAGCCAATATAAGGGACAGAATTTCTATGTTGGGCTGTAGAAATTACTTGAATGTACTGTGGGACTGTGGAAAGAGTTTCATCTACTCCTGTTAGGGTATATCCAAAGAGTCCGTCTACTCCTGTTTGGATATCCAAAGAGTCCGAATTTCCTGTTAGGATTGTTGTTATGGTTTGAACTTTCAGTTTGGACCTTAGTTAAGGGTTTCTCCAACTTGCTATTGGGATTGTCAGAAAGGTCTCAGTTTGTGTTAGAATTGCTGGTATGGTCTTTCAGTTGGATATTAGAAAGCTCTGAGATTTGATTAAAACATTGTTGGAAGCAGTTTAATAACTCTTGCGAATAGTATTATCATTATTAGTATTATTATGAAGGGTTTGGATCTCCTTTTAAGGCCATTGTTGGGTTTATCCATCCTGTTCCATATGTAGATACCTCTGGGAGAGCGTGGACAATTCTGTTTTTAATGTCGGATATTGTGCACCTCCCAAGGAGGAGTTGGCCTCCCTAAAAAAACTTAAGAGAATACATCCAGTGCAGATGTTGAGGATCCAAGTGCTGACCATTTAAAATTGATTCAATGTATATTTATTTTGATGTGTGTAAATAACCAAGGAGAAAGACCTTACCTAAGTAGGCATACTCCATATCTTCAGAAAGCGAGGAGATGTTTATGAAATTTTCCTGTCTGAGGTTGTCTCTTAGTTCAATGAGTCCTCCAGCCCAATTATGTGCACCAACAGCACCCAGCACATCCAGGTCCTGTGTGCAGGAAATAAATATTAGAAATAATTTTAAATTAAACATTACCTATTAAACCTTGTTCACGGTCATGTGTATCTTCATTAACACACTGCAATTTAAAAAGAAGTCCATCTTGGGAAAACATTTTCATTTTTTTTTTTTTATAAATATAGATGTATGAAAAATCTGGAAAATGATAAATGGATTTAAAAGGTTAAAAGGTATGAAGCAGCATTTCTGCCCCCCCTTTTAATATTTCCTCTTTTAAAAGACAAAAAAATGATAGGAAACTGTTCTCATAGCCATGCAGCCTTACACAAAGAAAACCTGCAGTTTCAGGGCTTCACGATGCAGCACAGTGTCACTTGTCCATCAGTTAATTTCGAAGATTTGCTGATGAACATAACATATGAAACTAAAGCTCTGCTTTTATTTCATTGGCTCTCCTGGGAAGGTTATTTATTAATTAAATGACACTCCCCTTGATGGAGTATTGATGTTATAGGTCAATAGCCCTTTCTTTTTCATCACAGAATCTTCATTAGTATTCAGAAACTCTGAATAGAATAGCAAGCTTGTCCCTTGTCAAAGGAGATAAGAGCAGCCCACAAGCTGAAGCAACAGTGAAAGACTAAGGTCCCAATTAGATTTGGGGAAGAGGGGCATGGGCTATTTACCAGATCTGGAAAATACCAGTGGGGTGAGGTTATTTATTATGTTTGCTAGATATCTCTTAGATTCAGACTTGGAAATGGGATATAACATGCAGAATGCATAGCCTAATGCACTACCTTCCTCCTTTTACTGTAATTACATGAGAATTCTGGGAGGTTTGACCTAACCTACCAACACTTACCTGGGGAAAATTGGAAGGGTGCATATTTTATTTCCCCCAGTAATTACAGTGTGCATTAAACTCTACATTACTTGGACTTCTGATCCATGCGCGAGCCATTCACATTTTACAGTCCACTTGAGATTAGGGCCTAAGAGGGCTTGAATAACTGAAGTATTTTGCCCACAATGTTAAATGCTAGTCTGACTACTGTTCATAATGAACTTCACTCTATTTCTTTACAACCTAGATCAGTAGGAACATTTGAAAAGCAGGAGAACCTTGGCTTTCGGCAATTGTGGAATGTACCAGTGTACTGCGACAACCATGGAAGGTTAATTTTGCTAAGTGACTTAATTAAACAATAAAAAAACAACACCCTAATCAGACATTTGCGGTCTGGCTGCTCCTAAGCTTATGCAGACTGTGACATGGTCCATCATTAAAACCTTGGACCTCTAAGACCCCATTACAAGTTCCCTGTTATCTCAACCAGGAGATACTTTGCACATAATTAACAATGCTGGGCGTTATCTTCGTGTGAGATGAGAAAAGGTTACCTACTTGTAGTCCCAGTTCTACATCATAGGAATCTTCATTGAAGTCATAGACACTGAATGATCTCCTGCTGTTTGTGTGGACCTAGAGCCCTGTACCATGGCTATGTTAGTCATATAACGTAATACAGGTTGTGAAAAATCCATTTGTCCATAGATGAACATAGCACCCTGAAGCAGTCTATCAAGAGTGGAGTTTTTCAGAAATACCAACAGGTTCATCCTGGCAACATTTTGAAACTAAATGTCAACACCATAGGTGCAAAGGCAGGTTAAAATGTAAAAATGTTTAGAACTATTGTACCTTAATAGATTTTAATGTGAAACAGAGTCCTGCCCCTTTAGAAACTCTAGAAGGTCCCTCTATCCGCGAAGCTTTGTACTGCCAGTTTCCCTCACTCAGTTCTTTTTTACGGTAAAGTCAAAAATATCTAACTTTCCAATGCTGAACTTCAAAGAGCCTGGTGGGGCGTTTATGAATTCAATGTAGAGCCTACGATGCAGCTGTAGGTCTACAAGTAACCTTTTCTTCAGCATCATACCATTTTCATTGATAGTCATAAACGCTTGAATAGAGTAACACACTTTAGTAATCCACCAGTGAATATTGAGCAGAAGGAAAGAATAAAATATTGCAATAAACAAACTTTCTGAAAAAAATTGAATATATATATTTATATAAATTGGTGTGTGTGTAAATAGAAAACACAAAATGTATATGAATATATTTCTACAAAGATATATGCATATATACTAGAATAAATAAATAGGTAGATGTATCTAGGTAAACATCAAAAGTATGTATGCATGTATGGTAAACAGTATGTTATTATCTTCTTTCTACTCAAAGTGATTTGTTAGAGATTCCTGACCTATTCTAGCTTTTGCTTGAGTGTCAAGATCAAGGAAATAATGTCTAGTGAAGGTATGTATCTATTTTAAAGTTGCTGACCTCCAAATAACCATAATATTTTGTAGTCAAGCAGTGGAAACCACTTTAGCTTTAGTAAAGTGAGCTTTTGGACTGCCTGAGAGAAGCTTAATCGCTAACTGACAGCAGATTGTGATACATACGACTATCCATCTAGAGGCAGATTGGGTAGGGATAGAGTATCCTTGTCTAAAGTGACCATAGTTAATGAAAAGCTGATTAGATTCACATATCTCCTTGGTTTCGTAGAAATAAAACTTTAGAGCCTTTTTGATGTCTAATGAGTTGAGGGAACTCTCAGCCGGAGCGGAGGGGATTGGGGAAAAAAGAACGTAAATTAGTAGACTGATTAATATGAAGATCTGACACTACCTTAGGGTGGAAAGAAGTATTTGTCCACATTACTACTGTATTAGAATGAAAAATAGTTTAGGGTTCTATTGAAGACTGAGCTTGGATTTTTCTAACTCTTTAAGATGAGGTAATACCAACTATAAATGCTTAGTTCTAAGAAAGATGATGTAATGTATCCTTATGAATGAGTTAAAAAAGGGTGCCATTATTTTGTGAACACCAAATTAAGTTCCAGGGGAGAAGAAGCCTTTTTGATTGGAGGGAATACTTTCTTCGTGCCTTCCAGAAAGTCTTTGACCACTGGGACTTTGAAGAACGAAATGCGCCGCAAAGGAGATTTTCTGTAGGCAATGATGTTTGCTAGCTGGACTTTTATTGCCGACAACTGCAGTTTTGATTGGGCCAAATGAAGTAAATAAGGAAGTCTAGCTTCTTTTTGGCATGTAATAGGACTATGACCATAGTTTTGACACCATATGCAAAAACGTTTCCACTTCATGGAATAACATTGTCTAGAAGAAGGATTGCCAGAGATATCAGGGGATGAAAGGGCATTGCCTTTCTACCGGGGGTTCTGGTCACCTGGATGTGAAATCTCAGCATTTGTTTTGTTTCCTGCAGTGGCAAAGAGGTCTAAAGCTGGAGTGCCACATTACTCGAATTTGTCGCAGATAACTTAGTCATAACACCCATTTGCGACATTCTTCATAGTGTCTGCTTAGAAAGTCAGATCGAAAGTTCATTGCACCTGGTATATGCACTATTGAGATTGATATTTTCCATGCTAACGGCCAATGCCGGATTGGTCATACTTCCAATGACAGTGTTCTCAATCTGGTGCCTCCCTGCTTGTAGGTGTAAAACATGCTGATCATTACACGTATATGGCAACAATGGGCAGACTATAGGGGTATTGTTCTGACACCACCGACTACACCGCCTACGTTGTTGGATCAAGAGGTTCAGCCCCATGTATAGCATATTTTATGTACAAACCAGTACGGAATTGATGGAACAGATGAATGCGGAGTCAATATCCAGGGACATGATCACATTCCTTAAATTATTTTCTCCTTACTCTTACCACTGCAGCCTGTTCTTTTATTTATTTGGTTTCCCTTATTTTTCTTCCTTTTCTATGGTTCTCGTTCCTAATGTACGAGACTGTGATTCCCTTATGTATGCCATATTGCATCCTGTGGATATGCTTAAGATGGCTCTCCGAGATTGTTGTTGGCAGACACAAACCAAAATAAGAAAATCAATAAAGTTTGTTTATAAAAAAAAAACATGCTGATCATTTTGTTTGTTTGAGTTCTGATTGTAGTGTTGGCTTTCAGGGATGGAAAAAATGCCCTGAGAGCCAGGTGAATTGCTCTCAGTTCCAAAAGATTTATATGATACGTCTGTTCCTTTTCTATCCATCGACCTTGAATGGCGAGATGATCTAGATGGGCTCAGGGAAGTGTCTGGGACAATTGTTTGTTGTGTTTTCCCCATTTCTTTTAAAGGACCCCCTTGTACTAGATTGTTTCTGAGCCGCTGATAAGCTTCATATTGTTTCGCTGCAATTGAAAGTGTCAGATGGTCTTTCCATTTACTGTACTTCTGACTCCATTGGTATTCTAGACATTTTTGGAGAGGTATCATATGTAATCTTACATGCGGGATTATGTAGAAACAAGACACCACAATCCCCAGGAGCGATGTTATTTCTCTTGTAGTGGGACTGACTGTGTTTATCAGGGTATTGCATTTGTTCCCGATTGATAATACTCTCTCCTCCAAAGGATACAATCTTTGTTTTATTGTATCTAGATTAGTACCTCAATAGGTTAGTCTTTGAACTGGGAGCAATTGAGACTTCTGATAATTTATTTTTAGACCTAGACTTTCTAATAGTTTGCAAATTCATTCATGAGTGTGAGCTTTCAGAAGCCAATCAGCTAGATAAGGATGAATATATTTCCATTGTTTTCTCAAGTAAGCAGCGACCACTGCCATGTATTTCAAAAAGGTTTGTGGTGCTGCCTTTAGGCCAGATGGGAGGACCTTTTATTGGTAATGTTGTTGTCCTACTTCAAATCTCAGAATTTTTCTGGGATGTTGATTTATTGGAACATGCAAGTATGCATCTTGCAGTTTTATCAAGTACATCCAGTCGTTCTGTTGTAGAGGAGGAACAATTAGGTAAAAATCCAACATGTTAAACGTTTTTTTGTAATATATTTGGTTGGTAGACGTAAGTCTTGTCATGTCCTTTAGGCTAGTCCTGTCATGTATACCCCTTTTTACATAAATTGTCCCATCCACACAACAATGACAGTTCTGAAACAGGTGACCTTTTACCTAGTAGCTTGCTACTGTCTCTTCGACACCAGGCCCTGAGTATTCTATCATAATCCCTGTACCTGACATACATAAACATGCCCTCAGGCAATGCATAATTATTCTGTAAAAGGGTCACCACTTTTTTCATCCTTGGCCAACATCCCGCTGTGCATTATCACATTTGTTTGGAAAAACATTTATGATTGTTTTCAAAACATTTATGATTGTTTTCCAAACATATCAGTTCTAGAAGAAACCCTGGAGTGACCACTCTAGTATATAAGACCCTTATTCCCCTCTGCAAATTAGAGTAGAATTCCTTCCACGCTGACACGAGGTCCTGCATGCTGAATCTTCGACACGCAGCGGTCTGACATCCCTTGCGGGGTGTCATCCTCGAAGCAGAGACAGGGTCCTTCATTCTCTACCATCAGGTGAGGGGGTTGGTTCTTCCCCAGGGGATTCTTGGCTATATATATATATATCTATATCTATATATATATATATTTATATATATCCAAACAAAAAGGTTGCCCCAAACAGAAGAGCCCACACAGGTAGGTAAAGCTTGATCATTTAATGAAGGTTGCAGCGTAGTAAATCAGCAGCTTTAGCATCGTTTCTCCTTAAGCCGACGCATTTCGGGCTCCAGCCCTTTGTCACAGGCATAGTTTAGGCATACATGGCAATTTGTGCACCTGGATTTATTGCTGATACCCGCCCAGTGGGCGTGGCCTCCCCACGGCCTTCTAGTACCTGTAGTGCCACAATAGTGTTCCTCGAGTGAGGTGTTCGAAACGCGTCGGCTTAAGGAGAAACAATGCTAAAGCTGCCGGTTTACTACGCTGCAACCTTCATTAAATAATCAAGCTTTACCTACCTGTGTGGGCTCTTCTGTTTGGGGCAACCTTTTTGTTTGGATTTATGCGGCTGGTCCAGCCGTGAGGAGCCCCGCTGCATGCAAGCGGACCTGTGGTATCAAACCAAATCCTTTTGTTCTTTTACGATTTCCTGATAAATGGAATCAGAAACAGGAACGGACTCCACTTTCTTGTGCGATATTTTTTTATTTATTGATTAGTGCGCTGTGCCGCCATGACGCGTTTCGGCCTTTGCAGGCCTTATATATATAGATATATATAGATATATAGATTTACACGCACTTACATGCTACACCTACATATCTAGGCTAGGTATATTTAGGCAAATTACGTAGGGCGCGCATTATAGGAGTATGCAAATGCTACTGTTTTATCTGAACTGTATATGTTTATCTTCTTAGCACTATGGTAGAAATGTATCTACTGTTTAGTATATTAGTACTTGCGATTTCTTTTGTATGCTTCTGTCTCCTGATTGTCGCAGCAAATATGTTTTACACAAGAGTGACGCTGGACCAATAAATTCTTATTGAAACGTCCTGGTTGCCCTCTTGTGTACTTTCTGAGAATAAGTAAGCAGAAGTGACAGAGCAAAAAGTACTGTACTGTTTTCCACGATCCCTGAGGAATCAGGGTTGTCATGTTCAGTGGTTGCCAGAAACTACCTACACCACTATAAAATACAGGGGGGTGGTAGTGGCACTGTAGAGCTAGCTGGTCTAACGGCTGACATATCCTGTGGGGGTGTCCGGAAGCGGTTTGGACACCAAGCCCTCAGTTTAGGTCATCCAAAACGCGCAGGTCCTGGGTATTCAGGGCTAGTGCCTTGCTCACTAGGTACCTCTAGGAGCAGCTTGTGGTACTGCACTGAGACATACAATGCTTGACTGCACTCTTTGAATTATTTGGTTGGGTGGACTTTTGTATGGCTTTTTTAGTAGTGTACAAGTTTCTTCTCTTAATACTTTTAGTTGGTGCAGTTTTGAAGGTCTTGGTGATATAGAAGGAGGTATCTTTTGAAGAGAAGGTAGTTATCTCTGAGATACAATGCTTAGCACCCACTTGTCTTCAGTGATGGAGAACCACTCTTCCAGATGAAGAGACCCTGCTCCCTCCCACTTGAGTGGGAAACATAAGGAGGGGTGGAAGTTTGTCACTCTCTCCCCGATAGATGTCTTCCCCTCCTATGGGCCCAATTACGATGTCGGACGGACCTGAGTCTGCCTGACATTGTTTGGAAACTGGGACCGAACGACCTCCTGTCGTCGGTCCCAACCCAGCAATTAGGATGCGACTGAACACTGTTCGGTCGCATTCCTATTCTTTACAATGGGAGCTTGCATTCTGACCGGAATGCATGCTCTCATTGTAAAGAGCTGAGGTGCTGAGACCTCAAGGTGCCTGCCACGGGGTGCAGGGATCAACAGGGGGGCATCATAGGTGCCCCCTAGGCCGCCATCCGGAGGCCTCGCACCCATGGGGGCCCTACTGGGGGCTCCCAAAGTATGATTCCCACAGCCTTTCTGTGTCGGAAAGGCCAGCACAGAAAGGCTGTTGGAATCTGCCATCGTAATCCGAGCCCGTCGGAGGCCATTTGGAAATCCGGTTCGGATTCCTTTCCGACCGACCCCATCAAAATGGGTCGGTCGGAAAGGAATCCGAACAGCCGATTACGATGCTGTAGGAACG
The DNA here is from genome assembly GCA_963921515.1 of Calotriton arnoldi. Taxonomy (NCBI): domain Eukaryota; kingdom Metazoa; phylum Chordata; class Amphibia; order Caudata; family Salamandridae; genus Calotriton; species Calotriton arnoldi. The sequence continues at coordinate 167,976 of CAWUFW010002661.1, read as the reverse complement.
GCTCCGATCGAGGGTTGGAGCCGTTTCCTACGGCATCGTAATTGGGCCCTAGGTGTTAATGATTTTGGGGTAGTAATTTTGGATTGTGTCAGCCTCTTTTGATAGATATTTTTGACCTTGCTGATGCTGATTGCAAGGCTGGTATGGCCATAGAGGGGATTGGACCTTCTTTGGTATGATCTTTTGTCCCTGGGTTTAAACTGCTTGAAAACTGTTTTTCTTTTCCTCCAGGACAACTGCATATGGGCTTTCCGCTTCATTTTTAATTTTGTGTATTTCGTCCTCCACATGTTGGCCAAATGAAGATGATTCGGTGAACGTGAGGTTCGCTACTTTCAGTTGAGTGTCTGGCTTTAAAGAAGGTAAGCAAAAACATGAATATCTTTTGATAGTCACACCATGGCAATAAGAGGTGGATGCAAGATTCACTGAGTTTACTCAGTATTTTTGTCTCAAGGAAAAGATTTTGAAGGAAAAAACATATATGCTTTCAGATCCTTATCACAGGAACCTAAAAAGGAACTGAGTGGATGAGTCAAATAGCCAATACATAGCAGGTTATAAATGTATGTGTGCTTTTTTTCCCATGGGGAGGTGGAAGGGGGAAGAAGGAGGTCAGATTATTTCTTTTTACTGCAGTTGGGGCAAACTTCTGCCCCACCCAGCTGATAGATGTGAGCAGGCGGAGCTAGGTGCAGCAGCTGTCTGCAGCCCCAGCACCTCTGCAGAGAAGTCTGGGCCCAGAATTATTGGGTGCGGAGTTTATGGACCCAAACGTTCTGGCCTTGGACACAAAGGGAAAGACGTAGTTGCTCAGGGCAACTCGTACTGGTACCCTAAGTGGCTTGTCCATTCAAGCAACAGGTGTGAAGACAAGCTTAGCATCAGAACAGATTTTGTATACGAGACACTAAAACAAATGTCTTGCTAATTTTACACACCAAAGTGAATCCTTCAGAGATGCTAGATCAGATATATATCTGGGCTTGAAGGAAACGTTTTATCAAGTTTGTAATAACATTCAAACACATGGTGGGAATATCCTCCTAGATGATAAAATTGCCTTAAAAAAAAAAGAAAAATCCATTCAACTTTCTGATGACTTAAGAGACTTTTAGAGCATTTAGTGAGAGTGCAGTGTTAGAACTTGTCAGCCTGATTCAAGGACCCAGCCGAGGAAAACCAATGCTGTTGTGACTCTGCAACCTCTATAACATGCGAAAAAAGAACCACAACCCTTCTGACTATCAGAGGCTGGCAAGGACAAGCATGTTTCCTACTTCCTTCAGAACTTTCCAAAGGTCTGCATTACAGTGTAAAAGCCTAAGCCTTAAAAATCATGAGGAACTACACAGTGGTGCTAAGCGCTATGAAACATTGGTGAGTTTCTGAAGAGAAGAGCCAGGCTGCTTCACAGCCCCCCTGTGACCCTTAGGCAACAGAGAGAGGTTTGGAAACCAGTACTGACTCTAGTAAGCTGGAGCAACAAGGCCCTGTCTCCATGAAACATTATAGTGTAGCAAGAGCTTCCTCATCAATATGACAAAGGAAAGCAGAATCCATTTTTTGAGTACATTGGATTCATTTACAGCTCTAAGTTTCATGGACCTAAAGACCTGAACCTCTGCATTGTTTGTAGTTGTGAATAATACCAGTTGTGGAGTTGCCATTGTTGAAACCACCTTCTCAAACCTATCAAGTGAGTTGATCTCAATTATCGAATGGTAGAACTTAATCGCTTGCATTTTATTGACACCTGAAAGAAGGAGAGCTGTGAAATTCCATCTGCAAGCTATGCATCAGTGACAAACATAGAAACTGGGGAATGAATAGGAATTCTGTTACTGCGGTGTGTTATATGTTAAAGACAGACTTGGTACTGGAGAATGGGAGGAAGAAAACACATGGGATGGCAATCCATTTTAGTCAGATATTGCATAAGGCTCTGGAAAAAAGCCTTTTACGCCATCACCTTACAGAGTTGAGAACAATCTCGTAAACGCCCCCCAGAGGCCTTATAGATCAGTGTTTGAGGGGAGAAGAAGAGATCCACTGATATTCAATCTATAATTGGATAATCATTCATCTGTATATGTATCATGTCTGATAGCCTTCAAAGTCACCACTATGTGCTGATCTTATTTGTTGACAACTGGATTTCCATACCAGAAAAAGCGTCCACTTTGGTTGACTAAGGATTGCAGGAAAACCTGAAGACAATTGAAGAAACATGAAGGAGTCTCTGGACCTTACATAATTCTATAACAGAGTCACCCCCATTTTTTGTAGATATACAATCTACCTCTTCATCAGATGGCTCACCATCCCATGCATTCGATTGAGGTGGAAGGCCTAAAATGTAGTCCAAATGTGCAAAGCTTTGGTTCATAATTACACTTGCTATAATCTAAGGAGATTGAATAAAAGAAAGTTTTTGAAAGCAAAAATTATCTTCTCAGATTTTGCTCACTAGAGTTATCAATGATGCTCTACAACTAGCTTTCAGCATGTTTCTCGGCCAAGTAGATTTGTGAAAACAGGTGCTCAGGAAGAGTATTTTGTATACAAAATTGTAAGATGAATGCGGAAACATGAAAGTTGTTGACAGTACAGCAAACATCATTGTAGGAAATCCATCTTTTTTGGTCACTCCAGATTTTTTGCCTCTTGCTGGAACCTATATTTTTGCTGGGTTTAGAAATCTGAACTCTTTACTTCTCCTAACCAGTAGTAAAGTGCCTGTGCTCCCCATTTAAACATGGTCGAATTGGTATATTTAACTTGCTGTAAGTCCCTAATATATGGCCCAAAGTGTACCCATGGCCTCGAAGTTAAATGCCACCAGTGGACTGCAGCACCTATTGTGCTATCCACAAAAGTAGCAGTGTGAACATGGCTCGAGGCCTACAACTGTAGTATGACATTAGCAGTATAAAACCTCCAATTTAATCTGTCAAAATAAATGCTTTTGAAAGGTCAAAACCTCTATTTTAAATATTAATAAGTCACCCTATTTAAGTCTTGTTGCCCGCGTGCATGGTATTTAGGACCTGTAGATCTTTAATGTTAACATGGCCTTAAAGTGCCTAGTACCCAAAAGCTACTCTCATTGTGGCAGGTCTAGCTGTAATACTGTATCTACGGAATGGGACTAGCTAGAAAAATACCCTTTTACACTAAACAAAACACTGAAATTCGCCACTTACAGTTAGCTGCAGTAATTATAACTTTGCACCATGAAGTACCTATAACTTGCGCCCCACCATGCACAGTGTTGTCATAAATAATGTAATTTCAGATGTCATCAGGGATGTTATCCGTACTGTCATTGAACAGGTCATGGGTGATGCAATATGTGAGGGTATAAGCAGTGCATGTTGAGATGTTGAGTTATAGTTACTTAAAGTAACTGTAACAGGTGAATTTCAGTGTATTTTTAGTTTAGAATGGCATGTTGGAAGTGCCATTTTCACATAACATCACTTTAACCTTTGTTTTTTTCAATGGTTTGCTAACCTTTTTTTCTATAGCTAACTATAACTTTAATCTTTAAAGTTTTTTTCAGTGAATTTCTAGAGTTTTTTTTTTGTGTTTGTTTAAAAAAAAAAAAATACTTTATTGGTTTTTTAACAAGGTATACAAAAGCGTATATCAGCGTACGCAAGGTTATCCAAGGTGAAATTTTACATGTACATGTAACACGTGAGGGTGGTACCCTACATGGTTAACACGGGCCTAACCCCGCGCCCATTCGTGGCTGATAGATAATGTAAAGACGCCTCAATAAATAAAAGGCAGGCCTATTGGTTTTGTCAAGGGATGACCACATCAATATACAAGACGAGCCTATTGACTTTGTCAAGGAGTCAAGATATCATTGCAATACCTGTCAATAAACATTTAAAAAAGCAATCAGCCAACCCGAAACTATTTGTATGAACCTGCACAACTGACATCTCTTTCACCATTGCTGCATAAGAACCTGCCCTAGAGTGCGAAGCTTCTGTAGATGACATCGCATGACTGCACGTCAGAAGAAACATAGTGAGACTAACAACCAGTGACATAAAGCATAATGCATGTATACATGGGATGCAGTTCTCTTTGAAGGCAGCATAGCAGAAGAGGTCACCTTGGAGTAGAGTATGGGCAGCCAGTCATATTGCAAGCCATCAGAATCTAAAATGATCCTGCTTGCTCCCACTTTTCAACTCCCGATCAGTCCACCTTCTAAATCTATTTTCTTGTAATCCTTTCTGGAAAATATCAAATTTACCCTACCTATGTATTTCACTGATCTGCTTTGCCAAATACTCCCTTCTGTCAGTGAAAAGGGGCCAGGAGTACCATGATCACTCACCGGAGACAATGCAGCACTAAATCCACCAGAGGACAACTCCAGCACAAAGGAATTTGCGTTGCTGGTACCTTCCGAAAAAGACAAAGGAGAAGTGTTAACATGATCACCCTATACCACCCACATTCCATAATCTGGAGGCACAGGTTCCGTCCTTCGTGACTCAGTAACAAGGAAGGAAAGCAAAGATCTGTTTGATGACATGAAATTGCCAGAGGTTGTAGTGGGTTCCTGACCTTAGAGACATAGTAGAGAATCCCACCAAGTGAAAGAGTCCTCATCAGTGCCTATCATTGAACATTTCAACTCCGTTCTGAGAGCATGGGCAAGACTCTTACCCCGAGATCTTAGTGTGGTCAGGGCCCTCATCCAGTGAGATCCTAATAAAGACAGTATGCAGAGCCCCTTCACCTAATCAACAGTAGTGTGGGCTGACTGGCTCCACTTAGGTTATTAGTCACTGTAGGTCTACCACATATCTGATGCCCACCCTGACTTATTGTAAACAGCCTTACCCCAGCCTGTCTCAGATCACCTCTCCTTTCTGATGAACTTTCATGCTCCCCATGAAATATCTTGGTAGGTCTTACAACAACATAGGTCCATCTTACATCAGCCCTCTGACCAATGGAGCAAGCTCTAAAATGCTGAATGGATGACTGGTCCTATTAAAATCTTAAGTAAAGCACCAACTAAGGTTTATGGGTCAAAGAAGATACAATTTGTACAGATGGGTGTTGACCAAACATGTAATTGTCTATGGAATGTATACCCCACACTCTAGCAGAGGTCTTCAATTGTTTTGCTCAGCGGCCCCCAGAAAGCAAAATATTCTGATGGTGGAACCTCACTCCAAAACTTTATGGCAAACATTGGGGGAGCTGGAGCGGCATGGCCGAGTGCAGGTATTCTTTTTCTGTAGCGCATGTTCCACAATAAATGCAAAACTTATAAACAAGCAAATCCAAGACTTATAACAGAGCAAATGCATCAAACAAAATAATGGGGTATTGTGAGTCCCTTGCACTTTTGCCCCCAATGCAACTGCACCTGTAGCACTAATGATCGCTGTGGCCCTGAGTAGCAGGCTATCTCCTCTACCTCTGTCACCCCTTCCCCACCATGTCTCGTCATCACTCCGGTCTTGAAACTGGGTCTCTGTAACTTTAAGAATAAAATAAGTTCCCACTTGTTGCCATCCTTTTTCCAGCAAAGGTGTTCGCAGCCCAAATACTAGCAAGGAAAATGAGCCTCCCCCTTTTGTTTTAAAGAAATACCATCATAATTGTGATGCAGTGGGCCCCTCAGACCCCTGGACCCAAGTGCCACTGAAGCTGATAGATACTGTCTCGAGTATGGGACTGTCTCCTCTGCCCTTTGTTAAACACTTGGGCTCCCATCTTGCTTCATTCCTCTACCTGCCATCTCTCTAATATCCAAACTTAGGTGTCTCCTCTGCTTCAATTTCCCCCCTTCCTTGGGCCATTACTTTGAGGCCCAGAGCAACACTGGCACATAGTCCACAATGCAAGGAAGGAAGGATAATAAAACAGCCTTAATTGGGATTTAGTTGGCCCCTCATGTCACTCGGCCCAGGTGCCACTGCAGCTGCAGCACCAATGATACCTACAGCACTGCAAAGCAGCCTGCCTGCTCTGCCTCCTCCACTGGGCTATCACTCCTAGACCTGAGGCGCAAAGCAGGCTTTCTGCCCCTTTGTGTAAAAAAGGGGGAAAAACCACATCTCAACCTGTGTTGCTTGGGTCCTGTTCCATGCACAGCAAAGGTGACCTAGGCCCTAGTACTAGCAAAGACAATGGGCTCCCATTCACCTTTTCGGCTGTAAGACAGACATAATTGGGGAGCAGTGGCCTCTCACACCACTGACCCCAGTGCTGCAGCACCTGCTGCACTAATGGTCGTGATGGCACTTTAAAAAAGAAAAATCAAACACATCACAATCTTTCCCTAGGGGCATCTCTCTGAGGAATGTTTCTCTGTCCATTTGTAACCAAAAATGAGCCATATTTGATACTATACATGGGTGTGGCGCCTTTCCTCTTTCTATTGGACCATTTCTCTGGGGCCCCAAGGGCCTGGAGGATCAGGCTTCTGCATCCGAATGCAAACCTGCAGGCCTCCTCCCTTGCACACCCGGACTCACCCTTTTACAAAAACAACCACACCTGAAATGTTGAATCTGATCTTAAGATGCCTCTGCCTGAAAGTGAAGGGAGGGGGGGGGCTTTGGTGCTCTGAAGTCTAAAGTCATACGAAAACTAAAGAAGAAACAAGCCTTCTCACCAGGGTGCCTGTTCCTTAAAAGAAATGTAAATGTGTGCAATTAGATAACCACCAAGTATAAAGGCTGCTTGGGAACTAGTATAGGCTTTAATCAAAGTCACTTGGACTCCACTGTGGCAAAGATTTATTCCTCCTGAGAAAAAATGTAAGGGTGTTACCAGGTGAGTTCTGGAGTTATAGTTAGGACCATGTTTCAATAGGAAAAGCATTTTTTGACTTGCCTATAACTTCGGTGCTGTTTGACGAATCTTTACGCAATTTTCCCAAAAATGTGCCCTGGTGAATATTGTTCTGCATTGGAAGTTTCGGGGTGATCCATTAAGTGGGGGCTGAGAAAAATGGGGGTCAAAAAAGTGTGTTTCCCTTGTTAATTCCCATAGAGTCTTTAGACGCCTGCAGCCCGAACCACTGGATGAAATTACACCGAATTTGGCAGAAAGGTAGATTTTGGTTAGCAGATCACACATCCAGTCATTTGGTGTAAATCTGTTCAGTAGTTGTTGAGAAATTTAAGAAAATTCAAATTTGTTTATCTGTGATCGCAAAGCCTTTGCTAATAATAACAAGTTTGTGCAGAGATCTTTAGAGCTCTGATTTGGCTGCCAACACTTCAATCAGGAAGTGTTGGCAGCCATCTTAGAACTCGGCTTCAACCATGAAAAAATAGAAAAGAGAGAAGGGTAGGAATACCCTGACCTCCAAGCCTTGGTCTTGGGGTCCCAGAGGGACCCGAGCAGGGCAAAAAAAACATGAAAAAAACACATTTTGCCACAAGTTTGCGAAATTCATGGTAAAAAAAAATAAACAAGCATGGGCTCCCACACTTGTTTTGAAAAGGACGCCCGTGTGGGACAGGTTCTGAGACATTTTATAAAAAAAGGAAGGTGACCACCACCTCCCTGGAACTTTTTTTATAAGTAATGGAGGGGGGCAACGCGGACCCCCCTCCTGGGCTTCTAGAAGCCTCAGGGATGACCACCTCCCCAGGGCTTTGTTTTTAATAAAGGAGGGGGACCACGCAGAACCTCCTCCTGGACTTCTAGAAGCCCCGGGAACCACCACCTCCCAGGGGCAAATAAAACAATTGGCGGGGTGGCATGGACCCTGTGCCCAGAGGACCACCACCTCCCATTTCATTATTTTAAGAATGAGGGGGGCTGAGAGGCCCCCCCCACCTGAGCCGTTCTTGGCCCCAGGGACCACCACCTCCCAGAGGTGGCCCATGCAAACAGAAGCAGGGGGCCGCGTGGCCCCCCTCCTGTTGCGATAAATGGCCCTGGGGTTCGCCACCCCCTCCCCCCCCCAGGGCCAGTTCCTGCAAACCGAAGGAGGGGGCCATGTGGCCTTCCTCCTGGAGCAATTAATGGCCCGGGGACTGCCACCCCCCAGGGCTGGCTCCTGCTATGTCCTGGGGTGCTCACCCTCAGGACATAGCTATTTGCTTTTGCTTGGCAGGAGCTTTGCCAGCTCCCGCTAAGCAAAACCATACACTCCGTTTCCAGCCAGAAACTCACGCACTGACTCACAGACCTACTCAGAGACTCACACACCAACTCACAGACCCACTCAGAGACTCACGCACCTGCTCACAGACCCGCTCAGACACTCATGCACTCACAGACTGACTGACACACTCATGAAGGCACTTGCAAACCCACTCAGACACTCTCACACCCACTCACAGACCCACTCAGACACTCATGCCCCCACTTACACATACAGTGAGACACTCACACACTCACTATCACACCCACTGAGAGACTCATGCACTCACTCACACACTCACTCTCAAAGGTTATAGGTTACAGCTAGGAAATACAATTTAAAAAACCTTAGAAATTCACTGAAAAAAACAAAGGTTACAGGGACGTTATAGTTAGGAATTTTTTTTTAAAAAACCTTAGAAATTCACTGAAAAAACCAAAGGTTACAGGGACGTTATAGTTAGGCTCAGATTTCACTTATACAAAACCGTGAAATTCAGCAGTTATAGCTACCTCAGCTAACTATAACTTATGCCCCAGCAATGGACTGTTTATGACCTCACATATTACATCACTCATGACATGGTCAGTGACATCACTGATGACATAAATGACATCACTGATTCATCCACAGAACCACTCACACACCCACTCACTTCCCTATACAACCTCTCATACACCCACTCACACACCCACACAACCACTAACATACCCATTTGCAGACCAATACAAGTACTCACACAACCCCTCACTCATCCAAAGAACCACTCACTCACTCATTCATACAGCCACTCACACAAGCACTCACTCACCCATATAGCTACTCATACAACCAGTCACTCATTCTTATACCAACGCATGCACCCACTCACTCATCCAGTCACTTACACACTTACTCATACACCCATACAGCTACTCACACATGCAGTCACTCACTCACCCACACACTCACTTATACATACATCCACTAACTGACCCACTCACTCATACATACAGGCACTTAGACAACCACCCACTCACTGATACAGTTACTCATACATCCAGTCACTCACCCATACAGCCACTCACTCACCCATAGTCTCTCAATACAGCCACTTACTCACCTATACAAGCACTCACACACTCAGTCACACACCCAAACAACAACTTACATACCCATTCACACATCCATACAAGCATGCCCACATCTGCTCACTCACCCATACAGCCATTCACATAGATACTCACTCGCCAATACAGCTACTCACACACTAATTCACATAACCAAACACCCACTCAAACAGCAACTCACTCACCCATATAGACACTTACACATCCAGTCACTCACTCATACAGGCATTCAGACACCCACTCGCTCACCCATACAGTCACTCACACATCCACTCATCCACCCATACAACCACTCAATCACCCATAGACCCACTGACACACCCACTCACTCCCAATACAGCCACTCACACAGCCACTCACTCAGCCACACAGCTACTGATACATCCACTTATTCACCCATACAGCTACTCACACACTCACTCACCCAAACAGTCACTCACACATACATACACACAGTCACACAGCCACTCACATAATATATGTTTGAAGTAGTATCACTCATTAGTAGCTGAATTAGTGGTGGGAAGTAATACTCACAACATTACACTTTTTTGAGATGCGTGTGGTACACGAGTGGAGTCTCACATCTACACCACATGAATTTGATATCTACACAATGCTGTAGGATGCTTGTCCATGAATTATCAGCCTATCTGTTGTATGTCTGTAATGCTTGTTTGTGTTTAATGTTTTGCAGCTACCTAGGGACCTAGGAATATAGGGTGGCGACAAAAGTCAGGCCATCAACATAGTGACACGTGTAACGTATATATGCCACCAGAGGATCCGATGTCCGTCCTGACGAATGCCATGGATTCTGTTGAGCCACTAGGCATGTTGACGGTTTAGTGGGATTGGGGAACTAGCTCCCCTACTCCCCACATCTGGTTTTTAATACCAAGTAGCACTCCACAAAGCATAAAGGTTAGATTGGAGTACCACGTTGGCTTCTAGATTGAGTTTTTCTGCACGGATCCGTATTTAGTTAAAAGTGCCTCCCTGATTTTAGGACGTAGGCCCGCTCTTCATCAAACCGGGTTTTTGAAGAGCGTGGGGAGTCCTATGATGAAGCATGGCACATGGTGGTGGATGAGGACATCCGGTCACATTTTTCTGTATGTTTGGGAGCAGGCTGGTATGGCATGAATATTTTATATAATGTGATAGGTTAGAATAATTAAAAATCACTCAGGTGGCCTTTCTGTGTTTAACAAATGTTTACATACATTGTCATAAGAATCAATATTGACATGCGTAAATAAGGATTCCATTACACTTTATTCTCCTAAGCAATGTTACCTTCATCTAAAGGAATACTGCTAGTGGACGAGTTTATGTTGCCTGGACAAAAACGAGTTTCATTCTCAACTTAGCCTGAGCAGACCTTTCCTATCTCCAGATCCAGAGAGAGCAGCTCCAGAATACCACGATTGGATCAGATCGGTAGTTCTAGACACTGTGCCTCAACAAAATGGGAAAATTACCAGGACAGCACCTACCGAACCCTGGTTCTCAGAAGAGCTAAGACTTCTTAAAAGGCAGTGCCACAGGCAAGAAAGGCGCTGGAGACTTAATTATGACCCAGAAGAAAAAGAGTGCTATAGGGAGTTATTAACCCAGTACAAACGAACGATCCACAGCGCAAAAATTAAGTACTTTTCAGAAAAGATTGAAAATGCCAAGAATAATTGTAAAAAACTTTTTGCCACAGTCCATAAACTCAGCCAAGTGCAAGTCCAAAAGGATAATACACCGGATCCAGCCTTCTGTGATACCTTGGCTTCCACCTTCTGCAGTAAGGTTTGCTGTATCTATGATAAATTTACGCTGGAAGTCTGGATTTCTATGGTTCTAAGAACTCCAGCAGCCCTGACTGCGTATCTCTCTGAGTTTCCACCTATAATGCATGAGCAGGTCATTAAACTCCTTTCTGTCACCAAATCTGGCTCACCGTTGGACCTGTGTCCTCCTAAAGATCATTCTCTCTGCAACTGAGCCAATAGCCGGGAACAATTTGTAGAGATGGACGGTTTTAGCTCCCAGAGCTTCAATCTTCCGTGTGGGGTCCCACAGGGGTCGTCTTTAAGCCAGACTCTTTTTAATCTCTACTTAGTCCCCCTGGCCAGGCTTATCAAATCCTATGGATTTGCTATGGTGTCTTACGCTGATGACACCCAGATTATAGTATCCATCTCTGAGGACTCTCGAAACACAATCCATAACTTTCATGCCTGTATGGGTCATGTGAGTAGATAGATGTCAGAGAACTGTCTTAAGCTGAACTCAAATAAGACGGAGGTTCTCCTTTTTGGCAGAGACGTCTCTCTCTGGTCATCCGACTGGTGACCTATGGAACTAGGCCCTTTCCCCTCACCAGTCATCAGGGCAAAAAACCTGGGTGTCATCTTTGGCACCACCCTGTCCTTTTCCCACCATGTGAATGCAATTACCTCAGCTGCCTACTACTCTCTGAAGGTCCTGAGGAAACGTTTCCCTTTCATACCATTGGACCTGCAGAAAACAGTGGTTTCAGCCTTAGTCCTATCAAGGCTGGACTATTGTAACAGTCTTTTGATTGGAATTAATAAAGCCCTCCTGGTTAAACTGCATGTCATACAGAATTCGGCCGCCCGTCTGCTTTTCAGACTGCCAAAATACTCTTCTGCAAAGGTGGCCCTTAATACCCTACACTGGCTTCCAGTGGAAAAACGGATCAACTTTAAGGCACTGTGCATTGCCTTTAGGGCATTGCACAACCAGGGCCCTGCGTATCGGATTGACCACTTTCGCTGGTATACACTAACCAGAATGCTGTGGTCCTCCTCACTTATGTTGGTGGAGGTCCCAAAAGTAGGACTGTCTAACTGGGGTGGTAGAAGCTTTTTAAACATCACTACCAGATTGTGGAATCAGCTACCATTCACACTTAAAAATTCCCCAGACCTGCTCTCTTTCAGGAAGAGTCTTAAGACCTGGCTCTTTAAGACCTAACCTTAGTACTTCTCTATTTTCTCTCAATCACTTAGCACTTTTCACCTTTGGCTGCAAGATGTTGGTCTACAAGCGCCTAGACTCCTTTGGGTATTAGTTGCGCTATATAAATATATAAATAAATAAATAAATATGTTCTTAGCTCCAAAATGTTCTTTCTTTAGCTATTCACCCCACCCAACACTTGTGAGTTTTACAAAACTGTTCAAAGGGAGCTGGCTAGAGTAAAATAACTGTTCAAAGGCGTCATGTAAATGCAAGTAGGCACTACCTCTTATCTTTCCTACAATCCCTTTCCATTCAGTTCTCTCCACCTTCACTTACAGAATGCCTACTTTTGCTCCCACTCATCTTCACCTGTACTCCATGCATCTTACTTCCATCCCTTTCTCTAGCGCTTCCTGTCAGTACTGGAAATCGCATCTCCTGCACTCCGCATTTATGCTTCCATACACCGTGCCTGTGCTCTCCCTCCCCATTCCTTTCTTCCATACTACAACAATCCCCATTCAAAGGGCCTCATTCCAAAGTTAGCGGTTGGACAGTCATTCCACATGTGTGGCTCAGGAAATACTTCTGCCACATCGGCGGAGGTCAGTCCCTCACATTATGAGTTCCCTGACATTGTGCTTTTTCTGTTGAGGAAATTCCCGCCAACATGGCTGCAGCTGCTTCAGGGTACAGATTTCTGTGATGGCAATTCCACCATGGCTGGGTTGCCAGGTAGAATTGTAATCATGTGAGGGCTGCATATATACCACCAAAATACCCATATCACCAATGACCTTGACATCCTCAGATATAGTGTTTTCTCACTGCATGGCAGTGGCAGGGGGCTCTGATACCGCAGAAAATGGGGGCAGCTAATCAACCATAAACAGCTGCTCATTCAATATCATTGTCATGACTGCACAATCATCTTCCTGATGGCACAACAAGGATGGCTCTGACATTGGACTTGTTGCCTTGCCCAGGACTGTAAATTAGCAGGGAACACAGAAGAGGGAAGATGGACATCTGCGTTCTAAATGTGCCCTGAATTTCAGAGCCTAGGTTTGACTCTACAGCTCTTCTCCTGAACCTCTGTCTTTGATCCACAACCCACTGCCCACCAAAGCACTTTATCCTAAGTGGTCGACTCTCGTCAGTTTCTCACCCTCAATGGCAAACAGCTTGTTCTGGATCTCTCCGAAGACCGTCTGTAGTTTGTCGAAGCTGTCCAGAACCTTGATGTGGTCACTTGGGGGCTTGGATGCAAAGACCTCCAGGTAATTCACCACCAACTTTGCCTGAAAGTTCGAGCCAACCTGTGAAAGGAATAGAGAACTAAGATTTGAGAGTCAAGACCCCTCGAGGAAGGCCAGGCCTAGTTGTCTTAAGTATGGACAGATAGGCGCTATATAAAGGCAGGTACACAGTAGTAAGCTGCGTGTACAGGCCAGGTGACTCCCAATAGGATGCTTGAGCTGTGTATGCAGGGCGCTTGAGGTTCGTGTAGAGGTGTGTGAGATTTATGGGGCATATGAGTTCGGTGAGCAGGATATGTTTGTAGTGGGAGATCTTTGTGAACAGGGTGTGCAATCTGTACGTGTGTGTATATGTGTGAGTGAGTGATATGGGCTAGGAACTCTGGCTTGTTTTACTATAAATTATGTCTTGCTTGACACAGCATTAAGCTAGAAAGGACAGTTTTTCAACTGAAATGATCAAGGCAAGATCCATCATAAGGTAAGGTCAGCTTTCTGGTCTTAAGAAAGCTTTAAGACTTACTCAAACCATGCCAATAGTTTAGGTGATTAGGCCATCTGTGTAGGCAGGGCATGAAAGCTCTGTGTGTACCAGAATGTGTTTGTACACATATGTTAACCTCTTTTCATTCTCTCATGCTTGTCCTTACCCCGATGATGTACCGGATAATGCCCATTTCGTTAGCAGTTGGAATGGCATTTTTGTGGAATGATGCGTCATTTGCTTCACCATCTGTAATAATGATCATCACTTTTTTGGCGTCTGGGCGACTGCCGCTGCTTGCAGTGAAAACATTGGTTCTGTTCGGAAGGAAAGGATAACACAAAGAGCTCATAAAGCCTATCCACATCTGAAACCTAAACTTCTGTCCCTTATGCCTTAGGCAATATCTGGCAGCACAGCAGCGCCTAATGTGCAGAAAATAGTGCAGGGGCATAACTTTTCCTTCAGATCCTGATGAAATGCCTACATTTCTGAATACAAAGGCTGCTTCATCCTAATCCTGCTTCATGCCTCTTCCTACCACTAGTCTACAGTTGTCTCTTTGTCTCAACTCTAGCAGGTTCTCATGTATCAAGGCTTTTCTCTTTGCCCTTGTTTTTCCATCTTGGTCCTTCTTTCTTCCTTGTCTGCCTCTCCCACACTTGCCTTGGGTCAAAGTCTGATGATGAGAAACAAGCCCCAGCCCACAAAAATGAGTGCTGGTGCATGCTCACCACATGGAACCACAGGCACAAATATAATTGCTTAAGTTTACCTTCACAACTCATTTTCTTGCAATTTCTGTTTTTGGTGTCACACGACTTCACCTCCACAGACTTGATTTTTGATGAGGGAGGTGACGGTGAGTTTCAGAACATGTAGTATTACGTTTCATACTTTGTGGGAATTTAAACTGATTGTCAGTATGCTCCCCAGGCAAGCACCACTGAGTGAAGTTTAACTAAATCCAAATGTTAATGACCAGGACAGTGTAAGAACTTGATCTGACTTTGCAGAAAGAAACAAAGAATGACTTCTCTCTTGTGAAGGATGTCAGACCCCATTAAATTGTCCTTACTGCCCCTTTCATAGATCATCATATCTGTGATTGGAGTACTGTGATGTCTTAAGTTGCCTTTAAACTGTCAACATCATGTCTGAAAAGAGAGGCAAAGCACTAATGGGGCGCTATAGGGTGACTTCCAAGATGGCTGCGATCTGACCTAGTTTAGGCTGGAGGAGCTATTTTTACGCCTGACCTACTTTCACCAGCCTTATGTTGAAAAAAAATGCATACATATATACAGATATCATTAAACCTTCTTCAATCACTGGTCTGTTCACGTGTGATTTACATTTTTGCTCCACTGTCTTTATAGGTTGAAGAGTCACTAAGAAGCTCGAGCCAGGCTCGGGCCTGATGCATGACATTTTTCAATGAAAAAACCAAAGGTTAAAGCTTAGTTAAAGTTAGGAAAACTTTCTTTCCCTATACAAACCAAGCTTAAACTAAACAAACTTTCAAAATGCTACAGTTTTACTTATCTTTGATTTATAATTCATCCACCACCTTCAAATTATAATAAGTAGAGCACCTCATTACACACTCTTTTCAGCTCCCTACCCAGACAATACAAACTATAACTTGCTACTCTACCATGCACTGTGTAGTGACAAAATATAATTTGAGAATCTATAAGTGTTATGAATGCTGTGATTTCACATGCTATATTGTAATGTAATATGCAAGGGTATAACCAGTGCATGGAAAAGGCATCAGTTATAGTTAATGAAGTGTGGAGAGTGAGACGACAAGACTGCTTTTGGAGGTGCACGACTTATAGTAATTGGAAGATGGTGCATAATTATAAATTGAAGCTGTAATTATAAATGTATAATTTGCAATGTTTGTGTATTTTAAGTTGCTTTTGTATAGAAAGAATACATAAAGTATTTCTAACTATAAACCATCCTTAACCTTTGTTTTTTTCACTGTATGTTAATGGTTTTTATTTTTTAATAGAAATATGTTTTAAATAGCAGTGTGGAGTGTCATTCATGGGAGCGTCGTAAAGTTGAGTGTAGTACAGTACAGTAAAGGAGAGTATCGTAGAGTCTAGTATCGTAGAGTGGACTATTGTAGAGTGGAATAGCCTGGAGTCAAGTAGAGTGGAGTGATGAAGCATACAGTGGAGTAAAATGTTATACAGTAGAGTTGCATGGTGTGTGGTATCATGGAGTGGAGCATCGTAGACTGTAGCTGCGTGTTGAACAATGTAGTGGTGTATTGAAAAGTACAGTTGGGTGTTGTGCAGTGGAGAGTCGTTGACTGCAGTGCTGTGAAATGGAGTGTGGTGGAGTGGAGTGTCATTGAGTAGAGTGTCGTAGAGTGGCATAGAGTGCAGCAGAGTGTTGTGGAGTGTAGTAGTGGCATAGAGTGGAGTTCAGTGTAGTAGAGTGTTGTACAGTTCAGTGTTGTCGAGTGCAGTGTTGTGCAGTAAAGTGTCAGAGAATTTCGTGTAGTGGTGTACAGTGGAGTACCATTTTTTGTGAGAACATATTGCATGACAGAGTGGCGAATTATAATTAGTGTTGTCTTGTAGCGAGCTGAAAAGGGTGTGCAATGAGGTGTGCTACTTATAATAATTCGAAGGTGGGAAATAAATTGTAAATGAAAGTTATAAGTATAACTGTAGAATTTTTAACATTTATGTAGTTTAAGCTTGCATTCTACAGAGAAAAACGTTTTCCAAACTATAACTAAGCTTTAACCTTAAAAGTTTTCATTTAATTTCAATGTTTATATAAAAAAATCATGAAAATGTATTTCAAATCTTAAGAGTCCAGTGTTGCGAATGGAGAGTTGTTATGTAGAGTGTCATACAGTACAGTGGAGGAGAAGGTTGTAAAGTCTATTGTAATAGAGTGCTGTAGTGTAGGCTGGAATAGAGTGGAGTAGAGCAGAGTGTAGTGGTGTATCGTACAGTGTAGTAAAGTGTAATATAGTGTATTGGCATGGTTTCTCATATAGTGGAGTCAAGTATCTTAGACTGGAGCAGCAACTTGTACAGTGGACTTGAGTGTCGAACAGTAGAGTAGTGTGTCATAGACTCTCAGAGTAGAGTGTTTTAGAGTGGAGTAGAGTGAAGTAGAGTGTCGTAGAGTGGATATCATCAAGTGGACTTTCATAGAGTACAGTGGAGGAGAGTGTTGTAGAGTGGAGTGCTGTGTTATGTAGAGGAGTGGCATATCGTAGAGAGAAATTAAGTGGCATGTTGTGGAGTGTCAGAGTGTAGTACAGTGGCCTAGAGTGGTTGGGCATAGAGTGGAGTATAGTGTCATAGAGTGGAGTGGCGTAGAGCTGAGTATGGTACAGTAGCGTAGAGTGGAATAAAGCAGAGTAGAGTGGAGTATAGTGGAGTGGAATACACTGGAGTGGGGTAGTGTAGAGTGGAGTAAAGTGTCATGGAGTGGAGTGACATGTCGTGGACTACAGTGGGGTGGAGTGGTGTTTTATACTGTTGAGTAAAGTGTCATAAATTGGAGTACTGCATTGCACAATAGAGTGTAGTGGTGTGTTATACAGTATTGGAAAGTGATGTAGTCTACAGTTGAGTACAGTGGCATACAGTCTAGTTGAGTTTTGTAGAGTGAAATGGTATACAGCACAGTACAGTGTTGCAGAGTGCGGTAGAGTGGATTGGCATACAGTGTTACAGAGTACAATGGAATAAAGTGGAGTAGTGGAGTAGCGTGGAGTACTGTGTCATAAAGTAGAGTGGAGTAAAGTGGGGTGCTGTGGCATACAAAGAGCTGCGTACAGTGTTGTATAGTGGACTAGAGTATCATAGAGCGACAGTACAGTAGAGTGGAGTACAGTGTTGTACAGTGGCATATAGTATAGTACAGTAGTTTTGGAGAGTGGCATACATTAAAGTAGAGTGCTGTAGAGTGCAGTTGGATAGAGTACAGTAGTGTGTCAAACAGTGGAGCTGCGTAGAGTGGATTGTTGTATAGTAGTGTTGAGTGAGGTAAAGACTTGTACAGGGAAGCAGAGTGGAGTGGCATAACGTAGTGTGGAGTAAAGTACAACAGAGTGTACTGGTGTGCCATAGAGTGGCGTGGAGTGTAGGTAGTATATTGGTATAAATTGGAGTGGGGTCTCGTACTTTAGCTTGGAGTGCTGTGTCGTATACAAAAGAGTTGAATAGTGCAATAGAGTGTTGTACAATGGAGTGTTCAGGCATAGAGTGGAGTATAGAGTTGGACAGTAGAATATACGGGGATAGAGTGGTGTAGAATGTTGTGGAGTGCTATAAAGTGTGATACACTTTTATAGAGTGGATTTATATAGAATGGAGGAGAGTATCTTACAGGAGCAGCATAGAGTGTAGTGGCACAGAAGAGATTACCGTAAAGTGGAGTAGCATATAATGGAATAGTGTACAGTGAAATACTGTATAGTGGAGAGTAGAAGAGTGGAGTGGCATAGGATGGAGTGGTGTACAGTGCAGTGGCGTAGAGTGGAGTAGGGTACAGTGGATTAGCGTAGAGTGGGGTGGCATACAATGAAATGGCGTAGCGTAGAGTCGAAGAAACTTATAAATCGGAATGGCGTAACATACAGTAGAGTGGGGTGCTGGGTTGTACAATAGAGTATACGGGCATAGAGTTGAATACACACTTGGACAGGGGAGTGTAGAGGAACAGAGTAGAGTCTAATAGAGTGTAGTAGAGTTTTGTAGAGTGGAGTTATATAGAGTGGAGGAGAGTGGAGTAGAGTGGAGTAGTGTAGAGTGGAGTGGCATAAAGTGGAATAGTAAAGACTGCAGTGGAGTAGAGTGGAATAGCACATAGTGGAGTAGTGTACACTGCAGTGACATACAGTAGGGTAGTATAGACTAGAGTGGCGTACAGTGGAGTAGCATAAGTGGAATAGTGTATAGTGTAGTAGCTTATAGTGGAGTGGTGTACAGTGAAGTGGTGTCCACTGTAGTGGTGTATTGTGGGGTAGAGTTTAATAGCATACAGTGGAGTGGTGTAGAGTGGAATACCATACAGTAGAATGGCAAAGACTGAAGTTGCGTAGAGTGAAGTGGCGTACAGTGGAATAGCATAGAGTGGAGTACAGTGGAGTGGAGTGGCGTAGAGCAGAATAGCATAGAGTGGAATAGTGTAGAATGGAATAGCGTAGTGACGTACAGTGGAGTTGTGTAGACTGGAGAGGCATACAAATAGGGTAGAGTGGAATAGCATACAGTGGAGTGTTGTACAGTGGAGTGACATATAGTGGAAAAGCATAGAGTGGAGTGGCGTAGAGTGGAATGGCATAGGGTGGAATAGCATATACTGGAGGAGTGTTTATAGGGAGTAGCATATAGTGGAGTGGCGTAGATTGAAGTGGCGTAGAGTGGAGTTGTGTACAGTGTAATAGCGTAGAGTGGAGTGGGTACAGTGTAATAGCGTAGAGTGGAGTGGCGTAGAGGTGAGTGCTGTACAGTGGAGTGGCGTCTAGTGTAACTGTATGGTGGAGTAGCGTACAGTGGAGTGGCATACAGAGGAGTGACATACATTGGAGTAGCATCCAATGGATAGAGTAGAATGAACTGGCGTAGATTGAGGTGCCACACACTGGAATGGCGCAGAGGGGAGTAGTGTACAGTGGCGTGGCATACATTGGAATTGATTAGAATGGAGTGTTGTAGAGTGGAGTGGCATAAAATGGAATAGCGTAGAGTCGAGTGGCATACCATGAAATAGTGTAGAGTGGAATAGTGTATAGTGGAGTAGCATCCAGTGGAGTGGTGTGCAGTAGAGTGAAGTAGACTGGAGTAGCATAGAGTGGAGGTGCGTACAGTGTAAGAGCATAGCGTGTAGTGGCATAGATTGGAATCTTGTACAGTGGAGAGGCGCATAATAGAGTGGCATAGAGTGGAATAGTGTATAGCGGAGTGGAGTACAGTGGCGTGTCGTACGGATGTATGTGAAATTTAGCAGTAATGTAGATATGGTGTGCAGAGTAAGGAAAAACAGCAAACTGCATTGGCTTGTATTCCTCCAGATTTCCCAATCAACTCAGGGCAACACATGGTGGCCCTGATTTGCTTTGTAAATCTGACTTCAGTATTGCGTTGCCCAGGCGACACCATGAGTGCTGCAAGTGTACAGCAATCCAATAATACATAAATTTTTCTTTGCATCTCCTTGACCAAACACCGTCAAATTTTCAATCATTCACCAATGTATCAGATGCAATAGGTCTGCAAAGTTTTGCGAAGATTCGTTAAACAGGTACAAAGTTATTAAGAGACAAATATCAGAGGAATTCCTATCTCTGGTGAACCTAACTACAGAGTGGCTACTGCCCCTCTGTAATATATATTATACATATATATAGATAGAGAGAGGGATAATGAAGGAAGATGCCCCCTTTAATCATCCAGAGAAACAGCAGACACTTTGGGTTTAGATATTTATGGTAGCATCAAGACACCATTCAAGTCCAAGTCAATCTTTGTACCAAAACTTCCAAGGGATTCCCTGGACATATATTCATCAACTTGTCATCAATGATTTAAAGACATTATCATCAATGTCTAGTGGGCACTTTTTGAGTGGTAATAAAAGGCAAGGGCTGAAATATCGGCAAGTTATTGAAAAAATCAAAGTCAGAAAGGACATTGTGGTTCGTCAGTCCGGTAAAGGAGGGAACATTGTCCTGTGGCCCCTTGACATGTACAATATCGAGGCTACGTTGCAGTTAAGGGATGCAATGTGTTATCACAAAGTACCACAAGCCAATTTAGTTGAAATTAAAAATGGGTTCCATGCTGATTTAGCAAGGCGGAGAGGGACAGGTCTAATCTCTCAAAGTGAATATTTGTATCTGAAGGTGGGTGCCCCTATAACGCCAATACTTTACTTGATTCCAAAAATACAAAATAATCAGGAAACTACCCCTGGGAGAGCCATCATTTCAGCAATAGGCAGCTTATTTGAAACCATGTTCCGATATATTGACCATTTTCTGCAAGAATTTGTTGGTAGTCTCCCGTCTAAAGATCTGTTAATATAGGAACTCCCTCTCCTAGTTTTATATTTGAGTTTTGTACAGCACTGTAATGTATTGTTTGTGATGTATATAATTTTGTGTATATGTTATGTACATATGAGGTTGTGAATTGAAATCATGAATTAAAAGAATCACGAAAATATTTAAACAGCAAAAAAAGAAAAATAAGAAATATTTAAATGATTAAAAATAAAATACAGTTTTGTATCAGATCAAATTGTATTGAGTATTATGTTCATGTCTATCTTATAAGCAACCCCGTATAGAAGTAGGCCTGTTGTTCCATGATGATATAACGCAGTTCTTGCATTTAGCATATTTCTTTACCCCATTGTAATTTTTCCCTACAGCTAGCAAGACATATTGTTTTCAGTAGGGGTCCCCTTTTTCAAAATCACGTTTGAATACTCTACCACACACTACTCCACTGTACTGTATAAGACGCTACTCTAATTTACAACAGTTCACTCGACTCTACGCTACGCCTGTCTACTCTAGTGCACTCCATGCCACTGTACTATACAAAACATCACTGAACTATGACACCTTAGTTCACTGTACTCTACGCCACTCCACTGTACTCCACTCCTCTGTGCTCCACTTTAAAACACTACACTATACAACACTCTCCTCCTCTCTACTCCACGACACTCCACTTAATGACACTCCACTCAACGACACTGGGTCTACATTTGAAACACATTTCTATTAAAAAACAAAAAACATTCAAATTCAGTGAATCAATAACAAAGGTTAAACCTTTGTTCAGGGCACAAGTCCTAAAAAACAGAAGTGGGAAAACTAACCAAGTTAGGTAGTATGCAAGTGACATTATGACATGTGACACTGCGGCGTGTGACATCACGTGGCATCACAACCTTTTACCTCACAGGAAGTGACATCACAGGAAGTGACATCAGATCTTAAGAACTAACACATATGTTTAGCAGGTCTATCAGGTCTTTCATGAGTATATGAGTGCATTACAATAATTAACAAATGGGAGTTGGCATCGTGGTTGTGCCAAAAAAGTGACGCAGCGCCCACGCTAAATCTGTGGCACAACTTAAACATTTATATTTTAAAACTCTGCCACAAAGAAATTTACAACAAGGAGAAACCTGGCAGTATATATGTTCTTCTTCATTGGTTGCGAAGTCTGCATTTTGAAATATTTATGGGGTTAAGGCTCCTACTTCGGAAATCTTTGTGTGCCCAGTACATCTCAGGGAATAATAATGGTAAGTTAACTCTGGAGGTTAACACATTTGCTGGAGAGATCTATGTTTTTTTCTAGTCCCAGTTTTAATTCAAAGTGGCATAGAGGGTTAATATCTCTCCAGCACAGCACATCATGTAACACGCAGATAACAGATTTTTATTTTATGTAGATGGGTAAGTCGCTTACTGCTTTTAATACAGAGATCATTTTGTTACTTGCAATTCATAAAGTGTAATCCTTCTAACATAGCACAGTGAGCTATGAAGGACATGTGACTCCTACACCTTGTGACCCTCACTATCTTATGTAACACATTATGTACATTTATTTACACACAAATGATTTATTGTGAATGTAAAATGTGTACCTGTGATGTAATGTGCTCTGACACCTTGCATTGGAATGTGTAACATTATAAAAGAATTAAAACCTAATAGTGTTTTTTAAATTGTTATTTCAGTGAATACTGGGACAGACCAACATATCCTGGCATTCTTACAGTGCGTGAAAAAAGGCAAAACTAGTCCTCTTGCAAGTACTTGTGAAGTAATAACAAGCTGTGTGCCTTTGTTTCCCCTCCATTGCATTTGCATCAAGGTGTGAGGCTTCAGATAGCTCCCAGCCAAGATACTCGAACAAAGGGAGGCCTGATGGACCCTTAACTTTGGCCTTTATTTAGGGCCCAGCTGACAAATTAAAATAACAAAGCCCCGTCGCCTGCACGTTGCTGCTCGGAACAAAAGCATACAAGATGCAGGCTCTCCTGAATGTGTCCCGGTGTCTGAAAATTACACCAGGACACGTTCAGCATATTTCTGCGGGGCCCAACTTCTTGGCAAGGTGGATGGCGTCCACCATGTGAAAAGAGTGAGTAGACACTGTCCCTTAAGTTGTGCCCTGTCTTTGTTATAGTTAGGAAAACTTTATTTATTCTTTCTATACAAACCAAATTTAAACTACACAAACATTAGAAATGCTAAAGTTACCATTATACCGTAAATTTATAATTCATTCACCACCTTTAAATTGCTATAACTTTATTTATTTTACACAAAAATGACAAATTCTAAAGTTATACTTATACCTTTAATTTATAATTTACGCGAAACCTTCAAATTATTATAACTTGCGCACCGCCATACACACCGAATTAAACTCGATAGCCACAATACTTTAACTATAAATTGCACTTTCTCCATGCAACGCTTATATCTTTTCATATTATATCATTTGTACCATTTACAAATATATCATTTACAAAAACACTTATGACAACGTAAAGCACATCATTTGCGAGGCCAGAGTGCATGGTAGAATGGCGAGTTATATCTATGTCATCTATGTTGTCTGAAATTACATTTTTAATTCTGCTTTAATTGAGATTTA
Source organism: Calotriton arnoldi (assembly GCA_963921515.1). Taxonomy (NCBI): domain Eukaryota; kingdom Metazoa; phylum Chordata; class Amphibia; order Caudata; family Salamandridae; genus Calotriton; species Calotriton arnoldi. The sequence continues at coordinate 144,319 of CAWUFW010002661.1, read as the reverse complement.
GTTCAAACTAATGTGAATCTCAGAACACCAATTACTGTAAATGTTATGGTTATCTCCCTCTGGAAGACTATCTTGTCCTCTTCTCCACGTTTCCGATTACTAATACAAAGAGGGTCGAACACTTAGAGCGTGTGTGTAAGGAGGGTTTTGAGTTTGGGTATTTGATACTATGTCTACTTCTCTTCACCAATGCTTTTGTGGGATTGCAGGCTTTGATATTGCTGAAGCCTTGTATCTCTGGGTGAATGTGTTTATTTCGTTTTTCTTCACCCTCCTTTTCTTCCTTCCTTTCTTAACTATTTTCTCTTGTGGATGTTTCCTCACATATATTATGATATTACAGATTGATTTCCCTGATATGATAGCAGTGAAATATCTCTTATTTTGTACTCTACATTATTCACTCAAACCCTCTGGTAGATATACACGTCATACTATAAACACATGGGAGGAGTCAGATTATACCATAAGGCTTTTCTCTTCAAGCGGAGCTCCTGATGGCTATCTCAATCAGATCTATATCAACCAATATAGTTGGTGATGAGAAAGAAATTTTACTACAGTCTAGTTTGATCTCTTTTTTTAAAATCCTCTAATACAAACCTCTCCCACTCCGTTGAGAATTTTCACCAATCGAAAAAACTGATTTTATCCATTGATCCGAAAACCAATCATGTAACTCAAAAACTCCTATTTAGCATCGATTTGGAACAATGGGCAAATGAAATTTAAAGGTTCGCCTGTTAATTGGCCCTTGGAATGCTGCTGGACTGTACACTTTGAACCAGTTGGGCTCTCCACAATCTCCACTGACATTTGCAAACTTACAACATACCTATCATTTACACAACTTGGAATATTATCGCTTCATTAAGTTCATTAACCCCCATAACTAAGTCTCAAATACCATATTCCCATCCATCCATTTTAGATCTTATTACCTTCTTATACCCATAGTGGTCACTTCGTTTCCACACTTTATTCCATTCTTCTCCCAAAAACATCTAGGGGCATATTCTCAAGGACTTATCACGAGTTAGCGGCACTTTATCGCAGCCAAAGTGGCGATAGATTTATCGCCCTATTCACAAGCTGGTGCTAACAGCCGATATCGCCAGTTTTCCTGCGATAGCAGCCGCAAAAAAAATCGCCACGGATGACACCGGCAACTAATGCTAATGAGATGCAGAGTAGGCGTTCCCGTGCAAAAACCCGCGACAACACCACTTCGCAACATTCTCAACGACCAGCCAGATCGGCAATAAGATCACAAAACATGCGATAAGGCGCGTTAGCAGCAGGGAATTAACACCTGCTCTTTCCTGGTATTAAGTCGGACGATAACCTGCACCAGAAATGGGAGCCCGGCCCACAGCCACACCAGAAGAACAACAGATGCCATGGAGCTACTGATCATGCAGCTCGGACACCCAAGAGGGCCGCAACACCCACCGCCACCCTCCCTAGGACCCCCCCAACCCCGGGGCCCTACCCCGGACAAAGATATTTTACATCAACTTTACGAAATCATGAACAAAACAATTCGCCTGATGACGCACAAGTACAACAATTAACATTCATGTGTGGTCAGAAAAAGGAGAATCATTCATTCATCTTTGAATTCCCAAACAAATTATTTTATTCAAATTTAACTCAAAACAACTATTCGGAAGAGTCATGGCGGGTCTTCTCTGGACAATCTGTAAGACACAGTCTGCAAGACAAAATTCAAGATTAGAAGGTGTGTCATGCGCTCATCAAAGGACAGAGAGAGAGAAAAAGAGAGAGAGAAAGAAAGGGAGAGAGAGAGAGTGAAAGAGAGGAAGAGTGAGAAAGAGAGAGAAAGGGGGAGAGAGGGAGAAGGAGAGAGAGAAACAGAGGGAGAGAGACAGTGAAAGGAAGAGAGGGAGAAGGAGAGAGAGAGTAACAGAGGAAGAGAGAGAGACAGTGAAAGGAAGAGAGGGAGAGGGAGAGAGAGTGCCGACACTGTGGACCCAGGCCTCACTGCTCACCTGCTGCCACCGGTGTGTCTCCAACCACGTGCCGGTATACACTGCAGTCCACCAGGTCCCTTATCTGAAACAGAGTCCAGATTTATGAATGGCAGAGTTCATATCATTGCACACGCCATCATCGCTTGGCCGCCCCTGCGCACACAGGCTGCTGCACCCCAGCCACTCCCGCCGCCCAGCGGTGTTTGCCCGCCCCTGCGCACCCAGGCCTCACTGCTCACCTTCCGCCACCAGCGTGTCTCCAAGAGGGCCCACCACGTGCCGGTGCAAGCTCCAAGCCCGGGGCCCGCGAACTTGGCAGCCTCCACATCATGCAGCCCCGCCCCGCAGGCCACCAGGTCACACACGTGATTCTGGGTCTTGATTTCGCAATGGCAGAGATCATATCAGTGCACACGGCATCATCGCAGGCTGCACACCCGCTCAGCTCTATAGGTGCCACTAACTCTGTGAACCGCGAGGCAACGCCACATGGCGGTAGGCCCGCGCTGCCCGCTGGCTCAGGCCTACACTGCGGTCCAGCAGGGCTCACACAAATCCTTACCAGTCCGGACCGCCAGGACGGTGCATCATCGCAGGCTGCACACCAGCTCAGCACTTAAGGTGCCCCTACCTCAGTGCACCGAAAGTCACCGTCCCGTGGCGGAAGGCCCGTGCCGGCCGCAGTGTATCCGGTGCCAGCAACTCTGTGCAACGCAAGTCATGGACCCTTTCTGATTGAGTCTTGTGATATGCCAGGCGGACGCAGCCATGTCACCTCCGGCAGTGGGGAAAAACTGGGACACGTAGCGTCGTCGTTCCCCCCCTTTATACGTAAGCCGAGTGGGCTGGGTCGGCATACGCCAGGCCAGCGTAGGGGTGTGAATAATTATCCCTGGGCTCTGGGCGTGGTTCATCTCTGGGCTGGACAGGAAACCAACTGATGCGTGTGTCTCTGTTGCAGTGTCTGCGCCACACGGCCCGCAAATCGACAATGTTGCATGCACCCGGAGGGCAGCCGCGCACGAAGGGATTGTACAAGGAGCGCAAGGCCGCTTGGGCTCTTGGCTCATGCATGCCAACTGTTGTGTGTGTATCGCTATTGGTGCACCATAAGCCTAAGGCCTAGCCTCAATTGCAGCGCGAAAGCCACATCACATTTCCAGAATGCAAGCAGTAGTCAGACTAACATTAGGGATGAAAGCTCCTTTGTCTCAATACATATGGCGGAAGGACATCTGCACCTCCGACCTTGGTCTTGCATGCGGCAGGCACCCCCTGAGAGAGATACCATAGCAGATGATGACGACTCCCACACTACGCACAGCGCTAATGAAAGACCAACGTATCCACACCCCACACACAGAAGTTCTTGCTCGAGGTACTCTTGCATGGACTGCCCTTGACACTTACGTACACAACAACCCATACGTCCAAACGTTGCACACATATACGACTCATTGCTCCGAGCTGTGGCATATCATCCACATAACTGCTGCAGGTCAGAAGAGTGCCGGTTCTACGAGAGCCACCAACGCAATGGCAGAACATCCCGGGCGCATGCACAATGCCTGTCACGTGTAACTGTACCATGACCGAATGCTGCCTGTTAGTGTCTGATGCATTGGTCTGCATGTTGTGGCCCTTGTCCTGCCCGTACTGACACGCACATGCTAATAAAGTCTACGCAACTTCACTAGTGTTCAACTGTGATGAGTGTTGATTAGAATGACAAATTGTGTGCCTCAATGAGCATTGTCCGTACACAGGGAGGGACTGACTGACGCATTTCACTTAGGGGTGAGTCCCTATTGCCAGCTCCACCTCTGTGAGCCAGACATAGTGGTTGGGATAGTTGCTGATAGACCTGTGCTCTTACGTGTCTTCAGCAATGTGAGTATGGTGTCCATATTCTTGCCATGTGGATCAATGTGATCCATCATTACAGGCTGTGTCCACCCAGTTGAGTGTGAGTAGGTATGCGAAGAGATGTTCTGTTGTCAAATGTGATGGTGGACACCACTTTAGGCCTGCCAACGACTTTGACATTTCATACCCAGCCCTATTTCTAACATTGCGTGGGGCAAAGTTGAGAAATTGCTCGATTGTTGGGTCAGAGCAATGAGGCCACAGCTAGTGCACACATTCCCAGTCATCTCACTTCCTATGTGTGTCCCGGTCAAACATGCGCATTGCTTTCATTTCCCAGGGTGTACCTTTTTGGGCAATCAATGTCCTTACATTCATCCATACTTTCATACTTGATCGATTATGGACATGACACATCTGTGTGAATTTGAATGATTTATTCACATTCGGTGGAGTGTCGGAGCTGGAGCAGTACATGGCCATGCAAACCCCACATTACATTGTAGCCCAGTGGAGGGCCAGTCAGAGTCATTTACGGATTGACAAGTACATCAGCAGAGGAAGAGTACAGTCCGCAGTCTGATTGCTGTGTCATTGGTAAGCAAACAAAATATGTCAGTCCATGTCGAGGTCCAAGGTGAGTGTCGCAGAGTGTTTCGGGGGACAGTGGGAGGTGTTGTTACAGGGCATGATGCAGAGGGCAGAACCAAGCTGAAACAGGGCATATGGCGGAGAAGAATGCTACTGGTTCCTTCTTACTACAAAGGTGGAATCACCCGCATCTTCGTCCTCTATGTCATCTGTCCGACATGTGGGTGCTGATGTTTGGTCTGCAGCACTGTGTGCCACTGACACATCAGGGGCCGGAGATGTGTGTGTAGAAGTACCAGCAGCATTCATCAGCGACTGCCTTAGTGACAGCAATGCGATGATGAGGATCTGCAGGGCATGGAAGATCCCAACAACTTTTCGCTGGTGTGCATCAGTGGCAGCCATTCTTTCCGCATGCATCCGCTCCATGTTCTCCATTATCCTCAGAATCTGTGCCAACTCTCGGGTGACATCGCTGAGGCCACTCTGACTAGACAGTTCTTCTCCTCTCAGAGTCATGACTCCAGCGATGTCGGGCATGGATTGTTGGACATCATGGAGCGAACTGTGGGTGTCCGTTAGGGAGTGCAAGTGGTCCCTGATGGGACTTAGACACCCACGTATGTCATCTAGTTTGACTGCCATGAGGTCGAACCCCACCCGCACCTGTTCAGCCACCTCCTCTGGCAGTCTAATACATGGCCTTGGAATGCGATGTGTTCTTTGGTGAGGTGCTGGGAGCCAGCCGTGGTGGTGGGTGCTTCCTGCTGTGTGGTCTGTGCAGGGGGTGGGGTCTCCTCGATGCAGCTGGGCTGCCCTACTCCTGGAGGTGGGTTGCCGTAGCTGTCCATGAGCTGTTGTAGGGCGTCGGTGTCAAAGGTGTGGGGGTCCTTTTCATCATCACTGATGAGTTGTCTGGTCTGCTCTGCAGGAGGTGTTGATTGTCCCTCTGCAACGTGAAGGGGAGATACATTTTAACATTGTGTTGACATGTATGTTTACGCATTGTTCACGTTTACATACAGACTGCATGACAATGTACATTGGGACTGTTTGGGAGGAGCTGACTATTTGATGCGGGACAGTGGACATTTGAACTACATCACGGATGTGAGGTTGTACACGTACATTTTCATCTCAGTTTCCTGCTATGCCAGATGTGATTGGCCAGTTTCTACGAACAAGCGGAACCAGTTGTGTCCTCTGTTCTGTAGTGAAAGTGTTTCACTTTGTACCACATTGTCGTCAATGTTGATGTGCTGTTATTGCTATGTGTGTGTGCTGCATTGTGGGAGAGTCGCCCCTGCAGCTGTGATTTTGCTGCCCCTTATCCCTTTGAGGTGGTGTGCCTTTGACTTCTGTGCTTCTACAGTGCTGAGATGTTGCAGACTTGGCTAATTTTGGCTCTAGTTCGGTTTTTGGACTCTTGGGCATGGTTTATCCGCAGATGTGTTGTTGACGTCAGGGGTTGTTTGTGCACGTGGATGTGTCAGAGTGTGACCTGCTCCTTTACGAATGTGTTCCACACTCAGCCACCCCAGTGTTGTGGTGTGCACCATGTCATGATAATTGGACTGCAGCCATGCTATTCGTCATGCAGTGTCACTTGCATTGTCATGGTGGCTCACAGACACGCAGCTTTGCTGGTTTTGACACGTGTGCATGGGTTGGTTGTGAGATTGGTGCTGTGTGGGGAGGGACCCCTTTGTGCCCATAGTGGACGGGGGCCTACTTGCTGTTTGTATGTGTGCTGCAGTGTGCCAAGGGGATCAGGGACATGATCCAGAGTCATTGTGGGTGTGCAGTGTGCTCTACTTAATTGTGCATGTGTGCCATTGTGCCCATCTCCCCCCGTCCTTCCCAGTCCCTGTTCGGTACTCACCCTGGTGCTGTTGTGTCAGGTCATGTCGAGCAGTGTCCGGACCCCCAACTCCTGCCACCATCTCCCCACTGATGACTGTGGCCACCATTTCCTCCATCTCATCCAGCTCCTGGTGTTCCGCTGGACTGCCACCTCCAGTCTGCATTGCTGCCTGATGGTTGTCAGCGAGTTTCTTCTTGGTTTTGCGCTTTGCATCATTCCAGCGCCTCTTGACCTCTCCAATTGTCCTCCTCCTCACTCCGACTGCATTCACCTTGTCCAGGATGGACTGCCATATTGCATTTTTATTTGCCAATGACACGTTGGAGGTGACGAACAGTTGTTGGTGGTGTTCTATCACCTCCGTGATGATGATCCTGTTTTCCTGCGCACTGAACCTCGTTTTCCTCGTCTTCTTCTCCTTGCCCTTCCGTGACCCCGAGATCCCAGGCTGGTCCTCCTGGGGGCTTGTGGGGTTCTGGCCGTCCTCTGTACTTGCTCCGGCTTCCTCCATGGTGCTACGCAGTTTGAATTATTTTGTGTTTTTCGGTGCTTTTATAGTGCATTTTCCCGCATGACGCGTGGGAATTGCAGGCCTGTCGCTGGTTATCGCAGATTTTTTTATCGCGGTTGGCCACATCGCAACTTTTTTTGCGTTCGTGTTTCGCGTTTTTTCGGCGGTGCGTTAATTTTAACGCGGTCATTTGGCGCGTTGTCGTGGGACTATCGCATGGTGCCGCCGGGTTGAGAATACAACGTTAACACGGTGTTATTTTCCCGCGATAGACTGCGATGTGCAAAGTTGCGTTAAGCTAATTTTGCGATAATTATCACACGTTCTTGAGAATATCCCCCCTAGATTATTGACACATATACAATCCAAATGGGAATCTGAAACCACTGTGACTCTACAACTGGCAGGAGATCTGGATGTCCAGCTTCAAATACAAAATCACACCTTCCTTATCTCAAACCAAATTTCACCTTTTACACAGAACATATTGGACCGCGCATCACATGTATAAAATTAAATTAAAGGATAATCCCTTGTGTTGAAATTGCAATGTTTCAACTGTTGATTTTTCACATATGCTGTTTTATTGTCATTTACTAGAAGACTTTGGTAAAAAATATTTTTGTGAATTGAAGATACTTTACAAATGAAAACTGCCTTTTGCTTTTCTTACTTAATAATGGGCCCACCTGACCGACTTATAGTAAATGTGAACTAAAGCAATTTTTGGACCTTTTTCTTACTAGTGGATGCAAAACCATTCTAATAAATTGGAGAAATACATCCACGATTTCTTTTCAAGCTTGGAAAGAACTTTTAATCTATACAAGAGGAGCGGATAAAACCTCCAACAATTTCCTTGGAAATACACCACTCGACCTACCTGGGGAAAACTGGACTCACATTTAGAACAAACCAAACATTCATGAATGGTTATTTCATTCTTCTTAATATGTACTTTGGATGATATGCCTTACTTTGCTGCATTGCAATATCTCGTCTCTCGAGGTTTCTCTCTTTTATGTTTTCTTTTATTTCTCTATTGGTATATATTTTATTATGTAAATCGAAATAATCTAGATATTTCACTGTATAACCATGCTTAGTATAACAGAACATATATCTCGGACTTGAGGCTCCGTACAATTTTCATGACTTTATTTACATTGTAAACCAAAGCCAATAAAACTTTCTGAAATAAAAAAAAAAACGAATGACCCCTCCCCCCTTCTTCACTAGTTTTTTCCCACGGTGTGGGATCATTATATCTGGCGGTGATGTCAGTACCAAAAAAAAATCTGACCTTTCACTTGCGGACATTTGAATGGCTTACTTCTATTGGCACTTGCTCTGTTGAGCCACCGAATAAAGTTTTACACTGACAGAGAAAATTTTACTCCGTCAGCATAAAACATGTGGTTCACCCGACTCAAATTTGGGCAGGCAGGCCTTGAGTTTGGGGGGCAGGGTACTGGTCGCCATTGCATCAGGGTGCCTGTTTGCCAAACTCTAAATCAGTCTCAGAGGCCCACCTAATGCAAATCAGTGCTGGCACTGCTCCTCATGGCAATAGTCCATTCCAACCCTTGGCCACCTCACAATTTCACCCTATGACTGCTGCTATTTTAGTTGGGAAATTTATGATCCACACCCCCGCTGACTAAGCTACATGCCTGTGCCACCCTGATGGATCTGCTCAATATTTGACATAACTAACCTAATGCTAAAACTGGTCTGCCAAATTTCAAACTCAAATGATTACAAATGTATTGGCAAATGAACACTTCTTTGCCCCCCCCCCCCTCTCATCCCCCATTGAAATCTGCCCCCAGTTGGCCTGCATGAAATCGAGAAAAACAAAGGCAGGCTAAACATGCAAATTCTCTGCCAAATTTCATGCAGATCTAACAAAGTAAATCAAAAATATGTTTTACCCCCTCCCCTTTTTAACTCTTCCCGATTTAATCTGCATAAAACCTGATATACCTGCACTGGGTGTAACTTGCTAACTGCTTTCCACATTCGATGCAGATTACAAAACAGTAGTAAGCAAATAAAGATTATATTGACACCCTTTAACTCTGTCCTTTCTTTAAGGACTGGCCCTAAACTTGACATCCCAATAGAAAACCAATCCTTTCAAGCTTCTGTCAAATTTAGTACTGATTTATCACACATTGCCAATAATTAGCACATGAACACTTTTTTGCCCCTTCTCCTTTTTAACTGGACCCCAAGATGGATTTTGCACTACCTTAAAATCTCAAGGGAAGTCCAGGCCCTCATTATGAGTGGCGAGGTAAAAGAACCAGATATTCCCCATCCCTAGAGTTACTGACACTGGGGGCCCAGTAACTCTGAGGGTGGGTAAATTCAGGCCCATTAAAAGTTGCACTCTGAGGGACCACTAAGAAAAAAAGGAATTACCAAGGGAGTCAGTAATTCTCATGTCTCATTTCCCGGTAATTCCACATTTCCTCTGTACTTTCACACACAGATATTGGCAGCTTTCAGCAGCCAGAATCTCTGAGTGAAAGTAAACAGATCCTCAGTTACCAGCCCCTTCGGAATTGGGAGCTCACTCGTACTGAGGGCCTAAGACTGCCAAAGTCCATGCATATGCCTCCGACTGTACCACAGTTGTAAGCAAAATAGCAAATGGCTTTTAAACTGAGAAGATATATAAAAGTGCTAACCCTTTCAAGCAAATCTGGCACTTTTTTCATATGCTAATAAAAACTACTCGGTGGATTTACATAAAACTAACAAAAGCAAACTTTCTGTGTAAAGTTCTGTATTCATGCCACGTTTGGTGTAAATTCCTTCAGTGATTTTGACTGTAAGTGCATGCAAATTTTCCTAAGGGAGCTAAAATAGGAAGAAATATTGTTTGCCCCCTCTTAAGTTTTTCCCCCTGCACATAACTGCATTAAATTTAACATGCTGTACTCTAGTTGACTATGCTGAGCGAGTGTCTGATTTGGTGCAAATCCGCTTAGGAGGGCCAAAGTTATAGGAAAATCAAAAAAGTCTTTTCAGTGGGAAGTGCAGCTGAAACAATTACACAGTGGCAACTGCAATTTATCTAAATAAAGTAACACCATTTCCTAGTATGCTGTGATGATCTGAACAATTGAAACAAGCCCATCACTGAGTCCATTTCCTATTTACCAGTAATCCGCAACAATTAAATACACGTGGAATTAATACCAATCAGTTGACATCTAAGAATCATCTATGCAGATTCTACTGAACACAGGAATTCATCACTTCTAGATTAAATGGGGAACATCCCTGTGGGTCTGTTAGTTGCACATTTCCAATCTCTTTCAGCTGTCTGCCATTTTGTGAAATCTCCCTGAAGTTCCAGAAAGTCCTGGCCTAACTTCAATTTCCAATATACATAATCAATGGTTTAGTTTTAGCAGGGATTAAAGCTACCGGATGGACACCTGCAATTTAGCGACCTCTCTAACTCACTTGTAGGCGCACCTTGGGAGTATCAATGGAGTGCTAGCTTTATCCAGAAGGGAGCCAGTTTAAGGCACATCTATCAGGTGCATGAAAGATCCTGCTAGACAAGAACTGGGAATCCAGCCCCTGAATCCAGGTTGATTTCGAACAGCCTTTATATTCCCCGAACAGATGTAACAGGGGCCACTGTGGGTATCTTTAGGAGTGTACTGGCAAAAGGGCAGGCTCGGGCTGCTGAAGAGAAGTGTTCCTTAATCCCCCTTGCGCTTCCCCCTCTGGTTGCAGAAGGGGATCTGGTGTGGGCCAGATTGCTGTGCCATCTGATCAGAGCCAGTGCTTAATTTGTAAAACAATAAGTGCCAGGGCCCTCGTCAGGAGGCCAACAACGCTCGCACTACCCATTGTCCCTGTCAGTGCTGCCAACAACAGTACCGACACAACTACTAACCATCACAATCCTACAAGTGTGACATTTCAGACTATTCCAGGCCGCAAAGCTATAAGAATGGCTTGTGCGACAGTTATTAGTCATTTTTAATGTATTTTGAATTAATAAACAACAATTGTTGTGTTGCTCTATAAATCAGACAAACAGTGCCACCCTGTGGCAGACTGCCATAAGTCCCGGTGTTGACAATTAAGTGCCAGTGCTGAGCACTGGAAACCACCAGCACGTATTAAGCACTGATCAAAGCAGGTGATAAAAGGGAGCGGACAAATCCCAGTAATTGGAGCCTACCATGCAGAACTGTACCTAGCAATCTCGCGGTTATTGCCCATTCTGGGGACAAAAACCTGCGATTGCACAGTGAAGGGGTGGAAATGCCAGCTTAAATCAGTTCATTTCGTGACCCTGCACTGGGCAACATTTAACTGGCCTCTTAGAGGAGTCGGATGCTTATGGAAACCTGGCTAGGGCTGGAAAAACGAAAGGTCATATTTGCAATCACACTTCTTAGGTTACCACTCCTTGGTTTCCTTACTGCATTTCTCATGGATAGGTGCAGTAATGTCCCATTTGTTGATAATGCCCCATCACACTAGAGTAGGGGTTACAAACCTTTTCCATATGTTCAATAAAAAACATCCCAAGCTAATCATATTAGTGTTGTAATGATGATCACGTTAGACAAGAATACATTAGTGGACCCCCATGCAAGAAGACTACCAGCAGTGGTCACCCCAGTGCAGCAGGTAGGTTACCAGCACTAATGTAAAAATGCTTTTACATTTGGAATGCCTGTATATGCATAATATGTGAGGACATTTATGACAGCCATAGCAGCAGTGTCTCTGGCACCAAGGTAATATTTGTAATATTGCATGATTTATCACTCAAATATCAGCTTTAGACATTTTTTTCTCCCAAAATCAGCTTAGGAGTTCTGAAAATACACACATTTTCATCTTGAATACACTCTTTTAAATTTTGGGAATGCAAATAGTAAATCAACCAAGCAAAATCTTCCAATTTAGTAGGCTGAGCTGCACACTGGAGAGCTACTTCCAGGTAGCAGGAGAGCTACCAGTAGCTACCAAGCTACAGGTTGGAGAAGGCTGCACTAGACAGATATTTAGACCATGGAACCAGGCTCTTGGCTTCACTTACACAACATGAAGTATTGCTTTAAAGGTGAACGTTAGACTCTGCATATGTTGGACATTTTCCAGCAGCTTCCTTGGATCCTTCACCCGCTGAAAATCATTGAAGGTGAACTCCGTCCGTGCCTCTTTTGAAAACTGTACAGCGGCAAACTGGGGAGAAATCCAACAAAGCAAGTAAAACAAATTGCGTTTTTTAGGTTTTGTGATTTAAGTGCCAGTGCATTTGAATCCTGACCTGAAGCATTACTTACAATTTCTGTACTAGAACCAATAAACAGCTCTGCCACTGTACTTAAATCCTGCCCTCCTGCAACCCCTGCTAATTCAGTACCAAGATCCACTCAAAGCTCTGCCATTGCACCCCAATACGAACCCTCATCACTCTTGCTAATCCAAAATGTACACCAGCACCAAAGCCCTCAAATGCACTTCACTCCCAACATGCACCACCCTCTTTTATTTCAGTACTTGAGGACACTCACTCACAGCTCTACAAATTGGCCTAAGGCCCCAACTACGGAGACTTTACAAGAGTCTGCATGTGTATTTTAAAAGTTGCCTTTGAAAGTGTTCTAGGATCTCTCTATGAAAGGAAAGACCAGGCATGTCCTTCCATATATAATACTGGTTCAAGTCACAGAACTCATTTTTCTATGGTAGTGGTTGTTGACCTCCATGCGATAACATGGATTATAGTTCAACCTCAAGATACAAACCTTGATAATGGTGTTTCCAATGACGACTGTATCCGCTGTTGCTAAATGTTAACTCTGGTTGTAAATTGATCTGAGAACCTGGTGAGATCCTGCCTTGTGTGGTGCACACTCCTTTGTCACTAAGAATGTGTCATATTCCCACAAGGCAGAAAACAATATCAGCTCCAGATCAAGTACAAACCTGGGTCCACTCCTTCAGCAGAGATCTGAAAACAAAAAGGTGTGGTTCATTTTGCCTAGGGAGCTCCAGAGTGCTACTCATATTTGCTTAATCCAAGCCAAACTCACTCACTCACTTGATGACACAATCACTTGTGCGCTCTCAATTATTCCCACTTAATTCTTCAACTACAAATTTAGTTATTGCGTGTATTAAAAACCATTGAAATATACAGTAATTATAACTTTTCTTCTCTTGTAGTGAGTCTTGGATTTCACCACAGGGGTCTTAATGTAGATGTTAGTCACTTGTCCCGTTCTCTGGGTAACAGCTAAAACTCATCCAGGCATCACTAAATCCACTGCTTCCCTTTATCTTTACAAATTGGACCCAACAAGAAATCATTAATCACAGCTCCACCAATCACTTTGAAGGATGTGTGTAGATCTTTGCTTTTTTATCTACAGTGAGAAATCTATTGTCAGAAGGAATTGTTTCCATAGAATCCTATTTAACTATTACTTCTAACGCTTCTTTATCTATGTATCGTTAAGAAGCAACTGTAGATCAAAACAACTATAGGAGTACTAGTTAATATTAATTCTTTACTCTTCCCAGCCAGCAGTTACATCCATTCTAATATCCAGCAGCCAATTGCCATACACCACAAGTTTGGTCAAATCTTTTGTGTCCTGAACTCTGTGTCAAGGAATCTCTTCTGATCCTGGCACTGTCACTCACTTCTATTCCAAACATTTCCAGGTTTATAGGTATGTTCCCCATTTGTTATTCAGATTTATATTTGGCTCTGGCTGTTTTCAGTCATTATTGTCTTGGCTCAGGTCTCCCTCTTTTTCCAGTTTTTCAGTGGTGGATCATGCCACATATTTAATAGGCCATGTTTTTCCAATATATTAGGTGGTGTTATTGATACACCACAAATTGTTGTTGCTGTATTGCTCCTCCTTTCCTAACATACCTTTGGTGATGAGGATTGTTCCTTCTATAGTAGACTGATTGATCTCTAGTATCGAAAGAATCATATCTTTGGAGACTTCCTAAATTACAGGAGATTTGGTTTCTTACTGAGACCAATAAGAACTGCCAAGATGCTGTACCACAAACATTGGTAGAAGATACGGAGATTAGATGATGAGCAGGATTGCACAATTCAAAGGGCTCAGGTAATAGAGATGCCCCCAAAGATGGGAACAATTCTGGTGTTCTTCATTTGGCTCCTAAGGGGAGTCATGACCCTACTATTACTCTGCTTTCCTGGACTTTGGGAGCTGAGGCTTATGTTAAGGTCATACTTAAATAGATTATTTTACTTCTTCAAGTGGAATTCAATCGAAAACCAAACATAGATCAATATTCTTTGCCCAAATGACATAAATATGAATTTACTGCATTTTCTTTTGACGTAACCATCCAGTGCAATTAGCTATCTTTATGACTTTTGTCTAATGTGATCATGTGATTGTGTCATCTGCATATTGTAACATCTATGCTTTTGTATTTGGGCTTGCTCATTACTGTGTCCAACTGTAGGTGGGTAAGAATCAGATACTATTAAGAACTCAGTTAAATCCAACAAGACAAGGTAAATAAGGGCAAGACACTGCTCTGTTTCAATTGTAAGTTAGGGTTCTTTTATGGGCTCAACCAGTACTTCCACCTAAAGCATGCCAAAAGCAGGACGATCTTCACTATTACATAAAAGAATGCACAGGCCATGAGCCACATTATGCTTGCTGTCCCCTCTCCATCTTTCGATGACCTCCTGGCTTACACACAGCACTACTGCATCAAAATCCTCAGCAATATTGTCTTCTAAAAGTTATCTGCACCCATGAACTTTGTTTAGATTCCACTCCTGGTACCTTAGCTGCTTTTGGGTGTCACTTACTCAATGTTAAATCACTACCTGTGCATACTTCATTAAATATGGACTTTATAGATCATGATTTAAATATTCTGGCCATAACAGAAACATGGCTTCACACTTGTTTAGCACTGAACATCTTTCTTGCAATGCCCATGAAATACAAATTGTTGCATGCTGAGCATTCCGCAGATATGCGACACAGGTCAACTTTTATAGTTATGGAGCCTTCTGAAGCTTCCCACACATCTGCCCTTTTTCAGTTTAGCCAAACTAAGCACCAAACCTTCTTCTCTTCTTCCTCCCTTTTGTATACTTATGTCTGGATGATTAGGTTCCTGCTCCCATTTTGGAGGGTATATTGACATTTTGTAGGCCCTTCTATAGCCTATTTTCTTTTGCTGTTACTTGGCGATTACAACATTTAGGATGACAAACTGAAGCCATTAGAAGCTAAATCTCGAGAGCCCTTGCAGTAGTCAGCCTAGAGCATCATTCTGCTCTCTGCACTCACTCTGCAGATCATTCTCTGGATCTCATTTTTTCTTGTTCCCTAACTCATTTTGTGATCCACAAGAGTTTTGCCTAGTTATCTAAGCAACCATTTCCTCCAGGTTGGATTTTGTCAGTTTTCTATACTTTGGACTGCCTCGAAATCTTATAAACCATGTCCAGTTAGACATGTTAAATAGAAATGGTAAATAGACTAGCATGACAGGAAGGGAGGAAATGAGAAGGAGGGTGTTCATCTAACAGTGCACATGCCTGTGCTGCATTCAGTTATGGGAGTGATGAGTCATTGGGTGATTGAATGACCTGAGCTGGGTGACTTTCCTGCAAAGACTAACTATGGAGGTGCCTAGAGATCAGTCAGCCTGTCACCAAGCTGAGCTCCCATTATTATAAATGAGTACTTCCAACAGAGCTTGCAGTGTTGTTACTTTGTGTTTATAGCTGCCATTCCTGCTCCAATTCTGTGACCACCGTAATTTCTGCTCTCTTTCTGATGCTTTCCCTTATCCTGAAAATTCAAGCTGAGATCGAAATTTTTTAAAATCCTAAGAACATTTGCAAAATGCCCATTATTTGCAGCTAACTAAGGATTCCACTGAGATCTTCTTAGACCTGACCTCCATGGCGTGGTATTACCCTATACATTTTGCCTTCACCCCTCCTGTTTTGCTCAATTAGTTTTTGGTGGCATCAGGACTCTGTGCCCCTTACCATGGCTAACCAGTGATAAAAGTGGTTGTGCTCTCTCATTCAAACATGGTAAGATTGGGCTACCCCAAATGGCCCATTTAATTTGCTTGTAAGTCATGAGTAAATGGTACTTCATGTACCCAGGGTCTGTAAAAGTAGGACGTGTGCTTACATTTCACATGTCATGACAGTGAAAAACTCCTAAAGTCATTTTTCAATATTTTAAGGCCCACCTCTCTCATTGACTAACACTGGGTTACCTTATTACATTTAATAAGTGATAACTTTAGATCTGGAGCGGGGAGGGTAGAGATATTGTGTTTACACTCAAATGAATAGCAATTTAAAACCCTCTTTTTTTGATAACCAAATGTTATAAATGTTTTGAACAGTAGCATCATACAGTAGAACAAAACCTCATTAACCAGTTCGAAACACGCCTTCAGTGCGAACATAGTTTTATTAAAAACGCACATCTAGTCCATGATATGTCCACCACTTGCCACAAATCTTGTCATGCTTCTGGGGGCACCCTCTTACCTCAGAAATAGGTTGCTCCATAGCACACAAAACCTCCCTGCCCAGCTGAAAGCTTAATCGGACATGGAGCCGAGAAATGCAAAGAACCCACAAAACCTCAACATACAGCTGAAAGCCTCATTGGAACCGACGTCAAGCGACGTAAAGCCTTGCCACATAGCTGAAAGCCTCTTTGAAACCAACGCCGAGCAACACAAAGCTTCACAAAGTAACGCCATGAAGACCTACCAGCAAGGACATAAGGTACAACTCCAGCGGGCAAAACTTGATCCTGTGCCCAGGCTATGCTCTATGGCGGATGGCCTGAACTTGTGACTTTGTCCTGGTTCAACGCACCCAGATACCCTCAGTTCTCGTTTTGTACTTTTAGACACTATTCTAACTTAAATCTTTAAAATTCTATTTCTCTGGTTCTACTTGTTACAATGTTGCCATTCTGGTATCATCTTGTTGATTAAAGTCTATTCTATTTTTCTATATTGGTTTGGGATTTTTCTTGTGTTGTGTTTTCACTTTATTACTGTTTATGTTCTGCATAAATGCCTTTCACTGTGCCTCTAATTCAAGCCGGACACCTTTTGTGCAAAGCTAACAGGGGGTTAAGCACAGGTTAATTTAGTGGCTTTTGTGGTTCACCCTGACCAGGATTGTAGGTGTTGTCTGATTGGGGCTTCCACCCCCATTAACCAATGACTCAATTTCTTACAGAACTAATAACATCTGAAGGAAACTACGAATTTTGTGTTTTATTGAGAAAATGTGCACCACGGGTTTGGACTATCTCTAGTTTTGTTCATAAATCATTTTTCAAGATTTTCAGATACTGTACTAATCCACAAAATGTACAAGTAAATTTATTACATGAAAGTGTTTATAATGTTGCCCCTATATTGTCTGCAATGAATGTGTTGCCCCTAAGAGGTCTTGTTGTGTGTGGGGGTATCTGGTAACGTGAATGATGTTTATAACTCGAAATGTCAGCCATGGTTGTTGAATATGTCCTGGCAATTCAATTCAAAGCGCGGGGGCTGTTCACGCTGAAAGAAGCTGATATCGTTGATAAAGATTTGCTTATGCCCCCCCAAATTTTTGATTACTTTTTAAGCATATTTTTATTATAATGCATCAAATAATAAGATTTATTGGAGTGAAAAATGCAATTCGAGTTGGCCATAATAATTGCCTAGAGTTTTGGAAGAAGCAGATTGAAACGTGCTGTAGTGTCACCTACCACAATACTGTGTCAGGTTAGAGAGTCAACAATATGAACTGCAAAGGTTTCAGAACCTCAAAATCACAAAAAAGTGAGATTTTGAAGACTTCTTGGATCTGGTATTGATTACAGCTCTATTTAGGCACTTCTGAATTTTCCACGCTGTGGCACAATCCTTGCCTGACTGACAAAGAGCAACGACAGGGGCGTCTTCTTATTTAAGGTAATGGAAGGCAGAGTGACGGAAGCCTTCTATCAGATGGTGGAGATGTGTGGGCTGCCCTAGTGGCAGATTTTGTCAAGTGTTTGCATTTGTGAAGTTGCCTTAAGGGTAAAATACAGAATGAATCAAGCAAAGCCCTAAGGTTTTGTATCAACAACCAGATCCAAATAGATGTATTTATAAGAACTCTGGTGTATCTAACCAAAAAACACAAATTGACGACATGGGTATTTTGGAGCTATCGAATGGGAAATCATTATTACTAGAGGGGCTAGTGAATGGAGGCATTTTTATATTGCTGTGCTTGGACTCCCTCTTGCTTCTAACCTAAGGCAGGTTCAATACTCTGGAATGTGTACATTGTATTCGATTTCCACCTGTTTGCATAAGGTCATCTCTGACACTGACTGAAGCTCCTCTTCCTGTTTGCATAAGGTCATCTCTCACACTCACTGAAGCTCCTCTTCCTGTTTGCATAAGATCATCTCTGACACTGACTGAAGCTCCTCTTCCTGTTTGCATGAGGTCATCTCTCACACTCACTGAGGCTCCTCTTCCTGTTTGCATAAGATCATCTCTGACACTGACTGAAGCTCCTCTTCCTGTTTGCATAAGGTCATCTCTGACACTGACTGAAGCTCCTCTTCCTGTTTGCATAAGGTCATCTCTCACACTGACAGAAGCTCCTCTTCCTGTTTGCATAAGGTCATCTCTGACACTCACTGAAGCTCCTCTTCCTGTTTGCATAAGATCATTTCTGACACTGACTGAAGCTCCTCTTCCTGTTTGCATAAGATCATCTCTGACACTGACTGAAGCTCCTCTTCCTGTAGCTATGTAGCCAGCTCAATGTATACACAGAGAGCACCTGGGAACACGTTTCTGGTCCCTGGGCCACTTTTGAAGAGTTTGTGTCGTAGGGTGCTAAATATGTTAGAATTACTGATGCTCCAGGCGGAGAGGGAGAATAATTGACCTCGCCTGGGGCAGCCATTACAACAGCAGACATGTTGAGGCCTGATGAACATTCTTTAGCCTTCTAAAGTTGTATCTGATTATTTAGCTGTTTTTATGAATATATATATATAAATAAATAAATATATATATATAATGTCATTTAAATTCTGTCTGTAGTTTCTCAATTTTGAATTCTCTGCGCTTTTTGTGCTTTAAATACGTCAGTGTGGCCTCTCTGTGGAAGATTATTAAAGCCTGTCCTTTTTCCAAGTGATCTGATTCCAGCCCATTTAAGCCTCTAATGTCCTGTCTTTGATTAAACATAAAAAAATTCCTGACACACTCGTATTCATATAATCCTTTGGATCCACTCACTCTCAAGCTCCTATTCGCAGCCACTCACTTACTTGCATCTAGTTATGTTCACTTACTCACAAACGATCTCCAACTCGTTCTTGCTCATTCAGTCTGACATAAACATACTCCGTCAACCCGACGATACAGTTTTTCCCTCTGTTAGGTGCCTACTTCTTTCTTTATTTCCTACCCTGTAGAGTCCATTCCCTCCTCTCCTCAATCGGTTTGGTGACTGTCTCCTCCCTCCCAGTCCCAAGCCTCTCCTTCCACATCCATTGATCACAAGACCCCTTACCTGTATGCTGGTGTTTTGTAACCGGTCCATGACGATGACCATGAAATTGATGATGCTCTTGAACTGTTGGCTGGTCATGCTCCCCGAACCATCGAAGAGGAACACAAGGTCCACTTTCCCTTTCACACATTCTAAGGAGGCGAGAACAAGAGATGCAAAGAGTGAGAGAGGTTCCTGGAACACGGATGGCACGTGTCCCAGTCACAGAGTCCCTAATGCCCATGGCGACACTGATGCAAACTCTGCTGGGGAGAGTCCCGCTATCTCAGAGGCCCCTTCAGTCTTGGACAGCCAAGTCAGAGGGACCCTCCCAACTAATCTGGCCATTGGTTGATCAAACCAAGATTCATTATTTCCATGCATTTATGTCTCCTTACATAGCCAATTATTGATCAGCAATGCTTTTCTTGCTTCCCCTTATCGATCCTTTAAACCACTTCACAGTAGGAACACTGCATTCACTGTTTCACAAGCACCAACTTAATTATTCAGTACTCAGTTTGGGAGCCCAGTTGCTTCTGCTTGAAACCTGTAGTTTAGTTACATCTGCGTGCAAACATCTGCACACAGCCTAGTATGCCGCTGGTTTTAACCCAGTCATGGATCCTTCTGAAGTCAGTAAATTCCAGTAATCTGGGTACAAGTAGCACTGTTTCTACATTTAGAATGTTCTCTTGCATTCAGCATGATCCTGGAAGTCGCACAACCGCGCTATGGCAGCAGAAGTGCAATGTTTTGCATTGAATTTGGCCTAGTTTGGTAAAGCTGTATAGTGCACGTCACTGTTTGCATTTAAGGGCTCAAGCACTCCACAGGGCATGTGAGACTGATCTCGGCACATTGAACATTTCATGCACATTGAGGCTGCTCCTGGTGACTGGCTGAGGAGAGAGGTGAGACAGAGAGGGAGACCAAGAAACGAGAGAGGGTCCCCACATTCATTCCACCGCAAGTGTATTATACATTCATTATAATACAGGACTATAGGCCTAATTATGAGTTTGGTGGTCCATGGAACGGCCAACCTCGCAGTGGAGGTGCGGTGGTGGTCGGGGACCGCCGCACCAGCGGTCCGACCACCTTATTACAAGTACGGCTCTCCAGAGAACCGCAGCAACAGCCAGGGATCTGGCGGGGGTGCGGTGGTCTTGAGGGCACAATATGATTGGTGGGGCCGCTGTGGCATCGCCAAGCATATCACAAGTCTCGTCACCACCAGCGGTCTCATGGCGGTTCTCACGCCATGAAACTGCTGGCGGTGAGGAAACCGCCCATATGCATGGAGGGCATGATCCCTGTGCGCATGCACACCAGTTCCTGCATGGCATGGACTGCACAGTCCATGCTGTGCAGGAACGTGCATTGGCGGTCCCGCAGTGGTGCAGTTTTAAGGATCACATATGAGCCTTTGTACTGTACTGCCGCGGGACCGCCACACAGCCCGACTGCCAGACCACAAAATTACTCGTGATCTAGCGGACGGACGAAGGTCCTGTTTGGCAGTGTGGGAGCGGGCAGTGGCGTGGTGCCCCGCTCCCACACTGCCAAACTTGTAATCGGGCCCTATCTCTTTTTACCTTTCTAATGTAGGACGGTCTGTATTTCTCACTGGTGTCATACAGTGCTTTTCCAGTTAAGGACTGAGCTCCTTGTAGTGTCTGACTCCTGCTCTGAGGTTACACTGTACTGTAAGTCAATATTAACCAGGATCTCCTGCTAACTTACAGTGCAGTGAGCTCCACAAAGCAAGCGTCACACACAGCTTGAAGCTCCATCTTGAAAGGAGAGATGTGTGGGACCAGAATAGACTCTTGATGTAAGCAGAGAACCAAAGAGGGCGCGGCTACCCATGGCATTCACAGACCCTACGTGTGAAACCTAGATCATGTGTTAATAAATCGGACCAAGCGGTGCATTTTATAACACTATATTTTAAATATACACATCTGCACCCAAATCAGTCCCAAAACAGAAAACATGTACACTCATAGAAACTGTCTGTATTTAATGCACTTTTCACTTGCGGAACAAACCGGCAGTAACTTCCTTGCCATATACTACGAGTTAGGAAGAAATTCATACTGTGAAATTACTTTTTGCCTGCCTGAGGATGGTGGAATGTCTGTAGAAATATCCTGCAACACCACAATTGCAGGCACCCTAAGATCTGACACTGTTTCACTTCAGTTCTATTAGTGATGGAAAGCACCAACCTTGCACATGCTTAGCCTGAATTTCAGTTTGTGTATTTATTGCTGCCTGACCATAGAAACATTGTCTGTGATGCCCTGGAGTGAGATGCCCACCCTAACCGCCCCCTTTCTTTCAAAGCATCCTCTCCCCCACCCTGTCTCTTCCACCGCAGTTGTCACACTTCCACCACTAACTTAGGAGAGACACCTCAGAGGAGCCTCGTGGTGCAACAGATGGAGGTGGCCCGAGCAGGGCTGTTACGACTCCTTCCCTTTACCTTGGTAGCCTGGTGTGATCTCCTGCATCTTCAGGCCGTCCTCAAAGACATAGCAGAGGCCGTGCAGGAAGGTGCTCTCCTCGCACTCGTGGGTGATTCCTGGACCACATGCCTGGAAACAGAACAGTAGTTAGAAACAAGCCACGCTGTGGGTATTTGTCTGATCAAGCGACATGAGTGGAGAATTAGAAGTTTAACAACATATCTCAGAACACCCACCAGCATAGGATTTAGTACAAAAAAGCATAACATGGAAACAGTTTCTCTACCTCCCATTCTACAATTACACATTGTTGCCATCAGATATCCTCCATATGGATGTACAGTCGTGCGCTGGTAGTGTACTATGTCCGAAGCCAACATACACCGTGTACTGAGCTTCTGTTTGTCATGTATCCAGATATGGTTCAAAGCCAACATTGTCCTTATGAACAAATTATCTAGATACCAAAGAAGCATACTTGATATCATAGAGGATTGACATACATCTCAAGGCCCAGCATTTATCCTTAATTGTACATATATTGTGAGCATGTATTAGTGTGGGATTAGCCCACAACTCCTTGCATTCTACCTCTTTTATGGTACCTCTAAACTGCTTACTTCACCACTCAATGTACCTCTATCACTCTCTTAACCTTAGCTCTCTCCAAGTTTAACATTCCTCCAACACTATCTCATTTGCCTTTGCATCTAATAAAGACCCTGTATATAGCAATGTCACTTAGCCAAGAAAACAGGAATCAAACCCCTCTTCCACCTCCTGAAATGGATACTTCCAAAAGCACATGTCTAAACTAGGGCCTAATTTGCAGTTGGGCAGCAATGGAAAATACTACAAAAACAGAAGAAGTTCTTAATTCAGAGTAAATCCGAGGCTGGAATTTCTTCCACAATGCAATCCCAATTTTGGAGGAACTTCCAACTGTAGCTTCTCCTCTGGATTTAACACAGGATTTTTCAATAACTCCCAAACTCTAAATCATGGCCTTTTGCTAATCATGGTCCCATAATCCCTGCTCACTTTTCTTCACAACTTCCAAGTGTGATATCTGTTGTAGCTGGTGCATTATAAATTTAAACACATTTTGTGTGTTTTACATAAAAAGTAAAAAAAAATAAAAGTGCATATAAATCACCAGAATGTAATATCTTTTTCCAAACGTTCTACACTGATAATCCTAGGATATCAAATAAAGCAATGTCAATCTAAGAAATCAAGGTTTCAGACTTTTGTTAGTAATTCAGCCATTTGGCTCATACATATATTAAATCAAAAAGGCATTTAAGCCATGGGGGCTCACAGAGTCTGTTCAATCAATTTATAGTAGGTGGCAACAGTTTCAGAATTTGCAAAATATGGAAATGCACATCATTATTTTAATGTCCTCTCTCAATAGGCTTGGACGACTGAACATTTGCTGCAGACATATGTGGTGTTCTGGGGGTTGTGAGTTCAAATCCCAGCAAGGCAGACTCAGCCTTTCATCCTTATGAGGTGAGTAAATTAAATGCCATATATTGGGTAATACTAACACCTGTTATGTGCAGTGCTTATACATGGAATAAGTGTTTTATTTAGCACTATAAAAACACGTTATTATTATTAATAAAACTTGGTGCCTCTGGAGGTTCCAATGATTTTAAACAAACATGTTATTTATGTTCATCTCAGTAAAACTTTGCCTTTTTGTTTCACTTTGCAACATATTAAATTCTGAATCAATGTTGAAATGTCCTTTAACTTGATGTAATTATTAGTATAAGAATGATTCACACTTTTCCTTCCATCACGTCGTTGCAGAGGGCGTATTGTGCACATAGGCATGTGCCAGACATATGTTTAGATGAGTACATCTTTTTAGCTTTTGCAAGCATGCCTTTAAGGTTTCTGTTGCGTCTTCAACCAAAGGTCCTTGTTTTATGAACTAATATACATACATTTTTGTCAAACTTGAAAATCGTCAAACATAAAAAAATCGATGTGTTAACTTTCAGTTGTAGATGTAGAAATAAAAGCTACTAACTTTCTTCTTACAGTGTTTTAGTTTCAAGTTGAGTTGATTTTCTATAGCTGGAATTTTGAACATGCATTTTGTAATATTCCGTCGTGATACTCTCAATAATTATATTTCCCATTCAGATTTTCCAGCCTCTATACAGTTTAGATTAGATTAGGTTGTGATGGTATTCTTCAGCGTTTTACTAGATGAGAATATAAGGACACCTGAAGCACTTACCATGTTCTATTTTGTGCATTTATTAAATAGGTCAGTGATGAAATAATTGTTAAGGCGTCAATACTCATTTTAACGTTTTGCACATGGAGTGCTGATGCTCACAAAAATGTAATTGTTGGGTTTACTAAAAAAAAAATGGTCCTTTGTATGAACAAGGGTTCATGGATATCAGCTTAGATAAAAAAATATATAATTATATTGTATACAGTATTTCAAGTGCTTTCTATATTTGAGTGTTCAAAATAACTTTGGTTTTCAAGTATTACCTAACAATATGGGCACGAGCCGACGTTGTGGTTTGGAGATATTATTTTACATCATAATGAAGCAGTTGTATTATAGTACTATATGTAGTTAAATTTAAAATTGAAAGCGGAATAATTGTAGAGAGGTTACTTTACAGATTTACCGACATAAGGAGCCCAATAAATGGGGAATAATGGGTATACTGTAGAAAATAAGATAAGTAAAATGAAGAACAGACGACTGAGGTTATTTTTGTATGTATCCATCTGGTTTGTAGGAAATTACCATCTTTCGCATGATGTGAACCCCCCCCATCCACCCGCCACTGATGTTTGCCATTTCTGTTTTTCTGGCTTTAGAACCCTGTGCACTTTACTCCTGCTAACCAAGAGTAAAGTGCCTGTGCTCTCTCTTTAAACATGGTTAAATGTGTTTATTGCTAATTGGAACCTTTAACTTGCCTATAAGTCCCCTATTATAGGGTGTAGAAGGTGCACTCGGGGCCTGGAAGTTAAAATGCCACTTTTGGACTACAGCACCTGTTGTGCCATCCACTACAGTGGCGGTACAGCTTCAGGTCTACCCTGTGTAGACAAACTGCTGCAGTGTGAAACCTGCTGCACAACTTGTCAAAATAACTCTTTTTGATAGGAGAAAACCTTCTTTTAAAATATTAATAAGTTACCCCTATGTAGGTCTTGTGGTCCACAAGGCAGGGTGAATGGTATTTAAAAGCAAGACGTATAAATTTAAAGTTAATATGTCATTACAGTGACTAGCAGCCAAAGCCTATTTTCACTGTAGGCAGGCTGGTTAGCCCATAGAGAAACACTGAGAAGTGATATAAAACACTAATACTGTATATTGGGAATGGGACCAGCTAGAAAAATAAACAACTATTTTTAATAGTTGTTAAAAATTCAACTCAGTCATGAAGTCAGATTTTGAATAAATATTAAGGAAAAGTAACTTTTAAAAAGTCACCTTTTCCCTGCATGATGTTCCTGGAGGTTAATTTGTATTAGCCCTCCAGCTTCTCCCAGCCTGTGATCAGCCTTCAATAGGTGTGAAATGCCTCCCAGGAGCAAACAGCAGGCTGACCTGAATGGGCAGAGATGACTCATCTGAAGCCAACAGAATAAGCAGATTGGGGGAGGGGGGTATTCTGTGATGCCACCCTGTCAAATCCTGCATTACAGGCTTTTTAGAGCCACATGGAACACCTGGGGCATGCTTAAAAGGGAAAGAACAGAATGTAAAAACAATGCTTGTGTATCCACTGTTTTGTTTGCTGAAGGAACCTGCTTTTGTCCTATCAGACTTCTGTTTTTCGGCTTGTTGTCGGTACAGTGCCTACATCAGACTGATTTAAGTTAGATGTGGGAGGCCACTAGCATTACCATAGTACACCCCGCTCGCCCCACCCAGCCTCAGAGCTCAAGTTTAGGGTGGCTGAAAACTTTGGACATCTTGAAAATACCCTCATACATGGCATATTTGACCTGTTTGAAGTAGGCAAATAGAAGCTACGGAAAAAGAGAATAGGGTCGGCCCAGGGAACCTTTGCCCCATTAGTTAGGGAGTGCCTAGTACCTATGCCCACCCTCTAGCTGGTGCCGGGTGCAACTGTGGCATCCCAAAGCAACTGGACAAAAAGCTTTCTGGACCTGCGGAAGATCAGAAGAGGAAGGAACCTGCTTTCTGTGACCTGAGAGGAGCCCTGAAGGACTGCATTTGCTCCCTTTTGAAGTCCACTCTTTATCTTTGGTATAAGGGTCAGTTGGTTGACCTTCTGTGTGGCTACAGGGAGTCATCAAGCTGCAAGAGGCCTTTTCCTGCAAGTAACCTACTGACCTTGGGCAACTGGACCTGGACTGGACCCTGCTGGTGGCCTCTGCCTGACACCCTGTAAGGTCTCGAAGGGCCTCCTGGGGGCCTTAGAAGTATTGTGGTTAGTTGTGACTTAAAAGACTACATCAGAAGGTACATTCTTTGACCAGAATGTACCTGGTTTGTGTATCTGACCCATGCTCCATTGTGGTCAGTCTAAAATCGTGCCTAGGTCCCGGTCTACAGTGATCATTGATTTGTATTGGCGCTTAATGCTTTTTGGTGCTATTTTACTTTAAATCTATAAAAAAATTATATCTTCGGTTTTCTTGATGAATGTTTGCCATTTTGGTGTCATTATGTTGATTAACATTTACTTTGGGTTTGGGATTTTTATAGCTTGATGTTTTGACTTTATTACTGTTTGGGTACTGGATAAATACTGTACACATTGCCCTAAGTTAAACCTGTCTGCTCTGTGCCATAGCTACTAGGGGCGCCTGAACTCTGCATCGATGCCTCGGCTGCCATTGGGACCCCAAGACCCGGTCTGCTTTGCGGCTCCCTGCCGCCACCATCATTCCTGCGCGCCTGGAGGCGCTACATAACCGGAGAAGGGCTCCTGCAGCTCGGGACGCCCGAACTCTGCACCGCTGCCTGCGCTGCCATTGGGACCACAAGACCCGGTCTGCTTTGCGGCTCCCTGCCGCCACCGTCATTCCTGCGCACCAGGAGGCGCTACATAACCAGAGAAGGGCTCCCCTCTAACATCCGGCATCCAAAATCATCAGCTGCTTGTGACCCCACACGTCTCCCAAAATAAGTCAAGATCATATCGCAGTGTGTGGCCAGGGACTGTGGTTGGGAGCGCCTCATCTTGGAAGTAATTGGCGGAAGTTAAGGACGTTAAGGACCCTCTCCTATTGAGAAAAGAGAAGCTGGTGGCTGTTTGGAAGGTGGACTTATTCAAGAAGAAGGACGCGCTGTTCAGGCTCTGTTAGCCTTCACCACCACTTGCTCCTGCTTGCTGCCTCCGGGGGGGGGCTCAGTCCCCCAGCCTGCTTTGCCTTCCAGAGGGCGAGGGAGGGGCCTCCTCCCATCTACGCCCGACAGAGGCTGGGCAACCCCTCTTTCGCCTGGGACCTGGATGAAGGAGAGCGACAAGTCGGTGAGACGGGAAGGGCATTATTTTACTCCTGGTGATGGTCGACTGTTTGGACTGCGACCTGCCCCCCTGTCTGATGGATTGTGAAATAGAGGCTACTGTTTGCAACCCCCGCAGGAAGCCTGTATAACTGTGAGACTTTGCTTTCCTGGATTGTGTCGGGATCTTAACAGTGGTGGGAAAGTAAGGGGAGCTCTTTGTGCTTTGCTGTTTGTGCCTTTTACACCAAGGGACTTTGTTCTCACAAACTGCTCAATTCCTCATCTGTTGGTTTCTTAGTGTGGGAGGGGTTTGATTGCTCCTTACCCCCCCTGGGAAAGCTCTTGCTGTAGTTTCTTTCTGTAATTCACCTTGACTCAAGCTCAGAGGGCCCTGCGCTACTGAATCCCGGAGTTTAATTCTATCTCTGTAGCATAAGGGAACTTATAGCTTATTACATCTTTGTATTTGGTATTCCCCTTGTTCCATATTCTTAGTAACTGGTCTGATTGAATGATGGGTAAACGCAAGATCATGCCAGCCGCAAAATCCACAGGCATTACCTTGGATGGTTTTCTCCAGAAAGCAGTGGGGGTTATTACGAAGGAAATCGAGCAAGCAGAACAGAGACTTTCATTAGGCCCCGCAGGTGATTTTCCACACCAACTCTTCTAGACTCCAATAGAGATCTTAACATAGATTCTTTGGGGACGGATGTTGATAGGAGGACCGCAGTGCCACTCTCGTCTGTTGTGGTAATCAGGCACAAAGATGATGTTCTTGCAAAAGATAAGTTAAATATGTGTGACTCCAACCACATTCTAGAGGAGAATAGTTCCCCGCAAGTAATAGGGGGGAAGAGGAAGAGAATCGAGGTGGTGGGGTTAGGATGTAAACCAAAGGACCACTTGCCTGTGACCAAAAAAATCAGACAAGACCTGGTAACAGGGGGAGGAGCAGAAGGGGCCTGGGTAAAGGGCCCACACTAGATGGGGAGGACATTCCTTTAATTAAAATCAGTAAGTTAATAACTGAGGCATTGGCCCCTGTTGTGGATCGTCTAGATCGTATCGACGATCAGCTTGCCCTTGTGCTTCGAGAACTAAATAAGTCCCCGGCACAGGCCCCACAGGAAGGTTGAGGCTATTAAGCAGAGTAGCACAGCGGCCTTACCAAATTATAGGAATGCCCCCCAAAATACAATGTCCTTAAACCCCCTGGAGGAAGCCTCCTGTGTGGCCCCTCTCATAGAGCGCCCTGCGAACACTTGCGAAGGATCTCCCTGGGTAACAGTCCCCCCTAGGCAAAATCGCAAGGTTAGGCAAGGAGACCAACATTTTTGCAATCATGATCTGCCAATTGGGCCCAGTCAGCAATATCCACCTCACAACCCAAATTTAGAGTGCCCAGGAAATACATCTTCAAATAGGGAGGGTGAAAAAGCTATACTGAATTTACCACCAGATTGCACCCCCTATACCTTGGTACTCACTGGAGTCCCCTATCTCCCACCAGGCCGCCAAGAAAACTGCCAAAGCCTCATTAATAAATCAGCTCATTGGTGTCGTAGCAAAATATCGCCCCAGGTATCTGTTAGATAATATCATCATGGCCAAGCGAGTGAGCTGGGTGGGCCGCATGACAAAAAACAGCTAAGGGAGATTGTGTGGTTCTTAATTTTAGGGACCCCGGGTTTGTGCAATTCCTTTTGAAGCGCCTTAATGACGCAGCAGGGGAGAATGACCCCATAAGGGTCCACCTGTTGGGCTTTTTCTACCCACCCAACAGGGGCAACATCCAGAGCCAAAGGCCCCCTACCCTAGGCCTAAGAACGTATGCTTGTTCACAGCAATTGGCGTTCACCCACCCCAATCGCTTTGAAACTTTATCAGGCCTTACTGATATTGATTGACTGCTAGTTTATCCCAAAGAGGTAGCCGAGGAGGGGGGCACGGCACAGGCAGGTAACAATTTAGGCAGTGTTACTGATGTGGTAGAAACTGTAGATATAGGGCGTGCATCTTTAGTATGTCCCATACCCTACCCCCCACTAACAGAGTTAGGGGGACAGAAAACCAGGGGAAATCTACCCCCTGCTTTAAAATCATCTCATGGAATATTGCAGGATTCCATTCTAAGATAGGGAATGAGGAGTGGCTAGGGTATATCAGGGGCTTCGACCTCATTTGCCTCCAGGAAACCTGGTCTAGAGATGATATATCCTTGGATGGCTATCGCTCCTACTGCGTTCCTGCATTACCTTCTGCCGCAGGAAGGACTAAGGGTGGGATTGCGGTTTTTTTATCAGTAAAATACGGATCTCTAAAAGTCATTAGTATAAGCTCATCACCCTGGCATCAACTAATTATGATCCATAATTTAAGTAAGGCCAAAATACTCCTGGTGAATTGGTACCACAATATCTTTGATCCAAATAATTGTAATGCCATTGAGACCCTACACCATGAGATCACGCAAATCACTGGGAAGTGGCAGCCACTATGCATCATCTGGGTAGGGGATTTTAACTGTACAATTTGTAAGCACAGCTCTCAATGTGTGTGTGGGCTGGGAGACACGGAGGGACAGCCCCAGCCCCATTTTATTCACTCATCTGTCAGAACCCAGGCCTCCTGTTCCATATCCTGGAACAGGATATAGACCATTCTAATGCATGTTTTGTGTATGTTTACTCTCTCTTTTGAGAGGATCCCTTGCTATGCTTCCAGATAACCGGATGAGGCATTTATTCACACTCCCTTTTTTCTTTTAAAAACAACGTCATAAGAACAAGCCCTCGCTTGGCTTACTGTTCCTGACCTGTAACCATGCCCTTTCCTTGTGCCTTGCTCTTCGTCTGTTGCTGGATTCGGAAGAAACATTGTATCCTGCTTTTTTTGATTCCTGAAACTAACTCCCTGCCGCTTTTGAGCCCAGATCAAGAGCGAAAAAAAACCTTGTATCCTGCTTTCTGAAAACCGGAAACCGACTCGCTGCCTCTCTGTTGCATAAATGAGAACAGTGTAACTCTGTATGTCTCGGCTCCTCAATGGGCTGATTTATGCACGAGTCTTTAAAATCCCGATTCTGTTAATCACCGGTAGCCACGACGCCCTCCCTACGCTGATTATTTCTGTGATAAAGTCCTTTGTCCCTCACGGATTCAAGCGTTCCCACCCTCTTTTCACGCTACGTTTCTCTACGCTGTTCAGTCCGCGAAGAAGCCATTAAACTGGCAGCAACCTTAAAACGCCCCGACTCTCTTTGGCGTTTTCTCCTCTCTACTTACTCCTGGCGCCCAGGCTTCCCCGTCGTTGTTGTTTTTTGTATCTTTCGTTCCTCTTATTTTTTTTTTATTGGGAGAAACTCTGAGAAGAAACAATATTGCCTCAAGCTGTCTTCTATATAGAAGTGGAAATTGCGCTCTCACTAAAAAAAGAGTGAACCATTTTTTTTGGGGGATTGCACAATTACTTTTGGAAGGACTAATTTGCGCTTTGAAAGCCTCCACTTCTGTTCCTTTGTTGGTAAAGAAGTATTTACTTACATTCCAAGTGAGAGTGACTTTAACTCTGAATAATCCTCAAGATACAAGGCTGGGAGAGCTATAGCTGGTAAGTGGATTTCTATACAAGACATGCATTAAAATTGTTATACTGCTTTCTAGATAGATTCTGATATCCTTCATTGTTCTCTTTCAGTCTACACCTTCTCCTGCTCTACTTCCTGGTGGGACCTGTTGCTTGCGGAGGGGAAGAGTGGTGTGGTCATTTCTCAGAACTCTTCCCCACATCTCCCCTGAGAAAGTGGTCTTGATTGAGAGTTGCTCTGTACTCATTAAGACACTATTTTTTGGGAGTGTGGGGAACTTCTCTTCGTTCCTGTGGAACCAGACCAGACCCAGGTTAGTAGTGACCTTGCGTTTGACACTCATCCCAGGGAGAAGCCCTAAATTTTGTTTTAATAGGAAACGATTTAGGCCTTATAAATTGTCGGGCCAAGGATCTTTCACTGCAGTGTCCCACTTATGTTGGCTGTGGCAGGGCTAGTTCCATCGATTTTATGCTAATATCTAGAAATTTCTTCAAGCTCGTTCTTGACTTTGTGGTGGAACCTCACTGTCTGAGTGATCATAACTCCCTTATCGTCTCCCTCAATTTAAAGATCCAGGTGAGGGAGGGCGATGATCGCCCGATCCATTACCACCGGAACAAGGGAGTCAGGCTGAATTGGAGTAAGATCGATCCCCTCAAATTTGAGGGAGATATTATAAAAGGCTACTCCCACTTAATTATGGGATGTTTGAAGTCAGACTCGCCCCAGAGGACGTTGTTCGGGAGTTTGGGTCACTATGCGCTGAGGTAGCCATGAGGCTGACGAGGAGTCCTAAGCAAGGGGAACCCCACGAGGCCCGGTGGTTTAATTCCGATTGTTCTAGGGCCCATAAAAATTTAAAAGGGCGCTTCATGTTATTCCCCGTAACAGAGATCTTGTTAAAGCAGCAAGGCACAAATATAAAACAATAATCGAGGGTAGAAAAGCAGAACTGAGAAGTCTAGCATGGGAAGATCTAGAGAGAGCAGGAGCCCTAGGAGATCCAAAAGAATTCTGGGAAATTATAAATCGCCCTTTATTCACTGAAGAAGCTAGGCAGATGGATTCACTGATCCTGGGAGATGCTTGGGTATCCCACTTTAATGGCATCTTTAACCCCCAAAATAAAAGGGTCGAGGAATACAGAAGGGATTTGGCCGTAGATTCATTTGCATCTACGCAACTCAGTCTATCCATCACAGTAACTGAGGTCGAGGAGGCGTTAGCCGAGGGGTCCCGTCTAAAAGCACCAGGTCCTGATGGGGTCCCCCTTGACCTTTTTAAAAATAATCCAAACCTGTGGGCACCCCTGTTGACGAATGTATTTAAGGCAGTAATTACTGACCCAATGCCCGCATCCTGGAAGGAGGCAATAGTGGTCCCCGTTTTTAAAAAGGGTAATAGAAGAGACCCGGCTTGTTACAGGCCAATTTCGCTCATTGATGCCACAGCTAAGGTATTGGGTAGAGTTCTCCTTGCACGTCTGGAGACCTGGGCAACCACCACAGGAGTGATATCCAACACCCAATATGGTTTCAGGAGAGGGCTTGGCACGACCGAGCAATGTCTTAATTTGTCCTTAATTATCAACAAATACGTGAAGGCCAGGAAGGGCTCGTCCACCTGGCCTTCATGGATTTGTCCAGTGCCTTTGACACTGTTAACCGGGAGAAATTATGGGATATGCTGGAAAGTTTGGGTGTGGAACAAGCACTGGTGCACTCATCCATAGGCTGCATTTTAATACTTCAGTCTCCATAAGATACGGCACTCAAGGGGAAAAAACTGAGCAAATGGCTTCAACAGAGGGTGCCCGTCAAGGGTGCATCCTAGCCCCTTTTCTGTTTTTAATATACACAAACAGTCTGGAGGCTTCCCTATTAAGTAGGAAACTTGATTTTCCCAAAATTGGCAGCAAATCTGTCCCCTTGCTATCTTATGCTGACGACACGGTGCTAATGGCCACGACAGCGAATGGCGTTCAGAATTACCTGGATACTTTTATTGATTTTATGTCGTCACTTGATCTTAAAGTACATTTTATTAAATCATATATTATGGTATGCGGCCCAAAGAGTACAAAGACTAAGATTTTCGTAGCACGGGACAAGAGAATAGAAAAGGTTGAGAATTTTATGTACCTGGGGAACTTATTTAACAATAAACTAAGTTGGGACCCACTTGTGACAGCAAGAGCCCACCATACAACTAGGGCTGTGGATGGGCTATTTCGCTTTGCATGCAAATTAGGCCATAAGCCTGTTAGGGAAATAATCACCCTTTACAAAGCCAAATGCCTCTCGATTGCAACATATGGCTCAGGGGTGTGGGGACATCACAATAGCTGCCAGCTAGAAGTAGTGGAAAATAAATTCACTAAAAGGCTCATGATTACGCCTAATAGTGCCCCTAACCGCCTATGTCACGACGAATTGGGACTAGAGCATATAGAAGATCGCATATCTTGTGCCCCTCTACTCCTATGGGTGAAAATTTGGCTATCTGAAGAACTAACGTTCTCTCGAGAAATAATAAAAAATTGTCAAAACTTGGCCAACTCTCAAAAAATACCATGGCTTCGTTTTGTGAAAGATAAATATTATGAAATAGGATTGGGGCATTTCTATGATAGTCCTGAAAGCATCCCACTGAACGCTAAAGTCGTTATCAAAGAGGCGTTACATTCAAGGGGAAACATGCGTTATCCTCACCAAAATGAGATCGGTCCCATGCACTTGTCCCCTGCCCCATTGCAATATTATTTAACATTCACCACTAATCTGCAGATTAGATTTTATTTAACTAGATTTCGGTTAGGTACTGTGCATTTTATTCTGGCGTTTCCACGCCAGAGTGGTTGGGCGAATGACCTCTCACCTTGTCCATGTGATAATCTTACAAGCCAAAGCACTTGGCACTTTATCTTATTTTGCACTTTATATAAAATGGCAAGGAGCAAATTTTTAATCCCACTGTTAAAGAAAATTTGCCCTTGCACATATATTGATGGTTTTAAATTCTTGCACTCACTGGCTACCCCTGATATTTGTATTGCGGTAGCGAACTACAAAAAAGATCTTTGGCCATTAGAAAAAGCTATGAGTAACAACACCCTGAGCTGTCTCACCGAAATCACCGTATGCAAAGAGTCGCATGTTCTTGGTATTTTATTAATTGTTTTTAAAACATTGTTCAAACTGTTTATATGTTGTGATAATGTCTTTGTAAATCTTAATGGTGTTATGAATTGATACTAAGTTTTTTATTTTTTATTTTAAGTAATGTGCACATTTGAAGGTTATGGATTTTAATCAACTTGGAAATTCTAGAGGTCTATTCAGCTGCCATAAAGGCCACTAGAAAAGCACCTTAACTTAGGAATTGACATTCCCTTTGTGATGTTTTTAAGTGTCTGCTTAATTATTGTATGTTGGCATTTGAAGCCATCACGTTTGACCCAGCGAATTAATTTTAGTGAAGTATGTAACGTTATTGTATGGTCATTTGGCCTAGGCTGGAAATCGATGCTGCTGTTGTTGATGCACTGAATGTCCGTTTCTGTACTCTTTTATGGCTTGTTAAGCCGAATAAAGATTTATTGACTTGACTATTAGAGGGTTGAGCTCAGGTTAATTTAGGGACTTTGAGGGTTCACCTTGGCAAGGGTTGTGAATATTCCTTGAGGTGGGCAGTCACCCACCCTAAATATTCCAATTTCTTACATTGGTGTTCAGCAGTAGGATCCAGGACTTGTGGTTTGCAGTACCGCATAGTGATATAATTTGAAATTAAAAAATCGCTTTAGGAGGGGCGTGGTCAAGATGGCGGCCGAGTAGGACGTGCCTGCTCGCCGCTCCGGCCGCCGATCTGGGCCCAACCTGCATAGCTGCAACCAGCGGATTTCCAGTCTCTGCCTCAGACTTTGTTTGGGTCCGGGACCCGCTGAAGCGCCGCTGCCCCGAGTCCGGCGTGAATCTGGTGCTTAATTTCGGAGATCGGCTCGTGCCCGCCCGGCGCGTCCTGCGGCCTGCCTCGTGGCCGGGCAGGGAGGAGTGCGCGAGCGGAGGCATCTCGTGACAGACACGGCTGGCGACTCACCTCCCCCCCCTGAGTGTTGGATGCAGGGGGGGGGATTGCAGAGATCCGTGTTCCGCTCACAGGAGAAGCTCGGAGCACTGGTGTGCGGCTCCGGCACAGACATGGCGCATGGACCTGAGGCCGCTGGCGGAGCTACCGTTACGTCCTTCGCAGGTGAGCCCCCCCCCACGGCGACAACGAGCTACCGGGCGTTCCCTTGGTACTGCGCCCCTTCCCTCCGTCCCCCGCAGAGTGATACGGAGGTGACTAACACCGTGCTTGGGCCTGAGAGACTTCCGAGAGAGGCCACATGGCGGCGAGCCCGCACCTGCGCCCGCCCTCCTGACTGGTGTTTCTGCACCGGTCGGTGCCCTGTCCTTTGCCGCGCAGCACGGGGGGCGGATGTGAGGCCCTGTCTGGGGCTGCTGGGCTGATCGAGACTCCTGCGCCCTGAAGAAGGAAGTGTGGCTGGGCGGGCCGCTTGCCACCGGGCCGTCGCATTCATTACTGCGGCCGCTGCTGCGGGGGCCTGAAGCACTGAGACACTACAGAGGCCTCCCTTGGATTCCCTCGGGGGGGGCTGGAGTTGACCTTTTGCGCGGCGGTGACGGCGACATTTGACCGCGTCAACTGGCCGGGGGCCCTGCCAAGCTTACTCGGGCACTGAGACGCCGGTTCTTGGACCTGAGGAGTGAGCCTTGTGGCTAGAACCAGGAGAGTTATCCGGAGGGGGGATTCATTGACATCTGGGGTGTGAGGCCCCATTAGACGCTCCATCGCTTCTTCTCCGTCGGAGAGGGGGACACCTATCTTAAGATGGCCACCAACAAGTCTCGCAAAGACAGGTCGGTCAAGGACCTGCTACTCCAGGCCGGGGCTGGAGGTGCCGAGACGGCCCCAGCGCGGAACAAACCTTCGGCGGGACGAGGCTCAGAGGACCCGGAGGGGCCGGTTACGCGCAGTGTCCTGGAATCCCTCTTTGCCAATCTCACTAGGGAATTCCACACCATGAAGAAAGACTTGACAGCGGAGATCAGAGAGATGCGCAGGGACATTGACTCAGTGGGGAAGAGGGTCGACGAGCTGGAGAACCAGACGACAGCCAGAGACGACTAAGATTCCCAACTTCAGCACGAGGTCCTGCGCCTTAGAGACCAGCACTTAGATCTACAAGCCCATGCAGAGGATCTTGAGAACCGGTCCCGCCGGAACAACATTAGGATTCGTGTGGTGCCGCAGGGGACAGAGGCGCAAGACATCGAGGCTTTTGTCATGGATCTTTTCCGCCACATCTTAGGGGGCCCCCCGGAACTAAAGATTAAACTCGACCGTACACACCGGGTGGGACTTAAGCGACCAGCGACTGCCCCCCCTCCGGACATTCTGACATGCGTGCACGACTTCAAACTTAAGGAGCGTATCTTACGGGAGGCTGTGGCCAACCATCCCATTGAATTCCGCTCCTGCAGGCCTCTTCTCTTCCAGGACCTGGCGACCTCTACGTTGCAGAAAAGGCGGGAGTTACGTCCAGTTACGACGTTCCTGCGCTCAAAGGATATCTCCTACTCCTGGGGCCACCCGTTTAGCCACATTTTTAAATGGGAGGGCAGGCTTCGCCAGGTTCGCTCTCTACAGGAGGCTACGTCGCTTCTCCGTCTCCTAGGAGAAGACCGCCTACACCGGAGCGGGATGCTTCTGCGGGGCATTGAGCTGACCCCATACGATGGCAGCGAGTTGGGAACTCTCCGTTGGGCCTACGTCCGGACTCGGAGACCATCGCCAAAGAACGCACGGCTGTACTAAAATTCCTGTCAGAAGACTCGAACGCTGCTGACTGAAACATATTGGTTAAGGCGCTGTCATATGCAACCTTTATGGGATCCATTTTGAGGTATTTGATTGGGCCCTGTGCGGGGTGGGGGTGGCGGGGAGCTCCTACTATCCATCTCACGCCTCACCGCAGGGCGATAGCCCGGGACATTTGTGGACTTGGCAAGTAAATGTTCTCTGTTGTTAGTTTTTTGTTGTGGGTCCTTGGTTTTCCTCCTCCTCCTCCTCCTAACTCCGCTGGGTGGTTGTTACTTCTTACTGATGACTCTCTTCCATCTGCACAGGCTGGGGGGCTCTCATCTATAGCACATTCAGGGACCTTTCCTCATGCTTTCTAACATTCATGTCCTGTTCCTTAACGTCAAGGGACTGAACAGCCCCATCAAACGACGGGCTGTCTTGTCCTACCTCGAGCAGTCGGATGCCCATATCTGTCTGCTTCAAGAAACACATCTGCTATCCACAGATACACAGACTGAGGTCCAGGGCCTTCCCTCATCAGATGCTCTCTTCTAATACCTCTAAGACAGCGGGGGTGGCGATCCTAGTCTCCGCTAAATTTCCGGGACAAATAGGTATCAAGCAGGCCGAGATTAGGGGTAGGCTCCTGGCACATATTTACTTTGGGCACCTGTGAATTCACGATCGCTACAGTGTATGTCCCTAACGGAGGACAAGAGCGTTTTATCAGGGACATCATACACGAGATCACTAGTCTACCAGACAAAACTATACTTTTAGGGGGTGACTTTAATTTGGCCTTTGATGACGCAGTGGACCGGTCGGGGCAGCGATGGGGACAAACTGGGGCCCTTTCGGGGGATGGGAAACGGCTTCTAGGAGAGGCTGGACTCATAGACATATGGAGCTTGCATCATCCAGGATCCAGGGAATATACCTTTTACTCACACCCTCACAAGACGTACGCCAGAAT
Organism: Calotriton arnoldi; assembly: GCA_963921515.1. Taxonomy (NCBI): domain Eukaryota; kingdom Metazoa; phylum Chordata; class Amphibia; order Caudata; family Salamandridae; genus Calotriton; species Calotriton arnoldi. The sequence goes on along the minus strand of CAWUFW010002661.1, from coordinate 106,500 downwards.
TGACTATGTTCTCACCTCTGATTCCCTGACGCAACAAACACGGGACGTAGAGATTCTTCCCTGCCCCTTATCTGACCACTCGGCTGTGCGGATATCCCTGTCGCTGCATCATCGACAACATACTCGCAGGTTCTGGCGTTTACGCGAGACCATGTTGCAGCGCCCCTCAGTAATACGGCAAATTCAAAAGTGCATGACTGATTATTTAGAGCTTACCATATCTGCGACGACCCTATGGGAAGCACTGAAAGCGGTAGTTAGGGGGGAGTTTCTGGGTATAGCAGCGGCCGATAAAGACAGGAGGGAGAAACGGGAGCGCTTAATGGGAGAGGTAGACGAACTGGAACGCATTCACCAGAGGACAGGGGCGCCTAGGGTTTGGAAACTTCTTAAGGCACCCAGGGCGCAGCTGGCGGGTTTGAATGTTGATCGGGCTGAGTACGCAGCTCTCCGCCTGAAGCATGCATTTTATGTGGGGGGAGATAGGGGCGGGCGTCTCCTTGCTAATCGGCTCCGTGCGCAGCGACAAGCGTCCCGAGTCACTGAGATCAGGGATCAACAGGGACGAGATTGGGATACAGATCCCGAGATCGTGGACACATTCCAACAATTTTATGAGACCCTCTACGCGGCACAAGCCCTCCCCGAGGATGGGCCAACTCACTACCTTCAGAGAGTCGCTACAGCCAAACTGTTACCGCACCAGGCGGAAGAGCTTGAGGCCCCCATCCGACTGGAGGAGGTCATCTCTACAATCTCCCGTTTGAAGCTCAATAAATCACCAGGCCCGGATGGGTTCTCCTCAGTTTTTTATAAAAAGTTCTGCGCAGTGCTGGCCCCACTTCTAGTACGGGTTTTTAATTCGATCGGGTCTAACTCGGCTTCCTCCCTCCCGTCCTCCATGATAGAGGCGCTAATAACAGTGATCCCTAAACCGGGTAAGGATAAGCGCCTCTGTGGGTCTTTTCACCCTATTTCCCTTCTCAACGTCGATCTGAAGATTTTTACCGGTATCCTGGCGAGCAGACTCTCTCGACACCTCCCCGGGCTGATCGATCCTGATCAGTCCGGTTTTATCCCCGGACGCCAGTGCTCCGACAATACCAAGCGGTTTCTTCATCTCGTGGACAGGTCGGAGCGCTTCCCGGCGGAACGCATGATTCTCTCGGTCGACGATGAAAAGGCGTTCGACCAGGTCCATTGGCCGTATCTTCGGGCGACCCTGGCCCACTTCAGCCTTCCGAGTCGCTACATCGACTAGGTCTTTAGTAGCTACGCAAACCCCACGGCGCGGGTGAATAGGACGGCGTTGTCGGCCTTTTCTATTTGCAGAGGGACTCGGCAGGGATGCCCGCAGTCGCCGCTCCTGTTCGCCCTCTACATGGAACCCATGGCTCAGAGGGTCAGAGATGATCCCGGTATTAGAGGGGCGCGCTTCGGGGGGGGCGGAGCACAAACTCTGCTTATATGCGGATGATGTGGTGGCTACATTGGAGCATCCTAGGGAATCTTTACCTCCTTTCTTGGACGAATTGGACAGGTTTGCCCTTGCCTCGGGCTTCAAGATTAACGTGCACAAGTCACAGGCCCTAGATCTTTCCTTTGGATCGGAGACGCGGGGGATGCTACAGCGTTCTTACCCGATTCAGTGGGCCCAAGACTCCATTTCTTATTTAGGATTGCATGTTTCCGCCACTATTGCGGACATCAAAACGTCAACCTATACTGCAATCCTGAGACAGGTTTGTGCTTCCCTTAGGAGGTGGAGACCACATTCTATTTCATGGTTGGGCCGCATAGCGGCGGTGAAAATGGTGATCTTGCCCCAAATTCTCTACCTGTTTCATACGCTTCCACTGGTGCCACCAGCTGGGGTCATACGTTCGTTGCAACGAGACATAGAACGCTTTGTCTGGCGGGATCAGCGGGCTCGGATGCGCCAGGAACTTACCTATAGAGACCCAGTGGAGGGAGGTTTGGGTGTCCTTGACCTTTTAGCTTATTGGCGGGCGGCCCAAATGAGGGCGCTGGTGGAGTGGTCACGCCCGGAATCTGAGAAACACTGGCTGTTTATGGACAGGTCACTTGCTGGCCAGCCCCTATGGGGAGTCCCCTTTCTCGCGCGTGCACAGCGACCTCGCAATTTGTATCTCTCCGAGGTGACCCATCCTATCCTGCTGGCCTGGGAGAAGGTTGCGGTTTCTAGGGGCCTTACGACACTCCCGTCCCCGATCACGCCCATAGCACAAAACCCTGACTTTACACCGGGTCTCGACCCTAGGAGGTTTCACTACTGGACCTAAGAAGCTTGTTACTCCATCGGTCATCTTTTTGATCTTTCGGGACCCCGTTCTTTTCCTGACTTTTGGAAAGATCATGACATTCCGGAGACGGAACGTTATCAATACTTACAGATCCGACACTGGGTTCTTCACGGCGACGTGCGGGAGGGTGCGGAGAGACCCCTTACCCTGTTTGAGAAGTGGCTGCTCACACGACATAGTGACACAAGATTAACGTCGGACTTATATAAGTTTACTAAAAGCACTCCTGACACTGGGAAGACTCCTGGCCAACTTCGATTGGAGGGGGAGTTGGGCAGGGCCCTGACACAGAAAGAATGGATGGACATTTATTATAGGGCCCGACGCACAGCACGTAACGTCGCTTCCATTGAGACTGCCACTAAAGTGGCCACTTATTGGTACCTAACACCTGTGCGGCTTCATAGAGGCAACCCTTCCCGCAGCCCGCAGTGCTGGCGAGCATGCGGTTCATTGGGCACCCTCACCCATTTACTGTGGGAGTGTCCCTCCTTGGGGGAATATTGGCAGCAGATCCTTGACGACGTAGACTTCCACTTTGACACCCAGATCTCCAGATTCCCGGCCTATGTGCATTTGGGCTTCCCTAACGCCATCACCTTTCCCCTTAAATCCCGGAGGGGTAAACAGATGGCACTCGCCCTAGGGGCGGCGGTCCAAAATGTTCTGACTCATTGGGGTACCAAGACAGTTCCTACACGCCTGGGGTGGCTCCATAGGTTGTGGGCCATTTTGGGAATGGAAAAGATCTCTCTCTCTGACTCACCCGGGGGCTTCTTTTCACGATCTGTGGGCCCCCTTCCTCACATTATTGACCTCAGAGTTCACGGAACTCACCTGCCCCAAATACCTGCGACTACTGAGACTGGCGGACCCCCTAGATTGTCTGCCCCGAACACCTCCACTGCCTAACATGTCCTGTACGGATTTTTCCTAGATTGTTCTTAATAGGCCATTCTGATAGCGGTGTGTTTTTCTTTGGGGTGGGTGGGGAGAGGTTTCCTTTTCTCTATCTTCTCTTTGACTGGCCGAACATAGTCATACGACTGCCGGGTTGCATCCCGAAGACCATAGAGCGTGCTGGCTCGTTCGTTATTTTCTCTATGTTGAAAATCAATAAAAGAAATTTAAACAAAAAAAATCACTTTAAAAATTGACTTTTGGGATTTTTAATTGGCTTTTGGTTTTAATTGGATTATCTTTTTTTTCTTAAATTCATACTTCCCCTCAATTTTGGCATTTACATTTTTTGGAAACATTGAGGTGGATCTGGCTAATGTGGAAAGCTTTCGCTTAAAAGAGCTGAGGAGCATGGGCAAGCAAAGGGGACTGAAGCTGAACAAGCAGTCCGAGAAGGAGGATTACCACATTGCCCTCAGAGCCTGGGAAAAAAGTCTGTCAGCTACAGTGCACTTCAGAAGAAAATGAGGATGAGGTTGGAGATGGAAATGAGGAGGACATTGTTGGAGCCCCAGGCCAGGGGTGTTCTCATCAAGGAGCAGCACCACATGTATTGTCCAGGGCAGGGAGCAATGTGCCCATCCACAATCTGTCCCCATCATAGCTGGAGGACAGGGAGAGAGGGCCTTGAAATTTCAGCTGGCTAACCTTACTCACTCACTTACTAACTTAAACATTCATGGCAGTCAAAAAGAGACTACGTGATCTTAACTTGCGTTGGAGCATGATGTTTCCGGCAAAACTCCGGGTGGTGTATGAAGGAAAGGTACACTTCTTCTTAACAGCGGAAGAGGCCAGTGACTGGGTGGATACACCACCTGGAGATGTTTCTGAGAACTCAGAATGCTCTATGGTCCCTTTGCCAACAGCGCAGAGACAATTGTCCCACATCAGAAAAAAAAGTAAGCAGAAAAATACACTTGGGCTCCCCAGACCTCCTGAGCAGTATTGAGGTGTGCTCAGATGATACCCTTTGGGACACAGAGGCCATACCGAAATCCAGAGACTTCTTTTGTGCAGACGGAGCAGCCCATAATCAGGCACGGACAGGGTGGATGGGGGTCCGGCCTGATTTTTAGGGTGGAGTGTGGTAAGTGTGGACAAAGAGGCACACTGGAGAAAAACTCTCTGAGCTAAAGAACTGCTGGTGGCCTAAATTATATATGTGCCTTCAGGTGTTGTTGACTGGGTGCACTTGACCCAATGCAATCATACCACTCTATCCTGGTATGGGGACTGCCACTGAGAATGATACCTGATCCTAATAATCCTGTAGAGTTGATAAACGCCTGATGGAGATAGGAGGGGGGGGCTGGCTGGGGCTGTAGGGACCAGGAGTCGGGGCACTGAGATGGCCGTGTTGGGACTACATCTCGCGGCCGCCTCGGGGTGCTGACCTCTACCGAAGCGACTTGTTGTTTGTTTCTTGTATTTTTTGACTTAATAAATACACAGAATGTTAGGATTGGGGCAGGAACCAAACATTTCTGCTCTGCCCTATAATGGACAGGGCGAGTTAGAGTTACTGCCCAAGGGGTGGGGGTAGTTGGGGGGGGGGGAATGATGTTCAGTGTTATTTATACAGTTACAGGGGAAGGTTAGCTGCCTGAAGAAATGGAGGTCTAGCTGTGTGGTGTGGATGGGTTTGTTAAAAAATCCGTACCTTGTGTGGATGATATGTAGCAAGTTGTATGGCGGATGAGGAATTTAAGTTCCTGATATGGAATGTCAGGGGGCTAGCACAACTGGAAAAACGATGCAGAGTGTATGCCTACCTCAAACGATACCATATATCTGTGGATTTCTTGCAAAAGACGCATGTCTGGGGAGACTGTATTTCAAGTTTGCCGAGGAGGTGGAGGGGACAGGTTTATGCAACATCGTATTCCAGATATGCTAGGGAGGCCCTGATTTGGGTGGCCCCTGGGGTGTTCTTTCAACACTGTAGACATGTACTAGATCTGAAGGGCCGCTTTGTGATCCTGCATGGAATCCTGGCTGGTCGTGAAGTGTGCTTTCTTAATGTTTAAGCCCCTAACACTGACTGTGCGCAATTTCTTACTGGATTGGTGATGGCTATCACCCCCTATCTGACTGCTTACATGATATTAGCAGGTGATTATAATTGTGTGATTGATGGGATGCTGGACCGTGAGCCAGCCCCCCCCCCCCCCCGGGAAACGCAAAACCATGTATGAAAGGGCAGTTGAAGGAACTGATGCAGAGCTTTGGCCTACTGGATGTCTGGAGAGAGATTTCCTACTTCTAAGCAGTTTTCCTGCTATACTCTGGCCACGGGAACGTATAGCCACCTGGATTACAGTCTTACTACACCGGGTATGGCACAACAAATTGGCGAGATATCCTATCTAGCGCGATGTATATCTGATCACTCCTGCGCTTGGTGTGCCTGCGGAAGGGGAATGGTTGGATGATGATTTGTTACCATGGAGACAGATGCTGGTAGATCTTAAGAGTGAGGTACCATCCGAACATGGCACTGGTAGTCCATTATAGAAGAAAAACACGCGGAGAGTTAGTGATGAGAGATCAAGTAGCGGGGGAGGTGAAGCTATGGACACTAATGGGAAGGCCGATGTATAGCCTAGAAGATAATCACTGAAACAGCAAGGGCGGAAATACATCATAGGCAGAAATACCTACGCCACACACCTTCAACCTTACTGGCTTAATGTAATCTGATTACCTAATGTGTACTCCAATGAGTAGCATTGGGGGGATGTGGGGAGTTGGGATGTATTAGGCATATGTATCTTTTCAGAATGGTTCCTGCACGTGTGTATACCATGCGCAACCTATAAATGATGTGATATCCATTCATGTGAAAATCAATAAAAATCATACTTTTTTTTTTTTAAACGCTTGGTAAACTGGTTTCAACAACAGCTGGGACGGTGCTATCCAGCCTAAGGAGTCCAGGCAACAAAACTCAGACAACGAAACGAAAAAGAGAAACCAGCAGTCTAAGAGGCAGTTAATTGACTACTTTTAATTTGGTGGTGGTGCTGGAGATCTGAGAGACTGAAAACCAGACTTCGGCCCTGGGAAACTCTGACCTACTCGACACTGGACATAAATACAATTGAGTTGCTACTGAGTAAAATAATCAACCATTCCAGGGACAAGGAATACTTTTATATCATTTTGAACCTACTTTATGTGGTTATTTTCTTGTCACTCTTGGAAGAAGTTAATGTTGCCTTGACCTGTGCTGTCCCTATGACCCTGTATGGGCTTTATCTGATGCTGAAACATGTCAACACAACAACACATGAAGGGTCCTTTAAGATACCCTCTTGATTTTAATGTAGTAGAAGGAAGTAACAACAAAGTCCTATACCACACCCTCACACAGTTTTAAACAGGGTCCACATGGTAACTTGTTTTGGTAGAGTCGGCCTTTGTAGGGGCACACTCCGTAGGTTATCAGCAGGAAGCGGATGTAGGGCTTTACACCACGTTTCTATACACATGGCACTCCCAACCTACTGACTGTATGACAGCCACCTTGACCATCACAGATCAAGGGATGATTTGTCCCCACACATTAGCAAACCCAATGATGAAGCAGCCCCATGATACATCTGAGGGTTGGAAGTCATTTTCACATTTTAACCATGCAAGTCCCTAGCCCCGTTCACGATCTCAATCCCACACAGGCAGCACATTCGCCGCACGCAAACTTATATCTCAAACCACAGTAGCTCTTTTATAGTATGTTTATGTACTGACTAGGCGTGTATGGTGTGGACCTTTTCATAAATTCTCTCTCATTCCCTCCTTTGCTTGTTTAGCCATTTAATTTGAGTTACCAAAAGCATCTGGAGGGCTAAAGATGCAGACCGCCATTCCATGATATAAAAGGTATACCAATGCCACTTACCAGAGTACTATCACATTTGAAATACATTTCTCAGACAAAATAAGGCATAAATTCACCAGATCGTGGTGAAGGCAGGCAGAACATGGCCACAATCACAGGGAGGCTTCAGAGAAGAGCATACATCACACAGATGAGGAGCAGATTACAGCTGAAAATGTCAGAAAATCTCAAAGCATACACAATTGCCCACAAGATCCCCTTATCTGAATGTAGTGTGGGTATATCTGCCTTCAAACTATGTGAGAAGACAGACAGTCCTCAAGCATACCTACGTGGTAATAAGGGATGGTGATGTGAGGGGATAGCTGCGCCTGTGATCACTATAACCCAGCATTGCCTTTACTTCTCTGATCATATACTCACAATGAAGCGTGACGCTGCTGGGTCACCTTCCAACGTCAATCCTAGGTGTGGCGTAGGGACACTGTCTGTGCCTGCAAGGGAGCAAAGAGATGGTTACAACCACAAACTGAAGAATGGCAAAGGCAAATCATGGATCACGGACTGAATATGGATAAGAAAAAAAGAGCGAGGGCCATGGATTGAAGGGACAAAGCAAACAACGCATGCTGTGAATATGAGGGAAAAGATTTGGGAGGTCTGAGAGCAATGCATTGAGCAGAGACAAAGTAAGAGTGTGGAACCTGAGCTAAAGAGGGAAAAATGACAAAATAAGGACCAGGAGTGTGAGGAAAGTGGTGTATTATATGGTGTGGTTGTGAGACCGCACTGTATAATGAAGACACAATTCCATATCAAGTCCAGTCGGGCTCGTTTGTAAAATCTTAGCTCAGTCCTGGGTAGCTGTGGCTTGGAACAGTCAGACGTTATCAAAGGAACAAGCATTAAGAAGTACAAAAATAGTTGAATAAGATGGAACTGCAACACAAGAAAAATCCAACACCAATTTATAAAAATAGCCCATCGCATAGGTATGGCTACACGCCCATGGAAAACCAGTTTGGCAATGGCTTCTACCTCTCTGCCCTAGATGCCAGCCTGTATGCTAAAGTACAAGAGCAGCCCCTCTCATGTGTGACTACCATTGGCCCTTCAAAGGTGGCTTCTCCTTTGAAGCTCATCTTTTGGGCCCACACCCAAATTGGCCATCCTGCCAGGAGGAGGTCACAATCCTGCTCTCTGCAGATCCTTTGTGTTCCTTCCTGACAATCATTCACACATATCTTCGGGAGGGCAGAAGGCTGGCTCGCGGACAACAGCTTGTGTGCAACGTTAACAGCTACTAGAAACTTTGGGCAGCAAAGTGGCAACTTTCTAAATTGGCCATTTGTGCAAACGTTACATTAAATTCAGCTTGAACAACAAGTCTGGTTTAATGCAACAATTCTTTTGATACCTTGAAGTATCCTATTCAATAGTTCCATTCAGAAGTTATCACTGCTGAGTTGTCAGCGTGTAACTCCATACTTGCCAAAGGGGCTACTAGCCTTTCCACAGTAAAAATGACAATGCAGGGTTTTAATTGTCAGGACATGTAAAGTTAATAAAACACATGTCTATCTTTTTAATATCATGCACCCTACCTTTAGGGCGCAGTCGGCCTACCTTAGAAGTGTCTTATAAATATTAAAAAGGAAGGTCTTGGATTTGCCATTGGTGTAAATGGCAAAGTCAAATTAGCAGAATGAAAACTGCTCTGTCAGCCAGCAACAGCAGGCTGGGAGTCATGCTTTACTTTGTCACACTTATGGTGGCACAACAAGCGCTGCAGTCCACGAGGGGCACTTTAACTTAGAGTATGTAGTAACCCTGGTACTACATACTAGTGACTTAAAAATAAGTTAACTTATGGCAATTGTGGGTGAGTTACTTTGAAATATAACTTTTAAAGAGTCAGAGCACAGGCACTGGGGCCTCTTTGGCAGGGCTCACTGCACCCTCAGAGTCAAAACAATAGCAGCATCAGTCAAAAACTCGGGAGTGATCATGCAAAAAGAGGCATTTCCTTACAACAAGTCATGCAATAAACAGGGTCAAAGATAAAAGAGGCGCAAGGGCGATGAACTTAACATGAACATCTGCCATCTTGATATTTACCTTTCATGGTCTTGCAGGAACCGTTTTCTGGGTGGCACTGGTATATTTTCCCCGTGTTGTTCTGCTCACCTGGAGCCCCCACTATAATCCTAAATGGAAGAAAGTACTGGGGATTAGGTAGGAAGGGAGGGAACCCCCTAAAAGATGATTCCACGGTCATGAAATCACTCTTCTAGTCAGACCACCCTTATGCAGAGCAGGGTCTAGAATGGGGATCCATATGTTAAATCTTGTTTTTAATGAGCCTGTATAACGGTGAGACCCTGGAAGCTTGTAGTAAAGGACCATTTCCCCCACATGGATTAAGAGAGCCATCATATAGGATCACCTATTTACCAACTATTTCAATCAAGCACACACTAAATGGTTGCTAAATCTGTGAAGCAGTGATTCCTTGAACAGCAGACGCTATGCATGACATTAATACACATTTTCAAGGTAACCAGTAACAGCAATCCCACATACATGATACACTCTTTGAGGAAACCCTGCTTCAGAGCCACGTTTTTTTGCAGGCACCCTGTATATACCACCTCTTAGAGATCCTGGGAGCTGCATTAAAGAGTGAACCACCACCAGGAATCCCTACACAAAGCTAGAGTTTCTGCATGGCTTCATACTCTTTTGGTAACAATAACCCCACACATGGTGGGATTTAAGCATTCACTGTCTTAACATAACGCGTCTTACAAAATGCGCAATTTGTCAAATAAAATAAATAAATAAAATAGAATTTAACAGCAGGAGTTTCTTTAGGTGCTCACTGTCAGGGCTGCCAAGTGCCGGGGTTGCCGAATACCACAACTCCTGTAGTCTTGATTTAACCTCACAACTTTTTTTCGCTACTCTGTACTTCCTATCTCTTTATCTCGACCTTGTAAGTTCTTTTTCATTCCTGCTTTCTTCCTTTACCACGGTTTTCCTCTTCCTCACAATTTGTGTTAACCTCTCTCACTCTCTTAATCTTCAGCAAAGTCTGATGATGAAAAATGAGTCCCAGCCCCAAAATAAGAGGGCAGATACCCACCCCCGTGGCTGCTGCCAAAAATTAAGCACCTGTCTTACCATGTGGTATTGTGTTCTCTGAACTGTAAGACTTTGTGTCCAAAGTGAATGCTGCCATTTCCATGGATGACGGAGAAGGGATCTGTGTCGATGTTTGAGGCTTGTGTCAGGAAGAGTCCTGGAGAGAAGAAAATTGTCATGATGAAGAATGACGTTTTCCTCAAGTTACTAAGTTAGGAAGAATGTATCAGACAGTCATGTGCTCCCAGGCCAGCAACAGAAGCAACTTTATAAAATGGAACACACACCACGGTACAAACGCGGCATGAGACGTAGATGGACCACAATTAATGCTTGCATCTAGATTTGACAGAAATCACAGGTGAGAAAACCGCCGTGTCGCAGTGCTGATATTGAGTTCTGGACGACAACAGTACTAATGCTCACAGAGCATTAAAAAACCCTTGCAATCTGAATTCCATGATATATGATGAATCGTCTTACTTCTTCAGGGATGCTTAGATTTTGGAAGAACCTGTCTGTATTGAACATTGATGTCAGGGTGAAGGATAGGTTGTTGGACGCCAGTGCTTAATTTGAGCCTGTAGTTTCTAGTGCTCAGCACCGGCACTTAATCATCAACATGGGTGTTTTCATAAGCACCAGTTAAGGACACATTGATTTACGGGGAGATTGAGGCCCTAATTTGGATGTTGGTCGGAAAGCCTCCGACCGCAGATCGGAGGCTTTCCGACTGACATCCAAGGTTTGAAATCCGACCGCCGTATTACAATGACAGCCGGTCAATCTGACTGGCTGCCGATGGGCTCAAGGAGCCCTACAGCCAGTCGGAACCGCAACATAATCCCTTATGGACGGCGTTTCTGCCGTCAGGATTATGATGTTGGTTTCTGGCAGGCTTTCTATGTTGGGCTTTCCGACATAGAAAGCCTGTCGGAAAGCGACTTTGTGGGCCCCTAGCAGGGCCCCCCTTCTTCTGTGGCCTCCAGTTGGGGACCGAGGGGGCCCCTATGGTGCCCCCCTGTAAATCCCTGCACCATGTGGCAGGCACCATGAGGTGCCTGCTACACGATGTAGGGATTTACAGTGACTCACATTTCTCTATGGGAGCTTGTGATGCGGCTGGTTTCCGACTGCTGCACAAGCTCCCATAGGGAAATGGGAGTCTTGACCGAACCATGTGCGGTTGCATCGTAATTGTGTTTCAGTCTGCCGACCTGAAGTTGGTCGGTTCCGAAACCGCAGAGATGACATCCAAATTAGGGCCTAAGTGATTTGCGTAGAATCACAGGATGTTAAGATGACAGAGACTCGAACCTGTTTCACTAGCACCGAAGTCGGCAGCTCTGGCCAGTATGCAACATTCTCCCCAAACTTTTATGGTAAGTAGTTGGTTCTGTTTTAGGCGGCGCTAACAGGAGATATGGGCTGGTACAAGCTGCTTCCTGACGAGAGCCCATGGCACTTATTATTTTACAAATAAACCACTGTTCGATGCTCTATCGAGATGGATACTACCGAACTACAATAATATCACAACCACTATCTTGCATACCATAGCATCATCATAGTAAGTATACATTAATATCCTTACCTGCACATCTATTTACCTGTACCTAATATGTAATGTGGTGATTAGTTCTATGTAGTAGATGCTGTATTATTGTAAAGTGCTAAAACACATGTGATGTATTAAGGGCATACCTAACAGATATACAGGCTGCACTGGAGCTAACATATTTTGAAAGCTGGAGACACCCAACATAAGTTTGAAGCAGTCTGTTTACCGTTGTTGGACTTCATAGTTAATCTGAATCTGTTATGTTCGAAGGTTGGTTATAAATGATTCCGTCATATAAGGTATTAGGATCATTTTGAATTCTGTGTTGTTTTATGTCTCATGTATTGTATCTCTATATGCTGTGTGCTCTATGTGGTGCATATTGGTAAAATGTAACTTTTAATGTTGTCAAACGTTTGTAAGATTTTATTAAAAATTGGAATTTCAGAAAAAAAGAACATCACTAAAGTTAACACAGCTACTTTTCGATTACTGGTGTGGCTTGCCAGTCTCCTGGGTGTAAGAAAGTGTAGTAAATTCTCTTTTGGCCCCTCTTTGGTTCTCCCTTATATTAGAGTATTACATGTTTTAGGCTGCCTCTGTCAGGCACAATCATACATAACACGTTTATTTTGTGCCGTGATATTACTTTAGAAATACACTGCACATGTTATTGTTATTTAGTTCTTCTTCCCAGGATTCGGAACTAAGACCTGGAACGGCCTCCACCTCCGAACGGCACCCTCCCTGGCGGACTTCAGAGAGAGACTCAAGACCTGGCTCTTCGACGCAGATGTGATAACCTCAGCGCCCAGATACTCCTAGGGGTGATAGTGTCTTGCGATACAAATACTGGTTGAATTATTGAAATAACAATAACGTGTGCAGCGTATTTCTAAAATAATATCCTTGCACAAAATAAATGTGTTATGTATGATTGTGCCAAACAAAGGCAGCCTAAAACGTGTAATACGCTAAAATAAGGGAGAACTAAAGTGGGCCCAAAAGGGAACTACTACTCAAGCTGTGATGGCACAATGTTCATGAGGGATCTATGTGTGAACATCAGCCTTAACATATGTGAGTAGCCATAGCAGGGCTGAATAAATGTAAGCGTATGGTATTTCTATAGTGCAAACCTAGCCAAAAGGCAGCGAAGCGCTGTACATGGTCAAATACAAGCATAAAGCCAACGAGTAAGAGGAGAAGGAGCTGGACTCTGGATGGTTTAAGCGTGCTGCCATTGAAACCTATCGCCATGGGATGATAAGCTCAGATTCTGAAAGTCTTTCTTGAGGGGGTCATGTTTCGTCAATTCTCCTGACAGAAGATCAGATGTGGAGAGATCAGTTTTACTTCCACTTCTGAATCCCAAGGACCCGATTATGAGTTGCACGGTACTGGCAGAGTAGTAACTCTGCCCCCGTAAACAACACAGTCATGTGGTGATATCCCACGAGTACAATTGCGAGGTAATCCCCATGGACTGTGAAAAAATGTCCGGACCTAGTTTTTAACCAGGAGAGGTTCTCCACAGTATTCCATGTTTCGTGTGGCTTAATGCTTACATTTACCTCCTGCTCCTATTATATCGCTCACTCCATTCTACTTTTTGCCTAGCATGGGCAAGCTGGGTCCAGGCCCAGGGCGCCAGTATTCTGAGGGGCGCATGGAGCTCCGTGCATTAAGGTTATGCCAACAGCAGCGCCCTTCTCATCTTGCTCCAGTAGGTGGGTCTGTGTCGGAGATCACAGTACTCTCATAGCCTCATGTAACCCATAAGCGTAGAACAATCTGTCATTTTTGCCACAGACACCACGGGAAAGCAGTGGAGCGATTAATATGCTTTGAGATCCAATGGCTCAGTAGTGACTAGCAGTGGCGGCTGCCACAGAGTAGTACTTGTGGGGCGGGGGTGGAGGGGATACAAAAAATTTAAAAATGATTACCTTGCTGCCGACCGCCGCCTCGCCTCGGTCCTCTTCTTTTCCTGCCGGAAGCAGGAACACACCAAAGCTCCCCTAAACCAAGCACGGAGCTGCTGTCACCATGACAACAGAGTTGTGATTGGTCTGAGTGCCGTGGTTTGGCACTCAGACAGGGACTTGGAGCCTGTGCATGTTCTCCACCAGGCTGTGATACAGCCTGGTGGAGAACGTGCAAAGTGTGCATGGCTGTTTGGCCGGACCAAGACGGCCGGCCAAACCGTCATGCGCACTTAAGTGCCCCAACCCCTGCTGGCTCTGACGACAGCACAGCCCCACCATGCCCCGTAAACCTGCCTCACAAAGGAAAAATTAAATGATAATAACATAGTGTTATCATTTTATTTTTCATTTTTCCACAGCTCAAGGAGCAGTGGGGCGGCGCTCCTCCACCATAGCAATTGAGCCTTTTCTGTTCGAAACAGGATCAAAGGAAAAAGCCTAGTAGAGTGTCAGGTTGACAAAGAAAAAGAGCAGCCAATTGTAATCTAAAAAATATGAATAAGCGTAGTCTGCGTTAGTGGTTGTGGCCTGAGACTGACACTGGTGTGTGTATTGAACTCTGTCTGTACAACAGGAGAGCGTTTCTCTCTCCGCTGTGAAGAACTAATAACTGGGAGAGAACAAACCTAAAATATACTACTTTTCCTCTGTGCTCATATTCATCAAGCCATTCTATGTGTTTATTTTTGTTTTGAACCATGTTCTTTTGGTAAACAGTAGACTCAAGCAATGCACCCACCCAAAATGCTTCAGTACAGTGCTCGAATTTTCAAACAGGCATTTGTAAAGCCAATAGGTTTAGCCTATGAGAGAGCTATTAGATTTGCCAATGTCTTTTAGCCACGTTGCACAGCAGAGTGAAGTGGCATAGAGTGGTGTGGAGTAGCATATAGTGGAGTGGCGAAGAGTGGCCTGGATTGGCCTGGAGTGGTGTAGAGTACAGTGGTGCAGAATAGAGTGGCGTAGAGTAGAGTAGTGCAGAGTAGAGTGGCATAGAGTTGAGTGGATTGGCGTAGAGTGAAGTGGATTGGATTAGAGTGGAGTGGCATAGAGTAGAGTGGAGTGGCATAAAGTAGAGTGGAGTGGCGCAGAATAAAGTTGCGTAGAGTGGCATAGAGTGGAGTGGGGTAGACTAGAGTGGCGTAGAGTGAAGTGGCACAGAGCAGATTAGAGTGAAGTGGTATGGCGTACAGTGGAGTGGCAATGTGTAGAGTGGAGTGGCTGTAGAATGAAATGGGGTAGAGTGAAATGGCATAGAATAGAGTGGCAATGTGTGCAGTTGGGTAGAGTGGCACTGTGTGGAGTACAGTGGAGTGGAGTGGCATAGAGTTGTGTACAGTGGAGTGGTGTGAAGTGGCGTAGAGTGGACTGGCATAGAGTACAGTGGCATAGAGTAGAGCGGTGCAGAGTTGAGTGGCGTAGAGTAGAGGGGTGTCGAGTGTAGTGTTAGAGTGCCGAGTCGTAGACTGGTGTAAAGTAGATTGCCGTATAGTGCACTGGAGTGGAGTGCAATGGCATAGAGTAGAGTGGTGTAAAGTGCAGTGCATAGAGTGCAAAGGCACAGAGTTGAGTGGTGCAGAGTACAGTGGCATAGAGTGTAGTGATGTACAGTAGTGTGGTACAGAGTAGAGTGGCATAGGATGCAGTGGCATAGAGTGCAATGGCACAGAGTAGAGTGGTGCTGAGTAGAGTGCAGTGGTGTATAGTAGTGTGGTACACAGTAGAGTGGCATAGAATGAAGTGGCACAGAATGCAATGGCGCAGAGTAGAGTGTTGCAGAGTGGAGTAGAGTGGTATGGAGTGCAGTGTTGAGTTGAGTGGTGCAGACAGAATAGAGTTCAGCTGCGTAGAGTGCAGTGGTGTAGAGTAGAGTGGCGTGTAGTGGCATAGAGTAGAGTGGTGTAGGGTAGAGTGCAGTGGTGTAGAGTGCAGTGGCATAAAATAGAGTGGTGCAGAGTAGAGTAGAGTGGCACAGAGTGGAGTGGTGTATAATTGAACATCGTAAAAGTCGAGTGGTGCAGAGTAGAGTGCAGTAGCATAGAGTGCAGTGGCTTAGAGTATAGTGGTTCAAAGTAGAGTGGCATACAGTGCTTTGGCATAGAGTGGTGAAGAACAGAGTGGCGTAAAGTGCAATGACAGAGTATAAGGGTGCAGAGTAGATTAGAGTGCCGTATAGTGCTGGGCATAGAGTGCAGTGGCATTGAGTGCTAGGGCATAGAATGCAGGTGTATAGAGTGCAGGGGCGTAGAATAGAATGGTGCACACTAAAGTGACAGACAGTGCATGGACATAGAGTGGTGAAGAGTATAGTGGCGTAAAGTGCAATGATGGAGTAGAGTGGTGCAGAGTAGATTAGAGTGGCGTAGAGTGCTGTGGCATAGAGTGCATGTGGCATAGAGTGGTGAAGAGTAGAGTAGAGTGGTGTAGAGTGGAGTAGGTTCATTGGCATAGAGTGCAGTGGTGTAGCGTGGTACAGAGTAGAGTGCAGTGGATTGGCATAGAGTCGAGTGGCATAGAGTAGAGTTGAGTGGCATAGAGTGGAGCGAAGAAGACTAGAGTGGCATAGAGTGAAGTGGAGTGGCATTGTGTAGAGTGGAGTGGCGTAGAGTGAAATGGCGTAGAATACAGTGGCACTGTGTGGAGTGGGGTAGAGTGGCACTGTGTGGATTGGCATGGAGTAGAGTGGCGTACAGTGGAGTGGCATAGATTAGTGTACAGTGGCATAGAATAGAGTGGAGTAGAGTGGACTGGTGTAGAGTAGAGTGGTGCGGAGTAGAGTAGAGTGGCGTTGAGTGCAGTGTTAGAGTGCAGAGTCATAGAGTGGAGCAGAGTAGAGTGGCATATAGTGCACTGGCATAGAGTGCAATGGTGTACAGTACAGTGGTGTAGAGTGCAGTGCATAGAATGCAAAGACACAGAGTAGAGTGGTGCAGAGTAGAGTGCAGTGGCATAGTAGTGTGGTACAGTATAGAGTGGCATAGAATGCAGGTGCATAGAGTTCAATGGCACAGAGTAGAGTGGTGCAGAGTAGAGTGCAGTGATGTAGAGTAGAGTGGTGTAGAGTAGAGTGGTGCAGAGTAGAGTGGTGTAGAGTGCAGTTGCATAGAGTAGAGTGGTGCAGAGTAGAGTGCAGTGATGTAGAGTAGAGTGGTGCAGAGTAGAGCAGAGTGGCATAGAATGCAGTGGCATAGAGTGCAGTAGTGCAGAGTAGAGTGGTGCAGAGAGGAGTAGAGTGGTATGGAGTTGAGTGGTGCAGACAGAATAGAGTACAGTGGTGTAGAGTATAGTTTTGTAGAGTAGAGTGGTGTAGAGTACAGTGCAGTGATTTAGAGTAGAGTGGTGCAGAGTAGAGTGGTGTAGAGTGCAGTGGCATAGAGTAGAGTGGTGTAGAGTAGAGTGGCACAGAGTGAAGTGGTGCAGAGTGGACTGGTGTAGAGTTGAACACCATAAAATTTGAGTGGTGCAGAGTAGAGTGCAGTGGCCTAGAGTAGAGTGGTTCAGAGTAGAGTTGCATACAGTGCAATGGCATGGAGTGGTGAAGAGTAGAGTGGTGCAAAGTGTAATGACAGAGTAGAGTAGTGCCATATAGTGCTGTGGTATAAAGTGCAGTGGCTGTGAGTGCAGGAGCGTAGAATGCAGGAGCGAAGAGTGCAGGGGCGTAGAGTAGAGTAGAATGGTGAAGAGTAAAGTGACAGACAGTGCAGTGGCATAGAGTGGTGAAGAGTAGAGTGGCGTAAAGTGCAATGACATAGTAGAGTAGTGGAGTAGATTAGAGTCGAATAGAGTCACCCCTCTAGCAAGCCTTACAGCCCTAAGGCAGGGAGCACTATACCCCAGGTGAGGGCCTATCTGCCTGAGTAGATATGCCCCTACAATACTTAAGTCAAATCTTAAATATTGTAAGTACCAGGGAAGCCACGAAGAGTACATGGGCTGGAAACTCGACAACTCGAGTTCCCCAGCACCATGATGGCTTCACTGAAACCAGGAGTGTTTGGTACCAAACAACTCCTTGTAATAAATCTCCACTGATGCCAGTGTGAGATTTATTACACCATGTACTCAGAGGTGCCCCCTGAAACCCTACCAACCCTGGGGTAGTCACTGACTGGCTTTAGGCAGCCTGCCACACACAGACATGTTTCTGGACCCCTGGATGGAGAGCCTCTCCTCTCTGGGACCAGAACCAGTGCGCATCCTGGGCAGAGGTGTCACACCTCCTCCCCCAGGATGGGCCAGTGCTCGAAAGGAAAGCTTCAAAGCCATGCCGCCTTTGTAATGCGACCCCCAGCCTCTGCTGCTAGCAGCAGATGGCAGCCCCCAGTTTACACCCCCACTTTGGGCAGGAAAACCTAGAAGAATAGGAAGTGTGCTCACCTCTGCCAACTCTACCCCTAAGGTGGGAGAGGTGAGGTAAAGCACATCTTTCAGTCCCCGCCATCTTGAAGATGGGGAGACACCTCCAATCAGGGCTAGGTCTGTGCCCTCTCCCACAGGAGGGTGGCATAATTGAGGGTGTAGTCACCTCAGGTAGGGTTTTCATTGGCCCTACCTGCTACTCCCCTAAAACGTCCCTAAATGTAATATTTAGATGGCTCCACAGACCTGAAAGCTAGATCTGCGCCGACAAGACATCCCAGAGAAGAAGACTGAAGACGATGACTGCCTTGGCCCCAACCCTACCAGCCTGTCTCCAGCTTTGACGACCCTGCGACCTGTCTTGCAGCCATCAACCTCTGAAAACACTGGGAGGACTGCTCCCTTCAAAAAAAGACTCCAATCTCCCGTGGACAGCGGACCTGTCCAGAGGAAATCAACTCTAAGGACTCCGAATCCAGGTAGATCCGTGTCTCCTGCCCACTCTACACCCGACACCCACGGCCCAAGTCTGAGTGGCTCACCTGTCCAGTGAAGTCTCCCCAGTGATCCTGACCTCCAATACAGCATTGCGATACAAAAGGGGATGATGGACGGAACGTTTGAGCCAATCAAACACTCACCCCCAGTCAACTGATCTGGGTTTAATCCATCATCATTCTTTAGCTCACTCCACCACCCCAGTTCAGACATGGCCATATGCAAATCAGTCTGACCCTGTGCCTCATGGGAACAGTCCAGCCCGAACTGCCAAGCCATGTCTTCCCTGGACCGGAAACAAGCATCCTAGGACCGGTTTCTGGCATTCCAGCCGTCATCAGCCAGGCTTGCTTGAATCCAGTGGCAAAGTGAGCAAGGGACCCACGTCTGGGCATACCCCCGCCAACTTAGGGCGAACAAAGCGATACAAAAGGGGATGATGGACGGAACGTTTGAGCCAATCAAACACTCACCCCCAGTCAACTGATCTGGGTTTAATCCATCATCATTCTTTAGCTCACTCCACCACCCCAGTTCAGACATGGCCATATGCAAATCAGTCTGACCCTGTGCCTCATGGGAACAGTCCAGCCCGAACTGCCAAGCCATGTCTTCCCTGGACCGGAAACAAGCATCCTAGGACCGGTTTCTGGCATTCCAGCCGTCATCAGCCAGGCTTGCTTGAATCCAGTGGCAAAGTGAGCAAGGGACCCACGTCTGGGCATACCCCCGCCAACTTAGGGCGAACAAAGCGATACAAAAGGGGATGATGGACGGAACGTTTGAGCCAATCAAACACTCACCCCCAGTCAACTGATCTGGGTTTAATCCATCATCATTCTTTAGCTCACTCCACCACCCCAGTTCAGACATGGCCATATGCGAATCAGTCTGACCCTGTGCCTCATGGGAACAGTCCAGCCCGAACTGCCATTGGCTGACCTCTCCTGGCCTCCACGACGACGCCTGCAGTGTGAATCCAGAGGCTCCCCTGACCGCCACTGGCACCAGTAAGAAGACTCTGACGGCACCCCTGCACCCGAAGTCCCTGGGCCTTGGTGAGCTGAACCAATGATGCCCCTAAGACCCCCTACATCTCTACTTACCCCTGCTGTCATTGGTGTCCCTCCTGCAACCTCGGGTGTGATACCTGCAGACTGTTTGTCGAAAACGGAATCCTCATTGAAAAGCATTGGGCGCCCGACACTGAATTTGCACCCTGCACCCGGCCGCCCCTGTGCCACTGGTGATGTAGGTTTGGTGCTACTTTGTGGCCCCCCTGTGCTTGATCTTACCCCCAAAGCATGGCCCCGGTAGCTGATTTACCTACCTGCAAGCAGTGTGTCTTCAAACATCCCCAGTCTCCACTAAAATGCAATGGGCCGAACTCCGATTTTGACCTGTGCACCCGGCCGCTCCTGTGCCACGCTGGTGGTACAGTTTTGGTACTCACCTGACCCTTGCCCCTTGCTGACCTTTTGGGCCCAAAGACTGGAACTGTAAGTGTTGTACTTACCAGTTAAACTGCATTATTGTTTTCCCCCATAGGCTAACATTGAACTGTTCAGATATTGCACTGTCGACTTTTTAAAGTGAAAAGTATTTTTAGTTAAAAATGTACTTACCTTATTGCGAAGATCTTGGTCTTAAAATAAAACTCAAACAAAGCTTATTTTTATTAAATTGGTGTGGATTCCCTTTTTGAGTCGTGTGTCAGATATTGGTCCTTTGTGTGCAATAAATGTCTTACACTCCTCTGTGTTAGGCCTAAGGCTGCTCGACCACACTACCACTAATAGAGCACTTTGGGTTTTACCATGAGCCCTGTACACTTTTGGGAAACCCCAGGACTATGTACATGGTATAACCACCTCGTGGTATACCATATACAGAGACAGCTTCCTACAATGAGTATCCAGGATAGTGCCAGGGGGACCAAGAGGCCGTCATGAGGAAGCTGCTGATACCACAGGCTTGTACAGCGCAGCTGTGGAGTGAGACACAGAGGGATGGGTGGCAGGATCAGGCATGAGAGGCAGCCCCTGATGCACATACTCATACCTACCCACCCTTCATCAAGGCGTGGGTGGAGCAGGGCCAAGGCACAGCGTTGGCCCTTGCTGCCATTCAGGTGCAGGTGAAAATGGCAGCCCAGGATGAGCCTTGCAAGCCCCACAGGCTCCGCAAAGGCAACCACACAATGGGACACTTTGGTAAATGTTGTCATGAGGCGAGGATGAGTCGTGCCACTGAGTTCTGGATTGGCAGGAGGCGGTTCAGAAGTTTTTGGGTGGTTCCGGTGTAGAGTGCATTATCGTAGTCCAGTCAGCTGGCGATGAGGGCCAGGGTGACAGTCTTCCTGGAAGAGACAGGAATCCACTGGAAGATCTTTTGGAGCATGCGGAGGGTGAGGAAGCAGGCAGAGGAGATGGCGTTGATCTGTTGCTTCATGGTCAGGTGGGTGTACAGGATGATTCCGAGGTAGCATGCTTGGCTGGTGGGGGTGGGTGAGGGGCCAAGTGCGGCAGGCCACCATGTGTTATCCCATGGGGAGGGCTTCTTTCCGAAGATGATGACCTCTGTCTTATCCGAGTTTGAGGCAGTTGGTCTTCATTCAGGTGTCGATGTCCGTCATGGTGTGTTGGAAATTGGCCCTTGCGGAGGCAGTGTCTTCTGTGAGGGATAGGACGAGCTGGGTGTCGACGGCGTAGGAGATGATGTCGAGTCCGTGGGTGTGGGTGATGTCTGCCAGAGGTATCATGTAGGTGTTGAAGAGGGTGGGGCTGAGGGAGGATCCTTGGAGTATGCCGCATAAGATGTCTTTGGGTGCGGAGGAGAAGGGTGGTAAGTAGATCCTCTGGGTTCGGCCAGAGAGGAAGGAAGAGATCCAGTAAAGTGCATTGCGCTGGATGCCGATGTGGTGGAGTCTGGTGATCAGAGTGTTGTGGGAGATGGTGTTGAAAGCTCCTGATAGGTCGAGGAGGATGAGGGCTGCAGTTCCGCCTAGGTCAAGAAGGCATCTGATGTCGTCAGTTGCTGCAGTCAGGGCGGTCTCGTGCTGTGGTTTAGTCAGAAGGCTGGATTGGGCAGGGTCGAGCAGGTTGTTGGGTTCGAGGTAGTCCGTGAGCTGGCGGATGATGGCTTTTTCCAAGACTTTGGCAGGGAAGGGGTGGAGCGAGATTGGTTGGTAGTGTCTGAGTTTAGTTCATTGGGGTTAGCACAGCAGAGGCTTTCTTCAGGAGGGTCTTGACCTCTGCTTGCTTCCAGACATTGGGTACGGTGGCTGGGGTGATGGAAGTGTTGAGGAGTTCGGTGAGGGGGCGTGCCATAACTTCCCTTTCTAGTTTGTAGATGGAAGGGGTCAGTGGGAGATCCAGAGTGTATGGAGTTCATGATAGAGATGGTGTCTCCCGTTGAGAGCTGATTCCAGTCAGTGGTCCTGGGGTGGTGGGAAGGGCCATAATTTTTTTTTTAATATTGCAGAGAATTGCAAACATTCTTTGAAATATTGTGGTAACTGTTGTCTGGCCATTGACAATACTGATCTCCATGCACTCCCAACTATCTATTTAGGTGTATTGTGTCTACTTTAGTTCTATATTGTTATAGATGCGCCTCATTGGTGGGAGCAGAAAGGCAAGCCCTGTGCCACGAAAAAACCAAGCATTTGCAATGCAATAGGTCTTGCATTTGTGAGAGTTTAAGCTATTGGCATTGTAAATGACAATGCATTTTATTTATATGTTTTGATAATTAACACATAATTAAAAGGCATTGTCATGTACAATGCCAATAGCTCAAACTCTTGTAAATGCAAGACCTATTCAAAGAAGCGGCCTCCATTGTCCCGGGCTGCTTAGAAAGTGAAAGTGCACATGGCGCGCTGAATGTTGCAGGAAAGCATGTCGTGCCTGCAGTAGGAGAAACTATTTAAAGAAAATAGTGCTTACAGACTAAAAAAGACGTACCGTGTAGAAGGGCCAGTCCTCATGGAAGGTTATGAATGAAGACAAGGCGGTACTCAGGAGGGACTAACAAGCCTATTAATGAATCAGAAGCCAGCATTTACGAAGGACAATGACACAAGCCAATGACAAATATAGGTGGAGAGTGGGCGGGGCTTCTATTCCATACTCCAATACAGCATGGCTCGCAGAGCAGCGCATGCGCTGCCCAGCCTCGATCTAAAAAAGGGAAGCTCGCAGTGTTTCCTGGAAGCAGTATTCACACCTTCCGGTCCGGTTCCCAGAATCCCTTTTGCCTCTTGACTGCTTCCCTGAATTCTCTTCTCTTCTTGTGTTTTTTAAATCTATCTGCCACCAGATTGTTTAAGAAGTTTTTTTCTTCATGTAAAAGTGACAAATTGGCAACAACATCAATTTGAATAGCTAGTGTGGTTCCTCGGATCTCAGTAGTAGGGACACACACACACAGTAAGTTATATTTGGAAGTGATTTTTTCAGTGATGGGAATCAGGACCTTTAGGTTGTTTGTTATTTTGCACATATTCGGCAGCTCCTCGCAAATACTTGTCATTGATGATAATTTAGCAGTAATTGAATTGCACTGAAACTGGTTTCATGGGAGAGCGTTCCTCGGGACATTTAAAAGTGTATTAGGACTTCCGCCATGTGAAAAGGGGTGGAAATCTCTGCCTTGTGTGAAGAATGGTTGGTTAATTGTAACTCTTTCTTAGCATGCGGCATGTATCCTTCTCATACTTTTATTACCTGTTGTAACTTGTTTTTTTATTCATTTACATTTCTTGCAACTGTCCTCATGTAAATATCTCAATCTTCGCCTGATGTTGGGCGTGAGCTGCGTCTTGTGAACAGCCTTTATTTAATATGACGTTCTGGTTCGAGGCAGGTGGGTGATCGGAAGGCAGTTAACGGCTGATAGTTTGCTGCCAGACGTTTTCCACTGGCTTTTGCCTTCTTCAATAAACCATTTATTACGTATCTGTTGTATTGTGTAGTATGATGTAGGAGTGTATTGCGGTTTACTTTCATGTTCTGGAATGGAACGGTTGCTGGCGCTCGGTTGCAAGGATGTGAGTTGCAGCCTGTGTGCCTGGTGATCAGTTTGTCTCTGATCGTGGACGATTTGACCATGAAATAGATTCCTTGTTAAACTTCAATCAATCTATCAATCAGGGTTGGTAAAGCGCAACTACTCACCCGTGATGGTCTCAAGGCGCTGGGGGTGAGATGAGGGGGCGTCTCCGTTGAGTGCTGGGGTCATCTGAAGAGCCAACTTCACCCTGCCTGGCGTGTTACCACAGTATCACACATATTGGTCTTTGGATTTAATAGGTACCGGGCCACAACATATTAGCAATAAGATTTGGGCTTGAGGTAGAGCCCATGAGGATTTATAGCGACTTCGATGCGTGTCCAGCCTGCGGGAAAGTGTCTGTTTCGACTGTAGCCCTGTTGAGCGTGGCTGATGTAGTCATAAATTTGCTGGGAGTCGTGGTCTGGTGCCGCCATGAAGCTACAGATGTGTTGTGATTGCCAGCCTGCAGT
Source organism: Calotriton arnoldi (assembly GCA_963921515.1). Classification (NCBI taxonomy): domain Eukaryota; kingdom Metazoa; phylum Chordata; class Amphibia; order Caudata; family Salamandridae; genus Calotriton; species Calotriton arnoldi. The sequence goes on along the minus strand of CAWUFW010002661.1, from coordinate 82,294 downwards.
TGCCATGATTGGGAAATGTATGCCAGTTTCAGAGTATGCTTCAGATTCAAGGGCATTGCGTCATATTTTGACGTGTTATTCAGGTAGAGGATCAGAGTGACTTACACATCAGCATATCAGTCATACATTGAGAGTTTATAACAAATGTGCGTGCGGCCATATTGGTTGGGGTCCTTTGTCACACCATGTGCAAGTTGTGCGACATTTTGAGAAGAGTGTGAATTTTGGAATCAGATTCTAAACTCATTTATGAACTATTTTGAAGGTATAGCACCAGACTGAACACTCGCTTAAAAACAAGCAAATTTATTGCACAGTGATAAATTCTATCCAATTACATATTGCTACCTGCAATCTCGTATAACTATCTCCTCCAGGTGAGCTTTCAGTGAGCACATACAGATTGAATTATCCCACTGTTCAACTGATCTTTACACACTAAAAAGGAACATTTTTAGTTTTTTTTTCGAAGTCGTGAAACCTGTTGATTTTGCCACACTTCATACTACAATGTGGATAATTTCAAGGTGCTGAACATTAAATCTGGTGATGACTCTCTTGAACGTGAAGTCATAGCTTCAAATTGACACTTACAACAAACACCTTATTTTATATAGAGTCTGGGCAAACCCTTACAAAGCTGTAAACAATGGCTGAGAGTATTTGAGAACTACTTAATAGCTATAGACGTTGTGGTGTTTGCTCTACGAAGAAAGGTAGCCTTACTTTTTAATTGTCTAGGTACTGAAGCGCAAAAGATTTTTGATCATTTCCCTGACTGGAACTCACAAGAGAGGATTTCTGAATGTGGGATGAGAATATATATATATATATATATATACACAGTGAGAAGACTTGCCAGACATTGATCAGGAGAACCTAGTGTAGTTGTAGAGAGATTCACCTTTCATTCTCCTAAACCAACAAATGGAGAGACTATTGATGGATATGAGGCAGCTCTGAGAATATTAGTCAGCACGTGTAGTTTTAAGAATTGTAATAATCAGCATATCAGGGATTAGATTATTCTGATTTGGGTACAAGAAAATGTATTGTGTAGTACCAATCCGTCTTTAGAAGAAATGATTAAGATTGTGACAGGTATAGAGAGTCCAACTGCATCTATGAATGTGCTTGCCATTGGTAGTGATTGTACAGACCATGCATGTGTGAGTGTACTGAGTAAAACAAAGGAGTCATCTATAAAAGATCGGAAAATGTGTTCGGATAATGTTTGTTACAGATGTGATGTACGTAATCACACAAGCAGTTGCGCAAATTGTCCTGCTCGAGGTAAGAAATGCAATAAGTCCAGGAAAGTGGGTTATTTTATGAGGGTTTGTAAAAATCTGTCAAATCTTGAAAGAGTTGGTTGTGTGGATAAAGAGGAACAGGGAGTATCGGATAGCATTGCCAAAATGATTCTGACTGTGGTCGTAGAATCTGAGAGAGACGTTCTAGCTAGTAAAAAAAGATCCTTATTGTGAAGTCCATATTGGTAATGTTATTGTTCAAATATTGGCGGATTCTGGTTATCCTATAACCATGTTGTCTGAGAAAACTTTGAACAAACATTGGATAATCTATCTCTTAAACCCTGTGAAGCTAAAGCAGTTGCTTATGGGTAAAATTACATTAAGGCAGTTGGTTATTTTGAGGATGTTTTAGAATTTACGTGTAGATTCATTTTTATCCATAAATATATGTTGCTTTGGAGGGCAGAGGCATCATGGATGGTGGGGCTGACCAGGGTAAACTGGGACTTGTATTGAGACCAGGCACAAGCATTTCTGTAATATTAATTGAGCGCGAGTATTGCATGTTGAATGAAATCTTGGGGAAATATGCTGAATTATTCAGTGACAAAGTGGGCATGAGTAGAAACACCAAATTGTTTTGAAAAAAGTAGCCGTGGCCATATAACAAACTTTTCTGAATTTGTCAGAGGACAAAAGCATCTTCAGCAGTGTAGCCTATATACTCTAAACTACCTGTCTGCTGCTCCGATGACCCATATGAGTAAGTCTTGGGTACCACCTACCCCGCCTTACTTACTCGTACTACCACCTCTGCAACAGGAGCTGAAAGGGTCAATCCTATGGTTGATCCATCAGCCAACAATGTTCACAATGTGACACAAAGGATTGATGGCATTCATTTACAACTTCCTCAAGATTGTACTCCTTATGTTCTAGTACTTGAATCAGTCACCCCCCCTCCAACTCCCACCCAGAAAGAATGTGGCCTGGACCTCATTCATAAAGGTGCTCATTGGCAGGGAAAAACGCAGGTTGCAATAGTGACATAGTTAAAGAAATTCTTACTGCCAGAAAGGTAGGCTGGGTGGGTAAAACACCCAAACAATCTTCTGGGGATTGTGTGGTCATAAAAAAAGACCAAACCTGGTCAGTAACATTTTGAAGTGTTTGATTTGTCTGTTAAAACCACCCGGATGAATTCATGCCCACCCGTTAGGATATCTTTATAAGCCACCATCCCCTTTTCACGAGCCTTTGCGCCACCCTGTGAAGCATTGTCCAGACATACCCATTCCTCCTCCCGGCTTCAATATTCAGCATGTTCTGCAGCTCATAGACAACTTTTAGAGGCACTTAAACAGCCCCACGCAATACCATTAGGGTCCGACAACTGCGTTTAACTTATAAAACAGCCTTGAATAGGAGCAAAGTTGAGATTAGAAAGGCGGCATGGGAGGATCTTGAAGCAGTATCATTAAGTAGATATTCTGGGATATTATAAATCACCCCTACTTGTCTGATAATACCACCTCTAGAATTAAGAATTGCATCCCAGTTGAAAGATGGTTGGCCTGCTTTTCTGAAGTCTTTAATTCAGGCAGTAATTAAGGTAATCCAGATGAAAACACTGAAACCCTAAATATAAACTCTGTGGCACTTCTTAACTTTAGCAGCTCTATTGAAGTTAATGAAGTAGCCAGTGCAATTAGGATCTCTCATTCAGGGAAAGCGCCAGGTCCAAACAGTGTGCCAGTGGACATTTTTTAAAACAAATATTACTCTTTGGGCTCCGTTTGTCATCAACTTCCCGGATGCAGTAATTTAAGGCGCCTCGATAACTTCATGGAGGGAGGCAGTCATAGTCCTCATTTTCAAAAAAGGGGATGGAAATATCCCTAATTGTTATCGACCAATCTCCCTCCTCAATTCAACCTCTTAGATCCTGGGACAAGTTATACTTACAAGATTGGAGAATTGGGCCAACAGAAACTCTGTCCTATCAGAGGTTCAATACGGCTTTCGGCAAGGTATCAGTACAGTCGAACAGTCTCTTAATCTTTCTTTAATAATGGGAAAGTATGTCAAGACCAGGAGAGGTTCATTACATATGGTTTTTATGGACCCCCCTGTGCCTTTAACAATGTAAACTGTTCTAAACTCTAGGACATATTGGCACCTATGGGAGTGGAAGAGGCCATTATTATCTTATTAAAGAAATCCTGTAGTCAGAATCAGATATGGCCCTAATGTCGAATGTATACCTTTATTTGGGTTCGAGCAGGGTGTACGCCCGGACTGTAACCTAGCCCCTTGTTTGTTTTCTTACTTCACATTAATGGTGTAGAAACATAGAAACCTTTCTGGTTCAACATGGCGTCCATGTGCCCCAGGTTGGGAAACATCCGATACCAATTTTGCTATATGTTGGTGATGCTGTACTTTTATCCAGAACTGCGAATGCCCTCCAGATTTTATTAGACGCATTCAGGACTTTTATGAGCAATCTTGATGTAAAAGTACATTTTGTAAATCTTTTATTATGACAAGTGAACCGAGAAATTTGAAATCAAAGTCACATTTTATAGGTGGGGGTAGAGGTTAGTAATGTCAATACATTTATTTATTTGGGAATTATGTTTGATAGTTCATTGCAGTGGGGAAATTTGATAAATACCAGATTGCAAGATTGCAGCAATTTACAAGGGTGACCGAGGCAATTTTTCGTTTTGCCATCAAGCTCGGTCACAGACCCCTGAAGGTGATGCTACAGCTGTACAGTAGCAAATGCATTCCAGTAGCTCTTTATGGGGCAGGTATATGGGGCCACATCAACTCTGGAGCCCTTTAAAGAGCGGAAAATGCCTTTTTACGTGGACTTCTTTCGGTACCCACGAGCACTGTCACCCACATTTGTCACACTGAATTAGGAGTTAATTACATTTCAGACACTATACGTTTAGCCCCTCTATTTTTATGGATCAAAATTTGGCTCTCGCCAGAGGCGCCTTTTTTAAGATTAGAATTAAAAGACTGCCTAGATCTGAATAATTCATAAAACATTCCTGGGCTCCCGTATATATTAAACAGACCATTTCAGTGCTTGATGTCCCATAATATTTCTCTAATCCTGAGATGATTGATAATAATGGTACATCAAGGATTAAATGCGTGTTCTTAAATCAGAGTTATTCCGACTGTGGCCATGTATAGTCCCTTTATAAATTCCCTTAGTATAGAACTCTGCTTGGTTACTTCAAGTGAGATAACTTTTATTTGACTCACTTTTGCCCCTGTACTTTGCACTTCTTGCTAGCCTTCCCTTATCAGAGAGGCTGGTCTAAGTCTGCTAAACTGTCCTTGTGACAATACGTTTCAGCAAAGTACTACTCAATCTTACTTTATTTTGCACTTTATAACCTTACAAAAGCTGTTTTTGGTGCCAATTCTTCGGGTATTTGCCATTAGATGTTATAGGCAAAGCATGATATATTTACAACAACTTGAGACTCAGGAAATAAGATGCGCAGTATTAAATTATATTCGCACAATTTTAGTTGTGAGAAAAAGGTATGACTTGGTGCAATGATTAAAATTTGCACAATTTATTTATTTAGACATCATTGGACCTGGTATGCGAATTGAGCCGATTTTAAACATTTTATGTGTGTTAATAGTATTGGATTAATGTTTTTGTATTTATAAGATGATTGCGCTCTGGTTTTGAAATTTTATGCTTTTAATGTGACTTTTATGGAAATTTCAGAATAAAGTTGATTAACTGACTGAACACAAAGTTTGAGATGTGCCTTTGTGTCTAAGAGAGGAACTCAACAAATGTTTACAAGAACTTTGTGACCAATCTATAATTGAATGGATTGATACTTCAGAAAAGGACAGTGCTGTGGTCAAAGCAAAGAAAAGAGGAGGCAGCATACCTTTGTGTGGTTATCTCAGGTTACTCAATAAAAACATACTCGTAGATTGTCATCCTCTACTAAACATTCAGGAAATGTTAACATCAGTAGGGGGCGCTAGTTTATTCAGCACAGTTGAATGAAAAACAGCTTTGTGGGGATGGAGAACTATTCAGTCACTGACCACCTTTTTCACTCCATTTGGTGCATGCAAATATGAGCGCTTACCGTTTGGATTGGCATTAGCGGCTAGTGTTTTCAAAAGCTAATGCAATGTCTGTTTAAGGATGTCAGTGGGGTCCAGGCCTTTCAGGATTGCACTTTTTTTTATTTATGCACATAGTACCGAAGAACCTAATTGCAATCTGGAGAAAATTTTATCCATTCGATAAGATAGAGGTTTGACTATGTCTTGTGACAAATGCATATTTGTGACTGATTCTGTCAATTTTCTTGGTCACAGAATTACTGTAGAAGACATCAAACCTTCGGAGGATCTTATAAAAACAGTGAGCGATGCACCCCGCCTCGTTGACAAAAAGCAGTTGAGGTCAGTTATAGGACTGAGAGACTGTTATTCAAGATGATTGAGGGTTATCCACATTGATGGAACCTTTGAAACGATTATTGAAAAAGAAAGTAAAAAATTGCATGAAGTGAGAAAGAGCAAAATGTGTTTGAGTTATTGAGAAATTGCTCACTAATTTCCCAGCTTTGAAAACATTCATTGAAAGACATGAGTGTACTGTGACGGTGGATGCTAATGCCGTGGGCTTTAGTGCAGTATTATGCCTGCAAGTGGAGGGGATTGAACATAACATTGCTTTTGCATCTAGAACAGTGATACTCAAAGTACGGCCCGGGGGCCGCATGCGGCCCTTCTGACCTTTACATGCGGCCCCTGTTCAACAGGAGCACTGGGCTGCTGTTTACCCGACTCAGTACTAATATTGAAAATGTATTAAATAAACTGGCAAGCATTTAGTTAAAGGTTAATTGAAGTTAAACAAAGGAAGTAACTAGGCTGTCCTGTACTGTTTAACTTTGGGAACACCTTGATTTTTTAAGCAAATTAATAAAAATATGATACAGTCTCTTCATAATTCTAAAATTCAAAAATGCAGAACCGTTTCACCTTAATACATCAGATTATATCAGTGCATTGTATTGAGAAGTTTTTTTTTTTTTAAAGTGATAGTTTTCAAATATGAATTTAGAAACATTCATGCTTCCTCCCACACTGACAACAATGCCAATAGTGAATTAAGAGGCAAGTCAGTTGTTATGTGCACCCTTTGGGTGGCCTGGATTGCTATTATACATGAACAACATTATAGTTTATTACATCAAACACATGAGAAGGTTTTATATGGTGCACATTCTAAAGTCATGTTTCTCGAGGTCCTCTTATATGTGATAATGAAGAAAAAGGAGGGAAAGTGGAATAAAGCAATTGTCTAGGATCACTCAATTTGGCGAAGTGGGGCTGCCGGGATTGAGACTAGGTTTTCTTGTTTCTCTTTGTGCACTTCAGCCACTAGATTTACATGCTCCACTTCCATTACAATCATCCCCGCCCATCCCCCCCACCAAACCACCACACTGTTGCCATCGATGTGGCCCTCGGTCACACTACAGACCAAACTTTGTGGTCCCTCCGAAAATGAATGTGAGTACTCACGATTTAGAACATTAAAGGACATGGTAAAAATGTATAGCATTATAAAGAGGGAAGCTTTGGCTTGTGCATGGGGTATAGAAAAATTGTAAACTTTGTTGTGGGGTACCCACTTTACAATATGTACAGATCATAAACCCTAGACATTCCTATTGGGTGAAAAAGATGCTGGATCAGTCTTACAACTGATATCATGTAAATATCTTTAGCTTTATCTGTTGTTGGTCATACGATGCATCTCGTGAGCAGTGTTTAACTGGTTCGAGACAGGTGGGTGATCGGAAAGCAGTTGATGGCTAATGTGGTTTGCTGCTGGCTCCTTGCCATGGACTCTTGCCTCCTTCAGTAAACCAGTTATGAGTTGTCGCACATGCTAGCCTTTGGTTTTAATATGCAATGGGCCACTACAGTCATCTGTCTTGCTATAATGTGCTCCCTCATAACTGTGTGATCACTGCTTAACAGCACCCCATGGGATTGCACTCGCTTTCTTGCAAAGTCTGCCTGTGGACAGGACTGTATCAAAGCTTACTGAGATACCCTAGGTAGAACTGTCCCTTGCCCCTACACACAGTTTTTGAATAAATGGTGCCTCATCACACATGCATTTTCCTACCACTAAACTTATTCTTCTCTGCCTCTCTCTACTAATAATATTTCCAAATTTGTAAAGCGCAACTTATCACCCCTAAGGGTATCCAGGCGCGGGGGGCCTTCGGGGAGATTAAGTGAGCTACTGCCCATAGTCACATGATGGTGAGCTGAGCTGCCGCCAGCGATCAAACTGCGAGCCCCGTGCTCCGGAGTCAGCCGCTCTGGCCGCTGCGCCACACCTCTCTACACAGAGACACCCGCCTATTGCCTACTTCTGACTCTGACACCTTACCTAACTACCCCATGCATGTTCACCAATCTCCTCATGTTAATCTCACTCCAGTGGACTACCCCTACTTTATCACTTCTCACAGACTAATCCCTGATCACTGTTATCTTAGCCACCAGATCCTTCTTTGAAGACCTAGATTGGTGGGGGAAGGTAGTAATTACCAGACCAGCACTGGACTAGTTCTCCTAATGGTCTAAACGCTTCTTCTTGGTCTCGTATTACTTGCACTCCAAGAACGAACCCCTACCAATGGGTATCCAGCCATGACTCATTTTAAAGCCTTGTCCTTTTCTCCCCTCTGCACCAGCTCCCATGATAAATGCATGACCCTTTGTGACTAACACACAGACAATACACTGATCTTCTCCTTCTTGTTCCTCGCCTGCCCACACACAAACTAGCGCATGGTCATCAGACCATGGATGACTCTCTGCTCTGTCATGCTTCACTACACAAGGCTAAAAAATGCCCTCTTCTGTCCCACTACCATGGGAATTCTTCTCTCTTACATCCCCTTCCAGCAAATGTCAGAAAACCCCTCCTATACCATTTTTAAGTATACCCTCAAAACATATCTACTAGCTGCCATCACCCACACGTGACCTGCCTGTTGGAAATAACCTGATCACAGTTCATAACCCCAGCATGCCCTGCATTGTAATGCAAATATATCATCTGCAATATATGTGAGTATTGTCACTGTTATGTTATAATCCCTTCTGATCATTGTCACCGGCTCTCTGTGTTAACAGTCCACCGTCTATTTCCTTATGCATCACCGTAGAGGGACTACGGTAATGAGTCCACAAGTATAGTTTTGCATCTTGGGTTTACCTGACCAGAAATATTCTGCTAAGGTTTTGTTCTTTAAAGATCATTTAACAGCACTGTATGCAGCATCAATGTGCAGTGAGAATTTGTTCTTAAATTAGACCATGCTACAGGGTCTATTTCAGAAAGGCTTAGTTACTAATTAATAAATGCACATATGTTGGTGGTAGGGCTATTGGTTGTTTAATATCTGTTGTTTTATCAGTATCTATTGATTCTTATTCTCCTGCTACAACTGTTAGATTGTGTTACTACACCACCGGAATTATGTAATGAAACTTCCTATGTATTGTTATCGAATGAAAAGCCAATAAAAACAATTAAAAAAACACAATGGAATTGTGCCCTGATGATGATCTCCTAAAAATATCGTTCATGTCCCATCCATACTGAGGTCGAAACGCGTCGGCAACTTCTAAAGGGAGGAATGTAGAAAAGCTATTTCTATTATTAAAACACTTCAAATTAGTTTTTTTGTCAAAAATGAATAATTAATAATTGGAAGAAAGGTAGAAAACAGAGATGACAAGGAACCTGCTAGGGTGAGATAAAGAGACAGGAAGCACAGGGTGTTGGAAGATAAAGCCATGAGATGGTATCAGGACTAGACAGACTTGGTATTTAGCAGCACCAGGATTCAGCAGCATCGGCACGGGCTCCTATGAAACAACATCTTTGGGCCCCTGCTCTTAATTTGTATTAACAAATGAACAGCTGCATGCATGCTTTCTGTCCCGACCTTGCAGTCACCTTGACTTCAAATATTAACATTAAAAGTTTTTTGTTTTTTTAAAATCAACGTGTCTTATGCTGAGAGAGACCTTCTCCCAAGTGACCCCTGGGGAACCAGCCACACAAAAGCACCATATCATTAATGGGCTTTTCTGGTTGCCTGTAGTCAGTGTTTTTGTGTGTGAAATCCCCTAAATCTCTCCATGGGGTCGAGGTGGGTGAGATTGTTCTTGGGGGCTGAATTGTTGTTTGACACTCAGGAGAATCTGCTTTCCTCTGCTACATGCGGTTGCAGATGCAGAGCCAGTGCTGGGCTGGCAGTTGAACTAACTGTGGTCTCTTTGTGACCACGCAGGGACGGTACTTCCGCTATGGTAAAGCCTGATAACTGCTGGTGGTTGCTGCAGGGGGAGTGGGTGGCTGCAGCGGATATCTCGCGCTTCTGACTCTTGCACTGCTCGACAATGTTTCATTGTTGTTGCTTGTCCACTGCTTCTCTTGCGCTTCCGGTGTGGTACAGCCGTGCGTTACTTTGCTTAAACACGTCTTCTGCTGCAAGTGGAGTGATGTCTCTTGAGTGTGACTTAGATCACGTGTCAGGTGTTTGACTCTTCATATGAGTGGCATGTCTTGTGTTGCGGTGCTGCTTCCTTGCAAGTCTACATTATGTAAATTACCGAACCATAATATGGCGTTCACTGGCATTTGCATGAATGGATTTGCCTAATGCTTTAAAGTTCAAGTTGTGTGTTTCATTCTGAATTCTGCCTTTTTAATTTATGTTGCATCGTGGTTGTCATTTCACCTTCATTGCAGCCTATTTTTTTTATACACTCGACAAAAAGTTACAACTATAGCACAAGCAGCTAGAATCTAGCTGCTTGTGCTATAGTCGTAACTTTTTAATTTACAGTTTGTTGTGTATTGCAAAAAACATATCCTACATTGTCACATAATTCACTTTAAAAACTCCTGTCGCTTTGCAGTCAGAGAAAGAAAAGTAATCACCCATCCGGTGTCAAAAGAATAAAGCAGTCTGCTATTTGACCCGATTTAAATGTGACAAGTTAAACACAGAGCGCCACCGGTGCATCACGTTTTTGTGACGCTCCGGAGCCGCAGGAGCCTGCTCCATATTTACCAGGCCGCACTAAGCCACTTTTTTGGGCTTAATGCTGCCTTGTAAATATCGTTCCCTTTAATTCAGTTTTCTGCGTAAAGGGGCGTGCAATGGGTGTTGCTGGGGGTGTTCCCAGCAACATCCATGGCTTTTTGACACTGCCCCAGATTTACAAGAAATCGTAACTCTGAGGCAGCACCAAAAACTTACGCCTCCCCAGGGGAGCCTTTCGGGAGGAACAACGAAGAAAACTATATTTCTCCTCAGTTTTTCTTTTTCTATGTGTTCTGCAATCTGCAGCTCACATAGAAAGAGGAAAAAGCCTCTTGTGATTGTGTGAAGGTTTCCCTTCCTGCACTAAACTAATTGTCCCTGCAACGCAGGTATCCTTGCACCATGGTGCAAAGGGGCCTGCGTTGGCGCACGGCAGCCCATTGTGTGCGGTGCAGGGAAAAAGTACAGGAATGCGCTGTATCTGATAGATATGGCACATTCCTGCCCTTTTCTTTTGGCATAGGGCAGCACAGCAGCAAGCAAAACACAATCATACTACAAAACTGAACAACTCAATACATATCGTAGTAATTTCATTAATACATGAAGAGAGCAAAGGCGCCGACGCGCGTTTCGGAGTGGAGTCTGAACCACCAATTCCTTCGTCAGGGCGCAGCAGGTAAATAATTCATTGAGCGGTCAATCGAATCCAAATAATCAAAGAAGTTTCTTATATGTGGTGCAGAGGGCTCATAATCAAAATCACTTTAAACTTTAAAAACAATCTGTGGGAACAATGAAAACTCATATAGTTACTTCTCTATTATTTGTAATATACATAAGCATAACAGTCAACCTGAGCTTTGGCAAAAAATAAAAATGAAACAACAGAAGATAGTGTCTTATTGAAGTGATCTTTTAGCACCGAATAATGTGAGGAAAATAAATGAAGAAGAGAGAACGAAAAAAAAACGAGGTACAACCTAATAGTGAACAAGATTGTAAGACCAATCCCCAACACCAAAGAACACGTGCATACAGAAAATAGAAAGATGAATAATAAGACCTACTTTTTAGTCAACTCAGTGGGAACTGGGTCTCACACTGGAAAATGAATTTCAGCCACACAAGGTATAATTTCGTTTACTCATAAAGGGCATAACCTAGTAAAAAAACAATAGGACATGGTATGGATGGAAGGAATATGCGGATACAACATGCATCCTCTAGCGCAGGGTATGGAAACTATACTAACACTCTTGACAAGTTACCATTTCCTTCAGCAGCAATAAGGAGGTAATATTTATCAGACACGTATACAAAATAAAGATACAGAAAAGAAGAATAGACCTCACTAAATGGCAGAAAAGTTTAATTATGAAACTCATATTCAAACGCAAGCGCTATAAATTCTTACCAAAAATAGCGGGTCCAAATGATAGGACTTCATGTCCTATCATTTGGACCCGCTATTTATTTATTCTAGCGGAGCGGGACCGCAACTTATCATTGAAAGCTATATGGAAATTTGGGAGTTTGCACCATGTAAGTTACATTCCACACACTCCAATGGATATATTGTGTCATTATTTAGTCTTGGTCTCTGATATACACATCTGTTCCTCTTTGTCTTTATAGAACGATATTGTGGACCCCATTTTTTAGATTACCTCCTTTCGACATCTGCACAGTCTATCTTTGATGCCTTACCTACATATTTTGTTACCGGTAGGTGCTCATAATACCTCCATGGGGGGAGATTTATCCATTTTATGTTGCATCCTTCTACTTTTAAGTCTTGAGGATTTAGTTTAACGTCATTCTTGTATTCTTCTTCTTCGTAGAGACGTTAATTGGCCCTCTTTACCGCAAAACCAAAAAATCTCTATTTTGTAGAGACGGTACTACCAAAATTTTTGGTAAGAATTTATAGCGTTTGCATTTGAATATGAGTTTCATAATTAAACTTTTCTGCCATTTAGTGAGGTCTATTCTTCTTTTCTGTATCTTTATTTTGTATACGTTTCTGATAAATATTACCTCCTTATTGCTGCTGAAGGAAATGGTAACTTGTCGAGAGTGTTAGTATAGTTTCCATATCCATACCCTGCGCTATAGAGGATGCATGTTGTATCCGCATATTCCTTCCATCCATACCATGTCCTATTGTTTTTTTACTAGGTTATGCCCTTTATGAGTAAACGAAATTATACCTCGTGTGGCTGAAATTCATTTTCCAGTGTGAGACCCAGTTCCCACTGAGTTGACTAAAAAGTAGGTCTTATTATTCATTTTTCTATTTTCTGTATGCACGTGTTCTTTGGTGTTGGGGATTGGTCTTACAATCTTGTTCACTATTAGGTTGTACCTCGTTTTTTTTTCGTTCTCTCTTCTTCATTTATTTTCCTCACATTATTCGGTGCTAAAAGATCACTTCAATAAGACACTATCTTCTGTTGTTTCATTTTTATTTTTTGCCAAAGCTCAGGTTGACTGTTATGCTTATGTATATTACAAATAATAGAGAAGTAACTATATGAGTTTTCATTGTTCCCACAGATTGTTTTTAAAGTTTAAAGTGATTGTGATTATGAGCCCTCTGCACCACATATAAGAAACTTCTTTGATTATTTGGATGTCGATTGACCGCTCAATGAATTATTTACCTGCTGCGCCCTGACGAAGGAATTGGTGGTTCAGACTCCACTCCGAAACGCGCGTCGGCGCCTTTGCTCTCTTCATGTATTAATGAAATTACTACGATATGTATTGAGTTGTTCAGTTTTGTAGTAGGACTGTGTTTTGTATGTGTGATAGTTGTATGTCTGGTGGTGTTTGACTGTGTTTTGAGATGTTCATGTAACATGCTCTTGGGGCTCAATTTATGTTCAGATCATGTAAATTATTTATACATTTAGCAATATATTATTTTTATATCTATGGAAAATAAGAAAAAATATTTTTTATAAATAAAAAAATGAACAAAACAATTACTGTAGTGGGACAATGTATTTTCTAATGATGGATGTATCACCTGATTACTAATTGAATGTTAAGGAGAGGCTCCTTGTTGTTATTGTTCATTTGTACCCTGCTTTCCTCTCCTTACATAAGGTGGTTCAGGGACCCTCTCATGTTGTTTGATCAGCACAGCAGCAAGGCCTGCGGCACTGCCCTACGGCAAAAACTCATAAATGAGGCCCAGAATTTAAAGGCATCTTTATTTATTGCTCTGACTTTCACGATCCACTGACAATCAGCTTGTGACCCAGCAGTGGGTCGCGACCGACAGTTCGGGAAACACTGAGCTAGACAGCTATTAAACCACAACACTATTTAAAGGATCATACTATAAACTATTCGAAGGTTAGTAAACCAGTTTTTGATGCACAGTTGCTATCAAAATATTGTTGAAGAACATCTTTATCACACTGATGCCAGGAATGCCAGAATATTTAAGAGTTGCAGAGTTGTGTCACTTGTATTCACACCCTTTCCTCCACCACGCCGAGAAAGATAGTTCTTGTTTGGCTTGCCAGTTCCTGGTAATACATCTGGCTATGACTGTAGCAAATAAGACAACTTTGTTTTCTATGTCAGTGTGGAAAAAAATAGTTTTAGAGTCTAAAGTTACCTCTCTATTCAGTAGATTATGTGGGTCCAGGTGAACCAGAAGACTGTTCGCAACAAGTAGTCGCAAATTGCACACTCAATTTTGGCGTCTTGTCTTTAATTTAGTAATGTCTTTGTGCTAGTTGGTCCCATCACGAAAGGTCCAGTCACAGTGGGCCACGGAACAGACTTCTAAATGATTATTAATTGGGCAGGTTGTTATTTGCTACCACCTGTGATTGGCTAGAAACACAGGGGTGATGGGCTGCAAGGGACAGCAGACCACCGTCTCTGTGCTCACATTTCTAAACAGGAAGCATTTTTAAGCAGTCTGTGCTCCTTAAAGGAACTGGTGCTGCTTAAAATAAAAACGTTTCTTGTTTGGGAATACAACACGTGAGCAGGCAATATTCCCTGGGCCACTACCTACTCCCTGCAAGGCTGCCAACATACTTCCCACAAAGGGAAACGTGTCCTAAGGGGACACCGTCCCCTTTACACACCAGTTTCCACCTCCTTTGAGGTGTTGGTAACTGATGGATGATTTATAACTCACAAATAGGAGGGGATGCCCCTTTCATCCATCCTCCTAATTGCTATTTGGAACGAATCACAAAACTCATGACAATTTCAAGTTGGAAAGGCTTTTCTGACTCATAAAATGGGCTTAGTGTGTAGAAAGCACTCTTTTGCAATCACAGATCCTGTGATTTTGAGAATTGCATGGTGTGCTGTTATTGACTGGATCTCAGTACTGAGAATCAGCTGGACCAATGGATTTTGTGTAAAGGCAAAGACAGAGAGAGGTTTCTGGGAAAAAACTGTCTAATTTGCATGTACTTGAAAACAATATACCCGTGGGAGGTTAAATTCAGTGCCTGCTTTTTCACAAGATTTGAATGATACTCCTCGAAAGAAACCTCCAATTCAACGCTTCCCAAACATTTTAGAACCACAACCCAGTTATTAGAATGACAAACCTTCTCGACCTATCTAGCTTTAATGGACACGAGGTGGGTGATTTAATGAACTAAAGCATCGTGTGGTAGGTAGCTCACTGTCATTTACAGACAGCACATTTTCTATTGGACTGGCCACTACATTTGCACAGACATACCTTTTTACTGTGATAAAACTATATTGCACACAAATTATAATTTATGCAAATTGGGTTTATCATCTGTGCATCACTAATTAAAATATCTTGATTTGTTTTGATCCTATTAAAATCTTTGTTTCCATCACACTTCAGAATTGCAAAACATGTGCTTCATTTTTGCTTTCCTATCTGCTGAATGTGTATAGTTCATTTACAGGTATTTACATTTTCTTGTGAGTTACAAAAAAAATAACATCCTATAGACTTTCCTATTGCACTTCCTGCACCCCAGCAAGACTCGTTTTTTGACAGAAGAACCCCCAAATAACCAGCCTTAGCGGCAATCCGCAAGTCTAACGATGGTAGTACTGTGGAGTACTCTGGCTAAAATGATCCAAGTCTTCGACTGACTTACTTCCAGAAGCCAAAACTGGTTATTACCTTGTCAAACGTTGCTAACAATGCAACCAGGTCAATAGTAAGGATAGCTACAATGTCAGCTTAAACTATTAGGTGTATAATGGACCCTGGGCATGTCACTGGAACCACCCTTTCCCTCCCTATGAGATATCTGTGAAGGCGACCAATGTAATTTGCATAAAAGGAGGGTGAGGATGGACACCCCTGCTCCATACCTCATTTGCTTGCAATTATGGATTAGTTGTGACCATTGACAAAAATGAAGGCCAGTGGTTGCTAATATAACACCTTCATCTGTTTTCTAAAAACAGGATTAATCTATATGGATTTCATAACCTCCCACAGGAAAAAACTGATACACGTTATTGCATCAACATATACTTTTTTAGTCTTTTATTTAGATAAAGGTATGACTAGTGCACCTAGTTCCTATTTACTTGTTTTTTCACAGCTACTTTGCAGAAAAATTACCAAAGGAAACATTTTTACAATACATCTGGAAGACTAACCAAGAAACATACTGATTTAACACATGGGAGTAATGCAGGCTGAAAAAGCACCTTAAAATGAACTATGCCTAATGCTGTATGTAAACTAGGGGTGTGTGAAATTTGCTTTTGTGTAACAACAACACATATTGGGAAAATGCAAACCCAGCATTTAGTGCTGCATTTTAGCGCATAATGCGTCCTCACACCCAAGGATGCATTTTATGCTAGAAATAGCGTTAAATATATAAGTGCGCCAGACAACAACACGCGTGTTGTGGTTGTTTGCATTGTTTCTGTGCCATAATTTTGTCACAAACGGTGGAGTAATTACACAACATGGGGTAATGACCTAAGTTCGGCAATTTTGGATGGCAAGCGTAATGCAAAATTGCTGAAATTATGCAAATTACACTTGCTTAATTTACATTTCGCCCGTGCATAATACAAATGCTTAAAATGTCAACCTCTAGTATGGTGCAAGAGGCAAGGACAACGAATCAACAAAGCTCTCGGTATAGCAGTGAAAGACAGATAAATCAGCCCAGTCCATAGAAATCCAAAAATAGTTCTATTAATGATAGCATTTGATCAAGGCATCCTTACATTTAAAATACATGCATCTCTGTGTTGACAAATGAGCTACTTGTTTCAGGACCTAAAAACCTGAATTCCCTGTTTAGCATTGCAACTTACCAAAGTGAGCTTCTTATCTTACATTCAGTCCTTAAAAATCGAGGCGTTGCAGCTTATTTATCAATTTCATTGATAAAATCATATTCAGGCTGCAAGGCTGCAACAAATTTACTTAATTCTACAGAACACCTGATTTCAAAAGTAGCACAAAATGAAATTAAGTTACAAAATGGACTAAGGGCCTGATTTAGAGCCTGATTACGAGTACGGCGGGCCATAGGACTGCCGTACTCGCGGTAGAGGTGCGGTGGTGGTCAATGTGTCAAACAACCATACTAGGCTTTAGATGGCATTTTTAACAACGAATTCATTGTTAAATATGACATTTAAAGCCTAGTATACTCTTTGACAGCCTTAACCCATGTGTATAGGAAGTGGTTGCTTGATACATTGCCATATGGCATATGAAGTTAGATATGATTAAGTAATGACCAATGTCAATGTGTTATAAGATTTATTTTTATTTTTGTGAAACCCTGCTATTGTACATATGAAGATGTATCTTTTTCAATATAAAGACAATTTTTGAACATATACACCTGCTTTTTGAAATGTTGTCTCTTTTTACATTATTTGAAAATAATCTTCAAATAAGTTGTAATGTCAAGTTTTGACATATTGTAACATTCAGAAACTTACAAATTTGTGTTAGAATAATCCCTTGTTTGACACCCTTCCCTGTCATATTACATTGACCCAAGTCCAAGGGAATATTGGGTTGCCCTCTTTTGTCCAAAAATGTACAAATGTTTAGCAACCAAAACGTGGATGCAAAACATTCGCATTTTACCTCCTACCTCAAGTAGGTGGTAACCCAGGAGCAAGCGGGAAGAGGTCCCCAGTGGTAGGTCAATTGAGACCCCATTAGGAATCGCTAAATGTATCAAGGACACATTCGTACATAGTTGTTTGTGATTTCCTAATAGCAAATCACAAAAATTCGCTAACAGGAACTCACAAAATAAAACCTGCGTACATGCGGCCCTTAGCTCTTTGTTCAATTTTGGGGGGGAATTTTGACATCTTCCCTTTTTTAATACCAGCTTTTATCTCTCTGTTACGCAATATTTTTGTTGTTTGTGTATTTGTGCTTTCATAAGTATCTTGTGAAGTGAACAATTATTTACATTTCAATGCTTGTGGCTTGATAGTATGTTTACTCTATTTGTGTGATTATGTTTCACTTTTGATGTTGATGTTGTTTTTGGTGGTTGTGCCCTGTTATCGGTTTCATAGTCTGAATCTTCAACTTTTTTGTTCACTACTTTCTAAATTTGATTTTTTTAGTGAACTTCTTTGGTTTTATGTATTATGCACTGAATTACCAACCTCTGCTATGCTAAGCATTTGGCTGCCTGGCACGGTTTGGGCACCGCGCCTGGATAGGTGCAAGGCCCTGTACCCAACCTGTTGGTGATGCCAATCACCACTGCGCACTGCTTATGGCTTTGCGCAACAAGGGCTGGGGTTGTGCCTGTCCTCTGGCCATGCCAGGTTGTCAAATCCCAGTTCTGAACAAGAGCAACAGGGGAGGAGAAATCCAGAAGATCAAGGCAAAGAAGTAAATGAAGAACAAGAAGATGTTCAGACTGATGAGTCCAGGGTGCCACTTGAATCTCTTGTGTGGACATTCTCCACTATTCCACCAGGTGAAACAAAATTGTCAATCAAATACAGGGCTGCATGGAAGTAATCAGAATTTGGCATGCAGGACTTTAGCTGACTAAGCTAATAGCCTGCCATGTTTCTTGCAGATCTGTTCTAGAAGTCAAAAGTGTTTTCTCGTTGTAATTTTGGTCATGGCTGCAGCCCGAACCATGAACGGATTTACACTAAACTGGATATGAAAGAAGAACTTTACTCAGAAAGTGTGCTTTTGCTGGTTTGTGGTGAATCTGTTCAGAAGTTTTGGAGATATTTGCTATAAGAAAAAGTTGCCAAGAAGGGCTTTCAAAGTTTAACACTTTTGTATATCCCTGCGTATTTAATGTGCAACTCATGGTGCAAGGGTGTCCTTTCTGCACAAAATCAATCAATTCAAGCAATTTCTTCTTTTTATGTGTGCTGCAGAATGAAGCACACGTAGAAAAAGGAAAAAAACGAGGAGAAATTAAGCATTTCTCTTCGTTGCACCTCCCTAACGCCACCCCTGGGGTGGCGTTAGATTCTGACACATTCCCAGGTTTATGATTTCTCATAAATCTGTGAATGCTTCAGATTCCATGGGTGTTGCGTGAGAACATCCACAGCAACACCTATGGAACACCCCTTTTACACAGTGTTCTGCGTAAAAGGGGAACATATTTACAAGGCCATGAAAAGCCACGTAAAGTGGCTTTACGTGGCCTTGTAAATATGCCTGGGCACACTGCACCACCGGAACATCAAAAAAGTGTCGTTCTGGTCCCGCAAAGGGCCTCATAAATGAGGCCCTGAGTGTCTGGCTTTGCTTTAATGGCAACAGGTAGGGTGCCAAACCCCCACCAAGCAAGGCCGAATGCCTTGCATATCAGGGGTTGACTGCTGGTGGCATGTTTGGCTCATGGCCTGCCTGCTGGCCAGGTTAGGCGCCCAACCCGAGTTGTGTATGGCCAGAGGCCCTGCGCAGTGGGGTTTGGCTGCTTGTAAGGGGCTAGGACTGTTCTCCACTCAACCAGCGCAGGTGAGATTGGAAATTAAGTGTATCATAAAAAAACATTGTTAAGGAGAAACACTCTCTCAGAGGGCTGTGGATAGCTGGAAAGAGTTAATTGGCTTCCCTATACTCCCAACAATGTGATTCTGTATGTGAAAGACCCATCAAATAACTTGTCACCGTTAGTGAGGGAATTTATAAAATGTGGTCGCTTCACTAGGCTAAAAAGTAGCTGGACTAAATCCCAGATGATTCTCAACACTCCTAACACTAGGAAACCAAACACAGAATTTCCTTTGCAGTGGTGTGATAACCCAGTTAGAAACCTGGTACACAGATACCTGGATCTGGTCATCTGAGAGAACTAGCATCTAGTAGTTCGAAGAATCCAAGTGCAGGTCGGCAGGTAGATGTGATTCCTCCTGGCGATGGCTGGGCAAATAGCTTCAGTGAAGTTGATTTTCTTGCCTTGCCTATTAGACTTATTTTATAATATACCTCTGCCCCTCTCAAAAGTTTTCTGTTTTTTTAATCACTGCTTTCCGCAGTTTCGAATGGGCAAGGAAGCAGCCGGGGTAAACTGGGACACCTTAATACTTGCATACCCGGGGGGCTCCACAGCCACGGCTGTGGTCAGGCACTGTGGTGTGCACAGTCTATGCATGGAACAGACTGGCTTGTTTTGTAGGTTTGGAGAAACTTTACACCCCTACACTTCCACTTTTTAATAACCCACTGATATTGGCTATGTATGAACTGAAAGCCCAACAACAATGAACTGACCTGGCACTGTGGTCTTAGGTGGACTTATTTAAGGATGGGCATTTATCTCCCTAGATAGATTCAAGCAAAAGGGGCGGGACCTCTCTTCTTGACATATTATTTATATTTCAGACTTACACACTGAAAGAATATTATGCTAGATTTCCATCTACACCTTCTAACACCTCCAGCTCTCATATTGGTGAATGCCTCTAAATATCTGTGAGGGTTAATATCTAGACTCTTTAACAGATCAGCTGAAGCTACTTTGCCACTTTGTCTCATACTTCTGAACTCAGAGACATCTAGGACTTTATAGAGAATAGTTACTATAAATCAGTTTGTCTGATCAAAGACACTGTAGAGTCATGCAGAATTGAATCATCCTGGATGCTATCCAAAGATAACACTGGGAATTCCCACTAAAGTCAATGAATAGACATTGTGCACCTGGAAGGTCCGCTTGGAATCTACCTGCTGTTATAATAATTAGTGAGTGAATGTAGAGCACACATATACTGAATTGTACTAAACGTCAACTATGCTAGCCATCAACCTGTCTCTGATCTTAATTTTGATATTCTTTTGCCTGTTTTTTTCAATTTGAGTTTAGTGTAAGTATTTTGTCCTACAAATATACATAAAGAAATAGCGTAACCATAACTGGTGAATTTCAGCAGTTTACCACATTTTACCATGAGGGTCGAAATGCATAGGTGCAGACTTAATATGGGAGCCAAGAAAAAGGAAGGGGGCCCAAAACGTGTTTCTTAATGCAATTTCCCCAAAATGGCTGAGTGGAAAAACACCAAATTTGGCAGAAAGCTAGATCTTTACCCAGAAAGCTGGTATTTTGTGATTTGGGGACAATCCATTCAGAATTTTATGAGAAATTAAGGTTCAAACGTTAGACAGATCTAGAGACATGGGAAGACTGCAGGACCGGCAGATCAAAAGATAAGATCTGATTGGCTGCCTCACATCAACAAAGATGTTTGGCAGCCACTTTGGACTAAGGGACTTTGTCCCTTTGTCGTAGGAAAAAAATGAAAATACATATCTTCCCTGGGTCGATTAACCAGTGATTTTCTCTTAATTAAATGGGACCAATGGCGGCCGGTACTTTTAGTAGGGGGGGGCACGCATGAGTACACACATACACCTCACTCACGTCCATGCATTCAGACACGCACACCCACTCATTCATAACACTCATTAACAAATACGCATATATTCATACATACACACACGCACGCACCAAACAAAAAAACACAAAAAACTTACCTTAACTGCAGATCTCCAAGAGGGAAGCCTCATTGGTCCAAGGAGGGTTGGGACTGCTGCCTTCCCTCATTGACTGACCTTATGTCAACCAATGAGGAAAGGCAGCAGTCCCAAGAGTTAGAGGTCTCAGGAGAGTTAGGATTGCTGCCTTCCCAAGGTCAGTCAATGAGATAAGGCAGCTGTCCCAACCTCGTCACAGCGTCGGATGGGGTCAGTGAGACTGCTGACCCCACCCCACTCTGTGACGAGCTCCCACTGATTGACACTCAGCAGTGGGCACTTCAAGGATTAAAACTGAAGCGCCCAGGTCCGAGGCAATTGGTGATGTTGCCCCTTGTCATGAGGGGGAGGGCCTCAAAGCACTTAAGCACTTTTGCCAGGCTGAGGAGGTCACTCCACCAGGGCAGTGAACTCCTCAGCCTAGCAAAGTTCAGCTTTTAGTGCATGTCTAGCTCCTGCCTGCCTGACCTGAACAAGAAGAGTGTCTGTCAGGCTGACCTTTGTTCAGCCGGACAGACACTCTTCTTGCCTGGAAAAAGGTGTGGGCGTGGCCCCTCAGCACGTATGGACAGGCTGCTACTGAATGGAACTACAAATTTAAGGCTTTTCTAGATTATATTCAATCAAGTTTAGTTAGACTACTTTATAAAAAGTTCAGTTTGGGAACTTTACCGACAGCCTTATTTTGCAGCAATTGGCAAGCTGAGGCTCAAATCACCAGCACTGGCCCATCTTGTAAGTCCCGGGATAAAACAGAAGGTCTTATTGTATTGTTTTGTAAAGCATAGAGTAGAGCAAGATCCAAATGGGTAAAGCCGCTTTGCAAATTGTATGGGATAAGACAGTATTTTGTGGCATTAAGAATTTGTAAGACCAATATGAACCCTACAGTTGTCTTTGTAGTAGCCAAATTTGCATACTCTGCTTGGGTCATTTGATGTAAAGCCTCTAAAGTGCTTCCTAGACATTTATTCTTTTAACAATTGATTACAGATTTTTTTTTACTCTGCACGATCGCACTTGACTGATGTTCGGGTATGTCCTTTATTTGTTATTTTCCATTGGATCGACTTACGATAAATTGGTGCTTGATGGAGTATGATGGAAAAGGCAAGATACGATCTATTTAATTTTACTGCTTTTAATTAACTTTAAGATTCGTTTGTTTGTTTCCTGTAATTTTAATGTTGTTTTATATTGCTTTTTATGTTTTTGTCAATGAACGTTGTATCCAAAATGACAATAAATAAATCATTATCAGAAACAACTCTAGTAATATTCAGGATACTTGTTGAACAAACTAAACCCTATGCACCTTGATTTGGATTAAATGCCTTCTGTTAATACAAATACGCATGCAAATATTCCACAGCATAAACTGCATATGTGGATATAGAGACTATTTATCACTGCTGTTGAGGTAGGGGCTTAGTATATTACACTCTGAGCACACACTATCTTCAAAGGCGAACTGCCATTAATAGTCAGCTGAGCAGTGTTTCTCAGTAAAAATAACAGGCTGAAGCCGCACACTTAAAAAGGATAAAGTTTTACGTTTTCCTAGGTAGGTTCTGGAAGTTATCTCCTTATTCCTGAGTCTTAACCCCTTCGATGCTCGTGACGAGCTCAGCTCGTCATGCTGCGCGGTGGGCGTGTGCGCATGACGAGCTGAGCTCGTCACGACCACGCCCGCGATCGGAATGTCCAGGACCTGGGCGGAATTCCGATCGCGGCGAAGGTGTTAAGAGACCCACCGCACTAATGGGTACTGCGAAACACCGACAATGGGTAAGCGCGACAGATGTTACATTCAACCATCCACGAGTGCAGGGGAAAATACACCATTATGAATTTTCACAACCCCCAGAGGGGAAAATCACATTGTACTGAAGTGTTATTCCTCATTCCGTGGAAACTGAGATTACTGTGGTAATACGACTCCCTGCTGTATCAGCTGTAGTATTATCACCAAAACGATGTCAGCACTTTTACTGGGCCCATTTATGGCTTGCAGTCGCGTTGCGTTCCTTAGGGAGCCAACGCAATCAACATTTGTATCTCAGTATGGGTCCATGCTGGACTTGCATATTTTTCAGTACTTAATTTATGCCAATAAAAATAATTGCAACAATAAAAAATAATAATAATCGGCGAATGATTTGGCACCAGTATGTGCCGTGGTAGGACAGCGAAATACACCCATATTTCGCAAACATACCGCACAAACGGATCTCACAACCTTTAAATAAATTGAAGGTTCTAAAACAGTACTTACCTGCACTACCCAAAATAAGCATCTGCGCACCATAATATCTAATCCAGCCAAGTTTTCACCAAATCAGAATGACCGATTTTGCAATACATACATTGAAATAAATTAAGCACCATGCATTGAATTTAACCACCTTTTGGGACCGCCACAACATTTATATATTATAGCCTTATGGCCCGCTGCCGAGGGCTATACCAGTTGTTAAAGGCCCTGATCCCGAGTTATAGGCCCGAGCCGCAGGCGAGGGCCTATAACGAGGGAGAGGGCCTTTAACAACCGGTATAGCCTGAGGCAGAAGGGCTATAAGGCTATTAGAACATTCCACCCACTAAGGGTAGAATGTTCTAAATTAAAAATGGAGAAACAAAAAGACAAACATTGGACTGTTGGAGTGCTGGGCTTATACCAGCCATTATAAGCCCAGAGCAACTCCATTGTCTTCAATGGAGCTCCCAACATTCCAATGTTCTAATATAGTATATCATTTAGCGAAAAAAAAAATCATCTTTGGACACATTTTAACCAGTGCTTAATTTGAGCCTGTGGTTTCCAGTGCTCGCCACCGGAACTTAATATTCAGCACTGGCAGATGGTGGCGTTGTCTGCCTAAATTAGGGATGATCATAACAACAGCAGTATATTAACTCAATATACGTTAACAATAACTAAAACCTGCCACCTAAGCCATTCTTATAGTTTTGGGGGCCTGGAATAGTATGAATTGTCACACTTGTAAGAGTGTGATGGTTAATAATTGTGTTGGTACTGTCGCTGGCAGCGCTGGCAGGGGCAATGGATGGTGCAAGCCTCAGTGGCCTCCTGAACAGAGCCCTAGCACTTATTTTATTTTTTTACAAATGAAGCACTTTAATGCTACATTTATTTTAATTTGCACACTCCATTGCACTGTCTAACGATTTAGTTTATGCCACTCCACTGTACGGAATTTAGAGTATGCTACTCCACTTTACGACACTACAGTATACACCACTACATTCTACGCTAATTCACTGTATGGTACTCCACTCTACTCAACCCAGCTGGGCTGTACACCATTGCAATGTACACCACTATACTCTACGCTATTATAGTGTTAACCACTGCATTCTATTACACTTTCGTGTATGCCAGTTTACTGGACGCCCCTAAAATGTACTACTCACAACTCAACACTATTCCCCCGTACCCTACTCCAATTTACGCTATTCCGCTACATGCTATTCCACTATGGCCTACTTCATGGTACAGTACTGGAGTGTACGCTATTCCAGTCTCCGGTACTACAATCTACACCACTGTATTGCACTGAAATGCACTATACGCCACTCCACTGTACCACAATCGATTAAATGCTATTTCGCTTTACAAGAGTACATTCTGCGCCACTGCACTAAACCACACTTCACTGCATGTGACTACATTCTACACTTCTATAATTAACCTGATTAATTTGGATGCCACTGTACTGTACGCTACGCCACTATATAGTGCTCCACTGTATGTCTAAACAGTTAACGCCACTAAACTCAACTTTATTACACTAAACACTACTAAATTCTACAGTACTCCACTCTATCGCACTATAGTTCATGCTACTCCACTATACTCTTTTGCACTGTACTGTTTTACACTGTACCCCACTGTAGTCTACAGTATACCGTTCAACACTACTGCACTGTAAGGCACCCCAATATACGCCACTCCATTTTATGCAGTTTAATTTTACAACACTACAGTGTACTATACTCCACTTTTCGCAAGCCCACTGTACACCATTCATCTTTTACCCCACTCCACAGCACTCCAGTATGCACCACTCCAGTGTATGCTCTTTCAGTTTACGCTACTCCTTTGTAGCACACTCCACTGTACGCCTCTCCACTGTACACTATTTCAGTAGACAATATTCTAATATAGGCCCCTAAACTGTACAATTCTCCAGTGTATAGCAATGCACTCTAAGCCACTACAGTGTATGCAAATACACTCTACAATTTTTACAGGATGTTAATCCACTTTATCACACTCCACTCTATGCTATCCCACTGCATACCACTACACTCTATGCCACTC
Source organism: Calotriton arnoldi (assembly GCA_963921515.1). Lineage (NCBI taxonomy): Eukaryota > Metazoa > Chordata > Amphibia > Caudata > Salamandridae > Calotriton > Calotriton arnoldi. Next base: position 56,539 of record CAWUFW010002661.1, on the reverse strand, counting down.
CAATAAACGCCAATCTATTGTATCCGAGTTCACTGTATGCCACTCCACTCTATGCCACTTCGCTGTATGGCACTCCACTATACCTTATTCCACTTTACTCCACTTTACTATACCACAATATATTGTCCCAGAGTACACTTTAATGCACTATCCTCAACTATATTGTACCATAACACCACTTAATAACACTCCACCCCACTAAAGTAAACTGGATGAATATTACAAAATGTATTTAGGTTTGGTATACAAACCCAAATTATGCGCCACAAACATTAGGAATTCTACAGTTATAGTTATCTCTTAATTTTATGATTTATGCACCACTTACGACCTAATTTCTATCTTATTTGTGCCAAGCACACCTTGAACTACACAACCATAACAAATTCATAACTTATAGTAATCTTTTGAAATTATTATTTACGCACCGCTTTCATACTACTGTGAGTCACACTTATAAATCACATTTATACTTACGCACCACCTTTCAATTAATATCCTCGTGCACTTCCGTACACATTCTTGTCACCTCACTCGCCACACTACATTCACTATAACTCCCCACTGTACCACGCACTGTGTTCTGGCTAATATCATTTCTGATGTCATAAGTCATTTAAAGTGATAATTTCACATGCTTTAAATTTGAAAATATCCAAGTAGTGCATGGAGAAGGGGCTAGTTAGAGTTATAGTTAATGTAGTGTGGCGAGTGATGTGACAAGACTGTGTAAGGAAGTGCGCAAGTGATATTTTGTTCTCAATATCTATGCCTCAGTATTTTGTCCCCACATTCTTTTTCCTTGATATTCTGGTGGAAAACCACTATTAATTGCTTTAGCTCTTTTTCTTACCAATGACTTTAAGGCTAATCTGACTTCTCCTATTAGTAAATATTCTTGTACGAAGATAAAGTCTTCTACAGTGTCTCGGATGCTGATATCTTCATTGTAGAGGTCTTCAGTGTATTTTTTCATCCCTGATCTTCGCTGAATCAGCTATCATTCATCCATGGTCATGTTTCAGCATACCTATTGGACCTGACATCTTTGGCGTGGTATTTCCCCAAATGTTTTGCCTTCACTCCCTTTGCTGAACTTGTTTTTGTTGGCATCAGGACTCTGTGTACTTTACCCCTGCTAACCATGGCTAAAGTGCTTGGGCTCGCTACTTAAAATATGGAAAAATTGGCCTACACCTAATTGACATATTTAATTTACTTGTAATTCCCTAGGAAATGGTAGTACCTGTACCCAGGGTCTGTAAATTAAATGCTCGTAGTGGGCAGCAGCACTCATTGTGCCATCCTCTAAAGTAGCCCTATAAAACATGCCTGAGGCCTGCCACTGCAGCCTTTCCCAAACTTATTTTTATTAGCATTTCCAGTAAAAACTGACAATATACGCATATTCATCTTATGTTCCAAGTGATATTAATTTCACAATGTGCATAAATGCAGCCTCAACATAATTCCATGGAGCCCAGAGCAGGAGAGTGCAATGGCGTACCAAGGCCCCATTCTCCCTGTTAGCCACAGGTCAATACCCACATATGAAGTGTGCTCCACGAACGTCTATCCATCAATATAGGGAACCCATATGTCATGTACCCTGTACAGGAGGGACAGTGCATCTTGCACATGTGTGCCCTATGCGTAGCTTCAATGTGCCCTACTATAACTTATAACCTACTAACTAGATCTCACGGGGTAGCTGTGTCAGCAGTGAAACTGAGGATGTGTAATGTGTTCTTACTATCCCCTAGTACCAGCGGAGTGGGGTGAAGCCAAAGTTATAGAGGCGGGGGAGGAAGGAGCGAGCGGCCCCCAGGAACGCCCACGGGCCCACATGTATGTCCACCGAGTTCCAAGAGTAGTCACCCCTCAACAACACCCTCGGCCGACTCCGGATCCCCGTTATCTGTCGCAGACCGGTCCGTGTTTCCATTCTCTCCATACGCTCTGAATTTCAGCATCAGTTGGGTGTTTCCACTCTTCAACCACTTCCTTCCACAGGTCTGCTATAGGGCCTCTGCGCACCCCTGTGCCTCTTCTCTCTGCAATGCCCTCTCCTCTGCCCGAGCCCAAAGTGTTACATCTCTGGTCCGTGTCTCAATACGGGGTCCCCCCCAACGATTTCTAGGCCATAGCTAGTCTCCTTTTTGCACAGATCAAGCCCAAATCTAGGAACCTATTCCCTACCATTTTGGGCTTGGGTCTGAGGGATGCCCCCCAAGAGTCAGACTTCTGTGGTGTTGTCTAGAGTGCGGTGCAGGGTAATTTTTTAATCGCGCTAGGACAGCTCCCCAGTACGCCTGTAACTTAGTTCATCCCCATGTCATGTGGTTGAAGTTCGCATCTCGTGTTGTGCATTGGGGGCACGGCCTGGGCTCACCCCCATATATCACCCTATCCTGCATTGCGTCAAGTATGTCCTGTGCGTGTAGTTGGATATATTTTAGGCGGGTGTTATGGGACATCATCTGGTGGTACGCCACCCACCTTCCCCAATCAGCATCTGAGATGTTGCGGCCCAATTCCGCCATCCAGCGCCACCATAAATCCTCTAGTGGCTTCCCGGCCATCATGTACATCGCCCTATAGAACCACGCGATTAAGTGCCTCCCCATTCCCATCATCAGCAGGTGCTGCAGGACCAAGTGGTTCCCTGGTCCCATATTGCCTTGACACCAGAGGTCTTCAGTGCAGTTTTGAAAGTAGTGTCCCCTGGTTGGGTTCCGTCCCAATCCTGCTTATCTCTGGGAGTCCCGTTCAATTAAGCCACCGAATGACCCACTGGAGTTGTGCCACCAGATGATAGAGTTCGAAGTCAGGGACCCAGAGTCCCCCTTCCAGAAGCGAGCGGCGCAGGGCGGCCAGTGAGACCCGCTGCTGACCTCCATCTCAAATATGCTCCGTAGAAGATAATCCAGTTGAAGGTGCCGGAACCACGACACAGGTACTCTCACTGTTAAATTTGCGAAATAGTAAAGCAGCCTCCGGAGCATGACCATTTTAGTTAGTGCTATACGTGCCATTACAGGCAACTTCAGGGAACGCCAGAAGGGGACGCAAGATTTCAGTGTCTGCAATGCCTTGCCCAGGTTGCCCTCTCGCAAGTCGGCTGGGTCATGGTAAACATGAATGCCTATACATTTAAATGACTGGGTAACCCAAAGGATGCCAAGTGGCCAGCTTGTGGGTCGGGGGCCTCATGTATCATGGGGAAAATACACTTCTTGTTCCTGTTCAACCTCATCCCAGCTACAGCCCCCTACTCTTCGAGCAGTCGCAGCGCAAATCTAATGTCCTCTTCCTCATTACGCAGGTGTATCAGCAAGTCATCTGAATAAAGGGAGAATATATGTTTCTCTCCCACTACCATGAGTCCGCTACCTCTACATTCGGCCTGAAAGTATTCCGCCAGTAGCTCAATCGGCAGGGAGAAGAGCAGCAGGGACAAGTGGACAGCCTTGTCTAGTACTATGGAAGATGTCATAGGAATTTCAGGTGGTCGACCCGTTTTCACCCTGGCTGTGGGCTTGCAGTACAACAGGTGAACCCACCTAGCCCTTCCCTCGCCCAGTGCCATCTGGATCACGACAGCCTCTGGGAAAGTCCAGCACACTGTGTCAAAGGCCTTCTCCAGGTCCACAATGACATGATGATGGCCTGGGGGCAGTCCGTCCAAGCTCGGTTATCAACAATATTATACAGCCAACGGAGGTTGGATGAGGTATTGCGGGCAGGGATAAACCCATTGTGGTCCGAGTGTATCAGGCCCTGCATACACACCCCCAGTCGAGAGGACAATACCTTGCTCAAGACCTTAAAGTCAGTATTGAGCATAGAGAGAGGTTGGAAGTCTGTGGTACCAGACTCGGATGATTTAGTTTTGGGTAATGGCACAACCATGACCTCTCTGGTTGAGTCCCGGAGGTATCCCAGCTCGAGAACTTCACTATACAGTGTTTCTAACTTAGGAGCCAATACCGTCACGTACATCGAATGGAACTCCAGAGGGGGCACATCGTGATCTGGCAATCTGCCGGTAACAATGTTCTTTATTGCGACTTTATGTCTTGGGCTGTGACCGGTCCTGTCAGTGTCTCAGTCTCTTCCGCCGAGAGCCTCCGAAGCTCAGTGGGGTCCAGGAGTACGTCAGACTATGTAGCTGGTCTTCTCTCACCGGCCAATAGAGGCAAACATAATAGTCCCAGAACTCTGAGTTTATATCTTTGGGGGAATAGAGTGGGTTTTCCTCGTGTGCATGGGCTATATACTCCCTGTAATTCTGGCAGCAAAGATGCTCCATTGCCGAATTATACTGCTCCCTGGCCTCCAATAAATGAGGGAGTGCGTTCAAGTGCATGCATTGTGTATTGTAGAATTAATGAAGAGCGTTGTCAAACCTCGCAAGCTCCAGGTTGAGCTCGCAGTGGATCCCCACCGCCTCCCTCAGGCAGTGCCCCCTTACCACTGTCTTGAAGGCCTCCCACTCTACCAGCCCATTCAAGGCGGTTCCAGCATTCTCTGTGAAGTATTGATCTATCCGATCAAGCAGTGTGTCCCTAAATGCCACATCAGCCAAGGCTGCCCAGTGTAGGCGCCATGTTGGGATACTAGGGCACTTGTCCCCTGACTGGAGTGTCAAGATGAGTGGGTTATGATCTGATAGCGTGCGGCCCAAGTACTCGGTGTGCATCATCAAGTGGCACAGTCCCCTGGAGCAGACAAAGCAAGAGTAAAATGTGTAGTCTCTGTCCAAGGCGTATTGAGTGCGCCACACGTCCTCCTTGTCCCAGTGTCTTAGCCAGTCCCTCATGTTCACTGCCGTCCTAAGGGCAGGCGCCCCAGGCTGCAGTGGGGTCGATCTGTCCAGGGTGGTGTCTAGCACACAATTGAAATCTCCCACCAGTAGCAAGGCTCCCTCTGCCAAATGGCCCAAATGTGTCAATAGGGGACTCAGGAAAGGAGCGTATTCCTGGTTTGGGGCATACACGCTCCCCAGTACCACCACCGGTCTACATAGTCGGCCCTTCACCAGAAAGTATCTACCTTCCCTATCAACCTTAACCATCGTAGCCTCAAAGGGAACCCCCGCCCTCACCCAAATGAGTGCCCTGCATGTGAACGCTGAATATGTGGTGGTGTGTATCTCTCCTCACCAGTGCAGCTGCAACCTGTCAGCTTCTACACTTGTGAGGTGTGTTTCTTGCAGCATAGTTATATGCACCCCCCTTCTCTTGAGTACATGTGGGTTTTGTGGCATTTGGCCACAGCTCCCATTTTCCTAATGCTACATGTCAATAGTTTGAATGTGTGCAGTGTGGATGTCATGGCGGCTGTCGCGCTGCACCCTCTAGCCCTTTCCCTGCCTCACCTGGCCATCCCCCTACCCAAATCTTCCCCCGAGATTAAAAAACATACTGAACACAGAAAACATGTGTCCCAACTCCGGGCCCTAGAGCAGCCCAGCAAATGCTGGCTACCCAAAAAGTAATACTTAACAGTAGTGTCACATTGTTCATCCTCCATTCCAACTCTGTGGGGTCAGAGGAGGCTGTGGGCTCGAAAGCAAATCAAGGTCTCCGCCCTTGTCCTACTGCACCAGCCTTTGTGCTGTCCAGCCTTCCCACTGGAGGCCACAGCCTCCGGGCCATCCACAACATGCCAGCAAGGACCTCTGGGGGAACCCCCAGTGTGTGCCGATCTCCTCTCTTCTCCCCCTACAGCCCCCTATAGTTCTCACGGTGCCCAGCCAACTCCATCCTGCCCCTCACAGTAGGTCATCCGCCGTCTGGGGAGTGACCTCTGGGGCGGGGTCAATAGCCGCCTCTGATCCCTCAGACTGAGAGCCCACAGTTCCATGTCCCGAGGCCAATTCTTCCTCTGTGTCTGTGGCCTTGCCCTCGGTGATCTCTGCCACTGCCTGCAGGACTTCCACCTTGTCTCTGTCCATCTGTGACTTGGTAAGTTTTACCAATGCGCCGTGGTGCGGAGCCCCCCACGAGCGTCAACTCCTCCTCCTCTTATCAGTCCCTCGGGGTTCGCGGAGTCCTCTTCTCCCCTGCCTGGTACTGTTCAATCCAGGCCCATGCTTCCTCCGGATCCTGGCAGAAGTGGGAGGCGCCATCTTCCATGATTTTCAGTTTGCTGGGAACAGGAGCTAGTAGCGGAGGCCTTCTTCTGGCAGTGCCCTCTTAACCTCTAGAAAAGAGGCCTGTTTGGCCTGTACAGCTACAGTATAGTATGGAAAGAGAGAGTCACTTGGCCATTGTCTACTCTAAACGGGGCGTACTCCTGTACCCGTTGCAAGAGGATGTCTCTGTCCCTATAATGTAACAGTTTGGAGACCAATGGCCTGGGTGGGCGTCCTGGTGCCGGTGACCGTGCCAGGACCCTATGTGTTCTCTCAAGTGCAAAGAAAGGGGTGAGATGAGTCGGGCCACAACAGTCTTCAGCCAAGTCTCCAAGTAGGATACTTCTGCCCCTTCAGGGAGGCCCACCAGACAGACGTTATTCCCCCAATTGCGGCTCTCGGCATCTTCAACCCTGTACTCAAGCTTCTACACCCACTCTGATAATCACAGCAGTTGTTCATTCATGGCTTTCTGGGCCGGCTTCAGCTCAGCCATCGCGGCCTCCGACTCCTTGACTTTATCGGCCAGTTTATGATGGTCTGCCCTCAACAGACTAGGTTCAGCCAAGACCCAGCCAATCTCCCTTAGGAGTGTGGTCTTTGTATCGACAATGGTGGTAAGAATATTGTCCAGCGTATGTTACAGGGGTTGGGGCAGGGATCCCTGGGCTACATCCGTGTCTTCGGGATCAGTCTGGGGCTCTCTTAGCTCCTGTGGTGGGCCCTGGGTTTTGGTACCGGGTTTGCCCATCGTCGCCCCCCAATGCCCTCCACCAGTCCCCCGTAGAGTGCTCTCCGGGCCCAGGGTCTCCGGGCTCCTCACAGGAACGTGTCAGGCCTAGAAGACAGCCACCTAAGTTGTCGGGGTCCTCAGTCCTTTGTCCCCCTGCCTCCTGGGGCCCAAGGTGGATCCTAGATGGTCTCCCCCGCCAACTTGCATCCAGCAAAGGATGCCATCAGGGCCGGTGGGCGGGCATGCGGGTGGACGGCTAGGCGTAGGCATTGGGTTAGCCCTGCTGCTTCGCCTTTGCCTTTGCCTGTGCCAGGCTGGGGCTGGTACTACCGCTCTCCAGTAGGCCCAAGCCCTCTACCATTCCGTGGGGCCCTGGGGTCTTATTTCTTCCAGTGCTCCCCAACAGTCAAACCGCTTCTAATGGTCTATGCAGTTCCCCACTCACTCTGCAGCAGCCCCCAGCGCTGAGCCCCAACCTCCCCGTAGGGCTCCCACACTCCAAGGGGCCAGACAGGAGTCCCGACTGCACAGCCAAAGTCCACAGCTGTCCCCAGCCACTTCTGGCTAGGCCTCGGGCCCCCACAGCCAGGTGCCAGGCCCCAGCTGAGGCACATGTGCCGATATGCGCACCGAGAACTAGGTGCTCGGGAGGGGGGGGCATCCTGCCTCTCCCAGCCCAGGCTCCCCAAGTCACTGACAATTGGGGTGGCCAAGTCCCTCTCAGACTCAGGAGGACCAGTCCAGTAGGCCCACCTCAGGCATCCAGCCTCCACTTGCAGGGCATGAAGACAAGTCCCGGGGGGAGAGGGCCCACTGCTCACACTCTCCCCACTCACCGCCGCCGGGGGGTGCAAAGCTTCTTTCAGGGTTGTCTGCTCTGGGTGTGGGGGGGCATCACCGACACCGCACGGGAGGCCCCAGACTCCAACAGCCTCAGTCACTATTTCCCCCCAGGTACTTCGATTCCGGGCAAGCTCACCGCCACCACCAGGATTTATGCCGGCAATTGCTTGGTCGGGCTGCAGCGCCCAAGGAGGAGGTGGGTGGGCTCCTCACAGTTTGCCACTCTGGGCCGCACTGCTCCTCCTCGCCCCCAGGTCCAGTGTAGCCCTTCAGGGCCACCAATTAGGGCCCATGCAGGCGTTGCCGCTGAACAGAGCTGCTTTGCCCTACTCCGGGCTCCCTCCCACACCGCAGCAACAGGTGAGGGGGGGCTCCCCCGGTCCCCTGCCGTTCTCTAGGACTGCACTGTGCTCCGACATGCAAGAGGCAGCCGCTGCGCAGTCAGCCCACTCCCCCGTCCATGGCCAGGGCCAGCTTTCAGTTGCGGTTTCCGCAGCACCACACGACGTTTCTCCATCAGCCGACTCTCTCAGTTGAACCAGGACCACTCCGGAGGCAGATGGAGGGCCCCCGGTTGTTTGGAAAGGGTTTAGGGGTGCAGATGTACAACCCAGGCACTTGTCAACAGGATTCTGTCATGCCGGTGCAGAGCCACAAGCTTAAGCATCCACCATTGTGTCTCGCTTGGCTACACCTCCCTGCCACTGTAGCCTTTAGTGCAGTTTTAAACTGCCATTTTGACCTGCAAAGTAAATCTTTTGCCAGGCTTAAACCTTCCTTTTAAATACCTATAAGTCACTCCCCAAGGTAGACCCTAAAGGATCATAGGGCAGAGTGCATGGTATTAAAAAAGTAGGACACGTGTGTTTAAGTTTTACATGCCCTGACAGTGAGAAAACCCTAAAGTTGCTTTTCACTGTTGTAAGGCCTATCTCTTCCATAGACAAACATCGGGTTACCTTATTACACTTAATAAGAGCTAACTCCAGATTGATATCAGATAGAGCAATGATGTTTATACTCAAATGAATTGTAATTTAAAAACCTCTTTAATGGTAAAGTCGGATATTAGGTTACAATTTGGGAAATGCCACTTTTAAAAAGTTGCAATTTTTCTGCCTAAACTGACTGTACCTTACTGCCAGTGTCCTGGGTCACATGACTGTGAATGGCTCTGTTGTTGTGGGTTGTGTATTGTTTCCAGGCAGTGATATAAAAGATGCATAGGTGTGATGGGAGAGGGTCTTCCTGACAGGATGGCTGGGGAGGAATTGTGCTCTGTCCTGATTACACTTCATAGGGTCCTGCCTGCAGCACATACAAAGGAGACTGACACCAGGCTTGTCCTTGCCTTTGTCACCCTAGACCAGTGGTTCTTAACCTTTTGACTTCTGTGAACCCCCAGTTAATCATTACTGGAATCCGGGGACCCCCATGGAAATATTATTGGATTCCAGGGACACCCAATGAGTCATTACTGGAAGCCGGGGACACCCAGCCTAAGCATTTGCAATTATTTGAACTCCAAAACAATACACAAAAAATACAGAAACAAGCAGTCATCAAACAACTACACAAATTATGAAATATTTTATTTAATTAAAAAACAAATATAAAAAAAATCAACATTTTAATAATAAGGTTTGAGCTCTTCGAAATTCAATGGAAGCGCTCATTGTCCATACCATATTTTGTTTGATGCACTTGCACAGCTCCCACATACCAATCTGAAGATGCTAACGTAATTTTTCACCCCTATTTTCAAACTCCTTCACATTTACAGAACTTTTTAAATGTTCCAGGTGTACATGTTGCTTCTTTATTTATATACACTTCATTAAACTGTTAATATTATTCAATTTTCTCATCAGTCGCAGACCCTGAGTATGTTCCCCGGAACCCCAGGGGTCCTTGGACCACATGTTAAGAACAACCGCCCTAGGCAGTTTTAAGCCAAGACTAGGGGATGGGGAAGAACTGACCAGAACCTGTTTTGAGGATAGATCAGGAAATTCCCCCACATAAAGGCTAGCACTGGGTACAAAATGGGGCCTTCAGAACTTCTCATTAGAACACTCCTGAACCTTGGGACGATTTAGAAGAAGTACTGCCTTCCTTTCTGAAGAAGGAAGATTGGACCTGCTTACCTTGAACCCAGGCTCTCCAGCGTGATTCCAAGGGTCAGTTGGCTGACCTCCTGTTGAGCTACAGGGACACAACACTCTTCCAGAGGCCTCCCTGCAACTGCCTAGCTGACCAGACCAGAACCCACTGGACCTGCCTGAGCCTAGCTGCTGGCCTCTGCTGGAATGAGTCTGGATCCCCAAGAGGTGCCCCCATGTCCTGGGCCCTTGGCTGGCATTAGTGGGAACTCCTCCTGAAGAAAAGGTGAAGTTACAGACGTTTTGAGCCAAGAGATGACTGCCAGTGACAACTGCCAACGCAAAGCTCCAGCGAGACCTGCTCTTCCGCTGACAATGACTTTCCGAGATGATAGGCAATGCGAGACCCGCATTTCGCGCCAACAGTGACAGCTTACGACAATCAACAACCTGAACCTCCAATGGCAACTGGCTCTTCGCGCTACAGCAATGACTGACTGTGATGCTTGACCTGCTCTTCACTCCTACAGCCTCCTCCTTGTGGCCCCTCGCCAAAGTGAACAGCACTCTTTGTGATGGACTTGAGAGTATAACTCCTTAGAGGGACTAGTCTGATCCCTGTAGACGACCCACGCTCCATCGGGGTCAGCCAGAACTTGTGACTTTCCCCTAGTCTAGCACGACCAAATAACTGCAATTAGCGCTTTGTGCTTCTTGTCACTATTTTCACCTGAAACTTTAAAAACTCATATCTCTGGTTCTACCAGTTGGATTTTTGTCATTTTGGCGTCATTATATTTATTAAACATTACTTTATCTTTCTAAATTGGTTTAGGATTTTTCTATTGTTGTTTGTTCACTTTATTACTGTTTGAGTGCTGCATATATACTTTACATATTGCCTCTAGGTTAAGCCTATCTGCTTTGTGGCAGGTTATCAGAGGGTTAAGCACAGGTTAATTTAGTGAATTTTGTGGTTCAGCCTGAAAAGGATTGTGTTTATCATTTGAGTGAGGCTTCCACCCCTCTCAATTAATAGCCCAATTTCTAAAAATACCACTTTGTAGTTAGAACTTTTTTGATTTTGCTAATCTTTTAAAAAACAATCCTTGATTTTCCGTATTCGTTCCCACCTTCAGTATCCTTGCAGATGCTTTTGAAATATGGGTATTTGTCTCTCCTAAAAGCCTTCTAAAATTTGTGATTCAGTTCTTTCATAAGCACCTTATTTTTGTAATCTTGGCTCATTACTTTTCCGTGCAATTTGTTCTGATTGTTCCATATGTACTTGGATTTCTTTTTCTGTTTTGCCTTAAATTGCCCCTTCTAAGGGTCGCTTCGGCAGCACATATACTAAAATTGGAACTGTTCAGCCTTGATAGTTTCTTTGATTTTTGTCCATAGTTGTTCTTGCTCACTATTAATTAAATATGTCACTTCTAATTGTTTTTGACATTTCACTTAAATGTGGCAGGTATATTTTCTAGATCATATCTTGAAAGCAAAATGGTCTTGTTATTCCTCTCCTGCTATGCTTGAATTTTACAACTGAGCACTTCATGGCTAGCGGGTGGGGACGGGAGTATTCTCCATCACTCATCACGCTGAGTCTGGAGATTCTAACACGCTAATGAGTGATGCTCCGCCTGGAGATTCTAACACACTAATGAGTGATGGAGAATACTCCTGTCCCCACCCGCTACCCATGAGGCATTAGGTGACCCACTATAAGCCAAATATACCTACAGTTACGATTGGTTACAAAAAAAAAAACGAATGAAGGTACCCACTGGAGTACCAAGAAGATAAAGGGATCTGACTCGTAAGGTCCTTACAAAGGCCATTGACCCCTAAGAGGCATTTACCGCCCGAAACATGTTGACCACCCACCTTGATGCCAACGATAAGTAGTTCTTCCTATTTGCGCCACATACTGTTTTTAACCTTATCCCAAGTCCCTACTTTTCACAATAAAATTGTCTTTGGGTTTAGGAGATAATTTTAATTCTATTTTTTATGTATGGATCCCAACAGTGTTATTTACCAGACACTCTCCCTCCAGTTGGAGGCATCACTCACCTGGGGAAGCGAGTACCCAGGTGCGGAACCCGATGATGATGCCACCCACAAAAACGCCTCAGTGGAGATAGTATACGCCGCTGGAGGCAAATAGGGTTTGAAGGTTTCGGGGACAACAACCGCGAGACTCTGGCATAGCAATTGTGGTGGTCCACTATATTTTGATTACATAAGTACGCCCTTTGGGAGCTGAGTGGACCCTGTGAAGCTCCTTTCTCCCCTCATTGACTATTGAAGACAAGATAATGGTCAATGTTAAAGGTATATCTAGGTCATATTTGCAATGCTTAGATCTTTACATTTGTAATTATTTTCAAACTAAGTGTGCAATACAAAGAGACTTATGAAATTTGGTGTACATGTTTCTTACTGAGAGTCTGATTCAGAGTTTGGCAGAGCAGGAGAACTGACACAAATTGGTGGTCCTCCCAGCAAAACTTGTGGTTCAACAGCTCCATTTTAAATGGGGAGCAGTGCCAGGTTTACACTGATTTACCCTCCACTGGTTCTGTCAGTATAACTTTTTGACTTGACCGCCCAATTGCTATAGGGCCGCCGGGCCACAGTGACGTTCACCCCTGTGGTGACCATCACTCGTTTTCGCTGCTCGTGTCTGCCATGTTGGAAACAGGCACGACAAGCATGTCACGCCGTCTGGACATGTCCGTCGTGTCGGGTCCGAAGCTGCTGGCTGCAATTTGCGGTGTGATTGGTCCTATCCCCCTGTTAACCCTGTGCGGAACACCATGCCCCCTCGACCGGCCACATCCTGGTCACAGGGAGCTGGTCGCAACCCTGGTTGGTTTCCCGTATGGGGGGGGCGGCCTTCTCCGGACCCAGGTAGGGCTTGCATATGCCCCTGCGGCAGGGTGCATTCCGGGTTGGCCGCACTAAGGTGGGGGCCCTGCCCGAGGGTCGAGGGGGCTGCATGCTTACCTCGGCCTGGTCCTGCAAGGGTTCATGGACGCCCAAGGAAAGGGATCCCCGGGAGATGTCCGGGAGGAGAGGGGGGTGGCGTGCTCACCACAGCTCCCTGCACGCGCCGCCAATAAGTGGTTTGGGCGTACCGGGCAGTCGTGGGTCCCGTGACCGCCAGTACACTGAAGGGGCATGGCCAGGCTGCGCTCTGCACAGCAAATTATCAACGGGGATGTAGCTCAGTGGTAGAGAGCATGCATTGCATGTATGAGGCCCCGGGTTCATACCTCGGCATCTCCAGGAGCTTCCGTCGCTTACCACCACGCATGGGCGCCACGAAAATAGGTTGTGGGTCTCAGGGCGCTGGTGACTGCACCCGACCGCACGGCAGACGCAGGGGGGGGTCACGCTGTGTCGGGTCCGGAGTCGCGTTGCTACGATGAGTCGCCCCACCCCCTGGGGTGTCCTTACAAACTGCCCCCCGCCTTCATATATTGCTGGCCAGCAGCTCGGATCTTGGTCCGCTGCTGGTCGGGCGCTAATGGGCAGCACCTTGCAGGGGGGAAATGCGGCTGCCCGCGGTGCACGCAGTGGGCCCTGTAAGAGGGCGGCCCCCTTAGTGACGCATTAGGCACATCCCCGCGTCCTGTCGCTGGCACCCCCTCCCAGGGGAGTTCCTCGCTGTCCGGCGCCTCTGTGGCATCATATCTGGTGCGCAGTGGGCAGGGGACAAGTACGTATACCTGCCCCCACCCACTGGACATCCTCTTTGTTCCCCGCTGGACACGCTGTCCATATGGGAAAGGCCTCGCGCGGGTTGCGCATCAGGTGGGTCGCTCGGGTCTGGAGCCTTCATGCGGCGGTATCTGCGGTGAGTTCATCCCCTCCCCTGGGTGCTGTCTTCTCTGTGTGGGAGCACGTCTCACTCGTTCACGCCCCTGCCTTTCTTTCTCCCCTGCTGTGTCCCGCCTATGGCGTCCTAGCAGCGCTGGGCATGGGCAGAGAAGGGGGCATCAGGGGTGGCAAGCAGGCAGCCATGTTCATGCCGCTCCCCACCCGGTCGCACAGCTGCCTCAAGTCAGCACCCATTTCTGGGCGAGGGGTCTGGCGGCCCCCAGGCCGGGTTTCGAGGTGGCTGGCCTGAGTGGAGCCAGGGGTCCGAGCTGGGGCCGTGAGCCACTGCTGGCCTTAACCAGTAGCATGCGGGGCTTCCGGAGATAATTGCCTGCCAGTGGGAGAAGGCGTATCGAGCCATTGCTTGGCTCAGGCCGCCCCCCCCCATGCTGCGGTGGTGCACTGCAAGGGGGGGCACCTGTAAGTAAGAGGGGCCATGTGATGGGATCACGAGCGAACTTGTTTCTCCGGGCGTGGAGGTTTACCTCTCTGTCCCCCCTGGCCACGCCGTCTTGATGTGCTAGTCGTCGTTCGTTGTCCAGTGTATTGTTGTGCGGTGTCCGGTTGTCCCTTGCCGGAGCGGGTATCCTTCGGGAGTTAGGCGGACACCTACTTCATTTTGGAGCAGTCTCTTATGGTCCGTATAATTAAATGTTACCAGCCCAATGTTAGGTGATCCCGGGCTCGTGTCAAAAGCTCTACGTAGGGGAAGGGGACCGCGGGCTTGGAGAGTTTAATGGGGGCTGAAGGGGTAGAACATGATGCCGACAGTAATCCATGGGCACCGATGGGTGATAGGGAAAGAAGGCGCCAAGAGCCCAAGGTCTTAAGTTTTAGAATGATCTAAGGGGCAAGAGCGCAATGCTGAATTCCCCGGTGATAGAAAGCACGGGCCCTGGAGGATAAGCACGGGCACACGGGGGTCAACGTTCCTCAATGCGGTATGAGCCCGATGCAGACATGACCCACGGGCTGCGAATAGTTAAGGTATATCTAGGCTTTCCTGTTTTCAGTTTCTATTTTTGGTAAATTCTGGTGGGGTTTTTTCAGTGTTTTCAAGTGATTTCAATACCTTAAAAAAACAGTGGTTATCAGTGGTTACACATAACCCCGGGCGGAGACCTCCGCTCTGCCCGCGGAGTGTGCGGAGATTTGCCTCCTCCGCGTTCCGCAGAGAAGGCAAATCTCTGCACACTCCGCAGCGGAGTGGAGTTGGCCAGCCCCCGCCTTCCACCTCCCTATATTATCAAGTAAATCTACATTACGTAATAGTAAATTAAAACCACTTACCTGGCATGCGGCATCCCCGGGCTGCCCTCCTCCTCTTCCTCGCAGTATCGGTAATCCTCGAGAAAACTGCGCATGCGTGTGCGCCCGCGCAGTTTTCTCAAGGATTACCGATACTGCGAGGAAGAGGAGGAGGGCAGCCCGGGGACGCCGCATGCCAGGTAAGTGGTTTTAATTTACTATTACGTAATGTAGATTTACTTGATAATATAGGGGGGGTGGAGGCGGGTGGCGGAGCGGAGTTCAGCTGAGTTTGTTTGCAACTCTGTGGACCTCCGCGTAGCCCCGCTACGCCCGGGGTTAGTTACACATTTTCGCGCCATTAAAAACTACAGAAACAGTGTTTTTCTGGTGTTTATGGAACGTTTTGCTTTTATTATGGCTTGCTTTCTGCACTGATAGCGCATGGTATATAGACAGTATAAGTATAGTGTATATGAGGTCCAAATGGATTTTTGCAAATTAAACTTATTGTAGTACACCATACAATGCTTCTTCAGTGAGTCTTTGGTCATGTGCGCTCGCTCTTTCCTTCCCATGTAAACTTCTGTGAAAAGGCCCTCTCAACATTGGCACTTGAGATGGGCAACCCCAAAACAGCCAGTACACAATTTGTTAACTCTGGCCACTGACATAGCTTTCCATGCCAATACTTGTTCACTTGAAGATTGCGATTCTCAGGGCAGGTTCTGCAACATTTGGGCTGATCTGGCCGGCTTGTGCCCTCAGAGATATTGAAGAGGTCAAAAATGAAGCAGCACTTTTGAAACTACGGAAGAAATTCCCCTTTACGGAAGGGATCTAGAACAGAGTACCACAGTGAGGTTTCATTGACTTCAAATGCCATTGGTGGTGAGGGACATTTCTATGCATCACTGTAAGCCATTTCTCATACATTGTAAAATAAAAGTTCCTGAATTGCTCTTCACCATTGCTTTGCTTACCAAGTGGCAAGCACTCTAACATGGAACATGTTGCAGTGCCAAAGTCACTAAAGGTGTCGACTAGCCTACTCTCAAGGAGATGTTTCACATCTACACCAATTATGCTGAACACTTGGCAGACAAGGGTGTTTTAAGACTACAGTTTTTTTATTATGTCCACTACAGCAGTTATGTTTTCCTGTAAAAATCTAAGAATGCAGTAGAGTGTACTTTTTTTCACATCACTATCAATATGTGGCCAAAGATCCTCACATTTCTTGCCTTTGGCATCATCACTCAGCAAAAATTCTGTGAACGGTTGCCACATGGATAATATAGCATTCATAGCCCCTTGGACTGAGAACTATCAGCTAAGGGACACAGTTGTGATGACTCTTTCTTTGATGCCACACAAAGCATGAAATGATAAATATTTGCGTTTTAGTTCCTGTGCATAAGAAAACGGTGCACCAGACTGGACTAAAAAGTCAATAGCATTCTTCATTAACTGCATACCATCTAGCAAGTACCAATGATCTCTTACAGGGAAGCACTTCAGCTCAGGTATCGATTTTGACAGGTCATCACGCAACTTTTTCATATACGTAGCTGAATCACTGGAAATACAAACAATATCACTCCAATCTTTGTTGAACTTGGAAAGAACCTTTTTTGCAGAGCATTCCAAGTGACACTGCGTTCCATGTTTTCCAAAAGTCTGGTGTCATGTTTTAACCACTATCCCAGATGCTTGGTGATAGCGCTCTTTTCACATATTTTTGTCACTATACCTAGCATTGAATGTTTAAAGCCTGAGGTGTTGGCAATTCACCTACTATCAATACTGACTCACTAGAAACTTGGGGCTAATGTATTAAGGGTTTTTACCCATTCTCTGTGGGTAAATGTGATGACACATATTAGGAAAGATTCTTATAAAACCAGCCATTTTACCTATCAGTGAAAGAATCAACCGCAGCCAAAATATCAAATGTGATTTTGATATTTCTTGATTCTCTACAGTTTATAAAATAATTGAACAAGACCTAAAACATGCTTCTAAACCCTGCATCTTTAGACCAAAGACCACAAAACTGAAATAAACAAAAGGAAGAAGAAACAATATTTTAGTGGCATCCCTAAACAACAAAACTCAAGCAGAATAATGTTAGCCCAGACTTTCTTACTGCTAGCTTGTATAACAAAGTTACATTGTATTGGCCCCTTCAGGAAGAAAAAAATGACTCTTTCACTCTCTTTTTCCTTTCTTTGAATGGCATTTAGTTTGTGGTTGTGCAGGTGTTTTTTCAGTCTTTATATGTTTTCACTGGTGAGGGCTATTTCTCTTTCAGTGGGGTTTTATCAGTTATCATAGGTTTAAACCTAAAACCGGACAGCCTAGGTATATCCTGTCCAAGAACTACTGAGGGCGAGGAAGTCAGTCATGGGCCTCAAGGTGTCATGGCAATTTACCAAATTATGCACCCAGTGCCTCAGGAATTTTTTATGAATAGGTTGGGACGGCGATTTCGGTGGAGCGAGCCTGCCTATGGCCGGGGACACGCGTGTTTTGCCCATCGGCCGTCCTCGAGTTGCAGCACACTCTAAGGTATGTTAGAATGGTTGTTGGGTATGCCACATCCATTACAGTTGCCGACAGGAGTGTTCCTGTGGGTTGGCTGGCCTCGGCGTGCCCTGCCTGTGGTGGAGGGCAGATGGGAATTCCGCATCCATTGCAGTTGCCCAGGTTGCGGCAGCGGTATGCTTGGCCACAAGCAATGGCTTGCGGGTAGAGCAGGGCCATTAGGGCGCATTGGGTCTCCCTTGCAAGCGTTCCAGTGCCTCCTCCCGGCTTGCGAAGTCGGGTTCCGAGTCACATCACCCCGTATCTATGTGACCAATGCCGGGTGTGATGTAACCATTGCCCATGTACAGTGCCCCAATACCTGCTGGTCGAGACGGCGCGATATAGACCTGCAATAAACATATAGAATTATTGAAAGAATGCAACGCAGGGGGCGGCATTTGCGAGAAATATTACCTGGCAACAAGTGGGTAAGGGGCCGGTAAACGAAATGCATTTTGCCACATGGAGTGGTAACTGGGCCCGATCATGAGCACCACCGGACCTTCGGTTGCGAGCGAATGGGCAATTAAGGGCGACTTGCTGACTAACAAGACCATATTTCCTTCCCCACACAGAAGCAGTGTTTTGTTCCTAATCCACTGGTTCCATATGCGCGTGAGGGAAGGGGGATAATGCTGAGGAATGTTGCAAGGTAACCGGGGCTAGTTGTCTGACTGGGGAGCTCACGTTGCTTGATAAATGGGCGTAAGATGTGTGTATACAGTTCCAGTGGGCGGAAATATGCATGTTGACATCTGTTATGTAACCAGGACTAGTTCATATGGGGGAATGCACGATGGTTAACAAGGTGGTTCCATGGGTGCGAACAGGCTTCGTGTGCTGTAATGTGATAGGCCAGGGGGTGGCACTGGCACACCAACAAAAAGGCATATGAATTTTGGATAAGCGCTGTACAGGCTGACAAAATTCCCAGACGCGCTGTACTTCACCCTGAGTGTGGCTCTGTGGGGTGGCCCATTGGTTTGCGCTGCGGGCTTTTGGCATGCGGTGAGCGGGCAACGCTATTTGAGCCTACTGGTCCTGCCCTGGGTGTTTTGGGGCACGCCTGGTCTAGCTTTGTAGGGGGGAACATTGGGAGCGGCGCGTCCAGGAGCTGTAGCTCCAGGGTAGTGTGGTGCATGTGAGGAGCGGGCGCCTGACCATCGCATCGGGTAGCTTTGTGAGGGCAGCCTCAGCAACGGGTTCATCGGGATGTGCAGTCGACATGTCGGCGGAATCGGGGAGACGCACCTCACAACATAAATTGGGGATTCTGCTATGGCACGGATACCCGCAGTAGTTGCATCCTACTGCGCAGTACTCCTGTACTCCGGAGCTTGTGCCAGTCATATGGAGACGATTTGCACAATAGATGAACATGCTTGTTTTAATCAATACTTTGTTTCAGTTAGAAGAGATGATTTGCCCAACTCTGATATGCCCCTGACAATTATTCGTCGACATGAAATTGTTCATGTCCACCTGTTAAGTTGGGTGGGGTGAGTTGGATAACAGCTGATAGGTAGCATTGACAGTGCAGATGGCTCGTGGAGCGGGGGATGCTGGTCTGCTAGGATGGGCAGGGATTTCTTCACGGGCTTAGCCTTGCATGTTACTTGCGGCTGGTTTAGCTGACTGGGTTGATGCATTCGAATTGTTGCAGGCATGCGCCGATATGGGAATCTTCGATACCATGCAACTCCATAAACTTAACCTGGTTTAGTAATCAGGCCAAGGAGTGTCTGTGTGACTCTCTTTACTGGTGACGGTCAGTTGTTGGAAAGCCTTGTGTCAGGCTCGCACACATTTTGTGGCTGCTCCCCTATGGTAACATCTTTATAAAACAGCTGGACTGACTTGTCCCTTCATGTAGATAACAGAGCAACATCGCTGTGGCCAGGTGGGCCCAGCTTGAAGGGCTTAAATCGTTTCTCACAGTTGGGTCAGGTTTTGTGCTCAGGACAGGTGGATGGACTGGTTCAGACCTTTATTTTAAGTTCAAGTAACAACATGGTTGAGTGATATTAAAGAGTGCCGAAGTTAATAACTCCTTTTATCGCACAGGAAAAAGGACTGCAGAGTTTGATGGGAAAAGTGGAGCTGAACCTATCGTTTGTGGGTCAATTTTGTTAAATTCATGGGGGTAATGCGAGGCGTGTTAAACTGGTGCTTAGGAAACCCATAGGGAGCATGGGTGAGTAGTTGGCAGTAGGTCCACAGCACACCATCAGCCGCCTCTAGCACGGGTGGTAATTTTACCCCTATTTCATTACTAGAATATAGAATATTGCTATTCATTGCCTCATATGGGTCAATAAACTCACATTGCTAAATCCTTACAGGTGTACTAGTGCACACAAGGGCCCTCTATTTGCGGCTGTGTCAAGGTTTCCAAGATGGCACCTGGTGAGGGCATCACTGGCCTGTCAGAACTCATCAAGAAGGATCCTCCTGGGTTGTTAGGATAGAGGAACAACATTATAAGTCAATAATTCAAACACAAGAGAAAGTTTCATACAGTGGATATCTTGACCACATGTATTTCAAGGTGCCCTTTGTCAAATGAAGGCACAAGAAAAAGGTCAGACAATGGCCTAAGATCACACAATTTAGTCCAGCAGGGTATAGGTGCACCCATTACTTAAGGCCATCCCATCAAAAGTTGTGCCGCCATGTATAATAGTGGGGACAGGCACCGACAAATAACGGTCCGGGGGGGGGGGGTAATGTGGGCAGGGCATGTACACACACGTTATATCATTGGGAGCTGCGATGGTATAGTCATGCATATTCCACCCTTAGCGGCAAGACTCTGCCAGCACCAGCATGCCCTGTTGGTGCTAGCTTGTCTTGAGTCACATGCAAGTGCGTCAAATGAGCTGGATCATGTTCCTAGGTCATGCACATTAGGCAGAGGGGTTCCAGTAGGATCCACATAAAGGGGGACTGCACCAGAACAGGAAGCTGCAACTTTTACATTCCAACATAATGTCTCGGCACCACTCATACTGTTAACAGTTAAACAGCCTTTGAGGATGGTCAGCTGAACAGCACAACTGCACGTGGGAAAATTCCTTTAGGGAATTAACGGTCAGATTGAATTATACAGACCTGCATTTCTCTAGGCCTCTCGTTTATAAGCACCAGAAGCTGGGCAGGCACATAGCTTGGTGAGGACGGTTACAAACGTATAATAGCCTGTTGGGGCCACTCTAGTAAGACATTTTCACACTCTTCTACTAACGGGAGCCTCTAGGTGGGAAACAGTGAGTGGTGCTTGCCAATAGTGCATAGGATAGGAGGGTTAAAGAGCATTTCAGGGTCCCTATGGCTTCTAGACAAATGACCGCTGCACAGGAGGATGGAGGGTGATTACAAAGGGCATAGGTGGGTGGTGGCAATGGCAACGCAAGACTGTCAGCTTACGCTGAGTTGAATGTTTCTTATCACCACTCAGAAGGGTACGAGGAGGCAAACCAGTAAACGGGCAGGCCTTTGACTCTGGTGGAGGGAAACTAATCCGGGGAGAAACCTTTGAACTAGGTCCAATTCTTGGATGAAGCAACCATGGTTACAGCCCAGTAAGGCCCTGCTGTTGTCATCTTTGATTCACTACAAAGTACCATGGATAAGGAGCATATTAGTTATCCAGCAGATGTGTATCACAAGATGAACAGGTACACAGGATTGCTGATACCTCATTGACGCTTCGCATAGCAGTCCTGATCACACCCCAGACAAATTTTATTTGCCTGGGATTGGTGCTTGCAATCTCATTCCAATTCTGCAGACTGAAGCCGAAAATGTAAAGAAATATCTGTGAATGTACTGGGCTCACTCAGCAGTGAAGTAAGCTAGGATTTAGAACAATTCTTTAACCCTGAAGTGTGACGCAGGCAACAAGTTTAACAGCCAAAACAAATCGAGGTCTCACTGGCAATTGCACTAGAGACAAACATTCACTGAATCCAGATTTGACACAAGGAGCTATAGCTCAATGGTAAGTCTTGTGCCTCTGGCGGCACAGGCTCTCACAGGACAAGGTTTCAATGCTGTCAAAGTATCCTAAGGTGGTACATTTTCAAACTGTGCTTTCATTAATTTGTTCGCAATAGCTATCAATAAAACTGTCTGTGCAAATGTCTGGTCAAGTCAGCAAAGCATGTGCACTCCGTAACAAGTATGTTACAGGTTGCTGCAGTTAAGCTAATTTACACGCCTTTCAGCTAGGCAGGTTGTGGAAGATGTCATCTGACAAGGGGCTGCGGTTCCAAAAGTTGGGTAAACACCGAATTAGAGCCGAATTAGAACTATAAGGCTACAATGTAGTAATAAACATTTGGCGTTCCCATTATACTGGGCAGGGCAGGTATTTGCAAATATTGTTCTCCTGTTCCCACCCACTTGTCTACGCCCTGGTATCAGTAGCTGATGTTTGGAATTGGACGACTTACGCTAGGGTGTGGACATCATCGTGGCGACACAGCATCTAAAATTCGCAGTCAGACGGTGAGGGGCTTGCATGAAATATGGACATCGAATGAAGCAGAATACTGGGAGTGCAGGCCTCCCCCCCTTTTATCGCATCGGATGGTAGGGTGGTGGGATCTGCAATGCTACAGGCGTCATATTTGCCCTTATTTGGGCAGAAGGGCACATTGGCAGGTACCTACATAGAGTGGATATTAAATAGGTTTTCCTTTTGGCCAATTCTATAAAAGATGTGCACTCTGGAAACAGGAGAGTAGGCGTAACCATTCAGCCTAGTGGGTTTTGGAAGCTTGTCATTCCACAAAGTGTGCGGTGACTCCAATAGTGTGGAGAAATATGGGTTCGGAGCACTAAGGCTGACAATTACCGGAGCACACCTTGCATTCATATTTAGGAAGGCGCAGGTAAACTGCTCATATGTTGACTCCATGTCCTCACAATTCCAAAAAGCATTGGCAGTGTCAACTTTTTCGGCACTCTGGGATACTTCCAGGGATACCTGCAGTAAAGCTGGCTAGGGGCCATATACGCTTTAGTGGGGTCACCAGCTTGGCGACACAGCATCTGAAGATCGCAGTCAGACTGATGGGTGGTGCAGGCAAGAAGGACATGTGATGTAGCAGAATATTTGGAGTGCCTCACCCCCCCTGTGGATAGATCCACCTTTGTCTTGGTTTAGGTGTGGAGGTCCACCTGGCGTCCGCAGGAGGCATGACAAAGCTCAAATCCGAAACATGTCATAGGTTTCCGATGGGTGAGAGGTGCATGCCAAGGTGTAGACCCTACCCTGTCCCCACCCACTGACCCTCCCCAGGGGTCCACAATTCACTTGCTGTGCAGCAGATGGTCAGCAGCTTGAACCCTCAAAGTTGGGACTCGCCTAGTAGGGGGGAGGTGAACAACGGCTGAGTCAACCCCCGAATCTAATGCATCATCTTGCACAGGGTGCACTATGGATTTATCACACAGTTCTGTGGTTACGAAGGGAGCAGTAGTTTTTAATGTTCTTGGGGCCCTATTTTACTGTTGGCACTGCGCTCCCATACATTTGGAGGTCAGTGGTTAGAGATAAGGGTATTGGTTCGCCCCAAGCAATAACGTGAAAGGTAAACATAGATGTGGTTAAAGAGAACAGTAGTTCCCAGCTTCTGGGGAGGCCATCGAACATTCATACAAAGGGGTAAACAAAGCCACGCACAAGCCCACCAAGCTGGAGGGCTTGGTTCAACTCAAATCCAAAACATATAAGAAGGGCCGGTAAATTAGGCGTGGCCTCTTTTGTGCAAACACCACACGGTACCCCGATAGGGACGGGGCACACCTATCAGAGGCAGATAGGGAAATGGTCCAGCTTGAAGGACCGGTAACTGCAGGTTGCAGGAGGTTATGGAGCCTGCAATACCTTGAAGGGAATAAGCTGGGGTTAAAGAAGAGAACTGTAGATTCCCATTCTGGGGAGGCCATCCCATTCTACAGAAAGTAAAATAAGCCATGCACATGCCACCTAGCAAGGGACATGGTTCAACTCAAATCAATATAATATAAGAATGGCTGGGTAAATTAAGCGTGCCCTCTTTCGCGTAACACCACATGGTACCCCGATAGGGACAGGGAACACCTGTCGGAGGTAGATAGGGAAATGATCTACCTAGAAGGACTAATGGCAGGTTGCAGGTGGTTATGGGGCTTGCCATGGTGGGGGGACCCCCGGATATTATGGCGGCCAAATCTGGGGCATTGGTGGAGTTACAGGGCGGTCTGGAGGCTGATTGGTACATAGGGGTACCCTTTCAGGAGCACAAGAGGGGTGCCTCATGCCAAATCCCAGGAGTCTTTACGGCAGGACCCTGGTTGAAAAACATCGGTGCCCTGCTAGTCCTTGAGGCGGTTGTAAGCCTGAGCAACCGTGGACTTGCCATGCTACGCTCTGCCTCTAAAAAGGTGTGAGTATGGACTGGTGGTTCATGGTTATAAGGGGGATAATCCCTACATAAATGGTAGCACCGATTGGGTTGGCCACGGTGTAGTTTGGCTCATCAGGCTGGCAGGGCAGCTTAGGTGAGTCACTGCTGCCTGCCCTTGGATCGCCCGTAAGTTAACCCACCACGTTGGCATTCTCCTTGTATGAAATAAACCTGCAGCAAATTGTTTTCCAACAAAATTTTGTGTGGACTGATGATTTTGCACAGCGCGAACAATTACTGCTAAGTGCGGGGGTTGCTGGTATCGGCACTATGCGGCTGCCCGCGGCGCACGCAGTGGACCCTGTAAGAGGGCGGCCCCCTTAGTGCCGCATTAGGCACATTCCCATCGTCCTGTTGCTGGGACCCCCTCCCAGGGGAGTTCCTGCCTGTCGGGCGCCTCTCGGGCGTCATATCCGGTGCGCAGTGGGCGGGGGACAAGTACTTATACCTGCCCCCACCCACTGGACATCCTCTATGTTCCCCGCTGGACACGCTGTCTTGAAGGGGGGAAAGGGGCGTCCATCTCGGGTCCCGGGTTACTGCCTTGCCCTCAGCGTTGGGATGGGCACACCGGGCGGCTGCAGAGTTTTAAATGATGATGGGGGGGGGGGTAGCAGACGGTGTCAAGAGGGCTGCGGGCTTCCGTCCCAGCAATGCTGTGGCGCACCGTGCACCTGACCAGGTCCTAGGGCTTACGGGCGTTGACCTGAAGGGGCAGAGTGCCTGTCCCTAGGCGGTGGTGGACAGGCAGCGCAACTGCCTGGGGGGTCTGCCTGGGTGCAGCCCTTCGTGGAGACGGTTGAAGAAGATTCATATCAGGGCGGTGGCCCAACCCTTGCGGGCGGCGCAACTGCTTGGGGGTCGGCCCGTGTGCACTGAGTGGTGGGCGAGGCTGTTGCCGAAGGCCAGAGCAGCCGACCTACGGGCTTAGAAAGCAGGTTCAAGCCTGACGTCTGGCGATTCAAAAAAGCATTATGTGCTGTACAATGTAGCTGGCGCTCATGTAAAGCGCTCCATATTTTTCGCTATTTAAAAAAACGGAAAAAAATAAATAATAAAATGCTGAATTCAAGTCCCACTGCTGACAAAAATTTAAATCTGCCTCTCCTGCCAGCGGTGGGGGGGGTGCGCCGGGCTGCCGCTCAGGTCAGGAGAGATTGTTGCCTTGCGGTCAGAGACGCAGACCTTGACCCTGGAGAGTGGGGATCGAGTCTCGGCATTCCTGAACAGCCTGTGATTTCGGGCAAATCACTTAATCTCTCCGTGTATAAGAAATAAATCGAGCGTGACCTTGGTAATGTATTTGCCACATTCTGAAATGGGTAGTTATGTTTTATTCAACTCCGCTTGCAGCACTTGGTGGAGCTGGGGAAAGTGATGCAAACTGGCAACAATGTCATGGTTCTTAAGTGCACAAACACATAGCTCCCCCACCCCGCCTCGCAGCCTTCCTCACATACCCACTGTGTGGGTGTTGCTCTTCAGTTTTGCCACCTCGGTTTCCTGGTGCCTTTCTAACTCACATGGGGAGAGGTGAGGCTACAAACAACGATGCTACCTTTAATCACCCGGTAGGGCCAACATCCTACCAACACCCAACATGGAGGCAAGGCGAGCCTCGGGCTTCACATAAACTGACGAAAACTCTAAACGAATAAATAGAAAGCTTACACGTATTCGCAACTCTGGGGCAGAGGCTTGCATTGTTTGCTTGGCCACGTGCTGGCTGGCGGTTCCTGGCAGAGTCACCATCATGCAGTGTGCGAGATCCTGCTCCAGGGTGCACACCATCATTCGGGTTGACTGCATAAGTAGCCCCCATTCAAATCAGT
Source organism: Calotriton arnoldi (assembly GCA_963921515.1). Classification (NCBI taxonomy): domain Eukaryota; kingdom Metazoa; phylum Chordata; class Amphibia; order Caudata; family Salamandridae; genus Calotriton; species Calotriton arnoldi. The sequence goes on along the minus strand of CAWUFW010002661.1, from coordinate 30,707 downwards.
TTGGGTCTAAAGGTTGGCCACAATCTTCCCGGGCCATTAGGCAGGGCCTGAAGGGGAGCACATAGGGCGCAATGTGGTGAGGAACATGGGCGTGGCATCAAGGGGCATCATCGCATGGCGAGGTGACCATGTTGGTGGGCAACATGGCTGATGTAGGCGCTACCATGAAGGGGATAATAAATCACGTCGTGCGAATGTAAAAACAATTATACATAAAGTAATTTACATAAATATGTTACATGTGTATAATTAAATATGTAATTCTTAACACGTGGTAGATTAGCGCCATGAAGGGCAGATCGGTCAGACTCTTCGTGGAACGGAAAAACTAGTAAAGGCCCAGTGAGCCGGTGGCTGGACCAAATGCCGAAGTCAGTACCTGCAGCATGCTAAACGGCCAGAGCGCCAGTTGTTGGAACTGGGAAACCACGTTTGAGTCCGGCGTTGGCTCAACATCCAGTGATTCTGGGCAAATCACTTACTCACCCAGTGGTGCTACTGCTGACAGATGGAGCAAAACGGTCACCTGTTCTGGCCGGGGCTCGGCGAGAATGGATTCATCTTTCTCACTCTCAGAGTTGAGACATGTGGTCAGGACATGTGAGGATGGGCTTGGACCTTTATTTTAATTCCACGTAGCATCATTGTCGAGCGCTATCAAGAGTGGTATTAGTTTAATAACTCTTTGTCCCCCACCTGTACTTCCTTCTCAACTTGCCAGTGCAGATAATTCTTACTCGGTAGTGTTGGAGCGCTGCACGCATGCCATTCCCTGCCTTAGGGATACATAAGCATTAGTTCCCTGTATCGAATGCAGACACGGTGCTAGTGCTAGCCGACTAGGGCACCCACTGTAGGGGTCTGTGTTTGACCTCAGGTTCAAATCCTGGCAGATCCACTCAGCCTTCCGAGTTCAATAAAATGAGTACCTTTAAGTTGGGTATCAATAAACGCCTGCTAACCAGCACCAGGATATCTCTCTGGGTGAGGTGGCGCATAAATTAACTTGCTATGTTTGGCAGAGTCAATGTCAATCACATTTCCTCCTTCTACGGCAAGGACAGGAACACATACAGAGGGTAGCATCTGCCAGACACAGCGTTGAGATAGCAAAGCACGGTCTGAGGTGCTAGGTAAAACACATTATTTTGTAATCCATTTCTATAGATTTTAATTTTAAAGGACCTCCCCCCCACTTCCTTTAAGAATTAAGGGGACAGCTTTGTCAAGAAGGATTTAAGACACTGCAGATGGCCAGGTGGAATCCCGCATGTCGTGGTTTTGTCCAGCTCTAGATGTTAACTTTATTCAGCGAGGGGGTTGTCCGGTAATGGGGTAAATGCTTGGGGCAGGTCAGCAGACCTCTTGGTGTCGCTGAGGGTCTATGTGTCTTTCTGGCCGAGTAGAGCTTGTCTATTTTGCATACTGCCTGTGTCGTGTTGTTCAGCTGACCAACTTCAGAGACGTTTAGAGGTTTGTCCAGGTTAAACAATTTGTGCTAAATTACATTTATGACCAAAGTGGAGTGTTATAACTTTTAGGGGGAAGAGATAAAAAATTAATTACCTACTATGAAGCACATTAAGGTGGTAGCGTAGAATACCAAAGTTGCAACAATTGGATTAGCCCATTAATGTCAGCACCCGCTCACATTGTTAGTAGTTAAGCAGCCTGGGAAGATTGGGAGGCAAAACACCACAGATTGAAATGCACATGCAAAATTCCTGCATGAAAGGAGTGACACATGACAATTACATAAGGACAACCTTTGCTTAATGTCACACAATTCTAGCTCATTTAAAGTTGAGCCGTCATACATCATAGTGGGACAGTCACCAATGTAGAACAGGCCGTTGGGTAAGCCTTGGCATGACATTGACACAGATCTTATATGAACTGGAGCCTCTATAGTGTATAAAATGCTGGAAACAAGGACTCTTGCGCTGAACTGTAACTAACACAGGTCTTACTGGCAGCTGATCAGGACCTAGTTATTACTGGGTCTGTTGGCTCAGTGACTACAGCTTCCACTGCGGGGGCCTGGGTTCGACCTCTTGGTCACGGTCTTACCCCGTGGGGTTCTCTCATCCCAGCATCCCCCTGGGGTCGTTAAAATGAGTATCATTGAGTGGGGTATAAATAAACATCTGTTTTCAGCGCCAACATGCCCACAGGTTTACTCACTAGGTTCTTAGGTAAGTGCCACTTGCGCAGTGAGGATAGATGGTGAATTCTAAGGGGCACGGGACGGGGGATGGCTCCGTCAACACGAGACTGACAGTCTTATGCAGAGTAAAACGTTTTGTACCATTCATTACAATGTTACTTGCTGAGGCTTTCAGTAGCGCGTAGTCAAAGCAGTCCAGATCACGCCATTGAGGGCAAACATGAGGCCATGTTTCCCGACAGAATAGGCTATAAAATTTTCTATTTGCACGGGGTTTGGTGCTGACCATCTCCTTCCATTTGCCGTCTAGGAAATGGCAAAGTGATATCTATGAATCGACTGGGCACTCTCAGCAGTCAAAGCTAAAAGATTAAGCACATTTCTTGTAACCCTAAAGTGTGACAGAAGCAACTATTTTAACACAACCAAAACAAATCTTGGTACTCACTGGCAGATGCACTATAGACAAACATTCACTGAAACCGGACTTGACACAGTATTAATTTGTTCGCCATAGTTTGTCAATAAAACTGTCTGTGAAAATGTATCCGTCATTGCGACAGAAGAGGGACTCTTTGTAAATGAACGTGTTAGAGCCAAACAAATCAAAGTACTTACTTACTGGCAGATGCACATAAAACAAACATGCATGAAACCGGATTGACACATTAATAACTTGCTTGCCATAGTTTATCAATAAAACGGTCTGTGCAAATGTAATTTTCAGTTCAACAGAAAAGGCGCCAAACAAGTAAGTGTTAGAGGTTGCCCGCCTACCACCATGGCAGCTAGGTGGGTTACTTCAGCTTGTCATCCAAAAGTAAGCTGTGGTTCTAAAGTTCGGGGGAAACACTGGGTTAGAGCAACATTGCCATAGTTATTAGAAAATATTCAGCATTCCAACAATTTAAGAAAGGGCAAGTAATCGGTAAATATGGTTCTCCTCCTGTTCTCACCAACCCAAAAGCTCAGCGTTGGGATTCGCAATGATATAGGCGTTACAGTCACCCATATCCTGGGATTGGTGCACATAGGACAAACATTCATTAAAAACGGATATGACACATTACTAATCTGTTTGTCATAGTTTTATCAAGAAAACTGTCCGTGCAACCATATTGGTTAATTCAACAGAAATGGTAGGTAAGCCAAATGCGCCTGCATTATCGCCATTGCAGCTTGGCGGGTTGCGTAGGTTTGTCAGTCTAAAAAAAGTGTTGGGGTTCCAAAGTTTTGGGATATACTGGGCACAGCATTTAGGCTACAATTATTTCAACAGTCCAATAATTTAAGAAAGGGCAGATGACCTGCACGTATGTTCTCACCACCTCGGAGCTTTTCCATCCACTAGTCTGAATTCAGGTATACATCAGTAGACGTTTGGCCCTGGGCTACTCACGCGAGGGTGGGGACACCAGCATGAGTGTAAGTGACGGGTTCCGGCATTTTAGATAAACCCTCGCAGCCCATCAGCCAGGGGGGTTGCGTCAGTTTGCCATTCCAAAAGTGTGCTGTTACTCCAACAGTGGTAAAACAAAGGTTTGGAGCACAAATGCTGTCAATTACCGAACACATTGCAAACATATGTAAGAAGGGGCAGGTAATTTTGCTCATATGTTTACTCCATGTCCTCAAATCCAAAAGCATTGGCAAACCTCTTTGACACTCTGGTATACCCTTAGCAAAAGCTGTCTATGGGCCACATGCGCTGGGGTGGGGGCACCAGCATGGCGACACAGCACTGGAAGAGCGCAGTCAGACTGATGGGTTTTGCAGGCAATAAGGTCTTGAATGTAGCAAAAGATTAGGAGAATCCTTAGGGGCCCTCAGGCCTCACCCCTGTGGTCAGACCTACCTTGGTCTAGGCTTAGGTGAGGAGGCTCACCTGGTGTCCTCACAAGGACATGAAACAACTTAAATTCAATACATGTCATAGGACTCCTATGGAGGAGAGGGCCATGCCTAGGTGCCAACTCTGGCGGGGGCGCCAACAGTCACCAGTCTCCACCCCGTCCCTGGCCAATGACCCCGCCCCGGGGATCCATATTTCACTTGCTGGTGCAGCGTGGACATCAGTTTGAACCCTCGAATTTGGGATTCGCCAAGTAGGGGGGTAAACAAGGGCTGAGTCAACCCTCAAATGTAACTGCACATAATTGCACACAGTGCACTTGGATTATATCACCCAGAACTGTGGTTGAGAAGAGAGCAGTAGTTTTAAATTCTCTATGGGGTAAGATTTCTTGCTGGTGCTGTACTCTCATACAAGTGGAGGTCAGCGGGTAGAGAGATGGGTATTGTGTGGGCCGCAAACAATAACGTGTTAACAAATATACTGATGGCCTTGGCGGTGAACTCCACTATGCTTAACAGAGAATCCTGAAATCGGGGTCTGGGGGGTGAGGAGTAAATAGAGGGCTTAGCCAACCCCTAATCAGAAGGCCCATGTTGGCATTAGACATGGACTGATACATGCCAACGCCCTGGGGTACTTGGAGGTGTACAGGGTCACCTGCCAAAGGTGGGCATAGACTTGTTCTTGTTGGACCTGGGCGAAGCTCTGGTAACAGCGCGTTGTAAGTGAAGAAAGTTGCCTTCCTTGGTGGGGGGGCCCTGGATGTGACGGCTGCCACATCCAGAGCTGTGGCAGAGTTACAGGGCGTTACGGAGGACGAATGGTACATAGGGGTACCCTCTTCAGGAGCACAATAGGGGTGCATATGTCAAACAACCCCAGGAGTCTTTACGGCAAGACCCTGGAGGAAGGCGACGGCGCCCCGCTAAGTCCTTCGGGCGGTTGTTAGCCTGAGCAACCAGGGGCTTGCCTGGACAAGCCCCGCCCCTAAAAAGGTGTGAGTAAAGGGATGGACTGGTGGTCCACGGTATTTAAGGGGTTAATCCCCACTAAATGGTAGCACCAATTGGGTTGGCCATGGTGCAGTTGGCTCATCAGGCGGGCAGGGCAGCTTAGGTTAGTCACCGCTGCCTGCCCTTGGATCGCCCTTAAGTTGACCTACCACATTGGCATATTTCTTGTATGAAATAAACCTGCAGCAAAATGTTTTCCAACAAACATGTCTTGTGTGTTTATTTATTGATGTGCATGCTATGTTCTTCATGTTGGGTGAGTTGCCTATATTGGCACTATGCAGAATGATTCCTATAATCAGGGAGAAAAAAATCCTGCTCATCAGGACCATTTATTGTTTACATGGAGGGTGAAAAAAACCTCCTGATATGGGAGTTTATTTTCGCAGTACAAAAAGGTTTTAGCTAAGCAGGCAGTTTCAACAGAGTGTGCCCTCAGCAAACCTACGTGAGTTGCAAACACTAGGAAGGAAGCAGTTTCTCAAGAACGTCGATAAGGACCTGCCCATGCAAATGAGCAAAAAACATTCAACAGAGTACACAGTAGGAACCACACAGGGTGTTTTCCTTTTATGGATGGATGACAACATGTTTCTAAGAGAAATAGATGAAAAAGAGGTGTTGTTGATAACTTAATCAAAATACGCTGGCAGCGTTGCATCTGATTACAAATGGCGGCATACGGCCTTCTGGGACGGCGACATACTTCAGCTCTTGCACTGGTCCAAGCGGGGCGTAGCTTAGTCAGTTACATTCGGGGGAGTGGAACAGAGATATCCCAAACATCACTGCCATTGAAATGGCAAAATGGATGAAAATAGTATTACATTTAAAAGGTTTCTCTGCATCACATAAGTCCAGTCCTTTGTTTATTCTTGGCATGTTTGTGTGAGAGGGAAGAGGAGGGATGATTGTATACAAGCTCTGTAAAGTTTCATGGAGAGGTGTGTGCTATGCGGGCAACTAATCCAACTGGAATCCCGACCAGACACTGCTAGCCAGACTGAAGGCCCCTGGACCCAACTAAACACACCAGAATCCATTTATTAGGGGGGTGTCACACCCCAAACAACCCCCCCCCCCCACCCTTGAAGCTACACCTCTGGTTCCAAGCACAGTTTAACGGTGACTGGTGATTAAACAACCACGTGGTCTCGTGGAAGAGCAGTCAGTGCCATCATTGACTTCCATTGCCAGCTATTTCCTATCAGAGAAGACTTGGGGGGAAGTTGCAGGCTACACTACCTTTCGTATAACTGAGGAGTCTGCACTGAAATGCACATTTTCACATCACCTGCTCATGCCTCTGGAGCGCAGTGCAGACTTGTTGAGGTGATGAGGAATAGTGGGACGGTACACCTGTTCTCAGTACAACTTGCCACTTTGTCCCTTGTTGCCACAAAACCCCACGGTGAAAACAGTAGACGCACATTTGAGGCTAGCGCTGCCTTAAAGCCCCTCCACACAAGGGCGTAGCTTCAGGGGGGTGTTTGGGGTGTTACACTCCCCAAGTAAATGTATTTTCTGGTGAATAGTTGGGTGCAGGTGCTTTCAGTCTGGTATGGTTTGGTGTCTGTCGGATTTCACCTGGAATTTACATGTATACACTGACAAAACACACACACTCTCTCTCATCTCTGTTTTGAAAGCCCTAAAAATTGTTGATTATTTTACAAAATATTGTGTTTCGCTCACTTAGTACACCTACCAATCCGCATTCTTCTCCTTTTTCACTGCCTCTTAAACTCCACTCATGCGCCCTGCTCGTCGTATAATGGATTTTAAAATAATATGCCATCGGGATTGTTGGGAAATCGGAAGCCCCCCCCCCCCATCTTACTGACCAAACTACGCCCCTGCCTCTACACTTTTTTTGTTTATTTTATTATGGGCACGTGCGCTGCAGTTGCTCATATGCCCATAACTGGAAATAAACAATTTTTTTTTTTTAAACAGTTTTTATTGACATTTTGACGCAGAGAACAATCACATACTTTTCGGCAATATTCAATGGCACATACACGTTGACACAGTAAGGTATACATTAGCTCCCCAATGGATAGATCGTAGTGGGTGAGGTTCATGCGGACCCCAGTTCGTGGGCAAGTGGCATATATTCCATCTCGCACCCAGTCTTTTATTTCGGTCCAGTCAATCATTCGTTTCTGCCAATGATTCTGCGAGTGGGGGTTCACATATATTTCCACGGTAAGTATTCCAACTTCCCCATATCCGCGTCCATTTTTTAGGACATCCTCTGTGCACATAGACTGACTTCTCCACTATCATGGCACTGTCCATGTCTTTGCACCACTGGCGCAGGGTAGGGGTTTGATGGGATCCCCAGTGCTGTGCGATATTACGCTTTGCTAATGTCATGCCCACTGTCACCCAGTCCTGTGCTGAGTGGTTAAGATCCATGGGTTCCCACACATTAAGAAGGCACCTTTTCGGTTCTGGGAGAATTGTGACCTTCGTGACCTGCGATATTGTGTGCGCATTACTGCGGTCCAGTAATCCGCAACCCTCGGGCTAAGCCAGAGGGTGTGGAAGAATGTACCTGATGCACCGCATTGTCTGAGGCAGAGTGGTGTGTCTGTCCGGTTAATTTTGTGTAGGAGTGTCCTAGTATAATAGGTGCGGTGTAGGATTTTTAATTGCATCAACTTTAGCTTGGACGGTATTGCAACCTCCTTCGGAGACGCTAGTGCCTCTTGCCAGTCGGCGTCATCCAAATCACCTACCTCCTGTTCCCATTTGGCTTTGAGCGCCGCAGTGGGATCTGGATGATTATATATAAGTTTGCGGTATGTTTGTGAAATGGCCTTTTTGGTGAGGTGGTCTGTGAGGAGTCTATCTTCCAGTGGTGAAGAGTCTTCAAGCTGCGTACCTTGTGGAATTAGCGCTGTGAGTGCGTGTCTGATCTGTGTGTAACGGAATATTTCCGTGTGTGCCAGTTTATAAGTGGTCTGTAGTTGAGCGAAGGGGACCACCTCCCCTTTTTTCCACAGATCTCCGACCTTTGAGATTCCTATCAGGTCCCACTGCCCAAAACCCTTCGTGTTACGAAGTGTGCCCAGCTTTTTTGTGTCCCATAGTGGCGTGGCCTGTGTCGTGACTCCCTCCCAACTCATCGCCCGTTGCGCCTCGAACCATATTTTGATAGTGTGCGCTGTCGGACCGGTAAGGGTGCTTTTCCTGACCTTGTTGTAAAGCGCCCCCTTAATCCCCGCAGCTCCCAGGAGGTGTCTATCCATGTAATATGCTGGGTCATCCTGGGATATGTGAAGCCATTGATTTATAACAAAGAGCTGCGAAGCCCAATAGTATAACTTGATATCAGGGAGGGCAATGCCACCGTCATACCAGCTTCTCGTAAGTTTATTGCGGGCCATGCGCGGCACCCTACCATCCCATAGCAGATTGGTCACTTCTGCGTTTATCTCCGTAAAATATTTTGGAGTAACGGGGAATGGTGTATTTTGTAGTGCGTATAGGAATCTGGGGAGCGCCATCATTTTAAATAGGGCTGCTCTTCCCAGAAGCGTTAATGGGAGTGAGCACCAGTGTTTAACGTCACGGCGGAACCTCATCAGGGGCTTTGTGAGGTTTTCTGTAATGAATTGTGTTGTATCGTGTGTTACATATATCCCTAGATATTTAAATCCCTCATCCACTATTTGAATGTCACATCCCCGTGGAAGCCGCGGAATGGATCCATGCAGTATGTAGAGAAGCGACTTTGCCCAATTAATGGTGTAACCTGATACCCGTCCATATGACGCGCAGATATCTAACAGGCAGTTAATTGAGCGTGCCGGAGATGCCAAATATAACAGTATATCGTCCGCATAAAGTGAAATGCGGTCTTCCCAGCCCATGGCCCATTTTAAACCGCGTATGACCGGGTTCTGACGTACCCAGGCCGCCAGCGGTTCCAGAACCAATGCAAAGAGCAGTGGCGACAGGGGACAGCCTTGTCTCGTACCTCTACCTAACGGGAAGTCTGATATATGTCCGTTCACTACCACCTGTGCGAGTGGCTGTGTATAAAGTAGCTGGATCCAGACGCAGAATTTTGGGCCGAATCCTAAGTGTCTAAGGACCGCAAACAAGAAGGGCCATTCGACAAGGTTGAACGCCATTCGTGCGTCCAGCGATAAAAAAACTGCGTCCTCTTCTATAGTAGATTTACGGGCCATGACCCCATGCAAGCGTCTCAGATTAAGTGCCGTGTTTCGATTTGGCATAAATCCGGATTGATCCGGGTGGATCACAGTGGCGAGATGCGGCTGCAGCCATATGGCAAGTGCCCTATGCCAGTATTTTCACCTCTGCGTTAATTAAGGAAATTGGTCTATATGACATACATTCTTCGGTGGCTTGCCGGGCTTATGAATCGCCACTATGGTGGCCAGACGCTGATCCCTGGGTAGGATTCCTTGTTCTAAACTGTCTGTGTACATATTAAGTAAATGTGGTATGATATGTGGCGCCGCTTTCTTGTAAAATTCCAATGGAATTCCATTAGGCCCCAACGCTTTTCCTGTATGCAATGCGCCTATTGCTAGCTCGAGGTCCTCCGTAGTCAGGTCCTTTTCTAGTGTCTCGGTCGCATTAGGGGATAGTGTGGGCATTTTTATATCTTTGAGGAACTCTAAATTTTCCTCCACCGTGTTGGTGGCTGTTGGGGTGTAGACGTTTTTATAATGCATCGCTAAGGCTTCTGTTATTTGCTGGGGCTCCGTCGTTCAGTCGCCATCTTCGAGCCGGAGCTGCGCCACCCATTTACTGGCTTGCTCTTTTTTATCCAGCCATGCTAGGAGTTTTCCCGCCTTATCCCCCAGTTCGTAGACAGTGTGTTGCGTTTTAGTGTGTTTGGTTTTTGCCTCTTCCCATGCGTAGGCCCTGTACTCTTGTTGTGCTAAGTTTAGCCTGTGTGTTGTATCCTCATCCGGATCTATAATATGAGCTGCTTCTGCCCGGGACATGTCGTGCTCCAAACTCGCAATGTGTTGCTGCTGAGTATGCTTATGGCCCATTATCAGTGAGATAGCCTGCCCCCTAAGAACTGTTTTGTAAGCCTCCCATAACGTTGCGGGGGACCGGACCAAGTGTTGGTTTTCCTCAAAGTAGTTCACTGTCGTTTTAAGGAGGCCCTTGCTGATCTTACGGTTTTTAAGGTAACTAGGGTGAAGCGGAAACAGCCTGCGCCGTCTCGGGGTGGAGGTGGTATATGTGATGAGCACTGGAGAGTGGTCCGAGATACCCCTGGGTAGGTGCGTGATCTCAGTTACCCCCAATAGCCCGGTTGCTAATGTAAACATGTAATCTAATCTGGAAAGGCTGTTATGCACTCTCGAATGGAATGTATATTGTTTCTCAGTTGGGAATCTATTTCTCCATACGTCTATGAGGCCCAGAGCCTCCGTGAACTCTGCCAGTTTGAGGTTTGCGCCGCTAGGATCTTTGGGGGTTAGCCTGTCTATAGATGCGTCCAAAGTAATATTAAAATCTCCCCCTAGTATGAGTTCCCCGTGTGGGAGGGCTAATAAACATATCCCCAACCCTGGGAAAGTTTCTTGGTGTAGTGTCGGTGGAATGTAAACCGTCACTATGTTATATATTTTACCGTCCCATTGACATGTGATTGCGGCAAATCGTCCCTGATCATCCTTTCGGGATCCAGTAATTATCAACGGGAAGCGTTTATTGATCAAGATCCCCACTCCCCGCGAACCAGTGGTAAAATCAGAGTGTACCACCATTTTAAATCCCCACCTGTCTAAGGCTTTACAGGCAGTCCCCGTCAAGTATGATTCCTGGAGAAGCGTAACAGCAGGCCCCTTACGTCTCAGATACTGCAAAACTAGTCCCCGTTTTATTTTGTCACCCAGGCCATTTACATTCCATGATAGTATCTTGAATGGAAGGTGTGCGGGGCCGGTGGCCCTTGGCTGGGGCCCTATGTTGTCATCCACCCTGTGGAAATGCGTCGTGTCCGTCATCTATTGAAAGTGAGTGTTGAGTCGTCAGTACACAGCCCACTATGTTGTCGTTGTGCATGCCCCGTAAGTGTGTACCCTGCGTCAATTGCGAAACTGGAACTAAAAAATTAACTTTCCCTTTTAACTGTGCCCTTCCCCCCACCCCCCACCCTGCATCCCTGCACCGCGGATTTGAAACTACCCGCCCCCCCAACTCTGCAGAGTGCTTTATCCCCATAACTGTGTACTTGCGTAAAGGGGGAGAGTTACTCCGCGTTTCTTGTCCATTCCCCTGCTTATTCGTAGTCCATTGCGACCCATCTGCGTCTTTCTGTGACCGGGCTCAGTTCCTGAGTGTCATCGGGGGTGTCACCTGAGAGCGGCCCCGGGAGTTCGTTAAATCAGAAAGTGTGACTCAGCCGGGTCATTCATAGGTCTTGGCCATGTTTTGTAGCTATCCCCACTACGTTATCATCTCATTATTTTCGTATGGTGTTGCTGTCATGCGTTACTGTATATAGGTGAGGATCTTCCTGAGTACAGTGTCAATCTGAGTTGTCGTCTGCATTCTGTTGAGTGCCAGTCGATGCTTCTGCTTCCGTCAATTCTGCCATGGCCGGTTTGGTGAGTTGTTGCTGCCTTTTCGGTCCTTGTTGTCCAGGTCTTGTAGCTGGTCGCCATCCCTCCAGCCAGTCGTGAGCCTCCTCTGGTGTAGTGAAGAACCAGCTCTTCCCTTCTGCCTCTGCCTGTAATTTTGCTGGAAAGAGCATTGCATACTTAAGTTCTCTGCTACGCAAGGCTTTTTTTACATCGAGAAAATTGCGGCGTTGCTTTGACACAGCAGCTGTGTAGTCCGGGTAGAGGGTCACGTTGCAGTTGTCAACCTTAAGTGGGGGGGCAATACGAGCCGCCTGGAGAATCGTGTCACGGTCCCGGAAGTTAAATATTCGTTCCAGTATAGGTCGGGGGGGGCTCCTGGTCTGGGTCTACCCCCTGGCACTCTATGAGCTCTTTCCACTGAAAAGAACCATGATAGTCCACGTGGCTGCAGTTGAGTTTGGACCAGGTCTTCCACCAAGAGATCCAGACCCGGCCCCTTGACGCTTTCCGGAACACCGACTAAGCGAATATTATTTCGTCGCGAGCGGCCTTCCTGATGATCGAGTTTTTCAGCCATTTGCTTGGCTGCCCGTTTCAGTTGGCAGACCTGCCGTTGCAGGGTCGCTGTGTCTGTCGAGAGTGTCGCCGTAGTAGTTTCCACTTCTGTCCGCCTAGTGTTCACTTTGGAGACATCAGCACGCAGCAGTGATATGTCGGATGAAATTGAGCCAATAGAGGTTTGCATTTGTTGCAGGGAAGTCATCACATCTTATAAAGTTATTTCTTTTGGCTTAGCAGTCTTCGAGTCGCCGCCGTCGATCGTGGGTGGGGATGGTGTATCTGGTTGTTCCTTATGGAAGGTGTATTTGTCCAATTTGTTGCTTTGTACATCACGCTGTCCTCTGCCACCCATGGTAGCTGGAGCTGTAAGTGAGGCGTCTGGGCGCTGGGGAGGCCGTATTCGCCGCTGCCTGCCAATGGGGTTGAACTCTCCCTTGCGGCCTTTTGGTTTTCCTGCCCCCCAGTAGCACCCGACGATGAGCCGGCTTCAGCAGAGGATTTTCGCCCGGGGGCCCGTGCTGCGTGGCGTTCGCGACTACCCCCTTCCACAGTCAGATTGGGAGGCGCTACGTGGATGTGTTGGGTTCTGCTTTGTTTCCTAATAGATGTGTAGCGCTGTGTTCACGTTGCCTGGGATATGTACGGCACTCAACCTTTGGTGCGATGAGTAGTTACCGGTACTTTGCATGTGCCCAAAAAAATCCAGTCTATTCTGTACTGCCCCCGCAAAGCAGTGTTATAGTGGGGGTTTGGAGCCAGCCGCGGCGTGTCCTTTGGTGAGCCCGCGTATAGGAGGGCCGCCGTTATCTGGTGCAGTGGGTGGCTGTGATATGTACGGCGGGCCGGATTATCTACTGTTCAGGGAGCAGTCTTTGGCTTTGGCAGTGAGTAGCGATTTGTGACTCCGGCCTCGCTCTAGTCAGGCGATTGTAGCCGCTCCCCAGTTCAACTCTGCCCACCGTACCTGCGTGGCGCCGCTCGTGCACGTTCCAGGTCAATCGTGCCTCCAGCGGCACAGTTCTCTCTGCGGCGTTACTCACTGCCCTCAGCGTCGCTCGATGCTCGACGTGCGTCTCCTTTTCATTGCCTCAGAGGAGGTCGCCGTCACTCCTGTCTCGCTCCGTCCTCGCCGTACGGGAGGCCCCGGGTCTTCCGTAGCTCGTAGGCCAAGGCTCCGCCCCTCAGTTTTCTTTGGTCCCGGTTGCACCTACGAAGCTCGGATCTGCCGTAAATCATTCACTGGGCAAATCGGAGTCGCCGCCGACGGTCAATTCCTACAGGGTAGCCGGATTTATATCAGGATTCTCGGGGAAGGTTGAAACAGGCGTGGGAGCTCTCTCAGGCTGCGGCCATTTTCGTTGGTTGCTAGCCACGCCCTCGAAATAAACAATTTTAATGGAGACACCAGGGTACAAAATTAACCCTTGGTGCTTGAATTAAATCCAGTAGTATACTGGAGTTTTCCCTGCCTTTTATGTTGCAGCGTAGCACTAAAATAAAGCGCACTCGTTTATCAAAAGCCGAACTCAGATAGAGTGTGTTCAGTGCTGTAACTTAGGCCCCCCGCGGTGCAGGGGCCCCGAGCTGCCAGGGGCCCCATCTGTACAGTACACTGGCCTGAGTGCTCCTGATTTAGTCTGGAGGGGGGGCCTCTCCATGTACCTTGCAGGGGGCCCCCTCAACTTTTGTTACGCCAGTGTGTTATTACAGCAAGAAGAGTAAAGGACGGTGCAGACAGCCTCCGAGTCACGTTTACGCTAGCTCAGATACTGCAGAGGCGTAAAACCCGCAGTGAACTGCTGCACTGCCTCTCTCACGCTGACCTGCACTTAGAATCAGGGGGGCTTATTTACAAGCCTCTTGCGCCACTTTTGTGTCATTTTTAACATGGGAAAACTGACGTACGGGTGGACAAGGGGCTTGTAAATAAGCCCCAGGGTCTCTGAGCCACTGGGAGGTTCCCAGAGGTGGTAGGGGACTTCCTCTATGTGGATTCTATAACCCTCCATTCTGAGGCACAAACTGGTGGAAACATTACTGTAAACCTCCTCAGTAACAAAAGCTTTCTCATGAGACAGGCATTTCTGGTACCTCATGGGTGAACAGGGGGAGGAGAATTGTTTTTACTTTGGCTTACTCTGGCAGGCTGGTGTGAGTGGTAGTCTATGTAGAGTTGTTGGGCGCTAGGCCCACATACTTGCAAATGAGGCACACCGACACAGTAGTAGGGTACTGGTAATTGGCCTCGGGTACGTGCGCCCGGCCCCTTTTATTTGCACGGTCACCTGACCGGTGACGCCCGTGATGGGTGGGTGAATAGTGTTGGTTACAAACAGGCGGAACACTAGAACGTGTCCAGCAGGACACTACAGTCTAGAGGCGGAAGTACTGATGTTGAGTTTCGGATGCTTTCAGCCTGATATACAAAGCTACTTTTGCGGCCACAAACCCTGCAGTTCGCATAATTGAATGATTGTGCCAGAAAATGGCTATTTTACTATGTCATAACCCATTTTAAATCGTTGTTAGGACTCGGAGTGGGTGTTAAAGGAACACCCCCTCCCAACAGTGATGCAGAATTGTGTGTATCAATGCTTTGCAGCAGCAATTTCAGTTCCAAACCGTTGATCAATTACCAACACCTTTAGCCAATCCCAGGGGGTCGTAAATAGGGACCAGTCTAATGAATATTCATTAAGCAGGTCATTCTGCGACCCCTTGCGACTAAACATTTTGCAATGTGACATATTAGTACACGAATGGCACAATTACAGACTGGATGTAAAAGGTCCGTGGGAATTTTGCAACCACTTTTTGTGACCAGTCTTTTAGCACATCAGAGCCTTGATTTCTAATAATGTGTAATTAAAAGAAATATAAGCTGTATAGTACCACTGAGTTATTAATGAAGTAACTGGCCCAATCTGTTCTTCACAGATAGAAAAAACAAGCACTGGCAATGCCAATAGGTCTGGCTTGTAAATTAAAAGCCGTTGATCACTGGTGAGTTTAGGCAGTCAATGACTGATCATGCATGCCATCTGTCGCTCATCCTTGCACTTATGCATTCATTCATAAACCCACTGACACATTCCTGTATTCACCCACTCATGCACCCACAATTAAACAAACACGCACACAAACTCATCAGGGATGTAGAAAAAACTAAAAGAATAAAAGTGGGAACAAAATACTGTTGCATAAATGTGGCAGGTTTGCAATTAAAAATAAGTAACATATTAAACATAGCAGTGGGTGGCAGTCTTTGAACAGTATTGGTCATAGTGTACCATTGTTTTAAAGTTACAACATGGCCACCATATTTAGAAGCAATGTGATAGCTACCAGTGGCGGCCGGTAAGTTTTGGAGGGTGGGGGGGCGGACGGGACACACTCTCATGCACACGCACACATAACACTCAAAGCAATGTATTCACATGCACGCACACAAACACATCCATTCACAACACTCTTCACCAAACAATCATACATACACGCACACAAACACATCCATTCACAACACTCATACATACACGCATGCACGCAAACACATCCTTTCACAACACTTTTCACCAAACATTCTTACATACACACACGCACGCTCCAAACAGTTTAAAAGAAAAACAAACACTTACCTGCAGCCAGCTCTGCCTCGGAGGTTCCAGGAGGCTTGGGACTGCTGCCTTTCCTCATTGGCTGACCTAAGGTCAGCCAATGAGCGAAGGCAGCAGTCCAAACGTCATCACAGAGTGGGATGGGATCAGTGAGACTGCTGACCCCACCCCACTCTGTGATGAAGTGTCACTTATTGACACTCGACCCTAGGTGCTTCAGGGCTTAAAATTGAAGCACCCAGGTGCGAGGCAATCAGTGACGCTACCCCTTGTCACGGAGGGGAGGGCCTCAGGGACCTTTGCTAAGCTGAGGACGTCACGCCCACAGGAGCTGTGACTTCCTCAGCCCAGCAAAGTTCAGCTCAGGCAGCCATAGTAAGAGAATGGCCCTGTAGCACTTTCTAGGGAGTTGTGGGCCCTCAGAAAAGGAGAAGAACAAAAGAAAAGAATCTGTGACCTGTAAAAGGAGAAATTGGAAAACTAAAAGCATGGTCCACCAGAACGAACATAAGATGGAGGACCTAGTTCACCATGGCAATAGCAGTCATTAGCCGAAACAGAATGTCAATGACATTCAAACAGACCAATGGTTGAATAGATCGAACCCAACCGTCTCTACGTATGCATGTATATTTTATGAATTCATGTATTTACAAAAGCCTGTCACACTGCTAAATTGGCCGAGCCGGACCTAAAAAACGACTTTAATATGCAGACACAGCTAAATACTATCCAGAACATCCCAAATGTGTACAGAATAACAGTTTGCAAAATAATATACTATTCAAATCCACAAGGCAAATCATCCACCCACAGGGGTTGTGAGAGTGGGTAACCAACACCAAAACCCTTGCCTAATTTGGTCCATGTAATAAAATGCCTGTCTACAGACTTTATTACAATTTAATAATATACCGCACTTGAAGGCCCAATGGCTTTAACATATGCTTTTCACAATAAATAAGTCAGGCCTAAAGCCTTTGTCATTATCATTACGGTTGAAAATAAACAGATGAGACCATTGGCACCAGACATATGGTATCCTTGGCTTCTTATCATAGCCAGGTCAAGCCAACCTTACTAGCATGTTCTAATATAAGAAGGCCTGAGACTTTTTAGGGCGTTTTCAAGCCGTGGAGCAGGATTAGCCAATCCTGGCTGGTTCTGTCCATGTGGTTGTCTAGGTCAAAGGTGAAGGCATCAAGGATTGGTGGATGGCAGGGCTAAAGGACAGTATTATTTTATCGTTGAGCGTCAGGAGATCTAGAATCTAAGGTGCTTATGATAAAGGCGGGAGGAGATGATCGTATTGGAAGCCACCAGCCTCTTGGCTAACCCTGATGTCAGGTCTAGGAGTGTCACTGGTAAAGTCTGTTAATTTACAATGGAAAAATGCTATGTACATGTTCTAGCCCACTGCCCTACCATGCAATCTGTTTAATCAGGAAAAGTCAGTCTTGGATGGGGCAAGGGTCAGTGTAGCGAAAGAAGGAAGGAAGGGATTATGCAACCAGGCCCGAGTCAGAGAGAGACAGCCAACGCAGTTCTTAGTGAGAAGGTCTTGGAATGACTGGCAGTGGGTGACGGCTGATTGCAGTTCAGAAGAGGGCGCCTGAGCCATGCTGTCCACAAGGTAAAACTTGGAGCCTTTGCTCAGCTTGTTTAAAGATGACTATCAGAATTGTGAGCTCAAAATATTTGTGCTACAAAAATATCATAAACAGGATCTTGACTGCCTGAATACCAGAAAGACAATGTAATATAGGTTATTATAGGTTAATATAGATTTACTATTCTTCACTCCCCGTCTACTTACCTTAAAGAAACATAGGGACCTATTTACTAGAAAGTGGCGGAGCGCTGTGTTATGCCAAAATTGGCAACGCGGCACTCCATCAGGTTAAAAACGCAGGGATGGGTCGTATTTACAAGAATGCAGTGCACCCCTGTATTTCCCATAGCGCTGGCGCTAAAAAAGCGGCCTAGCGCCAGCGCAGGCACCCCTGCGCCATGTTGCAAAGGAGCCTGCGCTGCAGGGGTGATTGTTTATGTGCAGGAAGGGACACCTTCCTGCACATAAACAATCTTTACAGGCGGTTTGCTGTTTCTATGTGTGCTGCATTCTGCAGCACATGGAAACAGCAAAATAGGAGGAGAAATGAAACATTTCGCTGGAATGCCCCCGGGTAGCCATGCGCTTTAGAAATGCTTCCTCATTAATTTCTCCTCGTATCGCCTGCTTAAGGCCAGGTATTCCCTGGCAATATTTCTGGAGCTGCCCCATACCTTGTAAATATGGGGCAGCATCAAAAAGCAATGGCTGTTGTGACTGAACGCCCACTGCAACACCCATTGCACACCCCTTTCAAGCTAAGTGCTGCGTGAATAGGGGCATTGTTTACAAGGCGGCATTTTTATTCTGCCTTGTAAACAAGGCGAAGGACTTAACGGCACCAGAACGTCGGAAAAAGTGACGGTCTGGTGGCATTAACTCCTTGTAAATATGCCCCATACTGTCAAGGTACACATGTGGAGCTCAGTGTAGTAAATCTATACTTACTTTTATATACTTACCTTTACCATATTTTGGTAGTTAATATTCTTGCTACGCTATTTTTGCAGCACAATATTTTAAATTCAGTAACAATAACATGCGGATGCAGTTTCACCGCACTTTAAACGTGCACGCTTTCCCCATTAACCTGAAGCAAAGTCGGAATTAACTACTAAATATTCAAATCGACGCAAATAGTTTTTGCCGCAATATTTGAAATTCAAAATGATGGCCATTGAGTGTAAAAAAAAAAAAAAATCAATGATCAGTCACCACTGTTCTCACACTTGTTCCATTCTTTCCTTTTCTATATGTTTATCCATTCTTCAGCAGCCCCTCACTCTTTTCCACCTTGACATTGTGTTATGTGCCAGGAAGCAATTATTGGAGCACGTGACATTGTGTGCATCAGATAAATAAACAAAGAGCAAAGGGGCCTGACGATAGAAGAAAAAAGGATAAAAGGTCGGTAAATGGGAAACCAAGGGGTACTCAAGAGGGCAGAAGTAAGCGTGCGAAAGAGGGGCAGATGGGCACAGACTGCCTTTTGCTATCTGGCACTTTACGAGTAGGAAAGACGTACGCTTTAAGAGAGTGACTTTTTTTAACATCATCAGGGTAAGGGGAGGCTCTCAGATGTCAGATTACTTCTGCATGCTGATCCCACCATCCTCAAGAAAAGAGCGGAGTGGGGAACCAGGTGCACGATTGAAGAATTAACTAGCTTCCGAATTCAAACAGGGTCCTCTGACCAGAAAGGGCTGTTCTCCAGTGAATGTCTATAGTCTGACGTTTCCTCTTCCGGTTGGGGCAAGATCTTACTTTCGATTCATCAGGTCTTCAGCCTCGTTCTAGAATTGGCTCAGTGTTATGCCCGAGGAACTTTCCAGCACCGGTGAACGTTTGTACCTTAAAATCTGCATAGGTCTTTGCCATCTCGGTGTTTGTGGCAGAGCCTTTGCTGCCTTGGTCTCTGCACATGCCATCAACCAATCCATTCTTTATTTGTCCCAGCAAATATTCCTTACAAAAAATAAATACATATTTATGAAAACACCCCTAACAATTAATTTTAGAATAACAACTTCAAATCAAGGATAATAAAGGAATGTGCAGAATCTTGTGTCATTACATTCCAACCTGACAATGTAGTATTCAACCAGAAACAAAATACTTTCCGAGTCACTCCTTGAACACAGGGGCATGGACTTTCTGCAAGCACTTATATTGTGCTTCCAGAATAGGGAGGTGGAGGAACTGCTTCCTTGGCAGAAAATATTTACACCCCGATTATGAGTACGGCGGTCCATGGGACCACCAAACCTGTGGTGGTGGTCCACTCACCGCCACACTGGCAGTCTGACTGCTGTATTCGGAGTGCGGCGGTCCATGGGACAACCAAACCTGTGGTGGTGGTCCACGCATCCCCACACTGGCGGTCTGACTGCTGTATCCTGAGTGCGGCGGTGGCACAGGACCGCCGCAACCGCCGGGGATCATGGAGCCCTCGGCGGTGGTCTAGTGGTGGGAGGCCACAAGATGCAGGCGGTGCCGCTGCGGCACCGCCAAGCATATTAGGGGTTTCCTCACTGCGGCCCTATCCACAGCGGTGAGCACCGCCATGGAAAGGGTGGTGGTGAGGCAACTCAGGGGGCCCTTACATGGCCCCCTGGCACCTCTGTGCAGGGGGGCACTTGTTGTGCCTCCCTGCATGTTTGCACCCGCAGTTCCTGCACAGGAAGCAATGCACAGCATGGTGCCTTTCTCCCTGTGCAGGAACGTGCTGTGGCGCTCCCACTGCTCTGCCTTTCTATGGCTCTCCTTTGTGCTTTAGAAAGACACCACCGTGGGACCGCCGCCGCAGGACCGGCCGCACAGGATTCACTTGTAATCCTGGGGCGGTCTGACTACGGGTTTGTCGGTCTAGCAGTGGGGCGCTAGCGTGGCGGCGAGACCGCAAAACTCGTAATCAGGCCCTTAGTACTTATCAGAATAAAATGTACTAATGTCTTCGGCCACCTACTCACAGCACGCTGTCTTTACTGGTGGAACTTTTTTTTCATAGTATAGAACCGGTAAAATTCCTGGCCTAGATTTTATGTATAGACTCCTCTTTAGCTCTGGTCCTAACTCGTCCATATAAGGTTGATAAATGCGCGAGGACTCGATTTCAAGATACGATAGCGCCAGCTTCCCTTTACCTGCTATTCTATGACACGCCTGAAGGATGTTTTCCCAACACGAGCTTTTTAACTGCTGAAATACTTGGAGTATGTTTAATATGGTATACCATTCTATTTTACATGAGTCTTTGTTTTTGTAGACGTCAGGAAGTGTTTTAAATAGATTTGTGCTACTGGATTTGCACGCCATCCGCAGGGCACCTTAATCTTGACATTAAATGGTCCAGAATTCTTCCAGGAAAGCCTGCAGTCCTGGCATTCGTTCCATCTGCATCAGATTTACCCTCCACCAAATGGGACACCTTAGGAGTGCACATGGAGGTTAGTGGTCGCCCAGTGCTTCCCTCACAAAGACGACTTGTGATAGGGTGACTGCCAAACCTTATGGGTCAGTTTCACAAACCTTTCTGCACGCCTACTTACTGGTTCAATATGCCAACCGCAGCATTTATGATGCCTCCTCAACTGTGTTACGCGCAAAACGTGCATCTGCACTTGTAAATGTATTTACTCGCATATAAAATTACATCACCACACATGGGTGGGTTGTGGGTGCTCCAAGGGTGGCATACCTACAAAAATGGCTGAACTCCCACAAACTTGCAGGTCTGTGGCTATTCACGGAGAGTTACCAACATGGCCCAAAGCCGCGCACTTCGAGCCAGGAGCACTCCTGAGGCGTTTGCTGACGTCCCTTCTGCGCTCAGACCAGTCCAGGTCCCACTTTCTGCTCTACTCACCCTGCCTCAATCTCTTCATTCCATGCGTGTAATAAAGGTATGGTAACAAATCAAGTGCCAGATGGGTATTTTTTAAATACAGGTGAGAATGTGGTATACTACGATGCCATACATTACATGTATAGTAATCGGGGCCAGTGGGATTATGCGATTTTGCAGCTGCTGCACTTTTTGCGTCTTTATTGATTCACAGCATTTGCCACATCATCCATCATCTGCTGCATATTCTGAAGCTTTTTACAAAAAAATGTTCCTAGCTCAAACGGATCAAAAGTTACTAATAACTCACCAATTCATGTTGCCACACAGTGTAAGGCTGTGGTTGACTGGTTACCTTTCAGTTGCTTACTGCTGTGTTTGTGTGTTAAACTAGTACTCATGAGATGGATCCTTTACCCAGGCATAGTTAACATATGTAAAAAGTGATAAAATAATGAAAAAGTACTATTACAAAATGTGCTGTATTAAGCCACAAAATTTGCCTTTACTTGTCACATAAATTAGTCATCCCTGCCATATAATTTGGTCCTTCCCTGCCGCATAATTTGGTCCTCCCCTGCCGCATAATTCCAGCGGCCCTGCTCATAATGGCTGGCTAATCGAACATGAGCGAGTAAATGGAGTGTAGGGTTCTGTGTACGTAGTAGCCATGTGACTTCAATCAGGATAAGTGACGTTACTGGGCAGCAACAAAGAATGTTCCAGAGCCGCTGGAAGTCCGACGGGCCCACTGCGCCTCAGTTATGACTTGATCTTACTACTTAACATGCAGGTATTTCCGTGTTTGTATTAGGGTCACCGTCGGCACCCTTTACGCCACTAACTTTATTATGCTATTTATAGAGCTCATTCAGTGGCACAGGTACAAATTACGGAAACAATAATGACGAAGAAAGAACTCACCGAGGCATGAAAGAAGAAAGCAAGCAGCAGTGATCGCGCGCCGCGTCTCCATCCGTGCGGCTCCGTGTCAGGCCCTCTGCCTCTCAGAGCACTGAATGTTGAGCAACTGCTGTGCTTTTTGTCATTACGGGGTGGGTGGAGGCTTCCTGCCTTTGCGGTTCCCCAATTCAAAAACGGGCCTGCATCCGGGAGCGAGGCCACTATGGCCTAACTGTGGGTGCTGAGTGGGTTGGGCACCTGCTGAAGAGATCAGTGCACGTCAAAATCTTCGTGAATTTAAATAGGGATGTCTACGTCTTTCAGTCTTGTTAATATGAGTACCACCGAGATGCGGTAGCGAGCAGCTGTCATGTAAGTGCTAGCAGTCGAATTGTGGCGTCTCCTAAGCTTCTTTACGCTCTCTTTCTTTCTACCTTAAACTCCCAAGGTCCATGTGCCCGCTTTCTGCCTCAAACTCCTCAAAATGTCCATTTGTGCACCCCAGGCTTCTCCCCTTGTTGTACATGTAAGAACAAGACAGTGCCCCCGATGTGCTAAGCCTGGTTCACTTAACAGCAGCGGCCCGTCCTTAAGGGCGGAGGGGCCACGCCCAGCATCTTTTGGACATAAAGAGTGTCTGTCAAGCTGAGCAAAGGTAAGCCTGACAGGCACTCTTTATTTTCAGGTCAGGGGCCCAGGAACTAGACATGCACTAAATGCACAGGCTCCTCGCTGCCTGAGCAGAACTTTGCTTTGTGGGAGTGCAAGGACCGTTCAAAAAAGCCTGAAAGTGGGGACACGGTCCCATGTGGGAGAGGTGAAAGACCCTGGAATGGCTTGGCACAGAGTGCGCCTACATTCCATCGGTCCGTTGCAGACTCTCAAGAGAGAACTGAAATATGCATCGGTACTAGTTAACGTAGATTGCAAGTGGTTAGTTGTAAAGGTTTTGAGGGAGAAAACAATGCAAGCCACCATTGTTCTTTTAGACAAAGGTTTTAGAGAGGAGGGTTATCCCTCTGTACTAATAACTGACAACTGACAATGGTACTCAGTTAACACCGAGAGAGATAAAGGGGTATTTGTGCTTTTGTGGAATTAGTCATGTGCGTACCGCATTAAACAACCCCGAGCAAATGGTGTTGTAGAAAAAGCAAATACAATGCTCATGAGGACTATTCAGGATGAATGTTGAAAACTGGTGTATGGAATATTCTGGTCTTATCATACAACCATTCATAGTGTGACAGGGAAAGTAACTTTTGTGGATATGAGAGGACAGAAACCAAATAAGTTGGTGCCTACATGGTTAAAAAAATGGTTATTGATAAAGCTGAACCTGGGAGTCATGTTCGGGATAAGCTGTATGGGAATGACAGCAGTATGAGAAGAAGGTTTAGAGGAAATACGAGTATCTCCATTGGCGACTGGGTTAAGGTAAAGCAGGGACGTGCACAAGGGGGGCTTTCCAAAGTTTGAGGTCCTGTTTTGATCAAAGAAGTGCATAAGTTTCACGTAATGTTAACAAATGGGAAAAGGTGGAATCATATGAGGGTAGCTCTATTCCCGAAAGGTCGTAGATGTGTGAGTTAGTAGGAAGAAGAGTGCAGTGGCCTCATATTGATCAAGATATTTTCCGGTCTAGAGAAAGGAGGATGGATGGTAGTGAGATTGGTGTGAGGGATGTTGATATGTCAGGTGATTGTACCAGGGCGAATGATAGGTTAGGGATCAGAGGGTCCGACGTGCTCCCGCATACTTACATGAATATGTAAGATGCATTTTTATATTTGAGTAGTATCATTCTCAGCTTGTTGATGTTTAGCTAATTATGTTTTATCTATGATTATTTTGTATTCTGGGCCTTGCCTATTGGAGGGAAAAGGATGTGTTATGTGTTTAATACATGGAATGTTCTTATGTTGACATTCTTGTTATGTTTAGACTCAAGAGTGAGAAAGGACCACGCTTGGGTCATATCAGCAATAAGCATGAAATGATCTACTTGGAAGTGTCTGGAGGTCTTCACTAAATGCTACCATCACATGGCCTGCCGTGGCCACTCTAGGGTTCCTCATTATGAGCGGCATGGCTAATTGTTATTTTTTTTTTAAACATATTTTATTGGTATTTTCATTTCCTGCCACCCAACAGTATACATACATTTAATCATCAGTGGTACATGTCATTGTAGTTCGGCAGCGTGGTCGCTACTTAGGTTACAGTAGTTCAGGTTGCTTGTATCATTCACTGTTTATCGTTGGTCATTTCTAAGGATCTCATTCCGAACAGTGTTGTCCTCCCGTCTTCCGTTTAAGAACTGTCCCCCCCAACTCCCCAACTAACCCCCCCCCCCACCACCGCGCTGCTGTCAACTAAGAAACCTATGGCTCTCTGAAGTGTGTGCGTGATCTGGGTCTTCCTCTACTGTGGCCAGGTGTGTTGGGCCGTGTACACCTCTCCAGGGCTACTGGTTCGGCATGTCATTGCGCTCCATGCTACTCATGCTGTCCTCCTCCGGGGTCTACTTGGGCCGGACTTACAGGTCGGGACGGTGGCATGGCTAATTGTTATATGTGCTGTAACTGATGTTACCTCACATATCACAATTATGAGTTTTGAAATATATATTGGCAGATCAAACCTGCAAATATTTATATGGGGGAAAAATACCCGGCATTTACCAGAAGATGCAGATTTTGGTGCTTCAAGCACTAAAATCTCCGTATTTCTCCCCAAAAACTTGCAGTTGAGTGGTAATTATTGTGCCTGATAAATTCCGATCAAGTTGAGTCAGATTATATAGGGTATGAATAATTTCGCACTGATTTCCTGTCCACACATAATGAGGGCCTAGGTCAACTAACTAAACCACAGAGAGCACGCGGGAGCGGGCAGCAGCCTTACTTTCTGTATCAGATCGGTCTGTAGCTAGCGGCCTAACTGGAGTGGCACCTCACTTTTTTCCATGCTACATCATACTTGTCTAATGCCCCACCTCCCTTTCTCCTGACACCCGATGGGGTCTGTACTGAAGCCAATCCAACGCATTGATGGTACCAGCAAAGGTGAAGTCTGCAATATGTTTTAGGGAATTCTGGTGCCTTCACCGGGGTTGGCCCTTAAAACAAAAAATAAGTAAATAATTACAATTATGGCAAATAACAATAATCCTCAGAGCACGCACAATGCCTGAGGCATACAAAGATATCCTCTTTGAACACATTGAAGGTGATCTCTATGCCCCAGATGGGGTTTTCCCAGATGTAACAGGCTCCTCTGTGAGCAAGGAAGTGTCAGAACAAGCCCTCTAGTCCTTGGAGATGTCGTGCAGTTCCTAAAAGTACAGAGGATCTGCGCGTTTCGACAACATAAACTGAGGGATTGGTGCTCAGACTGATTCCAGACACTCCCAAAGGATATGTTAGCCTTTAGACCAGCTAGCTCGGTGCCACCATAAGTCCCCTAACCACCCTAACCAAGGAGCGAATAGATTCTGGCAACCATGACAATCCTTGATCCTGCAGGGAACGTGGAAACAGTACAGTATTTTTCGCTCAGTCAATCGTACTCACTTAGTCTCAGAGAGATACACAGAATAAACGATGGGGACGTTTTCAATAAGCATTTATTGAACCAGCGTCATTCTAGTATAAAACATGTTTGCTGCGACAATCATTAGACAGAAGCAAATGTATAGGATTACTAGCACCAACAGAGTAAATAATAGGTAGAATTCTACCATGGTGCTAAAACAGCGAATAAATGCAGGCATATGTACATGAGAGTAATCAAGCGTACTCCTACGATGCTGACCCTACCTAAGTGTACCTAAGTGTACCTAGCATGTATGTGGGTGTAAAGCCAAGAATCCCCTAGGAAAGAGCCATCCGCCATTACCTGATGGGAGAGAATGAAGGACCCCGTCTTGGTCTCCAGTTTGACACCCCGCAAGGGATGTCAGACCGCTGCATGTTGTAGCATCTGCGGGCCGGGACCTCAGTGTCTTGTGTCAGCGTGGAAGCTTATCCTCTGTCTATCTAGTGTAAGTATGGTTCTTTTGTACCCTAAAGATAGCCTTGGGGTTCCAAACACAATGAATATGTTGTGAGTGCGATTATGTAAATGAGCCTAAATCAATACCTGCAATTATGCAAAGTAGTTCTTCTGCCCTGGGATGAAGATGATCATGACTTTTGTACAGAATATGTTAATCCTGTTATGTACGTCAAGGGCAGGGGACTTTTCTAAGAATCCTCATGGATAATAAATGAGGCTAGTTTCAAGGAAACCGATCGACATTTATTCAGCACATAATTGGGTAAATGGTCAGTGCTAGAACCATTTTGCAGAGCAAGTTAGGACAAATGTAGGTGAAAGGTCGTTTAGCTACTTAGGCCTAGATTGGGGTACTTAACAGAGAGGAAGCTCATGCTACTGGTGCCTCTCCACCCTGAACCCCTGCGAAGAGAAGCATCCCCTCCCAAGGTCCATGAGACCTCTGAATCCAGGTGGCCTGGGGAAGCTCTGACTCCACTATGCAGCAAGATAAAAATGAGATGGAAGAGCCCCCAAGGACTAGATACCTTCAGTAGCGGCTGGCACGGATCGGGGTGGCACGACGGGCAGGGGTAAAGATTAAAAAAAGAAAACTTACCTCCTCGCGTCTCTTCGTGTCCTTTCTCGTCATCCCTCCGCTCCAGCTGGAAGAGGAAGCACCAGGCTCACCTGACCAATCACAACGCTGAAATGCATCATTGTGATTGGTAAGCACTCACGCTCCCCTCACCAATCACAACGCTGCAATGCAGCATTGTGATTGATCTGAGCGCCTTGGTTCGGCGCTCAGATGGGGAGTGGGGGCCTTGGCATGTTCTCCATGCAGGCTGTAGCCTGCATGGAGAATATGCAAGGTGCGCATGACTGTTTGGCCGGCCCGAGAGTGTCGGTCAAATATTCATGCGCACTTTACAGAGTGCCACCACTCCTTCCCTTGCTCTGAGAGCAGAGCAGCCCTGCAAAGACGCAGAAACAAATAAAATGATAACGTCTATTATCATTTTATTTTTCCTTCGTTTCCACTGTTAAAAGCAGTGGGGCGACACTCCTCCGTCTCAGAGGAGGAGCCGCCACTGGATGCCTTTGAAAAACTTAGGGACATCCGCCTAAAAAACATGCAGGTTCTGCTTCCTCTACCTTACCATTCTGCAGCTGAAATGGAGGGCCAGAAGCAGCCGTGGAGGAACGTCCTGAAAACACTGGGTCATCGACACCTCTGATGCATTAGTGGAGGATCCAGGCATGAGCCGACCTTGGTGTCTGGCAGCTACACCCAACACTGCCAACCTTCCCCTTCAGATCAGGATCCAGACTATGGGTCAGGCATACAGGCGCTAGAGGACTCTACCACCCCAGTTTCTCCAACGGGACTTCATCAGATAAGATGGCAAGCAGGATTCACAAGCCTATGTATAAAACGGTCCGGAGTCGTCTATGAGCCGAATGTCCCTTTCCCTCTCTGGAGGGCAAGGTGGCATCAACAACAGAGATTGACGGCAGGATGGAAAACCTTTCATTTTAAATTTGGGAAGGACATGAACCTGCCAAGACAAGCTTCTAGATATATCCACCCTGTTTATGAAAATGCTCAATATGGCAGAGTAGGCCAAATCTATTGGTGATCTTATTTCACTGCAAATCCTGCATGGGTGGGCGCAGAATGCAATTTGATTTCTTGGCAATACTAAGTGTGCCCTGTTCAAACAACTCAGATGCTCTCTTTTGATTAAAGGGGGCTCCAAAATAGGGGAGCTGGCAAACTTGTAAAAAAGGCCACTCTTGTAGGAGCTCAGCAAGTTATTCACAGCCTTCACATCCCTGGACAAAGCCAAATCCTCTATCAGGAATGTGTGTGACCAGACGACTTATGACAAAGCCAAGGGTGCTCATCTGCCATCCAAATTTCAAAAGCTCCAGAGGAAACCAGACCTTCAAGCAGCGCCAAGTTTAGCAGTATAAAATACACTCCAACAGCAAATGCAGCAAAGGAAACCACAGGGGTTTCGAAGGAGCAGCCAAGACTTGGGAGCCCTCGGGTGAAATTATCTCTTTTCTCTGTCTAAAGGTGGTGGAAGGCTGGGAGATTTTCTGCCAGAATGGTGCATGCTAACAGGGAATGCCTGGGGTTTGCAGAGGGTGACACAAAATTCTACAGTTCCTCAAACAATTGTGGTGCCTTTACATGTCTCCCAAGAACTGGCCACTGTGGTGGAGGAAGAGGTTGCAGCGCTAGAGGCACAGGGTGTGTTCGTTCATTCTTTATTGCACCTGAGAGGTTTTCTGAGCAGTCTTTTCTTGTGAAAAAGGACAAGGGGTTCCATTCCGTGATCAACCTCAGAGAGTTCAGCAAGTGCTTTGTCTTTAGGCACTTCAAAATGAAGGAATGTAGCTGCTCAGAGATGTGCTAGTCCAGAGAGACTAGATGGTCAGACTGGATCCTAAAGATACTACCTGATGGGGCCCATGTTTATCCTTCACCAGCGCTTTTTAGGTCGAGCCTCGAGTAGCGCGCAAGCGCTGCTCTGGCGAGACTTTAAGTAAGGGGTTTTCCAAAGCTGACCACACGCTCGTGCGTCGTGGCCTTTTCGGGCGGTTACGCGCGAGCAAAGGCCATGGTGCACGAGCGTGTGGTCAGCTGTGCACTCTGCCGCGCCGCCCCCGCTCCTCTCTCACGCTGCCGACCGCTTTCCGTCATGGCTCATTAAGCGCTCGCGGCACCCTAACAGCACGCGATCACTTTCGCGCGCACCACGCTTGTTTGAAAGTGCTTCTTGCTGGTAGATGAGGCTGCTGTTCGAGGAGAGCCTGACAGCAAGTACCAGGGGCCGGAGCAGCAGCAGCGGGGTAAATCCAGAGCCGGAACCGCAGCGCCTGCCACCCAGTGCAGCCCCGGCAAGTACCAGGGGCCGGAGCAGCAGCAGCGGGGTAAATCCAGAGCCGGAACCGCAGTGCCTGCCACCCAGTGCAGCCCCGGCCCCTCCCGCTCGGCACCTCCCGGATTCAGCCCCGCAGGGACCCCAGAGCAGTCAGCAGGTGAGACTGTCTGCAGGTTATCCGCGGAGCAGGCAGGGAGCGGTGTTAGGTTCACCTGTGTGCAGGGGGTCGGGCTCACTCTGGATGCGGCTATCTGTCTCACTGGGTGGGAGCCTTCTTAGATGAGTGGTAGTTTTCTCTTTCTTGTTGTTTTTATTACTGCTGGCGCTGTGAAATACATTGAAATTAGGCGATGTCGAAAAGCTGCCATAAAATTACAAAATTGTAAAGCATTGCAGGAAAAATACAAAAGTTGGGGAGGGGCGAGGCAAAGAAAAACTTATCAATTGAGTCATTTGACGTTAGCTGGGGATCAGTTGAGAGGCACTTGATGTTAGCTGGGGATCAGTTGAGAGGCATTTGACGTTAGCTGACTGGCAGGGCCACTGATTGTGTGTGCGCCGAGCCCAGGCGTCACAGTCGCCGGTATCATTGCAGTAGGCGTGTTTTATCCGCTGCCGTTTCTTTACTGGTACTTGGTATAGCATGGACCTGGCTCTGCATTTAAGTGCAGCAGAAGCATCTCGCACAGGAAGTGCGGTATATGTAGCACTATGGCCCATAGGGTCTGGTCTGAGCCCAGATTAAAGAAACCATGTTGTGCCAACGAGAGATGCGGGCAGGTAACTTAACAAGCATTGGCATAGCCAATAGGTCTCGCTTTTGGGACCTTATTAGTATTTAGTTATGCAGCAGAATATCCTTGGTGCAACAACACCAACTGTTGCATGGCTAAACACTTATAAGGTCCCAAATGCGAGACCTATTGGCTATGCCAATGCTTGTTGCAACTGTTATGGCAAGGTAAGATGTTTAAGTTCAATGTCCTCCGCTTCAGCCTGTACTCCACACTGTGGCGATTTACCACATTTCTCAGGCCAGTGCTGAAGATTCTCAAGACTGGGACTGATACTGAGTATTCTTGTATGACCTGCACTTAATAGATCAGCCCTTTGCTCGCCTGGAAGCACATGAGGATTGCCATAGACCTTCAAGTTCTAGGGTGAATCATCAATAGCGAAAATTCGAAACGGGTACCTTACCAGTCCATTAGCTTCCTAGGGTTCGTAATAGACTTGTTTTTGATGTTGATGCATCTTCTCTTGGAGAAAGTGGCAAGCATCGAAAGGAGCTGAAGAAATCCCTCACCAAAGAAAGGACGCTGCCAGATTTGTGGGGCTTTTTGACATTTTGATTCAAGTGATCATTCTGGGGTTGCTACACTAGAGGGTTCTGCAGAGGCTGAAGTCAGATCATTTACAGAAGTGCCTTAAGTAATCAGAAATTATCTCCATTTCTAAGACGGCCAAGACAGAACTCCTTTTGTGGTTGGACCATATGGATGCTTGAAACGGGGCCCCTCGAGACATCTGTGAGAAGTTGGCCTGGTATATGCTGTTCACTAATTAAAGTGGACACCTTGCACCAGGGCAAATCGACTCTTATGGTAGATAGGTTT